>JAWWNH010000155.1:666665-1333331 GCA_034641385.1 Darevskia mixta | reverse complement strand
CGTTTGCCCAGCCGCTTTCCCAGGAAATACCTACTCTTTATTGCTGAATCAGAACAAACGCCAATCGGCGGGAAACCTGAAGAAGTGTGGATGAGCCCTTACCCTCCAAAAGTGAAATTGACCCAGACTTGCTTTTTTTTTGTAAGAGCACAGTAAAACACGTGACCTTAGGGATGCTTCCCACAACATTTTACAGTGGGCGGTGGGTAGTGGTAGGAAACTGGCACTCGGGAGAGTTCCCCATTGCCTGCCTCCCTCTTCTGTGTGCAAGGGGGTCTGCAACAGCCCCTCCTACCTCAAACATTATGCAAACGAGAACAAACCGCCAAGCAGCACCCTCATTTTAATTCAGATTGGATTTTAAGTTTCCACGAATTTGCCGCAGAGCTATTCATTCTAGCGACAATGGGGAGAATTGTCTCTGACTGCTAAACACACAAGCATTTTTTGGGGGGGGGAGGGGAAGGGTGGTCACTCAGTATCCTTTTGTAGTCTTAAAAAAAAATTATCAGCATCGCACAGGCAGGGGACATGAAGTGTGTGCTAATTTATTCAACCTTCTCACAGAAAGGTGGGGAAGGATAAAGGAAAGAATACACACACACACACACACACACACACACACACACACATATTCTGGCCTGCCCGCCTGTGAACATACACTGCATGTTAGACATGCACCCCGGGAAGTGACAATAGCTGACAGTCAAGTCCTCCTCCTCCTCCTCCACCACCTAAAGGATATAGATTTAGCTATGTTACTTTATTTTGTTTGGTGAAGCTGTTCGCCGTATGCGTTCTTTATTATGCCTCCCATTTTTATTTCCTTTTGCCCAAAAGCTCCTTTTGAAACAAGCAATGAGTTGCATTTAATCAGGGGCAATGTGCCTTATCTCCACTTTGCCAGGCAGTGAACAATGCCAGGAATTGAATTATATGGGTGCGCAGCGTGAGGGAGGGAGGGAGGGAGGGAGGGGTGAAAGTTGTCACAGTATAAAATGGGAGCCTTATAGCAAAAAGCAAGGGATAGGGTGTGTGAGAGAGAGTGGTGGGGCAGGGTGGGGCAAGAAGGACACACTGCTTTTGGTGGATGACCAGCAAGCAGCATAGAGCCAAAAGTGACATGGCCGAATTGTGAGGCCCCCGGGCCTGAGCAGTCTAGGGTAAGGAAAAGCAAAAGGGAGAGGAAAAGCTACACAAAGGCTGGTCTGTAGCTTATTAGAAGACCAGGGAGAAACCCTGAATCGGGAGCTTTTACAGGGGCAAAGGAGCACTGGCAGGTCCACTGTGGCCTACTGGCAGTACAAAGCTTCCTTGGCTCCTCTCCCTGCTGCAGTTCCTTCCTTTCGCCAGAGCCAAATAACAGCGCATGGCCTGAAGAACGTAAGATGATGCAGGGAGTGTTTTGACTCTGCAAGCGCCCTTGAATTCTCAGGAGTGAAACAGAGGAGGGCAAACAACCTCGCCTCAATTCTCCACTCTGCCATCTCCTCTGCTGCCCTCTTCTTCAAGAAGCTTACATCATGTTAAGGTGGCAGCAGAGGTAGTCACTCTCAAAAACACATGGAGTATATCTATTTCCTTCTGGGGATCTGGGCCTGGGGTTACAAGTCCCAGGAAGCGTGCTGAAAAGACACACTGTGCGTCTATGGGAGAGATGACTCAGGAGGACATCCCCAGTTCAAATCTTGCCATTGACAAAAGGCAACAAATGCCCTAAAGCGAGCTATTATCTAAGGGGTTGTCCACAATTCTGTTTGCCCCGTGCCTGGAAAGCGTGAGTCCAAGCAGTTTTGCCTTTGCCTCAGCACTTTCCCCCCAAAAAACCCGCTCTTTAGTGCTAAATCAGAACAAAGGGCTGTCCACGGAAAACCCGATTACCGTTGTTCTGATTCAGCACTTAAACCATGCGTTTTTCCAGGGAGAAGCGGCGGGGCAACAGAAGTGTGGATGACCCCTTAGTGTCAGCCTCCCATAAGGGTGTTATAATATTACTGACCTACCTTACAGAGTTGCTGGGAAGACTGGCAAAGTAACACGAGGGCTACTTTTAGTGCTCTAAAGTTAGCCTACAAATATAAGTTAGACTGATGATGATTTATAAGGAAGTCTGACTCCGACTAGGGTATTTTCAAGTTGTGGCTCCTACCCAACTGGAACAGTTAGCATCTGACTGAGACTCATCAGAAGTTTAACCTTGTCAGTGTTTTGCAAATGAAGTAAAGCCTTTGGTCTTGCATGTGCTTTTGTTTACAAGATGCTGCTGTTGGTAAACTGTTGTTTTCCAAGCCAACACAAATGGAGCATCCATATGAAATGGAGCATCCAGAACTGGTCTCCAAAAGCCACCCCAGTATCCTTCCCAAGGCTCTCTTTCCTTACTCACTCCAAGGAACTGAAGAATTTGGTGTGTGGAGTAGGCCTCCTTCCCTCCAGACACATCTGGCTTGCCCGCCCCCACCCCCACCCCACCCCGCCTGTCCCAGCTCCCGTAGAGACATGCCTTACCGCAGAGTTGAATCTGAGGTGGCAAATATTACAAGAGATGAACTGCTTTTTCTTGAGTAGGTTGGGGACACCAAAAGTGTGGTTGATCACTGCTTTCTGTACTGGATCCATCTAGAAGGGAGGGTGTGGAGAAAAGCAGACACGAGTCAGCCGATGCTTCAGAGAGACAGAAGGCTAGAGCAACACATCTCAAAAAATGTTCTGCCACGAGGGAACCCATTTCACATTCACCTTTTTGCCGAAAATTACACTCACCTGCCACAGAACCTCTGTATATTGGAAGAGGATTCTCATGGTGGGGTAAATGTTCTGCAGCGCGCAGTTCTTGCAAGGTGCTTGCCCGACTTATTGGGCCTCACTGTTGCCCCCTATGAGCTGAGAACGTACCCTAGAATACCACAAACACTCCCCCAGCTGTGTGTTGCTGAGGAAACGAGGAGTTTATCAGCCATAACTGATGGGACAAATGCAAATAAACTCCTTATGGACTGCAACAGCCACCCAGTGAAGAGAAAAGACAGATCAACACAGTCTGCCTCTATTCCAGGACAGACCTAGAAGAGAAAGTGACACAACACCACTTGTGACCCATAGCTCCTAGCTAAAAGCACTCCAACACATCAGGGATCTGCAGCCCATTCTGGGCAATGATCACAGGTCTTGCTCCCGGTCAGCCCACTAACCTAAAACAGCTGCTCATCAGAAATAATAGGCCACACAAATATGGAGATCAGGCCCTGTGGCAGACCCAGATGCCAATGGCTTCTGCAGGCCACACTCATTGCTGCATCACGGTTTCATTCACCTGCTCATCTTCCAATGAGACATAGTCTATCTGCTGGCAATGTCCTTCTGCATAAGACAAGCAGTCCAGTTTCTATGCAAAAAAACAAATGGACAGGACACAAATATGACGTCAGAAATGGCAGAATTCAAGAACTACCAAGGGAAGCATTTCAGTCCCCCCCCCAGAACACAACATCGGTGACCTTAGTGTGGGTATTCTTGAACAAAAATACAAAAAAAGGAGACCCGCTATTTGTCTTGCCTGCTCAATCTGCCAGATCCTGTCGTCACATGCAGGGGAAGTCCCTAACTCACCAACGGTTTGAGACCCATCAGCTGCCCTCACCTGGTCAAGCTGTTTCCCAAAGTGTGGCCCCATAAGGAATTTGTTAGGTCTTTAAGGTGACACAAGCAGGAACGAGAGAGAAATTCAGTTCAGCTTTGAATTTTAATACAACCCTATTTAAATCATGCTTCTTGTCACAAAATGCAAACCAAAAAGCGTCCATCTTTTGAAATTTGCACTTCTACAAATTTTGCAACGCGGTTCTCCAACACCCCCCAAATGTACAGAAATGCACATTTTAGGGGGGCATGTGCATAAAAACGCATATACTGGTGAAAAGATGCAATGCATTCTATCAGGGGAAACTGCTTGCAATATTGTGTACATTAGGCAAAATTGCATGCAAAGATTTATATATTAAGAGAAATGCACACTAAATGCTGGTGACTTTAAAAAAAATCAAATCAAATGGCAAAGCAATGGAGAAATATGGTGAACTAAACTCAAGACTGGAAAAATTAGAAACTTGTGAGAGGCCAAAATTTCCTCATCCCTAGTCTTTGGGCTCCCCCCCCCCCCTGGAACTCATTTATGTTCTCATTTATGGAGCCTGGGCATGTAGTCTTCCATGGTTTTCTGATATCTTAAAAGTAAGGGCCAAGGCTTTAAAAACCTAGGTTAAATAGTCAACTGGATTCAGGAACTTCTGCAGCAACATAGGGTGGAATCTACATCCACCACTGCATTTTGCTCCAATTCTTGTTTTCATTTGTTTCCATAGTGTTCGAAAATCTACTTTTAAGTTCAAACAAAATGATTGCATTAAGTAACGTAGAAACGGATTAGAGCAGAGAACAGGGAGGTAGAAAGGGGGGAAGGGGAGGGGAGGAAAAAACTAATATAAAAATAATGTGTGTGTTTGAGCACAACCATAATCTATAATGCACGTATTGTTCTCTTAGCCCTGTGGCTGTGGAAGATTATCTTATCCGAGGCTGGCTGTCAGGAAGAGGGGAGAGAGATTGAGGTTTGAAGGTGATCGTATTTCTCAACAAAGCTATTTAGTTGTCCAGACAGGTGCATCAGTCTAGCAGGCAAAGCGTGCAGACAAGGGAATCATTATCTGGACCCCTAAATTCCATCCCCAAAGGGAGCAGAACTGGCAACAGAAAGTGATTAATGAACTGGTGCCTTCCCATGCTCGTGATGAAATTTTTACTCACTCATCTGGAATAAAAATGAAGAGGCACATGCAGGTTCGGAGGCAGGAAGGACGGTGTTGGTGTTGGATCAGAGAATTTTGAGTGATCAAAGGAACCTTCTGTCTCAATCTTGAAGGTGGCGTGCTCAAAGCAGTAACCACCTGGTGCAGGGATGCAGTGCAAGATGGAGGCAGGTCCATCACCTGATCACAGGAGGAAGAGGTGAGGGGGAGGAGAGATCTCTTCTCATTTACTCCATTTCGCCCTCAATGGTTAGTGAAATATACTCGGAGTCCTGCAGTGATTTCATGCTCTTTATTGCAGCTTGTAAACAGTGATTGGATTGCCCCCCCCAAAACCTCAGGCTTTTATATACATTGTTTACACAATGAGTCCCATCTGATTGGCTGATTCTGCTTCCCTCCTGGAGCCTGATTGGTCTTTTCCTGCCAATCAGCTGTTGCATTCTATGATCCTACCAGCCTAATAGGCTGATTAACTTCCTCCTGGAACCTGATTGGTCTTCTCCTGCAAGCCAATCAGTTGTTGCATTCTAGGATCCTACCTGCCTATTGTTCTAGGATCCAAGCTTAGTACATAACAGTTAGCAATTCTCTTCTCCAGTTAAAAAAGCATCCATGGCAGCACACAACTGGAAAACAAGAGCTGACTTGCGGGACAGAACCAAAGATCCACAAACCAGCGTTTTTTTCCTAAAAGGTGGCCCCTGACACGTTAATAAGCATGGACTTACCGTTCCACCACCACAACTCATACTCTTTTTTAAAAAAAAAATTATTAAGGCTTTTCATAATACAATAAAAAACCTAAACTAATCTAAACAAAAACAGAAAAAAGAGGAAGAAGAATGCAAAATCTTCTCTCACAGGTAGATCTTAACCCTTGTCTTAACACAGAAAGAGGTGGACCCTCCCAGCTTCCACCTGGGAGCTTCTAGCTTCCCACTCTGGGAGATCTTCTCTTCCCTGCCTCTTACACAGGACCTTTCAACAGCCAGCCATCACCTTCATCTGAGTACAACCCCTTCATTGACCCCAAACAGAGGACATTAAAAAACAAAACAGAAGCAAGAGCAAAGCAAAGAAGGGAAAGAAAAAGTAACTACTCAAATTCTGAGGTATGCCCCCTCCGCACATGGATGCTTCACTTGTAGCATAGCTAATCGTCTGCATGAATTTGTCTCATCCTTTTCAAAAGCCATCTTTAGATTATAAGTAGCCAGGGGGCTCTTCCTATATGCTGAGGCCAAAATCCTATGCATGCTACTTCTGGATAAATGTGCACAGGACTGCTGTCTAATTTCCACACAGTGCCTTATTTGTTGTGGTGCTGATGATAATAATTCCCGTTATTATCACAGCAAGTGGCTATCACCGCATCTTGGGGTCGCGACTGCCATAATTTATTTATATTTAATTTATTTACCAAACTGTATCAATCGACTTTCTGCAAAATTAGATGTACAGCTTCCCCATTCTAAAAGTCAATCACTTATGACAGGGGTAAAGCAATAAAACAAATGAGTAACAAATTGGCAAACAAAGGCAATCAGGAACAATCAGTCCAGCAATTCAGCATAAAAGCCGCAGGGTGAATGAGGAGGCTTTTACAACGTGGGATCTAGAAGTGAGGTGGCCTGACAGATTTTTCTGGGTGGCTGGGTCCAAAGCAGTCGTGCAACACATAAAAGGGCAACTTCCACAATACACGCACACACGCACGCACGAACACTCACACAATATTACAGAACATGCAGCAAAGAGACCTAGAGCAAGGTTTCACCAACAATCACAAATATGCTCTTTGCAAAGCTTCATCATTTCTGGTCACTGTTGCCTATTTGAGGCAATACTAGCATCAGAGATCAAGACAGCTACTGGGATCGGTTGGTCCAATTCAGTGTGCCCTCGGGATATGGGATCAACAGGGATGCTCATAGCCTTTCCTAAAGCTGCCCAAATTATGCACTCAAATGAAGTACTCCAAGTATCAATATCCATGGGACCCTGCAAGCTGCTGAGATTTCCCAGCCTAGTTCCCTGACCCTAACAGCAAACTTCATCATGAGCTGGCTTACTGCCCCCGCTACCCCTTGGAGAACAAACCGTTCAACCAATGAATCCCAAGCACTGCTGATGCTTCACGGTTGCTTGAGAATCCAAACACTTCCATTTTTAAAACAATCAGGCAGGCAGCTACACTCTCCCTACCCATATATGCAAAATTCAAGAAAGCAAAGCACAGGCAATGGCTCTCCTAATTTACCTTGAGGGGAAAAACTTAAAACATCAGTTGCATTCCGACAGACTGCAGTTGTGTCTCCTGTACCAAAAATGGTACCTACCTACCAATTTCTCCTGCTCCTGATGTGCTTATTCCAGAAGGTTTGCTGGAAAGATCTTTCTGCACCTCCCAGCTAAGGGAGTGAACTGTCAGAAAACCGAAGAGCGTATTTTGAGGGCAGTGTATTCCGAGAGGTTTTTTTTAAAAAAATCCTATATCTCTGCTTTATAACCAATTGGCATTGACTCAAATTACTTCTGTTTTATCCCTGGGATGTTCCCACTGATATATAAATAGAGACTGTGGCGCTGAACTTCCTGTCAAGTCTCTGGAGGTCAGAGATGGGTAAGCAAAGAGAGAGACACAGGAGGGGTTCAAACTGTGCCTTTTTGCAAGTGACTGTTAAATCTTCAAGAGCTTTGCACATCTGAGAGGACTTCAGGACACCTTCCTAGCATGGAATTGTTTGTTTGGAAATGGATAATTTCCATAGAACCACTGGAGCTTGGAAGGTTTATGGATGCTAGTAGTTTGCAGCTTGTGGGTCAGGATCAAGATATGGGTTTGCATACCAGTTGATGATAGATCAGATAACCACCACCACCACCATTTTATTTTTTAGTGCTGGGTGGGTGGGTTAAATAAAGGGGAAATCTGAAATAAAAGAAAAGCAAAAGTGATAATAGGCATCACTGAAACCTGGTGGGATGAGTCTCATGATTGGAATGTAGTAATAGAGGGATACAATCTATTTCAGAGAAATAGACCAAACAGGAAAGGAGGAGGAGTGGCATTATATGTCAGGGATGTGTATACCTGTGAAGAGATCCATGATTTAAAACTTCAAAGCCAAATTGAGAGTATCTGGGTCAAAATTAAGGGAGAGAAAAATAACAGTGATCTCATTGTGGGAGTTTACTATAGATCCCCGAGCCAAACTGAGGACATAGATGATGCCTTCCTGGAACAGATGACCAAGCATTCAAAAGGAAATGAGATAGTAGTAATGGGGGATTTCAACTATCCTGATATTTGTTGGATGTCAAACTCAGCCAAGAGCATAAGGTCGAACAGATTCCTCACTGGCCTTGCAGACAACTTCATTGTCCAGAAAGTGGTAGAAGCAACAAGAGGATCAGCCATTTTAGATCTGGTCCTAACCAATAGTGATGACCTGGTTAGTGGGGTAGAAGTGGCAGGATCATTAGGTGGGAGTGATCATGCTCTTCTGGAGTTTATTATACATCAGAAAGGAGCAACCAAGCATACTAAGACTCAAATTCTAGATTTTAAGAAAGCCGACTTCAGAAAACTTAGGGAAATGCTGGATGTGATCCCATGGTCAGTAATACTAAAAGGGATGGGAGTTCATGATGGATGGGAGTTTGTTAAAAGGGAGATATTAAAAGCACAACTTCAAGCAGTACCAATGCGACGAAAACATGGAAGGTGCCTAAAGAAGCCAGGGTGGCTATCTAAAGAACTTTTAACTGAGTTAAGATTTAAAAGGGATATGTACAAGAAATGGAAAAAGGGGGAAACCACCAGAGAGGAATTCAAACAAATAGCCAGCACATGTAGAGACAAAGTCAGAAAAGCTAAAGCACAGAATGAACTCAGGCTTGCTAGAGAGGTTAAAAGCAATAAAAAGAGTTTTTATGGGTATGTCCGTAGCAAAAGGAAGAACAAGGAAACAGTGGGGTCACTTAGAGGAGAAGATGGTGAAATGCGAACAGGGGACGCAGAAAGGGCAGAACTCCTCAATACCTTCTTTGCCTCAGTCTTCTCCAAAAAAGAAAACAATGCCCGACCTGAAGAATATGGAGCAGATGATTCAGCAGGGGAAACACAGCCCAGAATAAGTAAGGAGGTAGTACAAGAACACTTGGCTAGTTTAGATGTATTCAAGTCTCCAGGGCCAGATGAACTACATCCCAGAGTATTAAAAGAACTGGCAGAGGTGATTTCAGAACCACTGGCAGTAATCTTTGAGAATTCCTGGAAAACAGGTGAAGTCCCAGCAGACTGGAGGAGGGCAAATGTTGTCCCTATTTTCAAAAAGGGGAAAAGAGAGGACCCAAACAATTACCGCCCAGTCAGCCTGACATCAATACCAGGAAAGATTCTAGAGCAGATCATTAAGCAAACGGTCTGTGAGCACCTAGAAAGGAACGCTGTGATCACTAAAAGTCAGCATGGGTTTCTGAAAAATAAGTCATGTCAGACTAATCTGATCTCATTTTTTGACAGAATTACAAGCCTGGTAGACGAAGGGAACACTGTGGATGTAGCCTATCTTGATTTCAGCAAGGCCTTTGACAAGGTGCCCCATGATATTCTTGTAAAGAAGCTGGTAAAATGCGGGCTAGACAATGCTACCATTCAGTGGATTTGTAACTGGCTGACTGACCGAACCCAAAGGGTGCTCATCAATGGCTCCTCTTCATCCTGGAGAGAAGTGACTAGTGGGGTGCCACAGGGTTCTGTCTTGGGCCCAGTCTTATTCAACATCTTTATCAATGACTTGGATGATGGGCTTGAGGGCATCCTGATCAAGTTTGCAGATGACACCAAATTGGGAGGGGTGGCTAATACCCCAGAGGACAGGATCACACTTCAAAATGACCTTAACAGATTAGAGAACTGGGCCAAGGCAAACAGGATGAATTTTAACAGGGAGAAATGTAAAGTACTACACTTGGGCAAAAAAAATGAAAGGCACAAATACAGGATGGGTGATACCTGGCTTGAGAGCAGTACAAGTGAAAAGGATCTAGGAGTCTTGGTAGACCACAAACTTGACATGAGTCAACAGTGTGATGCAGCAGCTAAAAAAGCCAATGCAATTCTGGGCTGCATCAATAGGAGTATAGCATCTAGATCAAGGGAAGTAATAGTACCACTGTATTCCGCTCTGGTCAGACCCCACCTGGAATACTGTGTCCAGTTCTGGGCACCACAGTTCAAGAAGGATATTGACAAGCTGGAACGTGTCCAGAGGAGGGCAACCAAAATGGTCAAAGGCCTGGAAACGATGCCTTATGAGGAACGGCTTAGGGAGCTGGGTATGTTTAGCCTGGAGAAGAGACGGTTAAGGGGTGATATGATAGCCATGTTCAAATATATAAAAGGATGTCATATAGAGGAGGGAGAAAGGTTGTTTTCTGCTGCTCCAGAGAAGCGGACACGGAGCAATGGATTCAAACTACAAGAAAGAAGATTCCACCTAAACATTAGGAAGAATTTCTTGACAGTAAGAGCTGTTCGACAATGGAATTTACTGCCAAGGAGTGTGGTGGAGTCTCCTTCTTTGGAGGTCTTTAAGCAGAGGCTTGACAGCCACCTGTCAGGAATGCTTTGATGGTGTTTCCTGCTTGGCAGGGGGTTGGACTGGATGGCCCTTGTGGTCTCTTCCAACTCTATGATTCTGTGATTCTGTGATGCCAACGAAGTTTAGAATACGAACTTTCCAGTTCAGAACTTATGGGCTACTTAGGAGTCAAGGCCAACCCCTCCAAAATTGAGGCTCAGCTCAAAATTAGCCAGAGTAGTTGCTCTCATCCGTTCCCCACTTTTCATGGCGACAGCGGTGGGGAGAGAAGTGGCCTACACTGGGTTCTTCACTGTGAGTATCAAGAAGAATTTGGAAGCAATTATCATGAGGCCCTGGCATTCAGCCTGCTGTTCAACTTTTTTCACAGTTGCTTAATGCAGGTACCCACCACCATCCCAACCTCTCTTTCCTGATCACACACCTTCAGCTTGGACAGCATCAGCGCCTATGAAAAATGAGGATGTTTTGCCCCCACGGTGCATCATTTCACACTTACTGGCACTGAATCACATTTGCCATAATGTTGCCCATTTACCAGATTCTTTGGGGGCACGTCACGACCCCTTTTTGTTTTTGGCACCCTGAATAATTTGATGTCATCAAGAAATTAGGCCACCTCGTGTCACCCTAACTCCAGATCAAGTTAAAAAGCACCGGTCAGAATACAGATCTTTGGGGGACCCCACCTCTTACCACTGAGATAGCTTTCCATATATTCCTACTCTCTGCTTCCTGTTCCTTAACCAATTACTGATCCATAAAAGAACCTGCCCTCTTATTGCGTGGCTGCCAATTTATATTGTTTTTGTTAAGAGACAAACAATTTCACATTTGATTTCCTTTAAGAAATCTTGGGTGAGTTCTTTAGATTCCCTTCCATCATGGACTGGCTGGATGCAGAGGAGGCACCAGCCAGGGAACCCCCAAGGAAAGAAGGCTCAGAGCCAGGGGGCTGGTGATGGGATGCCAATGAGTGGTCAGAGGGAGAAAGGGGAGCAGGCTGCGAGGGGGAGGTACCATACCGTGATCACAAAATCTGGGGAGGAGGCCCTGGAAAACCTTAAAACACAAATTATTTTCGATTAGTTTGGAATGTTTTTGCAAAGCAAACCAATCAGAACGATCAGAGGCTTTGTTTATTCAGCTTTGCTTGGAACAGGTATTCTGCCTTGAGGCACAGGAGGTTGAGGAGGTGATCCTGCAGGAGTCTCCTTCCAATTCGGTATGCATAGAGCACTGCTTAAGGACATAATATTGTTATCTTAACATCTAGATAGGAGTTCCAGCTGCCAGAAAGAATCTTCAGTATGTCCTTGCAGCAGATTAGGCAGAGGAAGAAGGCAGAACGAACGCAGTTCAGATTTCCAGAAGTAGAGCAAGCAAGGAACACAAATGTTTTGGTCCTCAGTGTTCCATTAAGCAACATTTCCATCCATCCTTCTTTCTCTTTCTAACTTATATCTCACATTCTAATTCAGGGCCCCTCCAGACCAGTGTTTTATTGTGGGTGTACTCTGCAACATGTTCAGGACACAATGGTAGTACATCATAGTGGGGGATTTATTCTGCTTTTGTTTGTTCTGCAATGCTTCCCTGATGCTATTGCTGTGTAGAGGCACTGTAGCGCAACAAAAGGAGAACCAAAATAAGCCAGAACATTTGTGGCATAAGAAGTTACAGGATTTCAGCAGGAAATCTACAGGATAGGCCAGGGGTCAGCAAGGTTTATCTTGCCTGGGCTGGATCGGTCCTGTGGAGATCCCTCCGTGGGCTGGATCGCCCACGCGCCCGTGATTTTCTGCGCCGCAGAAGTGAGTCCCTGCGCTGTGCTGCGCCAGTTTGGCACAACACACGAGCGGGCAGCTCGGTTTGGGAGCGGCTCATGGGCCGGTCAAACGACCTTTGTGGGCCACTTCCGGACCATGGGCCTTAGGTTGCTGACCCCTGGGATAGGCACTGATTGGAAATGAAGCAGTATGACCGTCATAAAACCTCTGCAGGCGTTGACAGTATTGAAAGCAGGATTGTGTGTGACCTCCCTGATAGCATCATGAGCACAAATCATTATGAATGCACAATAAAAAGGATGTTTGGAGGGGCCCTCAGAAGAAACAGAAGTGGCTAAGGGCTCCTTCAGACAACCTGTTTATTTGACATTCATCCTGATAGTTTGTGTTAATCTTATGCAGAGGGGCTAGATTATGTTTAGCCTCTGTTCAGCATATGTTCTGATTCGTTTGCAGGTCAAGTATATGACAGTAAGTACCGTATTTTCCGGCATATAAGACGACTGGGCGTATAAGACGACCCCCAACTTTTCCAGTTAAAATATAGAGTTTGGGATATACTCGCCATATAAGAAATACGACCCGGCGTATAAGACGACCCCCGACTTTTGAGAAGATTTTCCTGGGTTAAAAAGTAGTCTTATACGCAGGAAAATACTGTATTTGTCCTGCATCCTTCCTGATTTACTTGCAGGTGTTCATATGTCACCCCACATTTTTCAATGCATTTCCCTGTCATTTCCAAACTGCATAAAGTCCATTTCTTTTTAAAAGTGGATTCGTTGTGCTGGGGTAACAGAGCGCTTTAAGCCACTTTAACTGTGCAAATCTAAATTTGCAGTAGGTGCTTGAATCCCTCTTGCAAAAATTGTGGCCGTAAAACAATAACCAATTTCCAAGAACCCCCCCCCCAAAAAAAACAACAAATAGTAACAGAAGCCACTGACAACAGCAGACCCAACAAAGGAACCACATCAACAGGCAGATCAATAAAAGGTGGACATAGAATCCACTTCAACCGAGAGAAAGGAAACTGAACCAGCAGTTAGATGACACCAAAGTCCTTTAGAAAAAAGACAGGCTCCAGCCAGGCACCTAAAATTTCAGCATGGGGTCAGGTGGACCTCGGTTGAAAGGACATTCCTTAGTCACCCACCACCACAACCCAAGAGACCGTGCTCCTCGTGAATGGCTGGTGTACTAAATTCAGTGGGGGGAAACAGAGCAGGAACTCAGATGTTACATTGGGTGCATGGGAGGAGGAGGAACAGAAGACTATATGGTCCAAAAGGTATCCATGTATCAAGTCATGTAGGCGTTAAAGGTAAGAACTAGAACCTCAAATTGAACCTGGAAACCAATAAGTAATCATAGAATCATAGAATCATAGAATCATAGAGTTGGAAGAGACCACAAGGGCCATCCAGTCCAACCCCCTGCCAAGCAGGAAACACCATCAAAGCATTCCTGACAGGTGGCTGTCAAGCCTCTGCTTAAAGACCTCCAAAGAAGGAGACTCCACCACACTCCTTGGCAGCAAATTCCACTGTCGAACAGCTCTTACTGTCAGGAAGTTCTTCCTAATGTTTAGGTGGAATCTTCTTTCTTGTAGTTTGAATCCATTGCTCCGTGTCCGCTTCTCTGGAGCAGCAGAAAACAACCTTTCTCCCTCCTCTATATGACATCCTTTTATATATTTGAACATGGCTATCATATCACCCCTTAACCTTCTCTTCTCCAGGCTAAACATACCCAGCTCCCTAAGCCGTTCCTCATAAGGCATCGTTTCCAGGCCTTTGACCATTTTGGTTGCCCTCCTCTGGACACGTTCCAGCTTGTCAATATCCTTCTTGAACTGTGGTGCCCAGAACTGGACACAGTATTCCAGGTGAGGTCTGACCAGAGCGGAATACAGTGGTACTATTACTTCCCTTGATCTAGATGCTATACTCCTATTGATGCAGCCCAGAATTGCATTGGCTTTTTTAGCTGCTGCATCACACTGTTGACTCATGTCAAGTTTGTGGTCTACCAAGACTCCTAGATCCTTTTCACTTGTACTGCTCTCAAGCCAGGTATCACCCATCCTGTATCTGTGCCTTTCATTTTTTTTGCCCAAGTGTAGTACTTTACATTTCTCCCTGTTAAAATTCATCCTGTTTGCCTTGGCCCAGTTCTCTAATCTGTTAAGGTCATTTTGAAGTGTGATCCTGTCCTCTAGGGTATTAGCCACCCCTCCCAATTTGGTGTCATCTGCAAACTTGATCAGGATGCCCTCAAGGATGCCCTAATCAGGGCAGAACAAACAGCAACAGACTGCGCCAACTTGCACCAGTTTTAAGTTTCCAGATGTGTTAAGGGCAACCCCACACAGAGCACTTGACAGTAGTTCAATCTGGTGAGTGCCACAATATGAATGACTATGGCCAGCTCCAACTTTTACAGGAAATCACATCAGCCAAAGCTGGTAAAAATGTACTACTGCTCACTGCTCCAACGGATCATCCAATTCAAGTAGCACCTCAGGCTGTGAACTTGTGCAACCTCATTCAAAATGAACTGAACACCTATACCTGGATTATCAAATTCTCCACCCCCAGCCAACAATTGTTTTATCTAATCTGGATTAAGTTTCATCTTGTTTTGTTGCATGGCCCAGTATGTCATAGCTGTCAATGTTCAAGGTTTCCACTGCTTCCCTAGAGTGTGATCAAAAAAGGCAATGTAAAATAAAGCTAGATGTCATCACTTTATCTCATATCTGTGGCCAGTTCCACCCAGTGGTTTCAAATAGATGTTAGAGAGCAAGGGGTGATGGGGTTAAGAAAAAGATGAAATTCTGTGACCTGTCATGATTCAGAAACCAAGGGGGTGCCAGCTGTTTGGAGTACTGTATCTCCCACCCAACTACTTTGGATGTGCTCTGCTTTGTCTGGGAATTGACAAAAATCAGCATTGTTTGTGTTTGGGATGGATGAAATTAGGGTCGCTCAATTAAACCGATTGGCGGAATACTTCTTCACACAACACTTACAGATTTTTCTATCAAAATATGTGGTGATTTAAAACTGGAACAGATAAATTAATGGAGGGCAATGGCCATTAGCCATGACTGCTGAATAGAACCTCCATGTTCAGAGGCAGTGTATCTCTGAATATCAGGTGCTAGGGACAAAAACAGGAGAGAGCTGTTAAGCTCATGCTTTGCTCACTGGCTTCTTGGAAACATCTGTCCACTGGGAAGCAGGATGGGTCATTGGTATGGTCAAGCACAGCAGCTACTCCTATCCTTATGAAAGACACTCAAGAAAATGGAAGCATGACTCTCCTTGGAGAGCACCTTCTCCATATTTTTAGACTTTCTGGGGATTGATAATCCAGCTATTTCCACCTTCCATATAACACAAGGAAAACTAAATTTGCAGAGGAAACACAGCACAAAAATTTCCAGGAAATCAATGGAAGAAAAAAGAGAGTTGAACACACCTTTCTGGGAATCCCCAGCTATCTCCTGACCACCAAAAGACCACCCAACAGTGACAACCTTATCAAATGACCATTCCCATGGCATCATAACAATCCTCAGTGACCTTCACGTCCCTTGTTAAGTGTAGTCGGACAGCTTAAGCTTCCCAACTGTAACGAAAGAAGGCTGGCATAACTTGATGGGCGTGAGCGGGTGTGTGGAGGCATCCTGCACTTGCAGTATTTCTATAGATACCGCACATAACTCCAGCCCTGAGCATGTGTGTTCTGGGTGACCTTGAAGTCAGCAGATCAACAGGAGAAATTACGAAATTGAACCAGCAAAGGAGGCCGGAAGAAAGCAGTGACACATCAGCAATCACACTGTGGGGCAAGCGGCGATTCCGTTGCACATTTTGACCCAGGAGATGCAGGACAGTTTTGCAGTTAGCCCTCCGCAGATGGGGAAAGCTCTCTGGGTACCTCTCTGGTCAAACAGGATGCCTCCTCCTCAGTAACATTTAGACCAGGTCAAGTAACAAACTCACCGTGTTGAAGTTGGGGAAGAGGTTGAGCTGGGGGGCCCCATTGAAGCGGAAGGTCAGGAAATGCTTGATGTCCAGCGGCGAATGCAGGGACCGTCCTGGGATGGGGAGCGATGTCAAGAGGGAGCTATTGTGGCTGGCTGGACCTAAGAGGCAAGAAGAGAAGGGAGATAAGAAATACTGCGAGTTTAAGAGGAGTAGAATGAGAAAGAGACCCGCATACGTTGCATCGTTCACAAATGGGGTGGTGCGAGAGAAGCGCTAGTTTGCCATATAGTTTGCCATATATAGGGATAGTGGGTGGTGCTGTGGTCTAAATCACTAAGCCTCTTGGACTTGCTGATCGGAAGATTGGCGGTTCAAGTCCCTGCAACGGAGTGAGCTCCCGTTGCTCTGTCCCAGCTCCTGCCAACCTAGCAGTTTGAAAGCATACCAGTGCAAGGGAGAGGCTTTTCTGAATTGGGGTGAATGGGTTGCTCAAACATGCTCTGTGTGTCTGATTGAGAGAGGTGCACTTAAGCAGAAAGAAGGAGAGAAATTGTTTTGCAATCTGTGTGTAGCTGTGTGTGTGAGAGAGGGGAGAGAGAGGGGGGGGGATGTGTATTTTTCTTGGTACTAGAAAATACAGCTGCAACATTTTGTGTATTTTGTGCAGTAGAGTGGGGAAATCAATATTGTGTGATCTGCACAATCTGGACCAGCAGGACACAGCTGACTTCCATGGCAAGCTTGAAGTTGTCCCGGGGAGGAGGGAGCAGCAATGACTATACTCTCTCTAATTTTGTGTTATGCTATGGTAGCCATTTTGTGACTGGCGCCCACTCTCTCAAAATTCAAAACCATGCAGATGAATGTATAGTTTGGCTTTCAGTCCTCCTCTCAGCCTGAATACCCTCTGTTCAAATTTCACCCATATAAGGCCCGAATCTGAGGTTTCCTAGTGCAAACATGGCTTGAATGGCCTAACTGAGCTATGAAGAAGGGAATGGCCTTGATGGCATCTATCTTCTCTTCTCCCTCCCTCCCACTTTTGGCTAACAAAGGATTGTAGCAAACGTCAATTCTGCTCAAAGTAGCCCCACTGAAATTTATGGGCACGACCACCAACTTAGGTCCTTTAATGTTAATGGGTTCACTTGGATACAAATCAAGATGCACAGATTGCAATATGGGGCACAACTGCGTAGGGGACCAACGCTATAAGACACTGGGGTTTCTAGGTGCAGGGTAGCATGTATAGCCCCTTATATCTCTAATGCTGGGTATATCACTTTCGCTTCTGTCAAATAACATCTGCCACCGACTCCTATGGTGGTGGGGATGTAATGCACAAAATATATTGGCGGCACTATTCAAGTGAAGGCAGAGCACGTGAAATACTAGAGTAATGCAGGGCACCCTTCAGCGATCCTTGCAATCTACAGTCCCCTCTTCTTTCAATACACAGCTTCTATCATGATGGCTGGCAATAAAACACTTCAAAGCAAATGCTCTGCTTTTCCCACCAGTTGATGGCTCCGTTCTTCACCCCTAATTCCATAGGTAGGTGAATTCTTCTGCGCTGCCAGCCTAAGATGTTGTTTATTTAACTTTATTTTCCAGTGTTAAACCAGAAGGGGTAGGAAGAGAATGGATCAAAGACCATAAAAAAAATAATTTTTAAAATCTCAGTGTGCACATTTTTCTACAGATTGTAGTGCAACGGGCCCAAAGATGCCTGGAAGGCACAAGTGGCCTCTTTCTAGCAGATTGGACAAATTTGTTCCCGTCTTTGTAGAGGGAACTGCTCCCCGAACCAGCTCTGACTCCAGGGGGGTAAACTACAGCTTGCTTCGTCAGGCATGTACTGATCAAATTAATACCAAAGTCACCCAGAAGGGAAATCTGGAGAACAGCAGGCAGCCACTCCCCCCCCCCAAATAAAATGTTTCTCATTTATTCATTTTAAAGTGACAAACAAGCATGCAATAATTTGTTATATATTACCTCACCCACCTCAACTGCCCGTCCAAGGTTATCCCTTGTCCTTTTGGTCCTCCCAACTGGCTTATGAGGCAGTGATGGGCTGAGAGATACTGAGCGGCCTAAGCTCAAGGGGGAAAGGTCTCCTTAGCATTAGTCCAACTCTAATCTCAACACACTAACATGGCCCTCCCACACAAGAAAGCAGAATACAAGCTAGAAGTGAATGTGTACATAATTACCATATTTTTCCGTGGATAAGACTATGGTTTTTTTTACCAAAAAAAGGTTTAAAATTGGGGCTCACCTTATACACGGGCAGTGCTGAGGGGTGTTTTCTTAATTTGGAGTCCCCAAAATGGGGGGGGGGTCTTATACAAGGGGGCGTCTTATACACGGAAAAATATGGTATATTGTAAGGTTCGGAAGGAAATTTCTGCCTAACACCACTGACTAAAGCAAATCTCTAGGGTGGGACAACCATTACTTACATAGTTTGTGGAACATGTGTTTTGTTTTGTTTTACTTTTTCAATTTCAATAACTTTATTGTTCTAGTCCAGTGATGGCTAACCTTGACACTCCAGATGTTTTGGAACTACAACTCCCATCATCCCTAGCTAACAGGATCAGTGGTCAGGGATGATGGGAGTTGTAGTCCCAAAACATCTGGAGTGTCAAGGTTAGCCATCACTGTTCTAGTCAAAGGCCATGATAAACCCGCAGTAACAGTACAGTCTTACCTTGGAAGTCGAACGGAATCCATTCTGGAAGTCTGTTCGACTTCCAAAACGTTCTGCTTCCAAGGCACGGCTTCCGATTGGCTGCAGGAGCGTCCTGCAGCCAAGCGGAAGCCGCATAAGCCACACCAGACGTTTGGCTTCCGAAAATCATTCGAAAACCGGAACAATCACTTCCAGTTTTCGATCGTTCGGGAGTTGAAACATTTGAGTTTACAGGTGTTCAGCTTCTGAGGTTCCACTCTACCGATAAAAATTTTTAAAGCACCAGTCATACCACTATTTAAACCAACTCTGACCCTCATTTCTATGTTACTGTATAGCACTTGGATCAATAGCAGAAGTCTGCAGTCGGACAACCTTTTAATTCTAGTAACAGCTCTCTGTTGGCAAACATGAATTAGAGAGCAAAATTTATCCCGTACGTCTGGATCCTGAAAGGTTAGTTTGATGCTGTCTCTCTGGTCACAATTAAACAGGTATTTACAACGTAAACCATTTCCTAAATCCAGGAAAGCCCCTACAATGGCTTGAATTCCTGCTTGCAGTTCAGATTCTGTTTTCATTATTCTGTTGGATTTCTTCACTGGTCAGTTATAAAGGACCACCTGTAGAACATCTGGGGACATCTTTCTAGAAAGAATAATGGGAATTTGGACTTTCCCCCTGCAGCGTACCTGTGCATCCGCCACCGAAATTTGTCCCCCTCATTTACTGATGTCACACGGACACACCCTGCAGCATGCCCCCGCCAACACAATTTGTGGGTGCCTGGCAATTTTCGGGGTGCTTGGGCACCCAGGGCCCCAAGGAATCAGCGCCTATGTTCCTAATGTAGATATTCACTCACCCCATCTTCCCTAGCTGGGCGGGTGCCATTTTGTGGTTCGGCTAAGGCAGGGGTCAGCATACTTTTTCAGCAGGGGGCCGGTCCACTGTCCCTCAGACCTTGGGGGGGGCAGACTATTTTTTTGGGGGGGAATGAATGAATTCCTATGCCCCACAAATAACCCAGAGATGCATTTTAAATAAAAGGACACATTCTACTCATGTAAAAACACACTGATTCCCGGGCCGTCCATGGGCTGGATTAAGAAGGTGATTGGGCCGGATCCGGCACCTGGGTCTTAGTTTGCCTACCCATGGCCTAAGGTGCCAAAATGTCTTGGTCTGGCCCTACTCCACCATGGCAACCTACTTAGGAGCTCCTTGTTCTCTGTACCTTGTCACCTGCTTCTGATGACTCTCTGATCTCTTTGGCTATCACCCAGCATTCCACAGGCTCTCCACAACAGGGCAGAGGTGGCAATGCTGGATCAAAATTTTCCAAGTCAGAGACTCACCAAACAGCAATTCCAGCACTTTGCATAACTCCTTGCCTGCTTCCCAGTATTCACAAATGTAGAATTATGGGAAATGAAGCATGCATATGCAAAACCTTGCTCAATTTGCACAATTCATAAAAGCCAGAGGCTTCTGGTCTTCTTGTCCTAGAATCTGGGGTGACACATCACTTTTCCTGTCTCCGTGTTTAAGTACAGCTTCGAACTCCTTTCTTCATAGTTCCACGAGGAATTGGGGGACGGGGACAACAAAATCAGACATTCTGCAAGTTCTATCAACGCACCCAAAACGTAGTTAGTAATAAAACAAATTCAATCTGAGCAAAGGGGGGAAAGTACCCATGTGCATAATTTAGTTCAATGCAGTGGCTGAATTAGAAATGTTATTGCAGGATTCCTGAAGCACACAAAACAAAGTTATTGTATTCCTCCACCAGTGATTTGCTGTTCCTTCTTGGGTGCCCACTCAAAGCTTTTGCTGTTGTCTTCCTTTATATGTAAATATGTGAGCAAGCAACACTTATCACTGTCACTGAGACCATCTTGTAGGCAGGCGAAAGGGATTCAATATTTTTGTATTAAAACAAATCCTATTACATTTCTGATGGTTAGGACCAGGGGTCAGCAAACTTTTTCAGCAGGGGGCTGGTCCACTGTCCCTCAGACCTTGTGGGGGGCCAGACTATATTTTTTTGGGAGGGGGAATGAATGAATTCCTATGCCCTACAAATAACACAGAGATGCATTTTAAATAAAAGGACACATTCTACTTAAGTAAAAACATGCTGATTCCCGGACCGTCCGCAGGCTGGATTTAGAAGGTGATTGGGCCGGATCCAGCCTTAGTTTGCCTACCCATGGTTAGGACACTGGCACTGTAACACCATCATCATCTCTCTCTCTCTCCCTCTTACAGAATTATGGTGCAAAGTTTTTATGATGGAAAAATCTAATAGGAGCGCTTCGGTTCAGTATACCTGAAGGAGCGTCTCCACCCCCATCGGTCAGCCCGGACACTGAGGTCCAGTGCCGAGGGCCTTCTGGCGGTTCCCTCGCTGCGTGAAGCCAAGTTACAGGGAACCAGGCAGAGGGCCTTCTCGGTAGTGGCACCCGCCCTGTGGAACGCCCTCCCTTCAGATGTCAAAGAGAACAACAATTACCAGACCTTTAGAAGACATCTGAAGGCAGCCCTGTTTAGGGAGGCTTTTAATGTTTTATAGATTATTGTATTTTAATGCTCTGTTGAAAGCCGCCCAGAGTGGCTGGGGAAACCCAGCCAGATGGGCGGGGTATAAATAATAAATTATTATTATTATTATTATTATTATTATTATTATTATTGAGGACAGGCTACTTTATAGCATGAGTTTGCAGCAAGTTTTAAACCTGGAGCCTAAGAGATACTAGGCAGGCATTCAGCCTGTATGCCACCAAAAAGCTCTAGCTGGAGTATAGGGTAACAAGCCAAACCAGCAAATGAGGCACTTGAAGAGCGATAGGCCAAATTAGGCCAGGTGGTAAGGCTGATCTCCGTGAAAGCTTTCAGTTCAGATTTATCTAGTCTGGGCTATATGAGGACTCGCCTGCTACTCCTATTTCTTCCAACAGATCAACCTTGCCTTATGTCACTACACTCAATTTTGCCTCGTTTCCAGGACCTGGCCTCCTGTCATGAGACCCAGCTCTGACATCCTTCCCCATGCCGTTAATAGGGAGCGATTTCTCTGTGATGAGGATATTAGTGTGGCTGGATGGAGCACAACTAAAAAGATAAAATGGCTCTCCCAGGGGACTTGGACAATTTGGGGAGAACCCGTTCTTGTCACCTAGAATATTGCGATCTACGTGGCATTATCTTGCTTGCCTCTTTTCGTTGCTCTTACAATCCTGCAGTCTGGATGAAGCACCTCAGTTTCTCTCTGTGTGTATTTATCAGGCAGATGATGACCTCCTGCTTTCATAATACCAGCACCAGGGGGCATTCAACGAAGCTGAATTCCAGGAAGATTCAGGACAAAAAAAAAATGCTTCTCCTCCACACAGCGCATGATTGAACTATGGAATTCACTTCCACAGGTTGTTAATGGGTATCAACTCGAAGACTTTTCAAAAAGTATTAGACAAATTCACTGAGGATGGAGTTATCTCTGTTATACTTCCACTGTCACAGGCAGTAGGCCTTTATTGTTGCACTCAGGTCCTGCTTGTGGGTACCTGGTGGGCCACTATGAAGAAGAGTTTGAAGAGTTTAGATTTGATATCCTGCTTTATCACTACCCGAAGGAGTCTCAAAGCGGCTAACAACCTCCTTTCCCTTCCTCCCCCACAACAAACACTCTGTGAGGTGAGTGGGGCTGAGAGACTTCAAAGAAGTGTGACTAGCCCAAGGTCACCCAGCAGCTGCATGTGGAGGAGCGGGGACGCGAACCCGTTTCACCAGATTATGAGTCCACCGCTCTTAACCACTACACCACACTGGCTCTCTCATAGCCACCACACTGGCTATGAGAGAACAGGATGCTGGGCTAGAAGGCCATTTGTCCTAATCCAACAGGATTCTCCTTATGTTCTTATTAAAAAGGGTTCAAGAGTGCTACTTCTTCCTTAATTCCAGCTCAGTAACCACACTCAAGGCCCTGCCCACCTCACTGTTTTGGGTAGTGCTAGGAACCTGCCTTCTCTCCTCTTCCTCCAAGTGTCCCCATTTTCCAGGAGGGACAGTCCCGGATTTACAGAAGCCGTCCCGGTTTCTGATTTGATCCCGAAATGTCCTGCTTTTCTTTAGGATGTCCCTACTTTCATCAGAGAAATGTTGGAGCGTGTGGAGTTACGCAACCCCCGAGCCAAGGAGATACCAGTAAGTAACTAGACAACCTTTAGAAGACATCTGAAGGCAGTCCTCTATAGGGAAGTTTTAAAATGTTTAATGTTTTATTATGCTTTAAATAAGTTGGGAGCCACCCAGAGTGGCTGGGGCAACCCAGTCAGATGGGTGGGGTATTATAACAACAACAACAACAACAACAACAACAACAACAACAACAACAACGGAATAGGATGTCCCTATTTGTTGCAACTCCTGCCCAGGAACCAATGTCCCCACTGTGGAAGGATGTGTGGATCCAGAACTGGCCTCCACAGACATTTACGGACTCATTGTTAAAACCGTGTTTATGGAAGACAATCTTACTCGGCTACGAGTGATCGCCAAAGAAGAAGAAGAAGATCCCTTCCATTCCCCTCCCCTCCTCTCCAGGTTTTGTTTTCTTCAGGTATCCCTTTTCCCTTCAGCCCCAATACCCAGCCTATACAACCATCCCAATCTGATGCCCTATCGCTGACTCTCCTGCTGCGCTCGTCAGGGTTCCCTCAATTCTCCACCCCTTTCCTCCTCTGACTCACTCGCCTGCCTGCCATCCAGTCCCAGAGAAGTGTTTATATTCCCTTAGGGTGTGCAGAAGGCATCCACATGTCAGCAGCGCTACCTCACGTCCACCGTGTCCGTGTTTGTGTTCTGCCAAACTGGTTGCCTCGTGGAGCTGTCAAGGAGCTACATGCCTCCCCTTAGCACTGGTAACATATAGAACCCAGCAGTGGTGAGGAGAAGGAGCCTTTATTGTTAATGCCTCCCATTTTATATGTGACAAAAGTCTATAAGAAAGGGGGAGATAACACTGCCCACTAAATAAGATGCATTCCTTTTACCTTCGCAGTTGCCATTCACATCCACGTTAAAATGCAATCTACCGTACTTACTCGAGTCTAGTGAGGCATCGAATCAAATGCGCACCTCGATTTTCAGAACCTTGAAACCAAAAACAGTAACTGGCGAAATGTGAAGGTGCCATTGAATCAAATGCGCACCTCAATTTTCGCAACGTAATTTGGCCAAAAAGGGTGAGCATTAGATTCGAGTAAATACGGTATATTCTTGCAGTAAGCGCAAAATCTGTGATACCACCCAGGTGACAGAGCTTCTTCAATACACCCGCCTCTGCTAGCTGAAAAGCAGGCGTTTTTCTACAGTACAGAATGACCATTTTACATTTGGATGTGATAACTGTATTCATTTTTAGAATGATTACAGCACACGTCTTGCTTCCTCAAAACATGACAGTGTTTACTATTTTGGACTCTAGCACATGTTAGCAAGGTCACGAGATTCGGTCCTAGTTCCCAATAAATCAGACTATAAGACATATGTGTCTAATGAGTAAGAACTAAGTACAAGTACTACATAAACTAGAAAACATTAAGACATCCAGACGTAATGAATACCTTAGTTATTCAGTAACATGTGCTTGGAGGGTAGATTCGATTGGACAGTGCACTAACAGCATGGAATGAACTCTGTCTACTTCTCGGGATAGACTGCTGACCTCAAAGTTAGCTACTTCAACACAAAGACTCCACCCACTATTTTCACGCATGTATGTACTGTATAGGGACAGGAGTGTGCACTGCACACATAAAATGTTTAAACTTAGGACCAAATGGGCTCTAGTCCACAAAACTCGAAGGCTGCAGAAACGTGTTAAGCTTTTAAGGTGCTACCAGACTCTTATTGTTCCATCTTCACAATGTGATAAGGAAGCGACCAACACTTTCCCAATTGCCATGGAGGAAGAGTTGGATATATTAAATAAACAGAATAAGCCATTCTGCCTGTGGCCATGGCTGTTGGGTGATTCTCTACTTCCTATTTCTAGGTCTCATTCAAAACAAGGTTAACCTTTTGGGTTATTTTTCAAGCAGGCCTGTGCTTCTTAGCCTGTCCTCTCCACTCTCTCCCTGACTGCAATTTCTTGTCAGTGATATTCCAATGCAGCAGCTGTGGGATGTATTTTTAGCAGTTAATTTAGACACTCAATTAAAAGGATTTGCCTCAACAAGAACGGTGAGGTCTTCAGAGACCTGGATAGAATGACACAATCTTGGTGGATATGAGCCATTTCCTTGCTCGGCTTCAAAGAAGGAAGGAACTTGCTGGGTAAGGTGGTTTATATTAGTAGAAACCATCCTTTTCTCCGATTATTGTAAGCTGAGCCCGATGGCAGATAAAAGGGAACGAGGCCAGGTGTGAACACTGTGGGAGATGAGAGGGAATGTGGATGAGGGAATATTGATTAATATTTCCTATCCCAGCTTGTGCTAACAAGCTCCAAACTAGCAGAGTTTCTCATCCCCAATAAAGCGCAGCAAAGCGTGGCGTTTAAGTTCCTATGAACTTCTAGAACAAGGCAGATTCCTGGCATATATCCCCTGGTTCCCTCTTAACAGAAAATACACGACACATAAGCTTATAAAAGTATAAAGGTTTTACTCACAAACATCCAAGAATATATAAGTCTCAGAAGGCAGGCTAGCTTAGATTAAATGTATGTACATGTGGAGTCTCTCCTTATGGGAGGAGACTCCATGTGGCCTCTCTCGGCTGGAAGCCAAGAGAGCATCTTCACTTGAGTTGTTGCTTCTTCGAAGTCCTGGTGGGAAGAGAGGGAGAGTAGCAGCTCACCTGTATCTTTGAATAGCTACAGGTAAGGCCACTCCCACTTCTGGTCACACAAAGGAAGTGATTTCAGCCTTGGCACAGGAAACTCTACCTGGAGGACCAAGGCCCCTTTGTGTACACTCTAGGAATGTTGTGATTGACTGCACCAGTGTTATACATCCCACAAACCCCTTCTCAGTCTGAACAACATTTAACAAACATAAAACAACTTTATTCAACCACCCAGAGTCCCAGCTTGACACGCAGGTTCTGGAAACTCTCTCGTGGCAAGGGTTTCGTGAGAATGTCCGCAGTCATCTCCTGAGTATTACAGTAGGACATTTCTACTAGTCCATCTTGGATCATCTGGCGAATGAAGTGATACCTGACCCCAATGTGTTTTGAACGTGCAAGGAACTTTTCGGTTTGCGCTAGCTGCAGGCAGCCTTGATTGTCCTCCATCAAGCTGACAGGTCCTTTTCTCGGCAAACCAAAGTCTGTCAGGAGTTGATCCAGCCAGATGATCTCTCTGCATGCTTCCGAAGCTGAAATATATTCACTCTCTGTGGACGATAAGGCTACACATTTCTGTTTATAACTGCCCCATATGATAGGTGCATTTCCAAACATAAAAACATAACCACTTGTGGATTTGTAATCCGCCTTATCCCCAGCCCAGTCTGCATCACTGTACCCAACCAACTTAGGGTCCCTTACAGCTGGCAATTTTAATTTACAATTCATTGTACCCTTGAGGTAACGCACCACCCTCTTGACCCCACCCAAGTCATGTTCAGTGGGAGAACTCACTTTTCTGCTTAGGATCCCCACTGCACTTGCTATGTCAGGTCTGCTGGTAGTAACCAAATACAAAAGTTTACCAATCGCTGACCTGTATTCGCTGTTGTCTGGCAGCAGCTTCGAATCTTGCTGATTCTTTAGAAAATCTGTGGCCATGGGTGTCGCGACAGGGTGTGCACCTTGCATCTGCATGCTTTCTATCAGTTCTATTATCTTCTGCTTCTGGCTGAGAAGAAATGAGCCGTCTTCTTCTCTCTCAATTTGAATTCCCAAGTAATACTGGACAAGTCCCAATTCCTTTACTTCCACCTCTTTGTTGAGATGTCTGACTATGTCTTTATAGTCTCTGTCATTGGACGTTGATATTAATAAATCATCGACAAAAGCCAGAATGTAAGAGAATTGTCCATTTCTGTTCTTAGTGTACAGGCACTTGTCAGCTGTTGACTGCTTGTACCCAAGCTGAACCAGCATTTCATGTAATTTCTGGTTCCATGCTCTTGCAGCTTGTTTCAAACCGTAAATTCCTTTCTGAAGTTTACATACAAGATGTGCCTCATTTTGCTTGATAAAGCCTTTGGGCTGCTTCATATAAATCTGTTCAGAAATCGTCCCATGAAGAAAAGCTGTTGCTATGTCGACATGACGGACTGATAGGCCTTTAGATGCTGCAATACTTAGAAGTAATCTAACACTGCTGTATCGCACTGTAGGCGCAAATACTTGATCATAGTCTTCGCCATACTGTTGTGAAAATCCTTGTGCTACAAGCCTAGCTTTGTAGCGTTGCACCTCCCCTTCTGACCCCTTCTTAAGCTTGAACACCCACTTGGACCCAATTGCCTTCTTACCAGGAGGTAGCTCTGTCAGGGTCCAGGTCTTGTTGCGATGCAGTGCATCCATCTCTTCCTGCGCGGCTTGCTTCCAGAGACTGGCCTCAGCAGCTGGCAACCGTTGAACCTGTTCCCACGTGGAAGGTTCCTGTGGTGGCGCCGACCCTGCAAAGTAGGACAGTCGTAGTGGTGGAACGCCTCTGTTGGACCTGGAGGAACGTCTGACCTCTGGCTCTTGTTGAACCGCATCAGCTTCCTCATCTCCTTCCAATGGCGGCATCCCTGCATACGGGTCCTCTTCGTCTCTGGAGCCTTCTGACATCTGGTCCTCCGCGTCTTCTGGGGTGTCATCTGCAGGGGGTGCTACAACACTAGGAGGTACAATACTAGGAGGTGGATTAGTTTCTGGTATGGCTTCAAAAGGAAAACTTACAAACTCCTCTGTTGGTGGCTCATTGGAACAGTCAATTGCTGTGTTCCTTGTGTCAGCCTTTTCATACTCCTCAAAATGAATCACGTGATGTGAACTTGTTTTCCCTGTTTGTAAGTCCACAACTCTGTAGCCTTTTCCTCCAGAAGCGTATCCAACTAGGATACCAGGCTTTGCTCTGGAGTCAAGTTTGTGTCTGTGCTCCTTGGGCACGTGGTAATAGCACAAACTTCCAAATACACGTATGTGTGACAAATTTGGGACTCTTCCATGCCAAAGTTCAAATGGCGTGCGCTCTGTGCCTTTTGTTGGCAGCCTATTCTGTATATAAATCGCAGTATTTGCTGCCTCACCCCAAAGTTTCTTCGACAAGTTGGATCCTTTTAGCATACACCTTGTCATCTCTAGGATGGACCTAAATTTCCTCTCAGCAATAGAGTTTTGTTGAGGTGTGTAGCTTACTGTGGTCACATGTGCTATGCCTTCCTGAGCCATGAAAGCTTCCATTTCACGTGAGCAAAACTCCCCACCATTATCGGACATTAGGGTGGTGGGTGCTCGATGGAATTTGTTCTTGACCATGCTTACGTATTGCTTGAACAATTCCACTGTTTCACTCTTCTCTTTGAGAAGGTATCCCACACAAAACCTTGAATAATCATCCAAAAATATCAAAATATACTTATTTCCTCCTAAGGAAGGTATATTCATAGGTCCAGCTAAATCAGTGTACACAATGTCCAGAACTTTTGTGCTTCTCTTTTCTGCACAACGTGGGAAAGAAGGTTTGACTCCTTTTTCACTTACACAAGTTATACACTTTGGTGTGGGTGTGTTACTTTTGTTTACCTGTAGACCTCTCACAAGATCTCCATTCTGCAGTTCCTGGATGACTCTGATATCCCGGTGACCCAGTCTTCGATGCCAGAGCTCCAGATCTGCTTCATGCTTCTGCTTGGATTGGGCGACTTGTGCTGATTGGTTTTCTGAAACGTTAATCTCATAAACACCATTGATTAGTTTCCCTTGAGCATAAACCTCATCATTTTTCGTTACATTGCATTCTCCATTGGCAAATGTAACCTTGAAACCTTTCTTGTCTAAAGCAGACACACTAAGCAAGTTACAATTCAATTCTGGGACATATTGAACATTAGGCACAGTTGTTTCAAGAGATTCATTGTTCACCTTGAATTTCAAACGCATTGAACCTGCACCTTGTGATTTTAGAACATTTCCATCAGCAATCTGGATTTCAGTCCATTCACTATCATTAATTTCTCTGAAATATTCTCTTTTATGCGCAAAATGGCTTGTAGCTCCCGAATCTAAAATAAATTGGTCACTTTTCCTTTCATTTCTTTGCACATTTAAACTCTTTTCTTGCAGTAGAAATGTACGCTCGTGACCCCCCTTCTTTTCACCTTTTGGTTGAAAGGGGCGGGACTTATTCTTGGGCTTCTGGCAACTCCTTGCAATGTGCCCTTTTAAATTGCAGTTATGGCATATTAATTCTTTGGACACTTCCTTAGACTTGGGAAATTGCTTAGAAACATAACTTGTGTCCCTCCTTGGATTCCTTTGTGGAGAATCAAGGTAATCTCTGCATTCCTCTCTTAAGTGATTTACTAGTTCATTAAAAGTCAAATCTCTGGTGTGATCCATTATACTCTTAAATGAAGTAAATTCTTTTCCTAATGATGCCAGCATAAAAGTCACTTTGGTTGCATCATCAAAAGCTCTGGGAGTTAGGGCAATCCTTTGAACAATTTCATTAAAGTCCTTAAAATGCCCTGTAAATTGTTCTCTGGAATTCATCTTTAACTTCAGCAGTTTATCCAATAAATGTCTATAAGAGTTCTCTGATGATTGTGCATAAACCCTCTCAATATCTTTTAGAATCTGAGATGCATCACTTTCATAGTCAATCAGAGATAAATGTTCATCTTTCAAACTGCACAAAATTATGTGTTTAGCTTCATTGTTTTGCTTCTCCCAATCTGCTATCTCAGTTAAATTTTCTGAGCTTAAATCAGCCAAATCAGGTTTGGGATCTATCACAGCTTTAAGAACTCGCTTTGCACCAAGATGCACTAAAAGGCGCTGCTTCCATTGCACAAAATTACGATCATTCAGCAGCATAAAGTTTGATCTTGCTTCACTATCAAATCCTGAGCTTGCCATCTTAATCCTCAAAAATTTGAAAAATTTTCAAAATTCCCAAAATGGCTAAAATTCAAAAATCAAAACTTAAAAATCTCAAAATGCAAACTAATCTTCACTGCCTCTGAGGTCTGTGAGCTCTGAGGGAGGGGAGGGGTCGCTAATCCCCCTTTCACAGCACAATGGAGAACAAAAGACCATGTGCTTACCAGGAAGTACAAACAGAAAAATTCTACTCTGCCAAAAATCACAATCCAAAGCAATCCTCTAAAAATACACAAAATACGCAGTTCTGGGCCCATAACCCTTTGTGGGAGATGAGAGGGAATGTGGATGAGGGAATATTGATTAATATTTCCTATCCCAGCTTGTGCTAACAAGCTCCAAACTAGCAGAGTTTCTCATCCCCAATAAAGCGCAGCAAAGCGTGGCGTTTAAGTTCCTATGAACTTCTAGAACAAGGCAGATTCCTGGCATATATCCCCTGGTTCCCTCTTAACAGAAAATACACGACACATAAGCTTATAAAAGTATAAAGGTTTTACTCACAAACATCCAAGAATATATAAGTCTCAGAAGGCAGGCTAGCTTAGATTAAATGTATGTACATGTGGAGTCTCTCCTTATGGGAGGAGACTCCATGTGGCCTCTCTCGGCTGGAAGCCAAGAGAGCATCTTCACTTGAGTTGTTGCTTCTTCGAAGTCCTGGTGGGAAGAGAGGGAGAGTAGCAGCTCACCTGTATCTTTGAATAGCTACAGGTAAGGCCACTCCCACTTCTGGTCACACAAAGGAAGTGATTTCAGCCTTGGCACAGGAAACTCTACCTGGAGGACCAAGGCCCCTTTGTGTACACTCTAGGAATGTTGTGATTGACTGCACCAGTGTTATACATCCCACAAACACTGCACTGGTGCTTGGACTGACATTCTGCTCCAGGAAGACGCAGGGTTGGATCCGGAGATCCTCTTGTGGGAGAAATTGGTGGGCAGTGATTTTCCCACCCTCTCCTTTCCTTGGCAGCTTCCCACATGCCCCCTCAAAGGCTCCCCCTGCTGCCATTCATATTTATGTTGCAAGTTGGAGCAGAATATACTGACTTGGATCTATAGATTAACACAGAAGGGAGTGAGCTGAAGGTGACTTTCCCAACCCTGGTAGCTACCGAGAAAGGCTCCTAACAGTTGTGGGGGGAACCCTGTTTAATGGGGTGCACCATGGCATGGAGGCTGAAGGGGAAGATTGTGGAAAATCGGATAGCGGCTCCTGTGAGCAGCCTCCATCCAATTTTCTGGAATCTCCCCCTGTTCCCCAGCAGTAAAGCCCACCCCCACCCCATTCATGGTGCCTTGTTTTTGGAGTGTCCTCTTTAGTGTTGCTCACCAGATGGCAACTGATTTGCATGGGTGGGAGGTGTTACTTGCTTTTTCTTTGTAAGAGCGGAAGACTTTTAAAAATTTTGCCCAGCATGCTTCATAACTGGATTTACAGTTTTATTGAATTTTATTAACTGAATGGCTGCAACTCCTGTGATTTTAGGGCTGGTGTTTATTTGCCTCCAGACCAACAGCTTTCACAGGCAATAGATGTGTCATTCTCTTCCCACCCCTTCCTCCCACCTCCAGAGAAGAGAATTATTGTTCTTTCCCTCCCAGGTAGGCGAAGGTTGTATGGAGAGTGATGGGGTACCTCTTCTTCTCAGCTGCATCCTGGAAACACACAAATGCACACACAAACACAAACTCACACAGCACCTTCCTATTGGGGGCAGCATACCACAGCCTCTGCTAAACCATCTGAGAATCCTTGGTCATCATACTGACCCCAAAACCTCCTGGACAGACTTCTCCAGACCAGCCCATGCACCACACTTCCTCCCTGCTGGCAACGTTCCAAGCCATCCCCTTTGAGCCAAAGTCTGACTGCCTACACTGGCATGCTCCACAAAGAAAGGGGCTGGAATGGCAGAAAAGGGATAGGATATGGCATGGTGGGATTTGCAACATGAATTGCAAGAGGTTAGGTTATCTTGCATGTCAAAGTGCAAGTAGATAAATAGGTACCGCTGCAGCGGGAAGGTAAACGGTGTTTCTGTGTGCTGCTCTGGTTCGCCAGAAGCGGCTTTGTCATGCTAGCCACATGACCTGGAAGCTGTACGCCAGCTCCCTCGGCCAGTAAAGCGAGATGAGCACCGCAACCCCAGAGTCGGTCACGACTGGACTTAATGGTCAGGGGTCCCCTTTACCTTAGGTTATCTTCTTCCCTATTCGTGTTCTGCTGGCAATTGAACACATCTTTCTTTAAGCAAGTTGTTGTTGTTGTTGTTCCTTAATTTTATTTATTGACTGCTAGCTTTGGCTCTTTGTGTTCTTGCTCTCTGGTACTGCTTTTAGTCTGCCAATTGTGTTTTAAGGACAGGCTATTGCTATTTTTGTGCTTGTTTTTTTTAAAAAAAATTCTGTAGATCTCTTTGATCAACTTCCTTTTCGTTTGGGGAGGAGAGTGGGATTTGTATTTTTAATACAATTTTATTTATTTAACAAAATGTATACACCAGTTGGTTGTAGTAAGTCCTCTAAGTGGTATACAAGCAAGTAAATATAAAATGAATTGGAAAGGCCGTTTTAGGTCATGAGTGGAGAGGATTCCCAGTCCTGGAGTAGCTATAGCAGAATTGAAGCCAGAGGACCTGTACTATAGAGTAAGGTTGTTTCCAGACAACCTGTTTATTGACTACTTATCCTGATTTGTTTGCAGGAGATTAGATGACTCCGCTATTTAAGAAGCATTCCTTCTGCATTTTCCTGCTACCTTTCCTTGTTGCAAAATAATAATAATAATAATAATAATAATAATAATAATAATCTGATCATTAGGGGGAAGCAGGTTTGTTTTGTAAGACCTCCCAATCAACTAAAACTCTGCAACCTGAATTTGCTAGTATGTGATCAAATCCCATCCAAAAATAGCAGGCTGGAAGTGCCCAAGGATTCTGCTCCCAGCATGAAAAAGATCAGTGACAATTACAGAGACAATTATAGAGGAGTTCATCCTTCCTCTCCACCCACACCTAGAAGGTTCTGTGGGTGTCTCTTCGCCTTCCAGAATTTTGCAGAAGGGGTAGCTGGTATCTCTTGCTCACCAGTAAGGGAACAGATTTATTGACGGCTTCTACCAGATGTGGGGAACCTTTTGCCCTCCAGATATTGTTGAACTACAATTCCCATCATCCCTGGTCCTTGCTTGCTGGGGCTGATGCAAGTTGTGCTTCAGCAACACCTGGAGGGCCAAAGTAATAACTTACTTATAGCAAGTTGCGAGACATACAGGAAAGGGTTCTGTAAACTCAGAAAAACAGTGACCTTAGGAGAACTGGGGATAAACCAGAAGACACGTCCTTCCCTCTTTTTTCAGTAATAACAGACCCTTTCCAAATGCAGGAAACTCATATTGGGACAAGTTATACACAGAATTTGGGAACCTGAAACTCAAAGCAGTTAGGGATGGGGTAATATGATTGTTTGCTGGGTAGGAAAAGAAGAAGAGCACATTGACCTTTAAGTACTTTAGTTAAAAATGTAAGGCACTCCATTCTCTACCCTGCCCCTCAGTCAAGTAATTTCGGCAAAATTTAACACTTTCACAGAATGCTGTGGTTCAGTTCAAGTTGTGTTCCTAATATCCCTTTCTAAACCTTATTTGGCTTGTGCCATTATAAAGTCCATTTCTCTCATGCTTTTCAATAGCTCAAGTGAAATCAAACTTGTTGAGGGTTGGTCCATCAATGGGAATTTTCATAATGCTGGAGAAGCCCTGGTCTTCTTTTGAAAAGCCCCACTGGTCCTGCTTAAGCAGTTGCCTTCCTTTGTTGATTTTCTCATACAATGCAGAGCCAAAAGGCATCACCAAAGCTATTGCAGCCAGGATGGCAAAGCCTGGGAACAATTCATGCATCTCAGAATTCCCACAGACCAGCTTAGCACAAAGGTCTTTGTAGGAGAGCTGGTTGAGGCTAAATACTACCTGTTTAAAGAAGGGAAAGTCGTTCAGTGCTTGCTCGAGTCTCACCACACAGGAATACGTATGCAAAAGGAAGTTCAGTTCATCTGCACCATAGATTCCAATTTGCTCTAAAAAGTGAGGATAGCAATTGGGTTTAAAAAGGTGGAGAAATAGTTTATCATTTCCAGAGAAGTGCTAGGAAATGTATCCTGCAGTTTGCACCACATACTCTTTAAGAAAGTATCCTTGAAATGTTCAAATTTTGTCAGGCGTGCCTTGGAACAGTCAATACCACACCTTTGTAGCAGAACCGACTCCCTACATTCTGGTCCTCACGGTGGTGCTGCTCATTGAGTTCATTAAGGAACTCTTGGAAGTTGTAGCCATTGGTTTTGAAGGCTGATAATTGTGGCAGAGACAACAGGTTTCAATATGGAGAGATCAAAGTTCTTTAGCTGGAATAACTTGTTCAGTTTATGGGAAATGGGCAAGGTGTCCGGAAGCAGCTTAGTGAAAGCAAGAGAACTGACTTTCTTCAGTTCCCCACAGAGACCAAATGCCAGTGGATATCTCTCTGACTCAGTCTCCAGCAGACACAACAAGGCTGGCCAAGAGGCATCTATAACCTCCACGGCTGGCAAGATGGTCCTCGACCTTTCCATGTTTACTTCACAGAACTTAAAGACATTCTACAAGTGCTGGATACTATTGTTTTCTGCTGTGAAGTTGGCACACAGCGGGTAGACAGCATCCACTACTTTGGGGCATAATCTTATGTCTAAGATTTCCCTTGATGCCAGCAGCAGAGCGCTCCACTGGTGAGAGAGGGAGTGTATCTCAGTGAGAAGAGGAAAGTTGGATTTCACCTTAGATCCCACACCACAGTGTCTGTGGGTTAACAGGGAGGAACCTCCAGAGTTTCAGCCATGCAACTTTCATGGTTGGCATGCCTTGACTGCTGTGTAGCTTTCACTGTCTGGAAGCTGAATGATGCCATGGAACATGATGGAAGTTTGGCCTTCATGGGGGGAGCTGGTGGTGCTAAAGAAAAACCTAGGTTTCTTCATTCCAGTGCATCCAGTGTCTCTTCCACCACTAACCCGATGAAAGGTGAGATCTTCAGCCTAAGCTTGTCTTCATTATGTAGGACTTTGGCAATGGTTGTCTGGCGTCAGTGAGATGAGGACCAAAGTTCAGGGGGACAGAGTGTGTGGGGGGAAATGCAGATAAGAATGCTTAGAACAAGTTTCAACTTGCAGAAAACACAGGTTCTTTAGAAATGAAGTGGGCCTCTTAAAAATATGTAGATTGTTAACAAGAAAGAGAAATTTCTTCTTTGCTGTATCTCTGATTTTGCTTTACTTGACGATTTTGGGCTATAGGCTCATCCACACATACATTTTGCCCCATGCTTCCTAGGCACCTTAAAGTGACGTGTCCAAGCACTCCCCCCCTCCTCCGGTGCTTTCCCCATGAAAACTCACTCTTTAATGCTGAATCGGAACAAACAGCAAATTGGGTTTTCCATGGTTTGCTGTTTGCTCCTATTTATCAGTAAAGAGTGAGTATTTGTGGGGGAAACCCACCCACAAAAAAGCACTCAGACATGGGCTTTATGACACGGAACTGTGCCTGGAAATGTGGCACAAAATGAAGTCTGGATGAGCCCTATGCCACAAGGTCATGTGACCATGTTGCCTCCCCTTTGAAAGGTCTTTTGCCTTGCCTAGAGAAAGAATTATGATTGCCAGCTAGACCTTCTTTGGTTTGTGACAATTATATCTAGCAGAGGATTAGACCAGATTGCACACACATCACTGCAGTCATAGAGAAACACTACTTGGGGTATGCACTGATCCCTGTGGGGCAAGGCATTATGTCACCCCATTTTTGTGATCCATACAGGAGGCATTAGGAGACACAATACACTCTTCTCCCTTCTCAATATACTGATCTTTATTTCACAGGCTCAAAATATCCAGGTGCACTAAGGATTTTTTTTTAAAGGGGGGGGGGGTAATTACTTTCAGAAAGCATGCCAGCCTTGTGCATCTCACTACCATGCAAAAGCAGGATTGTCCAAATTTGTGTGAACTTGTCTCCATTTGCATACCAAAGACCGGCCATTATTGCTCATTTCACCAGTTCCTTCCAGGGAACGCTGCTCCAAGGTCTGGGTACATTTCATTCCATTTTGTTGAAATATTTTAATTACTAACCCTACACCCTCCCTACCCCCCCTTTTAAAAAAAAAGCAAAGTCTGCAGGATAGTGTGTGTGTGTGTGTGTGTGTGTGTGTGTGTGCGCGCGTGCGTGTGAGAGTGAAATAGAGAGAAATCTAATTAGCATGTTTATCTTCCATAAAACAGAGACCCTTATTTATGCAAAACAACTGGCAAACGCTCAAGATCTGGTAAATTAATTTGATTTTAATAGGCATGAAATGCTGGTAAAATTAAAAGATTTTCCCCGTTCTTCCTCTTACTCTGAGCTCTCGTTGCTTTGGCTGGGTTGACTATGTTCATGGACTAGCTAAGAATGTGGAAAAAGAATTTGCTTTAAAAAGGAAATCTCCGTAGTCTATTATGCTAATTTAAGTTGCTTTTCTCATTACAGGACTCAGTATTTAACTATCATGGGCCTCTTATTTAAAAAGAAAAAGTCTCATTTTTTAAGACTCTTTACAGTTAGCAATTTCTCTCTATGAAACTGTTAAAAGCTTCTGGTGTGGGCATATTTAGATGATTTACTGTAGAACCATTTGAATTTGGGTTCAGGCCTGGCCATGGAACTGAATTGGCATTGGTTGCTCTGATGAATAACCTCTGTAGAAAGGAGGACAGGAACAATGTGACTTTGCCCCTGTTTCTTGATCTCTTGTTGGCTTTTGATACCATCGACTACAGTATCCTCCTGGACCGGATCCAAGGAATGGGAACTGGGGGAACTGTATTACAGTGGTTCCAATCCTACCATTGGGGCGATGTCCAGAAAGTAGCATCGAGAGAGTGGTTTTCACCCCAGCTTAGAACAAACCCATTGAAATTAATATACCCTAGTTACTCAGGTCCATTAATTTCAGTAGGGCTACTCTGAATGTAACTAACAATGGACACAACCCCTTGTCTCTAACCCTTCTAGCAATGTAAGCTAAACTCTGTATTTTCCCATTCCTCTCTAGCAATGCAAGGCACACTGGTTAAGAATATGGGGATTATGTACCGGTATATATGAATTCGTGTGTGTGTGTGTGTACAGTCTTTTTCTGTAATAAATGTTTGTAATAATAATACGGTACTACTAATAATAGAATTTTTAAAAGAACATGGAGACAATACTGGCCTAATCTTAACAAGATTGTTACAAGGATTAATACCGGTACTCCAAAGTAAATGCTAAAACGTTATCACTGCCAGCACTCCCTTTTTTTTGTTTTGTTTCCCGAGTAAGTAAAAAAAACCCTAAATAAACTGAAGCTCAATAAATTATGCAAAAGAAATTAATGCCAAGAAACCTTTGTTGCACATTTTATTCCAATCACAAAATCAGGGTTTTCTAGGTAAAAATTTAGGACACTTCTGGAATACAGAATGTGTACACACACACACAGACAGACCACTTCAAGCAGCGCACAAAAAAGTTGGCGTGCACTCAGAGATACTCACCTGTGTTGCCTGGATGCCAGTGGAATGGCAGTATCTGCTGTGCTCACAGGTCAAGCAGTGCTGGGCAGAGATTGAAGTTCTGCAGCTCAAGCAAAGAGGAGTATTTCTCATTGGAAACCTCCTCCTTGGCCATACAGTTGACTGCGGTGAAGACAGCTACTTTGACTTCCGCTTTTGAGAGCCAGCATGGTGTCATGGTTAAGAGCGGTAGACTCATAATCTGGTGAACCGGGTTCGCGTCCCCGCTCCTCCACATGCAGCTGCTGGGTGACCTTAGGCTAGTCACACTTCTCTGAAGTCTCTCAGCCTCACTCACCTCACAGAGTGTTTGTTGTGGGGGAGGAAGGGAAAAGGAGATTGTTAGCTGCTTTGAGACTCCTTAGGGTAGTGATAAAGCGGGATATCAAATTCAAACTCTTCTTCTTCTTCTTCTTTGACATCTGAATACAGCTCCTGGCGGCTTTGCACCTGTGTCTCAAAAGCCAACTGCTCCCTATTGACTGCCAGGGCCTGCCGGTGAGCCCCTGGGGTGACATGATGCAGGAGGGCACGGCACTGGAAGTTATATGTGCCCTTGGTAAGGCCTTCTCAGCTTTGCAGTTCCGTTCATAGTGAAACTGCAACCAGGTGAATTCGTCCTTCCAGTGCTCAATGAAATACCACTTACACTTCTTATTTGAATCGGATGTTTCCCAGGCGGCACCTGGGCCGGGGAACCAAACACGATGGAGGAAGAACTGAACCTTTTGTTTCCCTTGCAGGAGGAGAAGCAGCCTTTTACATATAATTTAGAAAGGAAGGCCTATTTAACACTTCTTTGGTTTGAAGAGATGAAAGATAAGGGGGAAAGGGATTAGGGAACTGACAGATCTTGTCCAACTTTGCCAGTTAGCTATCTGTTTGAATGGCCAAAGGCATCAGACAAAGAACTATGCATTGTGAACAAACATAGGACACCCTTGGTGCAGCCTTTTACAGAGGAAGTTGATCTGTGCCGAGGTGTACTTAAACCATACCAATAACCTCTATTTTATTTGGCATTTGTTGTCCATCAGGGTTGCTATTCTGTGTTCCAAAACATGCAAAACTAGATTCGGGGCAGGGGGACAAGGAGGAGTGAACCACCGCAGGCAGGGCCCAGTGAAAACATTTCGCGCAAAATGAACAGGGTAATGAATGAACAGGTGCTGCACAAGAGATTAGTAGCGCCCTTGAGCAGGTCTTGTTTCAAGGGGAGTTGCCCAATGCCCATGGAGCTTCCTGCTGGATTCTATCCCATGATTAGCATCTGAACGATTTAGGAAACTAAAGTAGCCAACAAAAATTTGTGCGCGTCTGAACCTCCAGAGGTTTGAGTACAGTTAAGGAATGCTAAGGAAGTGCTTGCCCCAAATTCTGCATGGAGCAGGAATGAAGGACCTGAATTAAGCTTCATCCCATGCCTGCCGAACCACAGATTTCTGTGCCAAGAGCTTACTGCTGTCTAGCAGCACAAGTTTCAGCAGGAGCTCTCCCCTGAAGCAATAAGGAGCATCTCATGGGCAGCACCACTGCCTGCCTCATTTCAAAACTGAGAAGATGTGGATTAGGCTGCTTCCATATTCCACTTCCCTCTGGTTAGGGCAGCACCTCAGTAGGATGCTCAAAAACAGTGGCATAGCCACCCCTCTCCCATTCACTAGTACCTATTATTACTTAGATCAGGGGTTGGCAAGGTTTATCTTGCCTGGGCCGGATCGGTCCCGCGGAGATCCCTCCGTGGGCCAGATTGTGTGTGCGCGCGCAAGCCCGTGATTTTCGGGGTCTGTGTCTGTGCAGACGTGATTTCCAGAGCCGCGGAAGCGAGTCCCCACGCCGCGCTGCACCAGTTTAGTGCAGCGCACAAGTGGGCAGCTCAGTTCGGGGGCGGCTTGGGGGCTCGTGAAACGACCTCTGTGGGCCACTTCCGGCCCATGGGCCTTAGGTTGCTGACCCCTGACTTAGATGTACTTCCCCTTGTAGTCCTGCCGTTGCTGAGGAAGTCGATACCTGGAAGCACCCCATGACTCTTCCCCTGACCTTGAAGCTTCCAGTACCAGATACTGCTTCTCACAGTTGCACTCAACAAACCCTGACCCACAAAACGGGTTCATAAGTTTAACATTTCCATTCACTGAGAATGTATTTCTAAAACGTATGTTTAACATCAAGACATTTTATACTGCCGTGAAGAATATATTTTCAACTCTGTTCCAGGTATGCAAGTAGCATCATAGGGTAGCATCACAGACTTGACTAACGCCATGAGTTTAAACATATCTGCTTAACTTGGCTGCTTTTATCTTCAAGAGAGGGCGGGCGGTGTGGCCCTGTTTTGGAACATGCTCCTGAAAAGGATTTGGGACCACACTAGCTTTCTGCTGAAAATCACTGCCCCTTGGGTGCATTAGCTTGGCAGGAAGAACAGATGTTATGTTCACTGCCCATTACACAAGACTGCGGATGTCACAATTCCACCACGAAAGTGCAGAAATTTGCACACAGCAAGAATCTCAGCCTTGATCCTTTCTTTTTAAAAGCATCGTTCTAGCCTTCATGGCTGCAAAGTCCAAAAGTGTAAAGGCAATGCTTTAGCCCAGAGTGGTGGAGGCTGAATAGGATTTCCAATGGTTGCCCTGTAACGTATTCTTGTTTTAAACGTTTTAGCCCGATTCTCTGCTAATCACAGCATCTGAAGGGGCTGTGGCATCCAAGACATCAATAATAGCAAAAGCAAAATCAACCATGCATAATAATGCATAATCACAGGTTGCACACAACTCACAGATTACTGCTTTCCTTGAGTCCAGAATTTAGATATTATTTTTTTGCTTCTATCGTAAGACGCACACAACTCTCCCTGTAAAAAAAGCTGGACCCTAATGCAGACAGGAGCATCTGAAAAAGATCCTAACAGAGAGTGGAAGAAACGACCTCTCTTCCATTGGAGATAAGGATGCACAAAGGCTAAAGTAAAGGTCCTACTTTGTGGTATGTTCCAGGGGGAGCCCTGGCACCGAAAACAAGAATCCTTGGGCTCAGTTCAAGGGGTCAAAAGGAGTGAGAAGAAGAAGAAGAGTTTGGATTTGATATCCCACTTTATCACTACCCGAAGGAGTCTCAAAGCGGCTCACATTCTCCTTTCCCTTCCTCCCCCACAACAAACACTCTGTGAGGTGAGTGGAGCTGAGAGACTTCAGAGAAGTGTGACTAGCCCAAGGTCACCCAGCAGCTGCATGTGGAGGAGAGGAGACGCGAACCCGGTTCCCCGGATTACGAGTCCACCACTCTTAACCACTACACCACACTGGCACACTGAGAAAAGGGAATCAAGCATTCAAATGACCTTTCTAGCTGAAAAGCAGGGAAGACTGGAGGATACACCGGGGTGGACTATAAGCTGCTGTGTAGGAAAGCTTGCAATGGGTACAAGATGATGACATCCATTAGACTGTTGTATATGCTGCAGAAAAGTAAGAAAATCAGTTTCCCGCTTGAAGCAATGTCTCGGGGTCAAACTACAAATGAAGCTGGAAGATCTGGAATTAAGTATTGTTGTGAGAGGGTTTTTGTTTTTTGGTGGGGGACCATTTTCTTCTCAGGCTGTTCTTGTGATGACTCCCCCCCCCACCACCACCCTACTGCCTTACCACCCACGTTGGCAAGAGCAGGTGAGATACAGGTGAGAGTTGGAAAGCAGCTGTGTGCGGAGAGGTTGATTACAAAAAAGGCCCACAGAAGAAGGATTAAACTGCCTGCGGTGCTGCTGCAATCCAATCTGAAGGAGCCCCTGCCCCCACTTCCAAGTCTTCCCTCATTAAAGCAAAACATGGGGAGATTAACTGTGAATCTCCCCATGCCACATGCAGTTTGGCCCCACAACGAGGTTAAAAAATATGGGCAGATTCTGCCTTTTTATGACAACAGCTCAGGCAAAACTTGCTAATGTGCTGCATATTGATCTCTTAAAACAACTTTTTTTTAAACTATTCCACTGCTATCTTGATATTGCTATATCTAGGGGGGTTGGGGGGGGAGAGAGAAAAACACATGAAACCACATCAATCCCGCAACTTGTAAAGGCTGCCTCTTTCTCAAAAGGATCTGAAAACTCCCCCCTTTCTCTGACACACCTCCCTTTATGACAGATGAATACCATAATTATTATTTTTTTGCAAAGCTGACACTGGAAAACTTCATTGATTTTTTTAAATAAAAAAAATAGTAAGCAGGAACAAGATAAAAGTCACAATAAAACACATACACCCACATTTCATCCATTCACCCCTTCTCCCATCAGAAGTGTATTCCCATTGTGTTTGATCTGCAAAGCCTGCAAAGGATGCATCATAATTGTCTTACCCCTTTACTCTCCCAGTTTTCCTCTGTTGAAAATGAATCAGAGAATTTAAGAGGCAAGGGGCATAGAACTCTGCAAACTAAGCCCCTGCCTACATGCCCTTTGTAAATGCTCCTCTTTCTATCCAACACACACACACCTTTTTATCCGGCTATGGAAGCTGCCATATTTTCACTCTGTGGTTCTTTCTACTGCTTACTGGCAGCTGAAGTGGCCACTAATGGAGCCTAGGCAACTGGGAGAGGGGGATAGCACAGGGAGAAGGAGCAGAACTTGGAAAGTGTACAGTATTTTATTATTTGGGTTGCCCACAGAAACATTAAGAAAAGTATCATTTCCAAGAAATAACTGCACCACTCGCTTCAAGACTCCTGAGGCCTCAGCCTGAGCACCACTGTTCTGATGAGGATGCTGCCGTTCGAGAAGGACTGCAAGAAGACTCAATGAAAACATTGAGAAGAAAATCCCCAGGTTGTAGTCTTGTTGAACAGGGGCGGCGGGAACCCAACACAATGACGGCCTGATGTCCCTTGGCTTGGGTGTATGAAAAACTGATCAGGAGGTTAGAGGATGTTGTTTGTATGGAGTACAAAAGGAGCACAAGCTATTCCCAGTTCCAAAACACTCCATCACATCAACACCACAAATTCAAAGCAATGTTTTAGCATTCATGGCTTCCCCTAAAGAATCCTGGGAACGGTAGTTTAAGGGTTCTGACAGCTGGAGACCCATAAAAAAATGGAAATTCCCAGCAAACTTCAGTCCCCAGGATTCTTTGGGAGGGAGCTGTTCAAGTGGTACAAGAATGCTTTATATGTATGTGAATACAGATGTAATGAGGCAGTTGTGATGAATACAGGTCGGAACAGAAAACTGCTGCCTGATTCCAAATTCTTGCTATGAAGACACACAAGCTGATGGGAAACTGAATCTATTTTCTGATTTTGGGTGCTCTTGTACCAACCCCAGTCTTGCTATAACTGTTTAAAAAGGTCTCTAAAATCTTAGGTATGTTATATTTTAGATATGTATTTTAAAAACAGCATTTATTATTTTCGAAGGCACTAAGAGAACCACCCCAACCTCTCCTCCCTTGCTCCCCCCCCCCCGCAGCCTTACCCTTTGCAATTTGTCACAAAAGAGTTTAATGAAATAGGACACAGCGACGCCAGGCGTGGAACTGCTACTCTGCCACATGATGTGTTCATGTCATGTTGAGAGTCCACTCCTTTTCTAATAATGGGCCACCACACCTCCCAAATTCTCAGACCATTCTGTGAAAACTGTGCCCTACACCTTGAGCATCAGGAAACAGATTTTGGGGGCCTTTTGGTTACTCCAGCTTCATAAAGGCAGAATATGTTTTTAGCCTGCGTCACGTGGTCCCCAGTTGCAGCCGGCTCAGTGATCCGTGCTGGTGACAGCAACTTCAGGGTAGCTACGGGAGCTGCTGGCCATATTCTGTCAAGCTAGCATAGAGAAGATGCTGTGTTGAAACAAAGAATGCTTCTGACAAGGATACTCGATTTGGACTGCATCCCCATCTGCCCAGTATGGACTTGGGTGACTTCTCCTCAAACAGAAACTGCAAGAAGGGTGTGGAAGTGAACATAGGTAAATAGGAACCTGCCTTGTATAGAATCTGCCCATGCTGCCTGACGGTAGCTCTCAAGGGTATCATGCTGCCAGGGGTCTTTCCCAGGCCTTCTTGAAGAAGCCAAGGATTGGAACTGCAACCTTATTCATGCAAAGCACAAGCTCATACCTTCCAACATTTCTCCGATGAAAAGAGGGACGTCCTATTCCATAATAATAACAATTTTATTATTTATATCATACCCATCTGGCCGGGTTGCATCAGACACTCTGGGTGGCTTCCAACATATATAAAAACATAATAAAACATTAAACATTTTTTTTTAAAAAAAACACCTTTCCTATACAGGTTGCATAGTTACTTATCTCCTTGGCTCAGGGGTTGCATAACTCCATACCCTCCAACATTTTTCCAATTAAAATAAGGACATCCTAAGGAAAAGAGGGACATTCCAGGATCAAATCAGAAACCGGGACGGCTTCTGAAAATCTGGGACTGTCCCTGGAAAATAGGGACACCTGGAGGGTCTGCAATGCTCCATCATGGTTGTAAAAGTGCACTGGAACAGAGATGTGGAAATGTATTATCAGGCTCCAGAATAGTGATTTTCTGGGGTCTCCAGTGGGCACTGGGGGTAGAAAGTGTGAGGATCCTTGCACTACAATATGTGGTTATGGCTTAGGTGACTTGAAAGAATATTAAAAGGGGGTATAATTCTACCTTCCAAGAATTTGTCCATGAACAGCCAGGATAGCTGCATAGAAGCATTATACCTCTAAATACCAAATTGGGGGGGGGGGGCAGTGTTGCACAAAGCCTGCAGACTCCACTTCTGTTTTTCCACTGCTGGGGAAATGATGCTGAACCAACTGGACCTTTAGTCAGATACATCAGGACTCTTTTTTATGCAAATTCCAGCAAAAGTACATAGCATCATTACTGGATCCTGAAGAGAAATGGCTCACATGGGATCTGAGACCCTAAAGCAAGCATGGCCAAACTTGGTCCTCCAGCTTTTGCCGGACTACAACTCCCATCATCCCTAGCTAACAGGACCAGTGGTCAGGGATGATGGGAATTGTAGTCCCAAAACAGCTGGAGGACCAAGTTTGGCCATGCCTGCCCTAAAGGATTGAGCTGAAAAAGAAGAGTTTGAATGTATGTCTACAAAGACTTATATTGGTTTCATAGTACCACAGCAATGACCAGAGAAGGAATGACTACTGGGAGAAGCACAGAGAAAAGAAACGCCATGGTGTATCTGCAGCAGCACAACCGGATGCCTTCGTTTGCCTCAGTTGCAACAGAACATGTTTCTCCCACATCTGTCTCTACAGCCATAGCAGGCACTGTAACTCTCCAACAATCTGACTTCACCTCCAAAGGCGCACTCCTCCATTGTCTCCCGAGACAGACAGATACCAATCTCCTTACCATCTCCATCAGGAAGCTAGAAACTGACGTTCTGTGAGCAGGAAATCTCTTAAAAGATAAGTTTCAGCACCTTTGCCAATCTATAATTCCCAAGGACCTTGGGGGAACCCATGGTGTCCACACTTCTGCTTTCCCCATGCCTAGAAAGCATGGGTCCGAGCAGTTTTCTGTCTGCCCCGCTGCTTTCCCCAGGAAAACACGCTTTTTAGTGCTGAATCAGAGCAAAGATCAATCCATGAAAAACTTGATTGCTATTTGCTCCAATTCAGCAGTAAAGGTCGGGTTTTCCTGAGACAAAGAACTGGGACAAGTGGAAGTCTAGATGAGCCCGTAAAGGTAAAGGGACCCCTGACCATTAGGTCCAGTCGTGACCGACTCTGGGGTTGCCGCGCTCATCTCGCATTATTGGCTGAGGGAGCCGGCGTACAGCTTCCAGGTCATGTGGCCAGCATGACTAAGCCGCTTCTGGCGAACCAGAGCAGCACACGGAAATGCCATTTACCTTCCTGCTGCAGTGGTACCTATTTATCTACTTGCACTTTGACATGCTTTCGAACTGCTAGGTTGGCAGGAGCAGGGACCAAGCAACAGGAGGTCACCCTATCGCAGAGATTCGAACCGCCGACCTTCTGATCGGCAAGCCCTAGGCTCTGTGGTTTAACCCACAGCGCCACCCTTAAACTGGTATAAAAATCAGTGCAAGTTTCTACTGAAAATATGCTGAGTGTAAGAAGAGTACCATTTTTAATGAGTTGGTCCAAAATTAGTTGATGACCAAGGTGAAGCCTCCACATTCCCAAATATTCTACAAAAAAGAAGAAGCAAGAACCACAAGGTTTTAGGTCTGAAACCAGTGGTCCTAACTGCAATCAACAGAGCAATCCTTACAAATATAGCTGGAAGCAAACCCTACTGAGTTTCCAAGGTGAGGGGTATAGGATCGCAGCCTCACATTCCACTGATAAGCTCCCCACTCACAACAAGACAAGTAAGGTAGACAGAGCTTGGGATGCAGGATTTGAAGCACCTGGGTGGTGCCCCAGGATTCAAAGGAGATTAGTGTCCTTGATAGGCCCAACACATTGCTAAAAACTTCAGCATTCACAGGAACCAATGGACCAAAAATTTGACTCATCTGTGCTGAAGAATGCATCTCTGTGACAGGTACATAATGTGGAACTCATCAGGAGAGGGGAGCAAGCTTAATCTTGACCCGGGGCAGGAAGAACTAGGAAACTCAAAAAGAGGAAAACGGAAGAGGTAATTGTCCAATTCAAGCTCAGTCTCTTCTAACCCCTGCAGCAATGTTGGTCTCTGTTTCCACCCATTTGTTTTTGTGGGCATGGGGAGGCAAAGAGGCAGAGGCTGTGCTTCATGATAAAGTAAAAAAAGATACCCCTTCCTTTCTTCCCTGGGTCAAAGATAGAGGATACAGCTCCCATTCTGGGAAGGGTTTAATCTGTAAGTTATAACTTTCTCAGTTTGTTACAGCCAAAAGGACTACTGGATGGAAAGAGAAGGCAGAAGGCAGACAGAAAGATACTTTGCAATGGCAACGGCAAAATACTTTGAGCAGCTTAGACGCCGTTTCTGTGCTGGATTGTTGGCAGTCCAAAGGAATCAATCATACAAGAGCCAAGCACTCAGATATTCTAGCTCTTGTCCTTCGGTTGGGTATTATTATTATTATTATTATTATTATTATTATTATTAAGCTAAATTATCTCTGTTCTAAAGGAGATTGCTAGGAGCTAGTCAACAGATTTATGAAACACCTTTTCTCAGGATGCCTGTTGAGTGGCTGCAATTAGCAACCAGATGTTCATGCTGAAACATTTCCAATAGATATTCCCTTTGGGGTTTTAAGAAAAGGTGAAAACCCCACTAAGCTAAAATGTTGTTGTTGTTGAGACTTCTGATCTAAATTTGTTAAGATAACTATTAAATGGATAACCTGAATCAACATTAAGGCTGTAAAGATCACATATATTTTAAAGCACCCGCACAAGAATCCTAAGAATTGTAGTTTACCCCAAACAGAACTACCATTCCCAGCACCCTTAACAAACTACAGTTCCCAGGATTCTTGGGGTGGGGAGAAAGTGTAAGCATGCTTTAAATATATGGTCTGCAAACAGCTGTAGGCTTAGGAAGAGCAATAGTGAAACACTGACAATTCTCTAAATAACATTAAATTTCTGGCAATATCAGCAATTCAAAGATTCTGAAGAAAATAGTTTTCTTTGATATAACATTAGAAAGTTTTGAATATTATCCTTGCCTGGGAAATGATCTGCAATGAATTGGGGGGGGTGGGGCTGTTTAAAAGTACTTTCCAAAGAAAACCAGTCCTTTCTGTTGGGGATAATTCAGACTGAAATCCCCAGAAAAAATCTTTTTATGTATGCAACAACTGAGGCTGGTGTTTTGTAAGCCCAAAAATGGAAAACCCAACTGAAGAAGTGACAGAATATGCACAACTTGCAGACTTAACATATACATAAGAGAACAAGAAGAACATACGTTTAAAGAAGATTGGAAAACGTTTATTGAATATATGGAAAATAATTGTGTACAGCTGAAAATGCTGGCAGCATTAAGATAAATTCAACAGTGCAAATATGTTTTGATGGATGTAATAAACTGAAAACTGATTGATATAGTTTTTGTAAAATATGCAGGGATTTAAGATATGTAAAATGAACCATGGAAAGAGAAGAAGGGAAGTCATTGATATCTTAAGGATGTAAAATGAGTATTTGAAATTGTAAAACAGAAAATTTAATAAAAATTATATATATAAAAAAGAATATCATCCTTGCCTGGACAGCAGGATTTATTCTCCTAGTCTCCTAAATCATCTCTCTAGGCAAGGTCGTTTGATGCACAATGGCTAGGCAAAGCAGCTCAAAACTCATTTTCGCCCAACCACTATTACATATGCTCCTAGTTACAACTTCATCTTTGTGGATTTTGCTGCAAAATTTCAGAAAATGCTGGAGGGTGAATATGTGGAAGCATGGTTAATTCCGACAGTACGTATTGTGCAGAAAACAAAGTTATATTGTATAACAAGACAGAAGAATTATGCTAATCCCCTAGATCTGCTGCTCCACAGAAGAAGTCTACCCAAATTGCTACAGGAGAGTTTCTGATTCAACGGGAGCAGAGAGTGGGGGACTGGTTGAGGAACGTAGGACTGAATTTTAAGGTCCCAATCCTTTGTTTCTTTCTCTCCCCAGCCCCCTTCTCATGGATCGAGCTGGTTTGTGCGAGTGCTCAGTCGCGTGTCCAGAGGCTGACGTTCTGGGAAACCTCAGAAGGTAGAAAATATTCCTTCCACCTACAGCAGAAGTTTAGAATCATTGGATTTTAGAGGTGAAAGAAGCAATCTAGTCCAACCTCCAGCAATGCTGGCATCACAGTCACACTGCTTCATTTCCTGCAACTTCCTGCTGAAATCCCATAACTTTTCATGCCACAAATATTGGTGGGTGGGGGTAAGGGGGTTGTTCTGCTTTAGCTGCGCTGTAGATCCTCTGGACAGCAATGTCGTGGTTACACCGGGGAAGCATCACAGAGCAACTTAATAAAACAGAATAATGAATCCACCAAGAACATGTTGCAGAATACACCTGCAATAAAATAGCAGTCTAGAGAGACCCTTCTTCAAGCATAATCATCATCAGTACATAGCTCGGTTACAAGTGATGAAAATGTGTGCAGCAACTACTAACGTAACCTTGCAAACAGCCCGTTGCCAACATTGCATAAGCTTCTGACTTTGCAGACAGCCATTTATTCTGCACTGCACATTTGGAAGCTTGAAAAAGCAATATTACCTTCTCAGAATAAACTGTTGGGTGCGAAACACTGAGAGGAAAAAAAATGGTTTTAGCCGAAATAAGGTCAAGCAAAAATATCATCTAGTATTGAAGAGCTAGGTTATATAAATGACAGTTTTGTCTAATATTAATAAGACTGTTTTTACGTACACTGCTTAGAGATGCAAAACATTGTGGTATAGAAATGTGTAACATGAAAATAAATTTAAAGGTGCCCCCGAAAGGGGGGGGACAAGGAAGTTTTTTGCCTTCTTGTAGAAAGGGAACAATTCATTATTAGACGTGGGAAAACAACAAGCAGGAATTGAGAATGTTTCAACATTACAATCAAAATATGTTGACAAAGAAAACAGATCTGGGACACTTTGATCAAATTCTATGCTGGTAAACTTTAAAAGATTTATTCTCCAATGCTGTGTAAACTTACTTGAAAGTAATTCCCACTGGGTTCAGTGGGGCTTACTTTTGAAAAAAAAACTGCATAAGGGGATATGATAATTCATTAGGCTTTATGGCAAACCCTAAAACTTATATTAATCAGATAAAGTTTCAAGTCAGTTCAAGCCTTTCGCACACACCAAATTAAGGAAACACAAGCCTGTAATATTTCCCACTGTAATTTTATCACAAAATTAACTTTCAATGCTGTTTTGCATCTAAAGGAATTATCCCCCCCCCCCTCAGTTTCAGACAATGAATGTCTACAATTATGTGACACTCCTTTCTGGAAACGAGTAAGGAAACTGGTAATACTGGGAGGCAAACTGAAAACTCTCTTACATGATTAAAATGCATGAGCATGGGGGGGGGGGGAATGCATGCCCAATATGTTTCATGCCATCTTCACATCTTGTGATAGTGAACTGTGGAGAAGATATGGGATTGTGTATCTAAAAAGTATGTACTCGTATATGCAACATGACTTTCCTGCCCTCTTCACCCACTACAGCCCCTTGAAACTGGTCCCCAAAGCCACTCCTGGGGGGTCGAGGGACCCTTAGGAAAGGCCTGTGAGAAAAGCTACAGCGCAAGAGGAGAACCTCTCAAAAGCAAGCAGAGCTCCCACTCATGCAAGCTACCGCTATCTAATTTTCTCTGATTCTTTCCTTCCATTTCTGAGCATCTCCTTTCCACTGGCCAGGGGCAGACATTCTCTCATATATATATATATATATATATATATATATATATATGTGTGTGTGTGTGTGTGTGTGTGTGTGTGTGTGTGTGTGTATGTATATTGGAAAGGAGATGCTCAGAAAAGGCCTGGAAAAAGAGGCACCACTGTATCACTAGACTGATATACATAAAAATATATGGTTTATTATTATTATTATTGTTATTATTATTATTATTATTTGAGCTGCCTGATTGCATTTAATTGAAATATCTCCTTAATATATGGTAAAATCTGTTCTTTTTTCCTTGCTAAAGGAAGAGCTTCTTTGTTTCTTTTAAAAAAATAGCTTTATAAGCAATGACAATTTTTCAATCATTGCAATTCAGCGTATTTTCATATACTAGATATTACACACAACACACGATTCTGCTACCTTACTATTCTGACCAAAGAGTTCTTAAGCTTGTATACCAATGCAGCAAATTAATCTGGCCTGGTTAAAGACACAAGGGTTATCTACTTTGTTCCTTTCATTCATTTAGTGTGCATTTTATATTAATTTGTTAAACGATGTCATTGGACCCTTGTAGCATAGTCAATTTCTGCAGATTTCTCTAGCTTTCTTGAGGAAGGCTGATCAGATCAGCAGCATTATTTCAAACACGCATGCACCACTGGTCTAAATGCAAGGGCATCCAATATCGCTTTCTACAATGTGCTCCATACCTCTTCTGCTCTTTTAGCAACCTCAGCACAGCACACTGCAAACTTTTATATTTGGACATGCCCCTATATAATCATCCTGATCAAAAGATCAGAAGAACAGGAGACTGATGGATACATCATGCTGCTGTATCCATGATTGGTGTCTAAACCAGGGGTGGAACATAGCTCTCTGTTGGGGAAAATACAGGTTTCCAGAGGCATCGTCAGATTGCTGAATTCATATCCCCTCCCCTCCGCCCGGCATCCTGTTCCTGTATTTGAACATTTAGCACAGCAAATCAGTGCTTGAAAATACGTTATTATACATACAGACTAGAGAAAAGGAACCCAAAGCTATTTTTCAATTTAAAAAAATTATAAAAGAAAATCACACTTTGTTTCGTGTGTGTGTGTGTGTGTGTGTGTGAGAGAGAGAGAGAGAGAGAGAGATAAAATCCAGACCTTTTGTTCAAATGTAAGACTATCTTTTAAAATGCGCTCACCACAAATCATTACCCCCCCCCCCAGCAAAGGTCATTAATGCTATATTGTGGTCTTTTTAAATAAGTTTTTAAAAATCTAATACAACAAAAGGGGAAATTCCCCCATTTTGGATTTGTCATTTCAGCAGGAGAAAATGTGTATTCCTTGCCCCTCCCCACCCAACATTATGTTGCAGGTTATGTTCTTTTCTTTCCTTCAAAAGATCTGGGGTATCTGTTTTTCTGATATGCTTCCCGACAACAAGGGAGCAAAGAGGAAACCAAAGCAAACAGAACCTAGCAAATATTTCCAGATATATTATCTCAGCAATGGTTCCGCATCCCAGGAATATGAGGAAAGGCTGCTCTATGTGAGACAAGGGCGGGCGGCATGGATTACATTTCAGATTATTCGAGAAATTAAAGCGACCCATGCGAGACAGCTGACATGCAACGCTGCCAGTGAAAAATAGCGCCGTCCAAAAGGGCCCAAATGAAGAAGATGGTTGACTTTCTTAGACTCGGTGATCTTATAAATAGGCACACACGTATACAACAACTGGACAGATCCAAGCAAAATGAGCACAGAGAGAGGGATGGGGGGGGAGAAGAATTTTATTTCGCTTTCTCTATGTCACGTATATGCAATACACGTACACCGTTCCGAATGGCAACTGCCTCTCAAGACTAACAAGTATAGCAAGAAGATGGACCGAAATCTCATATCATAAAAGCCGTATCAACCACACATGCGAAAGCTAAAGGTGGCACTGGTGCAAAGCCTGCTAAACAATTCCCTACTGGCACACCTATGGGGGGAGAAATGTGCACTGCAGCTCCTTAGATGCTGCCCTTTCAGCAGTGCCTATCTGGCCACCAAAAGCAGAGGAATCCAAAACGGATCCCAAGCTCCCAAGCTGTTTAATTGTGTTTTTGCCGCGTGTGCTTTATCTCCTCACAGGTTTTTGTTGCATGTCTGTGCACACACGCACATATACACACACTAATCCATGCTGCGGAATTGCATTCCATCCCAGGCCAAGTAATCAATAAATAATTGCAATTACCATCACCAATGTATAACAGCCCCCCACCTCAAAAAAGCCCAGAAAATGCCGCAAAGTGCTCCAGAGCTGCAGAGAAAGCAGGAGAGCAAAGGGTAAACTGGTGGCCCTTGTCTGCTTTCGTTTTGATTTCTCTAGCAGGACTAGAACCTGCGTTTAGCCAAACAAAAGCCCCACTCAAACCCTACTTGTAATCAAGATGTGGGGAAAGACGGAGAGCGTATGAATGTGTTTTTCACAGAAGAGGATTCTGGAAAACAAGGGTGCATCAAAAGTGACATAGCTCACTTTGTTTTATGAGGAAAGCATGTTATTAAATGGAGGGACATAAAGGCAGTCAATGCTCCTCATTGCAGAATTCTTTTTGTCCGTGCTGGGGGGGAAACCAGGTATTTCCCATATATTCCGCCTTAGATTTTTTAATTTTTTTAAACTGAATTCATCCTCTAGATGAGGCAAAAATGGTGCATTTTTAAATCTGGCCTGGATTATTAAATTAATATTTGATCTTATTTTAGTTTAGAATCATGCATAAACAGCAGTTATTTTTAAAGATGCTGCACACATTTTTTTTTTTTTTGCAATTGAATCATTTCCTCTTTTATTCTATCATGCAGACTGTGCCCTGAGCTAAAATGCTAGCTTAAAGCCTAAGAAAATGGGAAGAGGAATGATTGGGGCTAAGGCAGAGTGCGGAAAGGAAAGAGGACAAGGATCCAAAATATGGGGGGGGGGGGAATGAAAAGGAAAATAGAAGGGAATGGATTCTGAAGATAGCGTCCAAGGTGCTCACAACATCACTTAGGACCAACGGAAACACCCACAAACATATGTGAGCCGCTTAATTTTTTTAGTCGATCTGAACATGCAGACTTGATCATATTCTCACCTGTACTTGGATCAAAACTCCACTGCACCCTGCAATCAACCGCCTTGGAAAAGGCTTTTTAAGGATCTGGCAATTTGCCATCAAAAGTGATGCAGGAACATTCGCAAAAGTGATACAAGAAGACAGCCGCTGCCGCCAGTGGGAAAGTCAACTTGGGTTGCCCTTAACATGTAAAGGATGGCTGGGTGAAATGCACAAAAGGTAGGCTCAAGGAGAACATACGCATCTTAGAAGTAGAGAACACCTAGACTTTGCCAAACAGTTCAGGGAAAAGTGCTCATTTGCGTATACTGTAATTGTAACAGCCAATATCCTTCCTCTTCTTTTGCCTAGGACCCTTAGACAGTGCAGAGTTACACACTTTGATTTAGATTCAGCTACAACAATGTCTTGGTTTAAAAAAAAAAAAAAACTCCGATGAAAGCTCTCTCAATCTCTCCGCAACCGGCTAAAAAACCTCCACTCTCTCTGCCTACAGGATGCCACTTAAACCTTTCCTAAGGCTACTCCAGGACTCCCCTTGAGCCCTTTTTTGTGTGCCTTGTATAAACACCCCACTGGCGGCAATAAGGCGAAGCAGGTGAGGGCATCTATGCCCTCCTGGGCTGCCGAAACCTCTACAATCACACCAACTCACACGCGCGCGCACACACACACCGGGGAAAGAAAAAACACTCACCTCCTAAATTAACATGACACTGCTTTCCATTGGGATGGCGGGGTTGGAGAGGAGGAGAGGGGTCAGAGACACATGCAATTCGCGCAGTTTTTCATCCAAAGCAGGAGGCGGTGGGAAGAAAGTTGCGCGGCACTCACCTAGCAGCATCGCAACGGAGCTTGGAGAGCTTGGCCGCTTCTTCGGGTTCGCCAAAGCGCCGCTGTCTGTGTGCTGCTTCTTCCCCGAGACGCGCGCCGCGCAACTGCTGCGCCAGCGCGTCTCCCCCCCCCCCCCCCAGCCGCGCCACCCCCCGCCGACCACTGCCTCCCCCTTGAGCCGATACACTTACACCTCAATTAAAAGCTTAACGCTCGGCTGATCAGTGCCCTAAAGGAGGGAACGGCAGCCACGCTTTCCCAGTTGCTGGCCCAAGCAGGACAGATGGAAAAATTAGCCTCCGTAACTGCTCTCAGCAGAGGTCCGCGCAAACAAAGATGAGGTATTAACATCGAAATTGGATGGTGGGGGGGGTGTGCGGGAGGGGGGCGGCAGATGAAAGAGGAAGGGGGGCAGAAAACACCCACCACTCTTTTAGCTTCTTTGAAAGCCGAAAGAACACGCAGACAGTATTCTTTCGCCACTAAAACAAACCTGGCTAAGAAACGTTGCCAAAAGCAGGAAAAAAAACCCCAACAACTTTCAGACACACACACACACGCACGCACACTCCCACTCAAAATACTTCATATGCCCTTGTGATTTTGTAAAGCATTCACTGGCACTTCAGTTCAACTGGACACCAGTTAACAGCTGTTGATGGCCTTCCTTCCCCATCTGAAAGCTCGACTTGCTCATCCTTTTGTTGTTGTTTTAATGACTGGAGATCATGTGGCAATGAGTTCCGCTGCTGCGGTGCCTTTGAGCCCATGGCCCACGTGAGAACTGATGACATCCCACGGAGTAACCAAATGTCTATTCAGCCATGGGCTTCACGGGTGGCCCTGGGGATGTTTCGCCCACACCCGGAACCTCATTTCTCCCTCCATTTGTAAAATGGAAATACTGAAGAGTTTGGAGAACTAAAAAGCCCACACACTGTTTCTTTTGTGATATTTTGGTTAGCCTAATATACCGGTAGGTACTGCTCTAATATGGAACCTCTCACAGGGTTGAGCCAAGGATGAATGAGAGGAGAGCCCAAGAGCACTTTGCACATTCAATGTTGTATGAAATTATAAATTCAGGTCAGGTCAGGTCACAACAGTCAACGGACTGTCGTTTGAAAATGTAACCAAGCAGCGAGTCAACTTGGCACAGCAAATGGAGTTTTAGATTTGGTAGAATAAGATCTGGGTTCAAATCTCTGCTCTGCCTTAATGCTCACTGAGGTCACATTTACATCACGTTTAAAGCACATGGTTTCCTCTGAAGCCTACTGGGAGCTGTAGTTTACTCCCCAGCAGAACTACAGTTCCCAGCACCCTTAAAACACTACAGTTCCCAGGATTATTTGTGGAAAGCCATGTGTTTTAAATGGATGGTGTGGATGCAACTTCAGCAACCTTGGGCAAATCACTGTAACCTCACACCTGTTAGGATTATAGGGGATATCCCTCAGTTACGAGGTCCTGGTTTTGCACCACTCCTAATGGTGTTGCCAAATCCTCCCCTTTTTTTTTCACGTAGAAACAAAGGGTTGCCATTTTCTCCTACTGCACTTGAGGTAAAAATCTGCAGAGTCCCCAGGGTGGCCTACACCAAGAGACACCACTCTTGTGCAAGAATACAAAAAAACAGAGTAATAGTTGGAAGGGACCCAGAGGATCATCTAGTAGTCCAACCCCTTGCAATACAGGAATATTCACTTGTCCCATATAGGGATTGAACCTGCAACCTTGGCATTATCAGCACCACGCTCTAACCAACTGAGCTATCCAGCTGCTGCTGTGGTGTCTCTGCAACATGGAGGTCCTTCCTAACCACCCACACAGTTCTCGTCATGATTCTAACGTGTTACGGTATGTAGAACAAATGACAAAAGGAATGTTTTTAAACACACAGCATCATAAGGACCACTCTGTTAAAAGGTGTAATAGTAGCAGGTTTGTGGATGGAGAGGTGTTAACACGGGGGCTTAAGGATCCCACCAGGGCCTGGAACCTAGAACATGTGCTCCACCACTGAGTCACTGATCTTGTTCCTGGGCCTTTAACAGTAACCTGACATAGACAGGTAAACCTTTCCCCAACCGTCGACCAGTCTCCATGCCAGGAAATGCATCACCTGCTATATCAGGATGGTGGTACTAAAAGCACAAAGTGTGACTAAAGGTGCTGTGTCCAAGCTTTGCCAGCAAACCTTGCCCTGTAGCAACCTGCTTGGAACAGTCCTACCAGTGGGGCGAGGAAACTGGAAACATATCAAGATGCTAAACCTATCAAGAGACCTAAAATAGTATCTGAAAATATGGCGTCTGGTTGGGTTGCGCGTGTTTCTGTTGAGTATCACTGAAGTGTCCATAAGCATCTTCCATACGGTTCTTTTATTTTAACTGCTGCTCAGAAATGCCTGCTGCAAAGTCCTTGCTGTCTGTCCGTCCATCCGTCCACATACTTTCTTAAGACCTCTTTAACAAATCTGGAGGAGACTGACTGATCCATTCGGGAGAGGGGGAAAAAGTAATTTTGGTAGACCTAATTCTTGGGTCAACCAAGATCACTAGCTTCCCCAAGCAAATTTTCTTCGCTTAGTCATTCCAGGGGCCATAGGAAAGGGAACAGGTTGATTGGGAAGAAGATTAGGACCCAAATTAATAAAGCTGAAAGAAATGTCTCTCTTCCTCTCCCTGCTCTCCCCCCTCCCCGCCTTTTGCTGGCTCTGTAACTGGAGAATCAGCAATCAGAATAAAGACTCAGGTGTTGAACCAGGGTGGGGGCAGGGAGAGGGAGATATGCTATCTTTCATCATGGAAAGGCCAAGGAGTCAGCCTCTGCTTTCTAAAAGCGGATACAAACTTATGCACAGCATTGCTGTTTTGGAAAAAAAAATATGGCTGCAGACGGAGAAAATATAGAGTAGAAATCAAGAGGTCTGGCCCTGTCTTTCATTCTCACATGCTCCGCATTCTGATTCAGAAACACTATCCTCATGCTAAATATTAAAGCTGTCAATCAAATCAATTAAGTGCTTTATGGCGCAATGCTAACCATGTCTACTCAGAAGTAAATGGTACTGGGTCTAATGAGGCTTAGTCCCAGGTATGTGGGGCATTTGAGTCGCACAGTGCTTGTACACAGCAGACCCCACAGTAGAGGCATGCCTGCCTTCTAGAATGCCTCTTCCAAGATGGTTTTTATAATACCTGCTTGCTTTATTTATTTATTTAAAAAATATCTGCTTCCAGATTAATCAGGATGCACCTCTCTAACTAAATAAAATATTGTTCAACTGCAATCCTGTACATGCTTACCTGGAAGAAAGATTCATTGTCTACAATGGGTCTTAATTCCAAGTAAGCATGCTCAGGAAGGACAGTGTTGCGTAGAGTTAATAACCTAATCTAACCAATCAGTTGAACATGCTTCTGCGAACGGATCTGCTGTACCCAGGGCTTCAAAGAGTTCTGTACAGCACAACTGGGAAAAGGGAGCATCAGAGAGGGCACAAAATGCTAAGGGAATTCTTGACAGCTTTAAATCTTGAGTGTTAGGAAGTGCAAAACATATTGAACAAAAATGCAATGTTTGATAGCAAACACACACACACTTTGAAATCCATTTTTCCTTTTTCCTTAGCTGTTTAAAAAGTCAAGGAAAGGAAAGTAATATCTTCTTAGATTTAAAATACATATGAGCATAGGCAAAGAAGGCTCTGCTCTCAGATTGGGGGTGGGGGGCGGCTTTCTTTTTAAATAGAAGCATTGACTTCTCTGTTATCAGATGAAAACCACTGGTCCATCCAGTGTCCCCTTCCCCTAATCATGCAGCCGCCCAACCAGCTAACGGATGTGGATGCAGAACAGGTTGCTGAAAGGCAAACATTCCTTGGCTATGAATGAATTACCTGTGCTGTTAAGACAGAGGCAACCTGCAAGAAGTCAGGCACGACTAGTCTCTAGCTCAGTGAGAAGGTCTATTCTATATTTTGCTTTCTATTATTAATTGGCACGATGGACTCCTAACCCACTACAGTTGTAAAACTAGCATATCAAAGCTACAATTTATCACCAGCTCCTGCTGTTGTGAATGGTTCCTGTGGTTAACTTGTATACATTTGAGCGTTGTATAAAAATGTCGCAGACCTACTTACTATGTCTCTCGTTTTTCTTTTGATGCTACTGTTTCAGAACTCACTCTCTCCATACACAGTCGTACCTTGGAAGTCAAACGGAATCTGTTCCTGAAGTCCGTTCGACTTCCAAAACGTTCGGAAACCAAAGCGCGGCTTCTGATTGGTTTGCAGGGTTTGGATGCCAAAACGTTCAAGAATTAAGCTGTTCGAAAACCAAGGTACGACCTTGTATGTATTCTTATTTATTATTACCATTTATTAAATTTACATACTGTCCTTCACCCGCAGGTCTCAGCATAAAAGTACAAGGCAAAAAGCACAAAATAAATAGTCACAATAAGAACGAAAACAAACCAATAACCCCCCCTACACACACACACACACCATAGAATCATAGAGTTGGAAGGGACCCCAAGGGTCCTCTAGTCCAACCCCCTTTAGCGCAGGAATCTCAGCTAAAGCATCCATGGCAGATGGCCACTATCTGCTTAAAAACCTCCAAGGAAAGAGAGTTCACAACCTCCCATTGGTGACCTTTCCACCATTGAACAGTTATAGTATATTGTAATAGAAATATTATATATAATATTATTATATTAATATTATATTAATATACACACATACACACACTTATGTACATATCTGCCCAACTGAGAATAACACTGTGTATCTGATGAAGCAGACTCCAGCCCACAAAGGTTTGTTTGACAATAAATCATTCTTTGGTTGCTTCCATAGTACGGCTCTTTAATGCAGTGGGTGGATACACTGCTTTCCCACAATTTTCTGGAAGCAGAATTGAAACGGAGATTCCACACAAGCATTTGATGCAATAGTGGTCACAATCCAGCAACGCCTTTCCCTGTGGCTAGAACCTTCCTTGGTTCACCCACAAGTTTGATTCAGCATCCCTGCGACGATAATCAGAAGTTCTATCCTCGTATGGGCTATACGCCCGTTTTGGCTGGTGGATTTGTGATGAATATCTGCTTACTTGCCCCTTGAATAATGTCCAGGTTTTGCCCTTTAAATTGGTAATTTTCTGTTCCTGCAATTGAGGGTGGGGAGAGACTTTCCTGGTTTCCTCAAATTCTTTTATTTCCGTTGCTCCTAACAAAATAGTACTATTGCTATTTATAAACAAACAAACAATGAGGGAACTGCCCTCTGTGGCAGCAGAAACTGACATTAGGGCAAAAGAGACAGCTTAGTCAGCAGAGAAGAGCTTTCTAAACTGTGTGTCGCGACACATTAGTGTGCCGGCTGCAGCGTGTAGTTGTGTCGTGAGAATGCTCCTTGCGCTCCTCCTGGGGCTGGAAAGGAGTTAGTTTAACCTCCGGTTTGCTAGTAAAACTGAATTACTGTGTCGCGAAATGATGCATGTCTAAAAAGCGTGTCACTAACATGAAAAGTTTGGAAAGCTCTGCAGTAGAGCATGAGACTCTTAATCTCAGGGTTGTGGGTTCGAGCCCCATCTTGGGCAAAGAAATCCTGCACTGCAGGGGGGTTGGACTAGATGACCCATGGTCCCTTCCAACTTTGCAATCATATGATTTTATGAATAAAACCACTAATTCCCCCCCAGCAGTGCTCATCTGGAACCAGCTGTGTTTGTCAAGAAGGAGAAACAGACTGAATCAAGAAGTGTTTAATAGCCTTAATAGTGCTGTCCTTTCCACACTAGACGGCTGGTGTTGCAATTTTGTTTTATTATGTACAAAACAATTGTTAAGTAATTGTGAATGTGGGGTGGCTGGGTAGGACGCAGGAGGGCAACTCCAGACTGCAACAAAAAATACTGGACTGCAACGGCTTGACAATATTGTCTGGATGCTCTGTAAAAAGTGAGTTAACAAAGGATGATCGTTTCAGAGAAAAGGGCTGGTGTGGAAGCAACTGAAAAGCCACAGTGCTCTTGGCTGTTTTTGTTGCAACAAACACAACTACTTCTTGGGGATTTGCTCTACCTGTATATTCAAAACACAGTTAATGGTAATATGCACACCCCCAATTATAAAGTAAGATGGACATTTCTACACTCCTATTTTTAAAGACTCCTTTCCTCACCATATAGTTTGCTATCATTCTGATCAAATTTGTTGAATGTATCCCCTTCCTAAATGCATTTCCTACCCGGTAGTATTTTTGTGTGCATTTCTTGGGAAGAAAGCAGGGAGCTTGCCTGTTCCTCAACTCCGCGTGTGTTCCATTAATATGGAGGCAGTGTCCTTCCACCCCAAAGGCCGTGAGATGAACTCTGGCTGCATTTCACACAGTGACAATGCTATACAAATGCTAAAATAGTAATAAGCATCCATAAAAAGAACTCCACTCAGGTAAGTGCAAGCATAGAGGCAACTAGAGCCTTGCAGGGTAACACCGGTGCAGAGAGCAAGTAATAATTTAATCCAGGTTAACAGCTACAAAACCTGATCCGTACACAAACAAGCTCTGCCAGAAAAGGCCCTCTCCTCTATTGCTCACCGAGAAACCAAGTTGAGATGCCGCCTTCATATCCACACAGCAAGACAAACGGCTCTGATCTAAGTGTGTGTAATTAGCACTCATTATAATCACACTAGCCCTTAACAGGTATCAAGGGTCAGTTAAGCAAGGGGCTTTTTAATCCATCGCATTTCAATGGTATCTGCTCTGCTGAACAGGTTGGCATGGAAACCGCTCGGGATGATAACCGATTTCCATTCCATTAGCTAGGCAAGGAATAGGCTGCTCCCCCAAAGCACTTCTCTATGGTCTGTAGATTCTTAATAGATTCCTAAGCAAACAGATGACAGTGTTCTTTTTTTTTTCTTCAAAGAGAGGGTTCTAGTCCTCATGATCCTAGGGGAAAATGAATGTGTGGGTGTGAGAGAGAACTGTTCTCCCTAACAAAAAACAGTTTTTTATTAAGTTCTTTATTAAATGGAATACATCCACTATCTATAATCTGTGGGTTTTTTAAATTCCACACTGAAATCTGGTACCTCGGCTGCTTCTAATTGGTCTTCTTCCCTCCTTTCCTCTGGACCATCATGGACTGCTACAATTAAAGACAGGATGCCAGGCAATGTGGAGTTTTGCCCAAAACAAAATTTCACTTGTTAAGCATGTACACATCCGAAGCAGCTACACACCAATTCCATTGCATGTATGCTCACGACAAACTGGCAGATCATGGCTTGCCTGGCAGCTTCTGACTGTTTTTGAAGCCAGGCGCTATTCTCCTATTTTTAGATGTCCCTGTCTGTGTGTCACAGAGAGCTCACCTGTGTTTGATGGCATGACCTACAGAGATGGGGGACTGAGTTAACCAAGACATCTTAAGGGACCACACTATCAATTCCACAAGGGTGATCTGTTTTGTTTTCATCTACCACTTGCATCTCTGTGCCTTCTAACATGACATCCCCAGTTCTGGAAGTATTCTCCCCTACTTCAATCTGTTTGGCTCCCCTGCATCAGTCCCTTTTCAGGATCAAGTAGTATGCACTCGTATGCTAAAACAAACAAATAAATTGCAAGGCAAGAAAAGTGAATTCTGCAACCCATATAAATTAAGCAACGTTATCATATTTACATGATATTTGCACAATTTATTCCGGGTTGCTAATCAAGAGTAGATGTCTGTGCAAAGGACAGAGGCCCCACTCCAAACTAATGGGAATCTTACTCCAGAGCTTTCCAAACTTTTCATGTTGGTTTCACACTTTTTAGACATGCATCATTTCGCAACATGGTAATTCAGTTTTACTAGCAAACCAGAGGTTAATGCCTTTCCAGCATTCGTATGACACACCTACGCACTGCAGCCAACACACTAAAGTGTCACAACACACAGTTTGGAAAGCTCTGTTTTACTCAAGTCAGCTCTTTGGCTGAAATTTCAGCAGCAAAGAGCTGACTTGAGTAAACCACACTCTCTTTGCTGCCTGATTTTTTTACCTAAAAATAAATAACTAAGGTGAGATTCTCAGGAAGCTGAATTCCATACCCTCCATCACTTTCTGCAGGTTTATTTGTTTTGTTTTTGTCTTGTTTTGTGGAATGAGAGCATATTCCTAGCCCTCTCCATACTCTTTCTGGAGTCCTTCCAGAGTGTGCCTCATGGACTTATTTGCTACTTTGGTATCTCTTGAAGCATATCTTATGCCACAATATTCTGAAATAAAGTGATACTCATGCGTAGGGTTTCCCTGTCCACTAGCATTCCCCCCCCTCCAGATGTTACACACGAGCTTTTCTTTTCTTATGTCCGTTCTGAGGAGCTGGATCCAATCACCACCCATCCATCATTTACCCTTCACAAATCACTTAAGGTTTAAAAGGTGATGAATAGCTGCTTGAAGGCTGACATTCTAACCACAGTTTTCCAGCACATATGCAGAAAGAAAGGAACTATTTACAGGAAGGATTCACATTATCTCTCAAGTCTCCCCAACACCATCCCTGCTAGAAAGCTGCTGTAGCACGGTGGCTCAGAAACTGAACCATGAACCAAAACGTTCCTGATTCAAATCTCACCCCTGCCATGAACATATTTGATTGTCGTAGACAAGCCACTCTATCTTAGCTGCAATACTCTATCCCAATATACAATATCCTCGAGATATTGCTAGCCTGCAACTACCATCATTCCTAGCCAAAATAGCTGGGGCTGATGGTGTGGGATAACCAGCCTCATAAAACCAACATGCTTAAGTCTAATTAATGCATGAAGGGGTTAATGCCATAGAGTAAGCTGCCCTGCCAGGCATAGCTAGGTCACTCCCAGTTTAACTACGCACTCTGCAGAAAATTTCTTCATCTGTCCTGAATCTTTCAATATTCATATTCACAGATGGCCCTGGGATCTAGCACAAGAGAGAGGGGAAAACACTTCTCCTTATTCGTTTGCTCCAAGCCATATATAACCTTATACACACAGTTATCATGGGCCATTATTACTTGCATTTCTTTCAACTAAAAAGCCCCAGATGTTGTAACCTTCCGAAACAGGAGAGTTGCTTTGATTATTTGAGTTGCCTATTTCTGAAGCTTTTCCAGCTCCACGATATCCTTTTTGAGGCACATAGACCAGAACTACCCAAAGTATTCCAAGAATGGTCTCACCATGGATTTCTATAATGGCATTGTGATATTGGCAGTTTTAATTTCAATCCCTTTCCTAATGACCCCTAACATTGAATTCACCTTTGTCACAGCTGCTGCACGTTGGCTCAATATCTTCATCGAGCTATCTACTATGACGTTCCCGGTCAGTCACTGCCAGTTCAGAAATTAGCATTTTTGCCCCAATATATCACTGTACTCTTGTTTACACTGAATTGCATTTGTCATTTTACTGCCCGTATAACCAGTTTGGAGAGATCCTTTTGGAACTCCTCACAATCCCTTTCTGTATTAACCATCTTTGTCCAATATGGTACTAAAAGCAAACTTTGCTCCTTTGTTGTTTATCCGTAACTCCAGGTAATTTATGAACAAGTTAAAAAGCACAGACCCCAGTACCGTCCTTGGAAGACACTACTTTCTGCATTCCTCAATTGGGAGAACTGTCCATTTATTGCTAGGGCTCTCCAGATGTCCTTTTTATTGCAGATTTCTGATTATTTGTGCTCATGATAGTATTAGGGTGATTATAAGCTTTCAGTAGGGACAGGGTGGCACTGTGGTCTAAACCACAGAGCCTAGGGCTTGCTGATCAGAAGGTCGGCGGTTCGAATCCCCGCAACAGGGTGAGCGCCTGTTGTTTGGTCCCTGCTCCTGCCCACCTAGCAGTTCGAAAGCACGTCAAAGTTTAAGTAGATAAATAGGTCCGGAAGCTGTACGCCGGCTCCCTCGGCCAATAAAGTGAGATGAGCGCCGCAACCCCAGAGTCATCTGCGACTGGACCTAATGGTCAGGGGTCCCTTTACCTTTAAGCTTTCAGTACTATTTCCAGTCAGTCCATGTCCCATAATGTCCTGCTGAATTCCTATAACTTTTAATATCACAAATGTTCTGAGGGGGTGGAGAGGTTGTACTGCTTTTGTTGCACTATCGAGTATATATCCTACTCCAGACAGCAATAATGTGATAGCATCGGGGAAGCGCCGTGGAACAACTAATGAAGTAGAATGATGGGTGGAGAGTCAAGTATAAATCTACCAGTAGCACACAATTATTGATGCATATTATAATGATTGCATCAATGGCATTTTGTAGGATGTACTCTTTAAAAAAAACCAACCCCACTCTGGAGGTGCCCCTACTCTCTGCTTCCTGTTCCTTAACCAGTCCCTATCTATAAGGCGATCTGTCCCATGACTGCTAAGTTTATAAGGTCTTTGGTGAGGATTTTATTCAAAGGTTGTTGAAAGTCTAAGTCACCTCTATCTATAGGCTTGTTGGCTACATTAGTGAATCAGGACTTACCCTTCCAAAAGCCATGCTGGTTCTGCTTCAGAAAAACTTGTTCTTCTACATGCACGGTAATTCTATCTTTAATAACGCATTCCACCAGCTTTCCTGGAACAGACATTAAGCTAGTAAAGGTAAAGGGACCCCTGACCATTAGGTCCAGTCGCGGATGACTCTGGGGTTGCGGCGCTCATCTCGCTTTACTGGCCGAGGGAGCCGGCGTACAACTTCCAGGTCATGTGGCCAGTGTGACTAAGCCGCTTCTGGCGAACCAGAGCAGTGCACGGAAACGCCGTTTACCTTCCTGCCAGAGCGGTAACTATTTATCTACTTGCACTTTGACGTGCTTTCGAACTGCTAGGTTGGCAGGAGCTGGGACCGAGCAACAGGAGCTCACCCCATCGCGGGGATTCGAACCGCCGACCTTCTGATCGGCAAGCCCTGGGCTCTGTGGTTTAAGCCACAGCGCCACCCGCATCCCGACATTATGCTAACCAGCCTGCAATTTCCCAGATCCCCCCACCAAAAAAGTGTGCCACATTGGTTAATTTCCAGCCCTTGTGTATGGAGGCTGAACAGGGACAAGTTTCATACTTTGTTAGAAAATCAGCAATTTCACATTTGAGTTCGTTAAGAACTCTTGGGTGAATGCCATCTGGACCCAGTGATCTGAGAGTTTTTAATTTGTCTGTAAGATATAGAACTTTGACTGCATACACACCATACTTTTAAAGCACCCCCCACGCACACATACAAAATCCTGGGAACTGTAGTTTGTTAAAGGTGCTAGGAATTGTAGCTCTGTGAGGAGTAAAGCACAGTTCCCAGGAATCTTGGGGTAGAAGGAGGGAATGTTTTTAAATATATAGAGTGTATGCAACCTTAGTCGCTTGCCACCACTATTCGCCTTGGTTCAACAGACTATCTTCCTGAGAAACTTAGGGCAGGAACAGGGATCTGCCCTATATCTTCCAATATAAAGATAGATGCAAATAATTTATTTAGCTGTTCTGCAATCTCATTTTCCTCCTTTGGTGCACTTTCTATTCATTGGTGTCCAAAGGTCCAACCACCTCCCTGGATGGTATTTAAATAATATTTTGCTGGTGGTTTTAATGTTTTTAATGACGTGCTCCTCAATTTCTTTGTCTGTGTGCATCTCTTATTGTCTGCTTGCACAAAATAAATGCTAAAAAGCCACTCCTCCTATCCATTTTTTTCCACCTCTTCCCCATAGCCCCCTCTTCACTTTCTATCAAGGTCTACCATCCCCTTCATTTTTTACAGCCTGAGAAAAAGTGACAAGAAGAGAGCAGGACTTGAGCAGATCACCAGATTGTATATTGCACATGACTTCCAATCTGGGCATATAAAGCAGATCAGTCTTTGAGGCTGAATGAAAAACGACAGCTTTGTACTTTACCCATAAGTCTTCGCTGCTCAGGGTTAGCCAATGGCTACGGCAATTTCTATCTTTAAAGATCTCTCCAAATATCCACTTGGATTGTGCACTGAAGTGGAGTGGGGAATAAAAGCCCAGATCGTTCTACTTCACCCTGACCAACGTGGGCCTCCCATGTGTTAGCAAGGTAGAGACAAACTGGAAACACATTTTCATCTGAATATCTGGCACTGCAAAAATCTTTATCCTATCAACTGTTCCAGGAGGTGAACTGGGGAGGGGCAGAAACTGAGCCCCCAAGGAAGTCAGAATTTGGGTCTATTCCTTCAGCACTTTCCTTAAGGCAGGTCTGCTACCCTTTGGCCCCCAAAATCCTCACGCTGGCACAGCATGAATAAAATATACGCATTTCATAAATTGGGAGGAATATTTAATCCTACTGTGAACATAAATGCCCTTGTTAATGGATGAACAATTTGTAAAAATAAGAAAACGGTAACGCTCAAGAGCCTCTGATGACCCAAATATACCTGAGGAAACTTACAGTAACTCTGGGGAATGACAGCAATAAACCCTACCTGAAATTAAACTATTCAAAGCTAGGAGTCCTGTTTTTCTAACCTGGTTGTGTAAGCCATTTAGGGATGGCCACGTTCTATTGCAGTTTTCATTACTGTTAATGCTATCAATGCGTCCAAGGAGATTACAAGCTAAATTATATTTTGTATTCATAAAATATAGCAAGTTATTCCCTATGGGTAAACAGAAACCAAAAACTAGTTTGTATGTAAGGAAAGTATGTAAGGAAAGGCAATGATATTTACTGTGGGGTTCACCCTGAAGATTTTGAAGCACAACGGTGGAGGTCTAAGAACATGTTAGAGGTTATAGAATCATAGAATCGTAGATGTGGTAGGGACCCCAAGGGTCATCTAGTCCAACCCCCTGCAATGCAGGAATGTCCAATGTCCTGACAATGCAATGTCCCATACTTTCGCTAGCCACTCCTCTTGGGAAGGAGTTTATTTGGACTTGTGTGGCTGCTGCCAATCTCCCTCGTGTGTACGCCCATGTTTTGTGGATGGAGCATATGACATCATCACATCGGTAAACTCATATCCCTTACATCTAGGAGCAGATACACTAAACATATTACTGTCACATTACACATTCATTTAACATGTGTGTGTGTGTGTGTGTGTGAGAGAGAGAGAGAGAGAGAGAGAGAGAGAGAAGCCACACATCCCTTCTGACATTAACCTAAACCCTTAAAAAAAAACAAAACACAAATGCCGTAATATGTTAAATGCAGTACAAAACACACTTATTCTCCAGACGTCGTCATGTTATCAGGAAACTCCTACTGACAATTCAGATAGAAAGATGCTTGCTTGATAGGACAGGACACGTTGAGATTCTGTGAAAGTGAATACTGGCAAAGTAGTCCTCCTTCTAGTACGCGGGTGGCGCTGTGGGTTAAACCACAGAGCCTAGGGCTGGCCTATACAGCGAGATGAGCGCCACAACCCCAGAGTCGTCCGCAACTGGACCTAATGGTCAGGGGTAAAAGTAAAGGTAAAGGGACCCCTGACCATTAGGTCCAGTCCAGGTAATGTGGCCAGCATGACTAAGCCGCTTCTGGCGAACCAGAGTAGAGCACGGAAACGCCGTTTAGCTCCCCGCCAGAAGGTAAACCTTTATCTACTCACACTTTGACGTGCTTTCGAACTGCTAGGTGGGCAGGAGCTGGGACCGAGCAACGGGAGCTCACCCCATCGCGGGGATTCAAACCGCCAACCTTCTGATCGGCACGCCCTAGGCTCTGTGGTTTAACCCACAGTGCCACCTGCGTCAGGGGTACCTTTAACTTTTTTAGTGCTCCTTCTGGTCATGCAGGAGGAGACAAGGGGTGGTGTGGTGGGCCTGAGTCTTTGCTTGGGCTTGTGCACATGGTGCTAAACCATGGTTTAATGTTGCATGTGAATGCAGCAATATTATAGGAAAGGGTGAAATCTCCTGAGTCAGGGTTCTCTGATTACAAGATATTAATGGACAAACAACAGGGAACAGTGATCGGTTTGTGACTACCCAAGTGACAGTGGGTCACTGCAGAGACAGAGAACAGAACCCATGGATCTCAGTTTGACTCAGCAATGCAATTCTTACATTTCTCAGGACGCACAAAAACCAAAGGAATCACAGCCCTATGACACAAAGAAGACCGGCATAACCTAAAGATTTCACAAACATCACCTACTTCTATTTGAATCCCTGATCCTCCCACCCACCCACCACAAAATCCCTCCAATGCATAGATATTCATTTTCCCTCCAGAGATTCTGTGCTAGTCAGCTGCACCACACAGATATTTGAGGATAAATCTGCTTGCAGTTGAATGGATCAGCTGCTTCCCACGGCGTTTGCTCTTCTCCAAGTTTCAGAGGCTGTTCACTTCCTTGTCAAGCATGCAGCACAGTCTGATGGCATCTGAGACTGTTAGCACGTTAAATACAGTTCTAAACTGCTGTAGCATTTTAAAACAAACAATGGCCTAACTACACTACAAAAATTCCTTTTCACATGGAATCCTTTCCTACATTACATAAGCCCTAGCAAAGTACTTGCTAGAAAGTGAATACCACCATTCAGTGCTTTTTTTTCTGGGGGGACGCGGGGGGGATGCATACCCCTAAACATTTTGTGAATCTAAGCTTGGTCTCATTGAGGGGCAGTATTTCAATATGAATAGGAAAATGAGAGTACCCCTAAACATTTTTTTAAAGAAAAAAAGTACTGCCACCATTACAGAATTTTGGACCCTAATTTTTAAGCTAAAGTGAGGACGCTTCTCAGCTCCTTGCTGATCCTAATTTGGGAGCAGAGATGGAATACTAAAAGAAGGGTTAAACATATTGAGGATTGATTTAAAATACTGCAATAGGTTGGTTTCATTTTTGTCTTAATTTAATTTTTGTTAATTTTTGTTACTGCTTTAAATTGCCAATTGTTTCATACATTGAAATTTTTAAAACAACAACAGTAATTATACCTTCACATACAGAAGCATTTATAATATACTGAAATGGATATAATATTGTTTGTGGCCCCCTGGCTATCCTTTCCCTTCAGGGAAGGGGGAGAAGCAGATGCCCACAGTTCCACTTGCCATCATGCCATAGAGAACCCTCTGCCAAGAAGAAGCCCCAGCAGCAGCCCCTCTTTGCACTGCAGTTCAGAAAAGAGAAGAAGCTACTCCAAACAGGCAGTGTCTTGTTCTGTACAGAGATTTCCAAAAGATTAAGAAAGAGTAGAAGAAGCACCTGCAGTTTCTAAACTTCGCTGCACCTCCATGCAAACTGGACAAGACTCTGCCTCACCCCCAAGTTCTTTGATAAGCGCAGGGGATGTGGGGCAGAAGCGGTGGTTATTAAACAGGAAAAGAAAAATCTGGAGAGATTCCTACTATATCTCACAGTGGGCTTGGGAGTAAGGTAGAGCTTCCTCAAACTCAGAACTTTCCAAACTGTGTGTCACGACACGTTAGTGTGTCGGCTGCGGTGTGCGTGTCGTGCGAACGCTCTCCGTGCTCCTCCCAGGGCTGGAAAGGGGTTAGTTTAACCTCCGGCTCGCTAGTAAAATTGAATCACCATGTCGTGAAATGATGCATGTCTAAAAAGTGTGTCACCGACGTGAAAAGTTTGGAAGGCTCTGCTCTAACTTGTGCAGCAGCTGGGAGAAGGTTAGAAAAAAGCACTGGGCTGGAGTGCACCAGGTTGGATAAAGCTGGTTTAGATACCACAGTGTCAGGGTGTGTCTCGCTGCCTTCGAACTTAACTGGTATCAGGATACTGAATCAATGAAAAGCTGAGAGGAATTAAATGCAGTCCCAATGAATAATCTGCAAAAATGTCACTGGACAGTCAGTCATCTGTTTGGCAGGTTGTATGGGATGAACATCAATGCCTGGTTCTAAAAGTGGACTAGGCTATAATTTGCTGTTGGTTTATGTAGCTGAGTTAAACTCCTTTACATCCAGACCCTTAATGCATATTTAACTTACTTAATGTATTTCACCTCATGTTTTATTTATCATCATGGAAATTTGACGACTGCTACAAATGATGAAAAAGGAAAACAAAAAGTTCAAAGTTGGTGGATAGAACTAAATATTCATTTTCCCTCCTAATGCTTTGGGTACTACATAATTCTCACTTTTGATCCTCTAAACATTGGGGGAAGCAGCAGTCAGGAAAATTGTTTTTTTTGTACATAGATCTACTCCCAAACAAAGAAGAAGAAAGAAAGAAAAGCAAGAGTAGCTCATTGTGTTAGAGCATGGTGCTGATAAAAATAAGGTTGCAGGTTCAAACCCCATACGGGACAGCTGCATTGCAGGGGGTTGGACTAGATGATCCTCAGGGTCCCTCCAACTCTACAATTCTATGATTCTATTATCTTTCTTACCTGCTCTAAATTCTGGAACAAACAAGAGAAGCCCCTTCCTTTACCTTGAATGGCCACAAGGACAAATAGGCGCTTGACTAGTAAGCCAAACTGATATCTGGGGACCCCCGAAAAGAAGAGATGTTGTTTTCTCTTCTAGAAGGGATGGGAACTTGCATGCTGCTCTTGATAGGATTTTAATCTCATACAGTTGTAAAGGTAAAGGTAAAGGGACCCCTGACCATTAGGTCCAGTTGTGTCCGACTCTGGGGTTGCGGCGCTCATCTCGCTTTATTGGCCAAGAGCCAGCGTACAGCTTCCGGGTCATGTGGCCAGCATGACAAAGCCGCTTCTGGCGAACCAGAGCAGCGCACGGAAACGCTGTTTACCTTCCCGCCAGAGCGGTTCCTATTTATCTACTTGCACTTTGATATGCTTTCCAACTGCTAGGTTGGCAGGAACTGGGACCGAGCAACGGGAGCTAACCCCGTCGCAGAGATTCGAACCGCCGACCTTCTGATCAGCAAGCCCTAGGCTCTGTGGTTTAACCCACAGCGCCACCTGGGTCATACTGATCCCCATAGATAGCTTTGGCACAGAGGGCATTGGATTTCAGTTTATTTTTAAGGATATAGTCGCATTGGGGTGCTATATGCAAACAACCAAAACAACAGCAGCAGCAGCAGCAGTAACAACAGCAACAAATATGTCAAAAAAAGGAAAGATCCATACATGTAGAAAAGGATTACAGACGTTGGCTACATACACACCTTATGTTTAAAGCACATTCCCCCCCCCCCGCGCCCCCCAGATCCTGGGAACCACAGTCTACCCTCCACCGAGCTACAATTCCCAGCACCCTTAACAAACTACAGCTCCCAGGATTAATGGGGGGGGGGGACATGCTTTAAATGTATGGCATGTCTGCAGCCTTTACGCCTGGCATGCTTTCAGGCTTCTGATGACTGAGATGAAAAGGGATCTCCTTTTGGCAATTTTTCATGGATCCCTCCGAAAGAGAGTGAGAGTGTTCATGAGGTCAGTTGCCCTGGAAGAGCACACACATCCCAAACACTGAGGCAACCAGTCGCACGGGTTCTGTTTTATGGTGCCAAGCTGCAGCTTAAAAAGCTGCTGTAGCACAGCGTTGCAAGACAGAGAATAGTGGCCTACCTCCCTTGGCAGCAGAATCAGGCAGCACTACAACTTTGTTTGCCATCAGTGGTTTGGTGCTCTGATGCCTACATGATTTCTGATTGGCTGGGATGACTCAAACAGGGATGACATGGAGGGGTGTGGGGTGTATGTGACACTGATGCAATGGCTCAGTTACTGGGGGGGGGGGAGAGGAAAGAACTGGGAGATTTGAGGGGACGTTCAAGGGCAAACATTTGACATACCCCCAGAATTGGATTTCGAACTTTCTGAGCGAACCAAACGCAGTCAAATCATCTCGTGCGCAATGACTGTTTCACTATGAAAAGGCCCAAAGCTCAAAACACCCAAAATAAATAAAGGGAGAGGCCAGCTAGCTGCCTTGATTTCGGAAGCTGATTTAGAAATGGGAGTTTCTGCTCATGTTGGTTTTCGTCAGAATTCTCCAGCTTCCCCTCCCGCCATACCATATGTATATATGAAAACGCCATCCAACACACGATAAACCTGAGTTACGTATATCTATACCACCAAACAACAAACGTTTGTTGTTTGGTGGTATAAGAAAACGCCAGCAAGGGTTGGGGAGCAGGCAGGGAGGAGATAACAATATTTTTTTGCCTAGGGCAGTAACATGGCCTGAACTAGCCCTGGCTTGATATGGGGCATTTTTTTTTTAAAGACATCGTAATTTATTCTTGTCTCTACCAGAGCATTTCCCAACACGCTTTCAGAGCTATCCTGTCCCCTGGAACAACAGTAGCCCACCTTGGAGGAAAAGGTAACTTTCACCAACGGCTTTTGTTTGACCATCTCCAATCCACTGCTCTGCTCGCAAAAAAACTGCCACAGTCCCTTTTTTGCACTCCCCCCCCTCCTGAAAAAACCCCCTTTATCTAGCTGAACCTGTCAGCTGGCATTATAATCACGGATGTGCTCAGCCATCACAGGCAAATGAGCCCCCCAGCCTCCCTTGCAGCCCAGCTGTACCCTTTGCTGTTTGTGCCAAAAACTCTCCCTCTGCCACAATGCAAAATGCAATTGCTTGCCCCCCTCCTCCCCCCGCACTAAAATAAGAGCAGGAAATCAGCAAATAATTTTCAAAATCATGTGCTGATAATTTCCTGCTCCTATTTTGGTGCAGAGGAGGAGACTGAGCAGGGAGGAGAGGGCTAAAGCAGAGCAAAGCCAATGCAAGAATTGCTTTCCTTCTCCCAAGTAAAGGCAAATGGAATTATTTGGCACATTCAGATCTTTCCCTTAGTTCTGTTCTGGACTTTGGCTATCACAGAAAGGACACTATCCCCGAACAAAGAAAATTTAAAAAGGGAAAGGAATACAGGCAACTCTCGAATTATGGGGGAGTTAACGTTCCAGGGATCGCACCTAAAGTCAAAACTGTGTATGGTAAAAAAAACATTGAGTTTAATGGCAGATGGGATTGCCGAAGTCTCTCCCCCCCCCCACCCGGACACCTGTCCCCAGCTTTTGATTTTTTAAAATAATTATTTAATTGCCAAGCACATATAGCTGGATGTACGCAAGTTGTGAGTTACCTGTATAACAGGGGTCAGCAAACTTTTTCAGCACGGGCCGGTCCACTGTCCCTCAGACCTTGTGGGGGGCCGGACTATATTTTGAAGGAAAAAAATGAACGAATTCCTATGCCCCACAAATAACCCAGAGATGCATTTTAAATAAAAGCACACATTCTACTCATGTAAAAACACGCTGATTCCCGGACCATCCGCGGGTCGGATTTAGAAGGCGATTGGGCCGCATCCAGCCCCCGGGCCTTAGTTTGCCTACCCGTGGTATAGAAGGATGCCGAACCAAGAGGGGAAATAGCATTTAGTCCTTGGAAGGACTAAGCTGAGTCAAGCAAGCTGCAATCCTAGCCACACTCTGGCAAAAGCACGCGGAACTGGGGACACAGAGCTTGCTGCCAACTCTCATCCCCCCACTAACGTCTAGCCAAAGATGCATGTGCGACATGACACCATCTCACTCAGAGCTCGCCTGACCCCTGCCAGCACCAGCCAACGAAGCTGAGCAAGGGCAGGGAAAGCTCTGAGCACAATATCACATCGCATTAGGCATTGTCTCTTAATAGATGTTACTGGGTGATGCAGGTCAGAGATGCAGCTTGGTGGAAGCGGCATGTCCCTGTAATGACGTCTGGCTTGCATTGAAAGTAGACATTACAGAAATCATGTGACTAACCAAGAGTGGCAGCCCCATGGCTCCTCCTTCTCTCTCACCCCAGCCCCCACCCAGCATTTACTAAAAATGTGACATTCCCTGCTTTCACAAGTGACAGTCAATAAAGCGCCGAGGAGGCAAGGAAACCTGCAATGCGATGATGTCATATTTTGGTTCGCCACACTTTGTGGGGACTGAATTCAGAGGTCGTGAGGAGGAGGAGTTGCAGGGCTTCTGCTTTCAGTTGTGGCCGTATGATTTCCATAGCATCTCATTTGAGCCTGGGAAAGGTGGGAAAGAGTTACCTAGAGATAACCGGCTTCTGAATAAATAACGGGTCTGATTAATTCAGCACCATTTTTTAAAAAAAGCAGATGGTCAAATGCAAAATAAAGGTTGTTCAGGCCTTGCAAAGCATCGCTGCAATAGACGGCAGTGTAGACAAGCCCTAAGGAGAACGTCCTTCCTGCCCCCCAAATGTTACACTGCGGACTTGATCAGATACAAACTGACAGGGCCCAAGGCAAGGCTGATTGGGGAGCTCAAGCTGAGGTGGCTGTGGATGTTTGCTGACTTTTTGGGGCCACGGATTGAGGAGGGCAGACTGAGAAGCAATGGGGAGAGAAATGACAAAATCATGAACACAAGCTGAAATTCTGGCACCTTGCATCTCAGCAACACCTGTATCATCAAGTCACAGAAAGACCATTTATGAATTAAAGAACTGTAATCCATAATCAGGCTGGATCAGAAATTGGGCTGGCCCAATTTCATAGTACAATTTGCAGGTGCCTAAACATCAGAAAGAGAGGGAATTTTTATATTATCTGAAAACTTTAATCCTCATGGATACCGCCCTAATGTAAACAAGTTCTATACAGCAAAGATCCCCTACAACTTTAATTAGAAACTTTCTCCTTGTGACTTCTGTTTTTGCTGTTTTCTAATCAGTGCAGCCTAATATTACTGATTAAGTATTCTTTAATTGCCCTGTAAATAGCCAGTTCCTGTTCCCTGGGAGCAGAAAGATTTTTGTTACTGGGTTCCTTTTTTATATAAAAAAGTGGCCTGATTTATCAACAAAATGGAATAAATGGAAAACAGCAAAAGAAAATAAATGGAAAACAACAACTCAGTAATTAAAATCTATTCCCTGCAGAGAACATAAATTGACTAATTACGTGGCAAACAGTAATTAGTTTAGATGGGCTGTGCTAAATAGGAAGCAATTGGAGACAGCGGAAATTATTCCTTCTAGAGAAGGAATCTTCTAATTAAAGACACAATAATCATGAAACAACTCTATATCTAATCTGCACTGGCCAGGCTGGTGCTGCAACCAGGAAGGAAAACCTGGAACACAATGGGTTTCTAATTATGTTTAATGAATTCTCCCTAAAGTGTGGGGAAGATAGTAACTACAGACTAAAAGGCAAGCATGGAAGCATCCCCCCAAAATAGAAGCAGCTTCAAGCACTATGTCTTCGTTTACAAAAAATGAGAGCCTTTCTTCCCATTCAGTCTAAATTTCTGCTGCCACATAATGTGGCAATAACCCATTCTATCAGCACTATAGTGTAGAGAAAGTAGCCTGAGAAGTATTGCTATAAAGAACATGCTTTTCCCCTCAACCGCCTCCTCCACCAAAACCTGAGTTAGAAATGGGGGGAGAAAGCAAGCTATGCACACACAACCCACAAGTTCTGCAACTAGCTTCAGATACCCTGAAAAAAAGAATTCCTGTGATCCCTTTAGTAGCAGCCATATCAAAGCGCTTAAAGCAGAGATGCCGGTGAGCAAGTCTGGCTGTGCTATGTATGGCTCTGCTGCCCCCTCCAGAATTCACAGATACTGGACAACTGTGGGAAAATGCAAGGCATGCTTCCAACAATGCAGCTTCTCTACTGCAACTGATTCCCATGTTATGCTGCAGTCCAGGTACAGGTAGATCATGCCAGAGGTTGCCAGTCCAGAGAAGCAGTTGAGATGAGGAACTGTTGTTGATTGTTATTCTATACCACTCCTCAATCAAACATCAAAAACACAAACATACATACCATAGTAACAAACAAAAACAACACACACACACCCCGTTTAAAAAGCTGTGGATTGTTTAATTACCCAATGGCCTGGGAGAAGAGGAATGTTTTGTCTGGTGCTTAAAGATACGAGTCTCCCTTTGGACAGCATCCCACAGGCAGGAAGCCACTGCAAAAAAGGCCCTGCTCTCGTGCTGCCACCTTCCAGACCTCTCACAGAAGAGGCATGAGGAAGGGCCTTGGATGATGATTGAAGGGTCCAGGTCAGTTCATATGAGGAGAAACGGTCCTTGAGGTATTGCGATCCTGAGCAGTTTAAGGCTTTATAAGTCAAAACCAGCGTTTTGAATTGGGCCCGGAAATTAATTAGCAGCCAGTGCACTCGGGTCAGGATTGGCATATGCGCAAACCGTATTGTCCCAGTGGCCGCTGAATTCAGCACCAGTTGAAGTTTCCGTACTTTTCAGACAAAAGAGTAGGTAGGTTCAACTAAGTCTGGCTCAAGGACTCTAAGTTCTGATTGGAATATCCTTAAAAAATGCCCAAGGTTAAGAAAATGGGGTTCGCTGAGCTCTATATTGGGAAAAAGTAGATGTGCCAAAAGTGATGGGTTGACAAGTCAAAAGTGATGTGTTGGACATTAAATCTACTAAATCACTGGATGAACAACAGGGAAGAGAGGAGGAAAAGGTGTTAAAATCTATCGTTTGGCACACTAATAAAATTCAGCTCTAGGTGCAATGAGTTAGATTAAATGAATGAATGGTTAAGGAACACATGGAGTGTTCACGGTGAGCTAAATAAATAGAGAGGTCTTTTATTTATTAATATAAACAGTGCCAGCTCCAGGTTCTAGAGGGCTGTTGGGAAAGAGCCCCTCATTGGGACCACTCATTGATGTCCCCATTGCCCATTCAGCTGCCCAGTGGGAGAGAGCAGGGGAAGTGAAGGATGATGCTCTGTCTCTCCATTCTTGTTACTTATCGCAGACACAAAGAGGGCCAGTGAACAGGTAGTGACAGCACATAGGAAAAGCAGCGGAGCCTGGAGGCCAGGATGTGTGTGAACAGGAGTCGCCCTGCAGAGATGTGGGCCTCAGCAGGTACCCAGTGGTGCCTACCTCTGATGCTAGCTGTGTATGTAAAAGGAAGAATATAGTAAGGACTGTAATTGGATATGAATGATTTAAGATGTTTTGGGTTGCAATTCTGTAACTGGTGGACATAAATCTAAATATGGGGTTGTTGCTGTTTGAAAGAGAAAGAAAGTGAGGATTATTTAAGGAAGGGGGAAAGATGGCAGGGAATATACAAACATACGAAATTCAAACAGTGCTCAGGTACAGCAGTTAATGAAATGGGATCGGCACCGAGTCGACTGCAACAGCAGCCCTATAAGCTCCAACTGGGATCTACTCAAAAGAAGCAACACTGACCCACTTACTAAATTCCTCCCACCCCAGGCTGAAAGCAGCCTGGTGATACTCATTGCTTACAAGTTACCGAGGTGAATAAACAGCAAATCATATTCATTCCCTCCAACTCACAGCAGAATGTGTAGCATTTTTATGAGCTGCTTTGACGCCCCTGTTGAGAAGGATGCCAGCCAAGCAAAAGCAAGCAAGCACGCTACCCCCAAGCTCAGCTTTGCCTTTTCTAAATTCATGCTCAGAGAAGTTGGCAAAGATGAGTAGCAATGCGGCTGGTGGTGCCATTTTTAAACCAACGTCAGAAGCCAAACGAGGGTGGTGATGCGGTAGTGTTCGCAACAGCATCTGGAGCATGTTTCTGGCCCCTGCTTCTTCCTCCTCCTCTTTATAATTTTGATTTCTCCGTGAACTGGCTCCATGCAACCACATGTTCCATTCAAAGGGGCATAATGCACAGTTCACTCCACGTGTCTACTCAGAAGTAAGTCTAATGGGATTTGCACTTATATAAAGTGGGTATAAGGCAGCAGCCTTAGAATGTCTATGACTAAAGAAAACCATAGATTGTACGCAACGGAGAGAATCCAAAACCCAGCACTCCATCATCACAAGCAATTCTTAAGACAGCTTTTGTGTTTCCCATGTGTGCAATTTGAATGTAAAAGCTACACTGGTTAGAATATACATTTGATTTCGAAACAATCTACTTTTGCTTTCTACGTGGCATTTCCTTAGGCTCAGTGCAGATGCAAGGCTGCCTGACTTTCTAACTATGATTAGATCAGGAGCAGTCCACCCGCTGGCAAACACTCTTCCCTTGCTCAGGAGCCTCCTCTTCTTCCTGTTCATTTCCCCAAGCCAATCATAGTTAGCATTATTTCTGAACCAATGTTAGCAGTCATGACTAGAAATAGCTTGCAAACTGAAGTTTGAGTTAAGCTATGTTTACCAAAAAATAAAGATGAAGGCACAACAGTAACTATGGAATGGAACAAAAAGGAAAGGAAGGTGGGAATTTTCATGGGAGAAGGATGTGGAAGCCACACAGTTAGATTATGCAGTATTTGGTTTACAGAAGACGTTAACATCATCTCTTAGCACACCCATTCTATACTTATTTCTTTAAATTGGACAGTCATATATATCACATATTCAGGGCAGTTGAATTGATTTTTTTTTTAAAGTTGACAAGCCATCAGCTCTTTAACCAATTTATCTGTCACATTCAAATACAGTTCACAATATTACCAATATTTCAAAACAGGTGCCCTCCTGAGATATCAAAGTTAATACAAAGTGTGAGATAATTTATAATTTAATGAACAAAAACAACTAATGAGAAAGAAAGGCCATCATTTTAAAATTATGTTTCTCCTAATGATCATTGAAAGCCAACGTAGGCTCAAAAAGATTTGCCATTTTCATCACTGATTAATCTACTAATGACTTAACAAAAAGACAGGTTCCTGTCCCGAGCAGCAAACAATCTAAAATTTTGCATGAGGAAGTAAAAGAGGGAAGGGATGCAGACTGAGGTGAGTGCAAAGAAGGGAAATAATATAAATCCACTTTTGTTAGGCTTGGGGTACTTCCAAATGGCCTGTTTATTGAGCATTAATCCTAATTTCTTAGGGTATTTAATTAATGTTCCAATTTGTTTGTGGGGAGGTTAGCTGACCATCATGCTAAAATCAAGTGTTATCCCACACTCTCCAGGGCATTTTCTCTTCACTTTTCTTATTGTGAAAAGTCTGACCATTGGGAAAAGCAATTTTGTTTCACAAGACCTCCCAAATCAACAATAATTGTGCAATCTGAATTTTCAGGTATGTTACTGGAACTTACCCCAAATTAGAAGAAGGGCCCTCAGTTTCAGGCAGAGGATAAGAACATAATGAATAGCCAATGGAAAAGGTGAGTTTTGAAATGGGAAATGAAAGGGAAATGGTATGCCTGGAGGGTGTTCCAGGCATAAGAGTAGCGCCGGCCCATCCATGAGGCAAGGCGAAGCGACTGCCTCAGGCGGCAGGGTCCACCCAGGGCAGGAGATCCTGATGTCGATCTTTCTTTCCCTGCTCCCTTGTTCCTGATATAGATCTTCCCTGACCCCATTTTCCTTGGCAGGGAGAGACGCTGTTTTGAGGTCTACCCCAGGCCGGCCCTGCCTAAGGCACAACAAGACAATAAGAGATATTTGGGCAGCAGAGGGTGATAACTACTGTCGTATGGGTCATATGGGTCGAGGGAGACACCTGTTATCATACAGATTGCCCCTCACAGGGGTTGCCTTAAGGAAATACTGCAGTTGTGGCGGTGTTTTCGATGGCAATCACAGTTCAGACTCTCTATCACACTTCCCGGAGGATGCGTGTGTAGACGGGGGGTGCCTTAGGTAAAGGTAAAAAGGTAAAAGTTTAGTCCAGTCAAAGGTGACTATGCGTTTGCAGCGCTCATCTCACTTTCAGGCCGAGGGAGCTGGCATTTGTCCGCAGACAGCTTTCCAGGTCATATGGCCAGCAGGACTACCGTATTTTCCGGCATATAAGACAACTGGGCGTATAAGACGACCCCCAACTTTTTCAGTTAAAATATAGTTTGGGATATACTCGCCATATAAGAAATATGACCCGGCGTATAAGACGACCCCCGACTTTTGAGAATATTTTCCTGGGTTAAAAAGTAGCCTTATACGCAGGAAAATACTGTAAACCTCTTCTGGCGCACGGAAGACCGTGACGAGTGCCAGAGCGCACGGAAACTCCGTTTACCTTCCCGCCACAGCGGTACCTATTTATCTACTTGCACTGGCGTGCTTTTGAACTGCTTGGTTGGCAGGAGCTGGGACAGAGCAACGGGGGCTCACTCCGTCGCAGGGAATCGAACCGCCAACCTTCCGATCGGCAAGCCCAAGAGGCTCAGTGGTTTAGACCACAGCGCCACCCGCGTCCCAAGGGGGTGCCTTACCTTGGCGTGGCAGCACTTTGCCTTTGTTGAGCTGCTTGAGGCGCTTCTGGTGAGACTTGCCATTGTAGTGGATCTGGGCCTGTACTGCTGAATTGAGCTGGATATTGCACACCTCACAGAGTGTGAACGACGGGTGCTTCTTCTCCCTTTTTGTGCGCTGCTCTGGTGCGCACCCTATACCAGAGCTCTCTGTGAGGGTCCCAAAGATGCTGCTCCTCCCTGGGGAGTGGGGTGGGCTCAGGGGCCGCTTCATCCCTGTGGAGGGGCGGAGGAGGAAAAGAATTAAAATAGGTACTGGAATCTGCCTGATGAGACACACTCAGTGGATTTGGGGAGCAAAAGTCACCATAACAGCTTCAGTCTTCCCCATCCATCTGTGCTGGTGATCTAGCTACAAAACCAACAAGCAGTACATAGAAGCATCCTCTAGATGGAGTTAACTGCCTTTGCTTTTGCCTACAATACAGCTTAATTCAGCTGAAATCACTGCTACGGGTAGGTAGAACTGCAAGCATTACAACATCTTTATTTCACTGGTCTCCTCATCACTCCCTCTTTGCTACATGGTGGAACATCGAGGCAGCCTTTACAGGTCTATTTTTCTCTGGAGGGGAAAACACTAGAGACATCAGATCATCTAACTTTGCAACAACCCGTTCCTTGGCAACTCCAAATGTTGTCTAAAGCCCGAATTTACACAGTGTCATTCCAGGGTTAAGTGAGTTTGAAACAGACCCGCTCTGGTTCCTGGATGTGTTCAAAGGGCAATTCAGAGGTTTTAGCGATGCACGGCTCTTTCATTCCACAGTGTGTGACAATACAAAACAATTGCAAGGCGATTATCTCCAGAAGGGAGTTCACGCTTGCCTAGAGGAATAGCAAATCAGCAAAGGAAGGTGGCTGAAACACCCTGAAAGGCACAGGAAGTTTCATGTTGAGAGCCAGTGAAGCATAATAGTAACAAACAGGACCTGAGCACTGGTTCTAATCCCACCACTGCCCCTCCCATTTGAAATACGAAGATAGAAGTTGCCTGCCTTACAAGAGTGTTGTAAGAAGTACAGGTACTGCAATTATGCAAACAGCCTTAAAAAGCATTTTAAATGTACAATATAAACGCTAAGTATTATTTGTATTGTGCCTTCAATGGATCATGACTGAATATAGAAGGCAGGAATGATCATAGGATTCACCCTTTTTATTCTTGTTGTTAAACACTTTTCATATTTTTACATTTTATTTCATATTTATTTGATGGTATTTCATATTTTACATTTTAAAATATTCTGTAAGTTCCCTTTGAGACGTAGAAAGTGAGGAACAAATATAAGATTTAAGTGGTTTCCAAACTAGCCCCCCCCCCACCTGAAAACCGCTAAGGCTCTTTGCGGACCGTGTAACTACTGTATTTTTCTGCCTATTGTAGCAATTCTAATGTTCTGTGCTAGATGCTATATGAGCTTTAATTGCATTTTTATTGCTGCATTTATTTCTTATATATTGTATTCATTGTATTAAAATTTGCGTCCCATAAGACAATAAAATACAATAAATAAAAGAAGCAATAAAAATACAATCAACAGTTATTGCGATGGATGTGGCCTCTCCTGTCTTCAAACACAAATCCACAGGTAGGCCATGGACCAGCTGAATGACACTTGAGGGCCACGGGTGGCCCACAAACCAGTTTGGGAACCCCTGGAATAAACAATAAATATTTTAAAATAATACTGATCTTTTCCCTGATTCCTCTTCAAACTAAAGTCTGTTCCATACATTATAGGGCAGCAAGCCCAGGACTAACACTGAATGGATAATCAACTGGGTGGAACCGGCTGATTTTGCTTAGTGGAATTTTGTCAGAAAGCAGAATTCAATCGTGCCACTCTGCCACACAGCATCTGCTTACTGAAACCAGTTTGGGATTAGAGGGTGGGATGCTGGCAACATGACCCGGAAAGCTGTCTGTGGGCAAACGGCGGCTCCCTCGGCCTGAAAGCGAGATGAGCGCCGCAACCTCAGAGTCGCCTTTGACTGGACTTAACTGTTCAGGGGTCCTTAACCTTTTTTTTTTACCTCAGGGAGACTCAACTTTTTTTTGAAGATCTCCCCCAAAAATCTCAACATTTTGCCCCTCCCAACAAAAATCCTGTACCTCCCATGCCCATTACTGAACATCTGCCTACACACCGTACATTTAAAGCAGGGGCCAGCAAACTTTTTCAGCAGGGGGCCAGTCCACTGTCCCTCAGACCTTGTGGGGGGCCGGACTATATTTTTTGGGGGGAAATGAACGGATTCCTATGCCCCACAAATAACCCGGAAATGCATTTTTAAATAAAAGCACACATTCTACTCATGTAAAAAAACCGCTGATTCCCAAACTGTCCGCAGGCCAGATTTAGAAGGCGATCCGGCCCCTGGGCCTTAGTTTGCCTACCAATGATTTAAAGCAATGCCCTCCCATCAAAGAATCCTAGGCACAGTCACAATTCCCACAGTTCACAGGATTCTTTGAGGGAGATGTCTTTTAAATGTTATTTACGTGTATTGCTGGGATCACGGAGTGCAGACTCCCACAAATAAGACAACTCCAGCTGAACCTCACACCCTGGGAGCATGCAGACTGCCCCAAAATAGGAATGCTGATCCACGACCTTCTCACAGAATGTCCTATAACATCCGCACCATGGGGTGCCACAAGCTGAGAGCAGGTGCACAGCAGAACATCATGTGGGATGCTGACAGCCTGGGACATGTGCAGAGGAGGGCAACCAAGATGATGCAGGGTCTGGAAACCAAGCCTTATGAGGAACAGTTGAGGGAGTTGGGTATGTTTAGCCTGGATGAGAGGAGACTGAGAGGAGATACGATAGCCACCTTCAAATATCTTAAGGGCCGTCACCACATGGAAGAGGGAGCAAGCTTGTATTCTCCTGCTTCGCAGGGTAGGACCCAAACCACTGGCTTCAAGTTACAAGAAAGGGGATTCCGACTAAACATCAGGAAGAACTTTCTGGCTGTAAGAGTTGTTTGACAGTGGAATGGACTCCCTCGGGAGGTTGTGGACTCTCCTTCATTGGAGGTTTTTAAGCAGAGGTTGGATGGTCTTCTGTTATGCATGCTGAGGTCCATTGCCGAGGGTCTTCTGGCGGTTCCCTCACTACGAGAAGCCAAGTTACAGGGAACCAGGCAGAGGGCCTTTTCGGTAGTGGCACCCGCCCTGTGGAACGCCCTCCCATCAAATGTCAAGGAGATAAACAACTATCTGACTTTTAGAAGACATCTGAAGGCAGCCCTGTTTAAGGAAGCTTTTAATGTTTAATAGATTATTGTATTTTAATGTTCTGTTGGAAGCCGCCCAGAGTGGCTGGGGAAACCCAGCCAGATGGGCGGGGTATAAATAATAAATTATTATTATTATTATTATTATTATTATTATTATTATTATTATTATTATTATTATTATGTTGAGATTCCTGCATTGCATGGGGTTGGTCAGGCATGTCCAACAGGTAAATCGTGATCTACCGGTAGATCACTGGACGTCTGTGGTAGATCACTGGTAGATCATTGGCTCCCCCCAAAGAATTTACCGGTAACTCTGTGGGTAGATCACAGTCTCTTGGGAGTTGGCCACCTCTAGATAACCCTCAGAGTCACTTCCAACTCTACAATTCTACGATTACATGAAGTGTTGGAAATGTAAAGAGAAAGAAGGTTCTTTTTATCATATGTGGTAGTCTTGAAGTAAGGTTAAAGCTTACTGGGAAATGATATATAATGAATTGAAAAAGTTGTTTAAAATAATGTTTGTAAAAAAACTAGAAGCCTTCCTTTTAGGAATTATAGGGACAGAACTACCCAAACTGTATAGAAATTTATTCATGTATATGACCACAGCGGCAAGAATGTTACTTGCCCAAAAATGGAAAGAAGAAGTCCCAGCAAAGGAAGAATGGATACAAAAACTTATGGAATATGCAGGAATGGTGAAATTTACCGGAAGAATAAGAAATCAAAGAGTAAGAAATCAAGATAACAAACATTTTATAAAAGAATGGAAATGGTTTATTGAATATTTACAAACCAATTGTAAATAGATAAGAGGCAGGGTTATTGTAATAACCTGCAGTTTTATAAGAGTATATATTTAAAGTAGATGAATAAATGAGTAAATTAAGTTAATTTGGAATATGAAGAAAATATAAAAAATAAATTTAAGGAACCGCAGAAAGAGGGGGTAGGAAGTCGAGTTTCAAAATGTTAAAATGATTGTAAAATTATTGAAATGTATAAAACTGAATCAATAATAATAATAAAGTTATATGAAGAGGATGTGGCAATGATGTTTCTGAGATCTCTGAGATGAGATGGCGCAAGAGTTTAAAGTAAATAAATAGCATGATCGATTTCTATGAGACTTTATGACACTAGTGAAATTTGTGGGGGAAAGTAATATGGGAATAGATTCAGCACTGGTTAAAACTGCGCTGTACAGGTTAAGTCTGTATACGGGCTCCAAGACTCAAGGTACATCAGCAAGCTCTTGCACCCTGCCAAAGTCTCACACGATCTCTGACCCAGATGTGCTGTGGTGTGTACTGAGTTTCCGGTGGCTATATTTCATTAACTGCTTTACCACAGGTGACCAGGTTATTTTTAATATTGGCAGAAATTAAAATTGGAAAGTTATCTGGACAAAATACTTTCAAAAGGCCACTGCTCTCTAAAAAAAGGATACACAGCCACTCAAATTAGCTTGGCCCACCATCACAGCTCCAGTTACAGAGTTTTAAATAACCATTAAATATTGTGGATGTGCTCATCTCATTCACTTAATCTCTCCGGTGCCCATTTGTCCCTCCTGGAATATTAGGCACTGCAATTCAGCAATCTGCCATTCTCCCCAAACAGATGAATAGAATTAATAACGAGAACTCTAGGTGTGATAATTACCATGGTATTAGTCATACCTCTAGAGTTACATTGGCTTGTATGTCTCTCGCATAATACTCTGAAGGAAAACCAGGCGCTGTGTGCATACATACTATGATTTAAAGCAGATGCCCTCCCCAAAAGAATCCTGGGAACTATAGTTTATCCCCCACAGAGTTATAATTTCCTGCACCATTAACAAACTACAGTTCCAAGGATTTAAAGCATTAAATATGCCTTAAATGTATTGTGTGTACACAGCCGCTCGCTCCAACAAACTTTTCCTGTGGGACAATTGACTGGAAGAGATTTGCCCACAAATTGAGTCTTGCCAATGGGTTTAGGAGAGCTTCTCATCATTGCAAGGCTTGTGCAATTTTATAAGTACCATTTCTGTGTCTTAGATTTAAACTGTATATAATATTAACCATACACACATACATACACAACTGTATGTCCTGAAACTGTATATAATATTAACCACATACACATACAGTGGTACCTCAGAAGTCAAACGGAATTCGTTCTGGAAGTCTGTTCGACTTCCCAAATGTTTGGAAACCAATGTGTGGCTCCTGCAGCCAATCAGAAGCTGCGGAAGTTGCGTTGGATGTTCGGGTTCCAAAGAACGTTCGCAAACCTGAACACTCACTTCTGGGTTTGCGGTGTTCGGGAGCCAAAACGTTCAACTTGCAAGGCGTTCAGGATCCAAGGTATGACTGTATGTCCTTTTCTAAAGCAACTGCCCATACTGCAGTCTCCAGCCGATGACCAGTACATCTTGACCCTTTCTTCTCTCTCCATTTTTCTCCTCTGAACAGACTCCTCCCCCTGAGATGCATTTGGTCCATAGGGAAATGATACCTGTGTCTGCTTCTTGAGGTATGAAAATAATATGCCAGGAAACAATGTCATGTGATTAATGCCATGTAGATTGAACCTCAAGTGGGGCTCAGCCCTGAACCATATTTCCAGTGTCAGCCTCCAATTCGGGAATTTGTGAAGTACACAGAATACACAGCAGGGCAAACTCACCCTTGCCTATGTAGCCATGGAAAGAGAAACAAAGGAACAAAAAATGCAATTTAACTGTGAGGTCACAGCAAGCAGCTCTGAGGTCCAATACTGAGACTCAAGGCTTCTTGGAAGCTACACTATGACCAAAGTCAGATAGTTCAGTTGGTTAGAGTGTGCTGCTGGTAATGGCAAAGTTGCAGGTTTGATCCCCGTAAGGGGCAGCTGAATATTCCTGCACTGTAGCAGGTTGGACGAGGTTGGATCCTCAAGATTCCTTCCAACTCTATGATCTTTATGATTCTGTGAAAGATGAGCTACACCCATCTGTGTAGACAGCTATTGTGGTTACTTAGCGGTTAGGGCAAAGCACTCTGCACATGGCTCACTTACAGCTGCACTCTTTACGACTGCTTCACTGCATTCCCAAGCAGGAGCCTACGGCAGTCAAGATGCTTTAGGCAAGTTTCTTTCTTCTTTTTAAATTCTCAGCTAAAGCAGACAAACTTCTGTCCCCTAACAAGACCTTAAGTGGCCCGGGTTTTAAAATAAAAAATGAAGATCTTCCAGCAGCAGCTGTCAGAACAAGCAGCAATGTGAGGGGGAGGGGGTTGGAGAGAGAGAGAAAGAGAAGGAGGAAAAGGGACACTGGATGTGGATGATGGATGGCAAGAGATCCTTGACAGATGTCTAAATCTCTTTGAAATAAAAGAAGGTCAGAAGTCACACTCCGGGACAACTCAAATAAGCACTTTGCATTAATACCTTTTCAAGCACCCCTACTTCCAAGCAAGGGCTGCTTGGAACACGGCAGGAAAAAGTGTAAGCACAGAGAGCCATTTCTCACCCCAACACAAACAAAATGCAACATGATACCAAGCCTGCGATATTCACTCTATGTGACTTTGCCAAGTGCTAAGCCTCTGGAAAACACTGCTCCCTTTTACCCAAGCATCTGAACATGCTCGGGTATTTGTCTCCCATTTCCCCAGCCTAACAGACAGGTAAATCACATAGTTGAAGAGGCATCACTTCATAGTAAGGTTGAGCTATCCGCTGTTATACCCCCTCAACAACATGCACACAAAATTATATTTCATTGTTTGCTGTTGGATTGGGTTCTTTCCTATCTGACTTTCCAACTGGGAAGCCTTGTCATTTCTGCAAGATGAACGGTTTACACGTGCCGGCAATGAATATATATTTCCTGCCACTCCCTTAAAAAACAGTCCCACAGATCAGGCCAGCCTTCAAACTTTGAATGCAGAATTGTGTCAATGAATGTGCACACCAAGTTTCAGTGTAAGAGCTTAAAGTTCAAGGAAGATCACAAAGTTTGAGGGAGTTCCAATGTAAGATCTTAAAGTCCAAGGGAGATTATAACCAGCATCTCATTTTGCACAGCCAATACTCTTTCGCTCCATTTCTGAAGTTCAGAGGTGAGTGTGGATCACAAAGTCAGCCTTAGGTTCTCCTTAACTTTTCTCTGCTGCAATATTTGAGTTACAGGCCAAATATGTACTGTGTGTACAAATTTTGTCGGTATTACCCCAGAGTAGGTTTTTGTTTTGTTTTTGTTTTTTTTGCAGTGCAATTTTAAAAATCCTATAAAATACAATTTTGGGAATGGGGAAGAGATGAGTATGGACTTGCAGAAGTACAAAAAATCTTTAGAAAAGAATATCCTAAGGGGGAGAACCCCTGAAGCAATGAATGAGGATTGAGTGCGCTCACTGGGCAGGGAAAACTGACAGACTATTGATAAAGGATGGAAAATTGGGTGGGAGGAGGACTGGAATGGAGTGTCCTGTAAGTGGCATGGTTGGTGAACTGGAACACCGGACAGAAACACTCTACAGTACAGAGTGTTTGTGTTATACTACAATGAGGCTTAGCCCTGTAAGTTTGTTCAGCACTAGGATGGAAGCCCTGAAATACATGAAACAACATTAATGAGCTGCATGCCTGATATATGATACATATGATATATGTCTTTTCATTATAGACTGGGGTGGGGGATAGATGCAGTGTTCGAAATTCGCCAGGCGCATTTTGTACTTTGTTATCGGCCACTTGCGACCAAATGAAGATAAGATGCCTGGGTGCCAGGATGGTGCCTGACATTTCCACCATCTGGAGGTGCATACATGAGGATCCTTGGATCTGGACTGTTTTCACACACTAGCAACATCTCTATTCAGTTATATTTTATCTGCACAATCAGAATTGGTTTCTTCCTTCCAAGGGAAGGAACTTCTTCTCTGCTACGGTGGGCAATTCACTCCTTTCTTGCTCTCTAGCTACAACTAACTTTAAACACACACTCCCATTGAACAACAGGCCAATTGTAGGAATTACAACTCCCAAACCACGTTGGGTTGACAGTAAATCTGAAAACAGTAAGCAAGCTGTCAGGAAGAGAGGCCTCGCCACCTCATTTATAATCCTCTGAGGTCAGTTTTATAGCTCTCGTAATACAGTCCATAACCCGGGGTCTTTTTTCTATTTTAAATCTTAATAATGCCATAAAACACAATGCCGCAAAAGGAAGAAAAAAAATAAAGCGGAAAAGGTGGAGCAGGTGCATGGCAGTGACAAATGCTAGTGAGAATTCAGAATGGCACAAATAAATCTGAAACGGGTCTGGTTTATAGACAGGGCACAAGTAGATAAGGGGGGTGGGGAGGCTCCAACACACACTTTTAAGGGGAAAGTTATGGAGAGTAATTCTTGGTAGCTCAAGGAGGCTGTATTTTTAGAACCTTGGACAACTCTTTGACCATTTAGTGTATGCCTATAAGGTTTTATTTACCAGGTGGGAGGGGAAGAGCAAAGGCCAATTCATTCAGCCTTCTCCCTAAATATTATTGAAAATATTATGCAATTGCACCTTCCCATGTAGATACTGGTCTTTGGCACACACAAAAATCAGCAACCTGAGACTTGCAGTTTCTCTGCCCCCAACAGTAAGTTCTAAGTCTTCAGTGATGCAAAGCAGAACAGGCTCCCAGTGTTTAAATCTGCCTCTCTGTGGTTTAAGGGCTCCCGCAGATGACCTGTTTATTCAGCTTTTTTTGCTTACACAAAGTCAGACTGTGTCTCATTCCCCCCCCCCCCGAGCATTCATTCCAATTTGTTTACAAGGTGGCTATGTGACCATGAGTGTTGATCCCGATTTGCTTGCTGAGTGTTTACACGTCTTTCCATTAATCATGAGTTCATCCCACACTTTTTGGGTGCAATTTCCCCGCCTTGAGATATCCAGTCTCAGATCTCGAGTGTTCTATCTAGCTTGGCTCCTTGTTTGTCCTGCAAGCTTTCCTTGTGCGATTTGGCTTGTATTTCTAGAAATGTAATCATTCTCATAGTTAATCCTAAAGGATGTCATTCCAAGCCTAGGAATTTGTTTCCAACATTAGCCAGTCAGATACAGTGGTGTAGTGGTAAATTTGGAAGTGCAAGAGGTTGTTGTGACAGTTCCCATAGCACAGAATAATACCCAATTTATTAGGATCAGCGTCACTGCAAGCCGTCATAAGCAGTCAGTGGCACTTACTTCTGACTGCATAGGTTCCGCTTGTGAAGCACACCACACTTCAGCAAAAAGCTCTTCAGCCAGCTGCACGAGTTTTCCTATTACTCTCATATCTAATTCCCACTGACAGATCCATCCTTCACAAATGTGGCTAATGATAATCCTGTTTGAGAGACATCGCAAGTCAGCGGCCATGCATGCATTATTGTATTTAAGCTTATTTTTTTTGTAAACCACTTTCAGCACAAATCTGTGGGAAATGCAGTATATATAAATAGACTATGTCTATATTTTGCAAACATTTTGCCTTGAACATCTTAAGACCACTGTGCCCAAAACTGTATATAAATGTGCATATCAGCATGAAGTTTTCTAGATAGAAGACATGTTCTTTCCCCCGCAAAGAGCTGAAGGCTGATTGCTGAGTGGACGCTCATTTCACTTTCATCTCCTTTGAATGGAATATGTTTCTTTTTTTCCTGGCACTTTAAACCAGCAATGTCTGTTTGATGAGAAGCAAAAGTACCTATGCATGCACAGTTATGTTTTTCAACCAGAGTTCTCTGAGGATTTCCAAGGTGAGGTGGGAGAGCGTCCACTGAATTTTACAATCTACCCTGCCCAGGCACTAGACTTTCCCCTTATATTTTTAAATAAATTGCTTACTACCAGTGATTTTTTTTTAACTTTAAGAGGCAAAGAGAGGGGGTGGGTTCCTGCTGGATGTAACAACACATTGCAGGGGTTCTTCAACCAAAAGAGGAGTTGGAAACTACTGGTGTATGCTAAGTCTTATTGGCTGCATTACAATTATGTCTCCAGTACAACTGGAGAGCAATACAACCATGTCTTCCAAAGACTACCACTAGCGCTCAAAAGTGTGTTTTCAGATGGTCCAAAAGACAGCAATGAAAACAGAAGAAAACGATGACATTATTTCCTAGGGCTGGCCGATATCTGGTTTTCAACATCATGATTTATCACCAGCTAAACATCATGATCTAGGGACACGGGTGGCGCTGTGGACTAAACCACTGAGCCTCTTGGGCTTGTCAATCAGAAGGTCAGTGGTTCAAATCCCCGCGACGGGGTGAGCTCCTGTTGCTTTGTCTCAGCTCCTGTTCACCTAGCAGTTCAAAAGCATGCCAAAAAGTGCAAGTAGATAAATAGGTATCTTTGTGGCAGGAAGGTAAATGGCGTTTCCATGCGCTGCTCTGGTTTCGGTGTTCCGTTGTGCCAGAAGTGGCTTAGTCATGCTGGCCACATCCCTTGGCCTGTAAAGCGAGATGAGCACTGCAACCCCAGAGTTGTCTGCGACTGGACTTAACTGTCAGGGGTCCTTTACCTTTTTTTTAAACATCGTTGTCAGATTGCCCTCCCCTGACAATCGTGATATACTTATATATGATATACTTATCTATATACTTAATCGTGATATACTTATATAAGGATGGAGCTATGTAGAAGCATTGGCTTCACAGTTTTCCCCGCATTATGATTTTTGCATAGCACACATACGCACACAATTAATGATATATTGCCAGGTCAAAAATTATGAAACCTATATCACAATACAGTGTGGACTTTAAACCGCTTTTGGATGATATATTGCTATATCGCTCAAACCTAGTCTTTCGCAGAGACAAGAGTGGCTAATGCCAAATAAAGAGAGATCAGCCACTGCACTTGGATACAGCTGTATTGGGACACACAGAGTGAGGGGGAAAGAATCTGTTGCTAGGTTTGCACACTTCATATTGCTGGCAGGCATGCCATCAAAGGAGCTTGTCACCAGACAGAGCATGCACAAACCTAGCAACATTTGCCCACTTCCTAGCAACGCTTTCCCTTCACCCCAGAGGTGCAGTGCAACTGCACAGGAATGCTAAAGGTGTTGAGTTTTAATTTCAAGGCCTTTTTCAAGCGGCCTTGCACACAGTGGTGGACATAAGAAAAGCTGGTCTTTTACAAAGAAGTATGCTTCTGGTATCTGGGTAGCTACCCTGTGGTCCTCTGGATGTTGGTGGACAACAGGTCCCATCATCCTTGGCCAACAACCATCCTAGCTGGGGCCAATGAGAGTTGGAGACCAACAGCATCTGCAGGGCCGCAGTGTTTCCCAAACTTGGGTCTCCAGCTGTTTTTGGACTACATTTCCCATCATACCTAGTCCTGCTAGCTAGGGATGATGGGAGTTGTAGTCCCAAAACAGCTGGAGACCCAAGTTTGGGAAACACTGTACTAGAGGCTTGGATCATAACAGAGCTAAGTTTAAAGGATTGCTGCGCTCAATTACTGAACCACAAAGCCATCAAGTTGGACGGATGAGTCAAGTGCGTCCAATCAAGCCTACTTCCCTGAGGCTGAAGCATAAAAAAAAGAGGTAAAGGACCCCGGACAGTTAAGTCCAGTCACAGATGACTGTGGGGTTGCGGTGCTCATCTCGCTTTACAGGCTGAGGGAGCCGGCGTTTTACAGCAAGCCCAAGAGGCTCAGTGATTTAGACCACAGCGCCACCCGCATCCTTGAGACTGAAGCATGAATACAGCTAAATACAGCTACCATTGTCAAAGGACTGTGCATCCCTCTTCCACTTATGGAAACCCTCCGATAGGCAGCTAGAAGTAACTGCAAAAGGTTCTCCAGTTACTCCTGCCACAGGATTCGATGCCGCTGAAAACAAATCCAGCCAAACACTTGTTTAACGGCTCTTAATGATCTCTACAGATGCAGATTCCACCACACCTCTAGCTAAATAACTGGTTGCTCTGCTGCTCCACCCACTCACACAGCCGGTTGCTTCCAGGATGGAGCCATTTATGAGTATCTATCCGCTCTGCTGTGCACAACACCATACAAAAGGCACTGTCCCGATTGCTGTTGGAACTATTCACTGCCTCTGCTAGTCTGGCATCCTATCAAGCATAATGTCAGCTCCTCAAACTTGAGAACATCTCTTTTCGGGACTTCCTGTGTTGGCGGGTTGGAAGTTGAAAAAGCTGTCAATTAGAACTCTTAGTGTTGCTGTCAATTTTTCCATTTCCGGACAGTCCATTTTAATTTTAATAGACCAAAGCAACAAAACTTTTTATTGAAGAGTGGAGCCCCCTTTTGGATTACCTGAGGAAGTATTATAGTCAAATGAAATCACGGGCAGGATTTGAAATATGAGCGGCGTAAGGGAAATGGAAAAAGTAATTGTAAAAGAGGAAATGTGTAATAATAATAATAATAATAATTAATAATAATAATTTATTATTTAGGTAATAGGTAAAAGTATGTTTCTTAATGCAGTAGAAAAAAAGGGTGGGAATAAAAACATCATGGAGGTAAGGGTGGGAAGTCAAAACATTAAATTATGTGTTGTTACATTTGTTAAAATTTCAGAAATTCAAAAAACAATTAAATTAAGAAAAAAGAAAAAGCTGTCAATTAGAAACACTTTTTAAAAAGAGTGCCTTACAGTTTGTTCTGCACAAGGAAGCCAGAGTGACTCATTTCTTATGGTGTGTTTAGAGCCAGATCTGGAATTGACACTACAGAAGGGACACACACAGAGGAGGAGCTGGCTCAGGGCTTCAGATTGGCAACTTACGATTTAAAAAGTACTCGCCACTGCACCTCATGGCCAGAACCTGTCAAAATCTGGCAGGATGAGGAGAACTACAGGTCATTCCAGCTGTGAGATCTCCACAGCAGCCCATGATCCTCTTAGCCCTAGAAGTGATGCTGAAGGGCCAACCAGTTGTTTAGAAATATTAAAAAGCTTCACAAACCAGCTAACCTCACAGTCTGGGCAACGTGTTGCTGCAGGGGGCCATTCAGTTCTCTCCCTGTGCTCCACCCACTAACACACAAACTTAAGGTCTAAAGCCTTATTCTAGGTCTACTTGTCCACCTTTGTTCTGAGCATGTGATGAAGCCAGGATGAGTTTTTATCCTGTCCCCAACTTGCTGCAACTGTGGCACCAAAAATAATTTTGTCAATCAATGTTTTGTTTTGGTTTTTTACCTCTACCTTAAACCCAGTTAAATTATTTGTCCCACAGGTGGATACTATTTCAGAATGTTAACCCTGCTAATAGTTGGGAATGATCAATGCATAGTTTTTACTTGTCAGCAGGGAAAACAAGTGCTGAGAGTTGAGGCCCATCTGGAAATTAAGCTCCAGGCGTGAAAGAGCTTTAAAGCTGGAAAATTTTGCTATTGCAAAGGTACTCTAGTGAAGCCATTTTCCACTACAAGTTGTATCAAAGACAGCAGCAAAGGGTCAAGAGGAGCTGCAACCTTCACTCCTCAGGCATCCCCTTCCAAAAAGAATATGCCCGGCCTGTGTAGGCTGGAGACAAATACAGCCTCAGGACAAGTGTGTCACCCTACTCAATTACATCTAAGTTACAGCTACCACAGAAGACTTGGCGGTTTCCTCTGCCACCCCTGCTGGGTGAAGGATTTACCTCCAGCTCTCAGATCGTCATGTTCTAAGCAAGTAAATTAGTCACTGCAAAGGCTGCAACCAGCTTACTAAAACTACTGGGAGCCTGAATAGCCTGAGGATAGTTCAGTAGGGATTGACACTATTTGGGTTAGCAATCTAAGACTGATGCATCATGAACTCACAGGATCACAGAGTTGGGAGGGACCCTGAGGGTCATCTTCCTGCAACAGTCAGACTGTTTTATCCATGGCCACAGCAGGTTCTGCACTGGTGTTAAGTCCACTTCAGCCAGATTTCACAGACCTGCCATCTGTATGTACAGATCAGTGAGCTAAACACTGATTCGGCGGCCAGTCTTAATCCCTCTCCATGTCAGTACAGTGGTACCTTGGTTCCCGAATGGTTTGGCTCCCAAACAAATCAGCTCCCGAATGCCACAAACCCAGAAGTAAGTGTTCCAGTTTGCGAACATTTTTCAGAAGCCGAACATCCGTTTTGGCTGTCGGCATTGTTTCTGGGGCCAATCAGAAGCCGCGCCTTGGTTTGTGAACGTTTTGGAAGTCGAATGGACTTCCAGAATGGATTGAGTTTGGGAAATAAGGTACCACTGTACTGGGGTGGGGGGGAGGTAGGTTATGCATATTTATCTGTTTATACATGGTTGAATTCAGAGTAAGTCATGCTTCGACACACTGAAATCAATGCAACTTAAGTCCCATTGATTGCAAGAGTGCATTCACAGTCATTCTTCACCTTATTAAAGATAAATTTGTGAATGTAGTTACAAAGCTACTCTAGGCATTTTGAAAGGTTGGGATAAGGCAGGAATCCCCCAGGTATTCTTCCCAATCCTGCCTCTCTCCCACAACTCCTTATCAATAACATCAGTGACTGAAACTGCTACTACATGCATGCAAAGTATGTCTTCTGTCAATGAACAAAATTTAAGTGCCCTACATTACCAACAGGAAGAAGAACTGCTGGAGAGATCTGCACAGGCATAGAACTTTTATTAAATCTGTTAGATTTTGTTCACAGTTTCTATTAAATTCATGGAATATAACTACACTAATTGTTGGGTTTTTTTAAAGACAGAAAGCAGGAAAGGGGGAAAGACAAAAAGTGAAGAAGGAAAAACAGATAGAAAGGAGGACAAACGAATAGACCTCAAATTGCATGATAAAGTTATAGATGGTTCCTGAATCTGAAAGCATTTTTATTCTGTTACTAATTTTGTTAGAAGTTACTCAAGGTATTGTTCTTTAAAAAGAATAACTTTCAAACTAAGAATATAAGCACTGAAGAAAATGTTTGTGTGTGTTTTCAAGGTAGGATGTTCTCTGTGTCAGAAATTGACCCCTGTTTGTTTTTTAACCATATTGATTCACCTGCAAGTATGGTGTGTTGCCTGTTGAATTTAATTGAAAGCATCCTGGACTACAAAAGCCAGCCTTGCAAACCAATCCACAAAAACAGTCTGCACGTATTTGGTCGAAAGGAGAAAAGAGTAACTCCCCAGTTGCCTGGAGGAAAATTACTTGTCACACAGGCAGCCAGGTGATCGGCTCTTTTACAAGGCTGCACAGAACCACTCTACATCAATAAAGTCAGAAAGCTAAGGTGAAGAGGACCACAAATGGATGGCCCTCAAGCCCTTGAAATTCAGATTCCAGACTCAAAAACAAGTTCCCTCTAAGCTGCACAGGCCAAGGTGAAAGACACCTTAGGACTCCAAAGCAACTAATCGAATTACAGCCAAACAATGGCTGAGGGTGCACACAGAACATGTGTATATAATAATAATAATAATAATTTATTATTTTTACCCCGCCCATCTGGCCGAGTTTCCTCAGCCACTCTGGGCGGTTTCCAGTCAAATGTTAAAACCATACAGCATTAAATATTAAAAACTTCCCTAAACAGGGCTGCCTTAAGATGTCTTTTAAAAATAGGATAGTTGCTTATTTCCTTGACATCTGCTGGAAGGGCGTTCCACAGGGAGGGCGCCACTACCGAGAAGGCCCTCTGTCTGGTTCCCTGTAACCTCACTTCTCGCAATGAGGGAACCGCCAGAAGGCCCTCGGCGCTGGATCTCAGTGTCCGGGCTGTGTAAATAAATACATGGTCTGGGTCCACATCTTCAGGTTGTGTGCCCCAGGCAAGTATGTTCACTCCTGTTAAATCACACAAGCTTTGCTCTGAATGAGCTCACACAGCCTGCACTGAACACTGCTTGGTTCCACACACTTGCACGACTTGCAACAGTCAGGAAATGTTTTCACTCGGACAAAGGCAGAACGAGGAACCTATAAAACTATAGAGCAGGCTTCCCCAACCTGTTTGGAAAGTGACAGTGGAAAACATAGAGTTGTAGAGTTGGAAGGGACCCTGAGGATCATCTTAGTCCAAGCCCCTGCAATTTAGGAATATGCAACTGTCCCATACAGGGAATTGAACTTGCAAACCTTGGCATCATCAGCACCATGCTCTAATCAACTGAGCTTTCCAGGCTGACCTGGTACCCTACATATGTTTTTGACTACAACCCCCACTGTCCCCGACCATTGGTCATGCTGGCTGGGGCTAAGTGGGATCCAAAATCACCTGGACAGCACTGGGCTGGGGAAAGCTGATTTAGAGAGACAGGGCCAGGGAAGCAAAATAGCAGGTATATGCATGAATTGAAAGGGAAAGGAGCTATGATAAGAACCATTAAAATGTGCTTTCTCCCCTCCCCGCTACCCGTAAATTGAATATGCTATAAAAGAAGGATTGCTTTAGCAGTGTGCCCCAATTGCACTATCACACCTGGTTAAAAAAGATTGACAGTATTGATTCAAATAATTCCAAGCCTGTTCATCTCTGGTCAACCAGTGGGATACAGCTGTCTGCACACCATTGGTGAAAGGTGCCTCTGTCCTCCCACCTTCAAGTTGCTTCAAGGAAACAACATCATTGCTTGATTCTATCCTTGGAAAAGACGGCATTTTGTTGCAAGGCCTGCAGGCACCTTTCTGATCTGAGAATGTGCTGCAACACAGGTCCAACAGTAGAAAAGTATAAGCAGGTTTTCTGTGTGCATTTAGAGGAGGAGAGAAGTGCGCTTTGGTAGAAAGATGCAAGGAGACAGAACTAGAGGGAACATAAGGAAAAGCTTCTTAAACTTTACTGTAGAATAAATTTCTTGTGCAATTTCTTTCTCTGGAGGTTTTCAAGAAAATGTTCTGCCCGAGGATCAATGCTGCAGCTTTTCGAACATTTTGATATTGAAATGGAAGCTTTATTGAAGCTTTCAAAAGCTGTGTTTTGTATTTTAAGTTTTGCAAAGTGCCCAGAGAACTGGACTTATTTTCAGTTTATTTAGGAAAAATATCCATAGCCCTCCCTTCATCCATATGGATGCACCAAGGCGGGGTACATTAAAAAAACCACACCATATAGCAATAATACAATTTTCAAACGTAACAAATTAAGGCATCCAAAAACCAACCAACAGCACAGCAGGCAAAATAATCAGGACCAAGGCTGCAATCCTAACAGTGTCAACTCCGGTGTAATTTAATTCAATGCAGCTTACCCCCAGGTAAGTGAGGTTAGGACTGTAGCCCCTAAAACTCTTAAAATCCCAGGGGAAACAGATGCTTGTGTCACAGTTAATGTGTAACACATGTGTCACAATTAAGGCACATGGTGCTAGCTGGTGATGTAAAACTCAAACCCTTAGGATTCACAGCCATGCATACCTCTAGGACCCAAATACTCCCCACTCAACTCCATCTATAAACCAGAGTTTCCCCTTCAAATTTTAATTTAAAGTATACTACGAACGATAATCAGACTGGAGTGCATGGGGCTTTTTTGGGTGGGGAGAAATAGCTCTAAAGGCAGATATCAGAGGTTCATTCAATTATCAAGGGAATGAGGGGGGTGGGTTTTTTGTTTACGTTCATAACAGTACAAACCAACAGTACCAGTCACTCAGTGAACTTGATAGGCAGTAAATTCTGAACAGAAAAAGGTAATTGTGCAATGCATGAAATAACTTAAGAAAATTCGCTGCCAGGAGATGTAATGATGGCCATTAGATTTAACAGCTTAAAAAGTAACAACAGGTTAGACAAATACATTCACCATGACAGCCAAATAGAACTTCCATGTTCACAGATAGTATACCTCTGCTGGAGAAAAACAGGACAAAGCTGTCACTTTCCTGTCCTTGTAAGCTCTTCTGGCAGCCACTAGAAAAATCTAAGACCCCCTTGAACTGCTGGAAACAGAATTATGAAGTTAGACAGGTCCTTGGCTTGACCCAGCAGCGCTGTGTTTAAAGAGGCTCCTCCAGCTCCCTAAAATGCTGTTCAAAACATGTGGGAAGATCTTCATTCACCTCCTTACATGACAACAGGAGAGCATGCTTATAGATCAGCAGACCCAACCCTCAGCAAAAACTCCATGTAATGCTAAAATCCAGCGGAACAGAAAACTGGTCTTAAATTCTATTTTTAGCAGCACTCTTAACTGGCAACTTTTCTGGTCGTTTAGCTTGAAGGAAGAAAGAGGGGGGAAAGAAGCAAAGGAAAATATAGCCAACTTCTTGACTAGCTATGAGGAGCTGTTAAAATAAGACTTCCCAGTCGATTCAAGCCAAGCGTTTAAAAGAGAGGATGTGTCAGTATCTTTAGAGTAATTGTGTCAGGAGGACAAAGTCTTACCGTGAACGATGCCAAATTTGACCGTTTCCACCCCTTGATTGCTGCTGCCTTCTCCGCTTCGTCTAAGCAAAGGACAGCCAGGGAGAAAGAGCCGGCACCCTAATTGCAAAGGTCTGGTCAAGATTTCCTGACGTGTTTTTGTCTTGCCGATCGGAATTCCTCCCATGCAAGTTCCAATATTGTGAACTAAAAACCAGTGACCACTTTTTCCCCCTGCCAGAGAAGCTTTCCCAGGCAAAGGTGCTTGCAAGAAGTCCAAAGTTTTGAGCTAAGGTGCTTGCAAGAAAAACCGACAGTCCTTAGACTTGGTTACAAGGCAGAACAGGTGCCAACTGGTGCTCATTTGTAACCGTAGCAATCGCTTGCCTGCCAAGAACACGCAGAATGCACTTGACATCAGACCTATAAGAGATGGATGGGAAGTCATCTCATGTCATCCCCTGAAGGCCACGCCTGAGGTCACACGCGGATATTTGCCACTAGAAAAAACCAAGACCCCTTGAACTGCTGGGAAATGTACTTGAAATGTATGCCCCATTTGCCTTTGCTTAAGTGCACATGTGGTTATTCAGAGTTGCGGGGGTGTGGGGGTGTACACTCTGCACATGTTCAGAGACACCTTTACTACTTCACACATTGGGTTTCAATACAATGGCTGAACCCTGCAGATTCTGAGACTGAACCACATCACAAACTGAGTCCTGAGTTTTAAGTGAACCTACTGATGTGTGAGTCCAACTAATGAATTTAAGTTAGTAGGTGGTTATTTTCACCAACAAAGGAGCCCTTTGCTGTACAATTTGTTTTTCATTTCTCAAACGTTTTCACAACAATCTTCATATCAATTACACTGATTCATGACTTCCCAACCCCACCATGTTTTTACTCAAACCTTTTCTACTGCATTATATCTTTATTTATTACAAAGGTTTCTCTATTACAATTATTTTTATCATTTTTCTTCCACTGCTTTTATCTCAAATCCTGCCCATGATTTCATTTGACTATTTTTTTCAATAGTCCATGAAAGGCCTCCATTCTTCTATAAAAAGCTTGTTTTGATCTCTTCATTTCGCTGTTAGCTTTGCCATTTTTGCACAGTCCTCTACTTTCAAAAGCCACTCTTCCTTCGTTGAAACCTGCTCTTTCCATTTCTGTGCATATAATATTCTAGTTGCTGTTGTAGCATACATAAATAGTTTAGTCATCTTCTTTGGAACCCCTGTCCCTATTAAAACTACAAGGTAAGCTTCTGATCTCAACAAAGTTAAATGCATCTTGGCATAAAGAATGTAGGTTGATAATTATCAGGGCTACAGCAGATTGGGAGGGGGAGTTTAACCATTTCCTCACCTGCTGCAGACCTCTCAAAGACTACTCTTTTGGAGCTACTATTTGCATTGGGAGGAAATCCTTCACTGACACAAATTCTTCATTAGAACTCAGTGAAAGAGAAAGCACAGGTCCAAGGGTGACTGATTTACGGCATTAGACTTTCTGATGTGTATTTTTATTTATTGCAAAGTCAAGCTGATGCAGCAGGTGAAGAATGAGCTGTGAACACTCAAAAGAAAGTTAGTAGATTTATTTTCATCCCACGGGCCTGCTGCTGCTCCATGCTATGGAAATATATTCTTACCAATCAGGAAATAAAAAGTGACAACCCGCAACAGCCTTGACTGCCAGCTTTCGCTTGGTGAGAAGCGTGATCATATCTATCTCCTATACTAGGTGGGAGAAGGAGAGAAAACACACTTTCTACTTAGAGATATTTGGTCTCAATTCACAGCAACAGGTTTTATTGGCCAACACATTATGTTCTGTAACACATCTACAAATGAATGCTGAATCTGGTTTACATGGAAGCCTTCCCTGCTGCCGTCGCCACATTTCACCAACTCATCTAACAAACTGGAAACAGCAAGTGTTCTGTTGCTTAACAAATGTGATTAATTCCCAGTTTTACTAATGAAAATCCTAAAGGAGCAAAAATTAAACATAAACCCAGCAGAGCTAAAAACCAAAAGGCATGAGTATCTCTTGGAAGCTGCCAAAGAGGAAAAGAAGGTTTATTTATCTTTAATCCACATGCTAGATTGCTATAGCAGACAAGACACAAACTTGTTACCTGTCAGAAGGTTAAAAACATTTTTTCTCATCACAGTTTACAATCCATGAACAATTCCATTTTTGGCATGTCACCTTCTTCATAGACGCTCTCCCTAAGGTGGCTCACCTGGCACCTAGGTGGTTATCTAGTTTGATAGTTGATTCTTATTGATAATTGAATATTTCTTGTAAACTGCTTAGAGGTTTTACTACAATCAAGCAGTATATAAATTTTGTTACATATTTCTTTTCCCTGCACCATGCAGATCTTTTTACTGAAAAGCAAAACAAATTTCAGCTAAATATCTTATTGGGTTTTATGCCTTTTTATTTTGTTGTTAGGGGACGTGGGTGGCGCTGTGGGTTAAACCACAGGGCCTAGGGCTTGCCGATCTGAAGGTCGGCGGTTCAAATCCCCGCGACGGGGTGAACTCCCGTTGCTTGGTCCCTGCTCCTGCCAACCTAGCAGTTCGAAAGCACGTCAAAGTGCAAGTAGATAAATAGGTTAGGAAGGTAAACGTGCGCTGCTCTGGTTCACCAGAAGAGGCTTAGTCATGATGGCCACATGACCCGGAAGCTGTACGCCGGCTCCCTCAGCCAATAATGCGAGATGAGTGCCGCAACCCCAGAGTCGGTCACAACTGGACCTAATGGTCAGGGGTCCCTTTACCTTTACCTATTTTTGTTGTTAGAATTTTTATTACGTTATTTTAACTTGGAGCTCCGTTATGTTCGCCCTGACAAATCTCACTGCTTCATTTATTACATAAATCTACAATAAACAACATTAATGAATTAAAAACCATTGCATTAAGTAGAATAAATGACAATGGGGGTGGAAGGGCCCCCTAGCAACAGACCAGCCATTGGTCCAGAGTCAGAGGTTAACTCTGGTGTCTGTTTTCATATTTTCTAATTGGGTCAAGACTTGCCCTCCTGTAAACACCGTTGCTCAAGCCCCAACACAGGACCAAGACCAGATTTATAAAACAGGAGATCATGACTCTAGCTCCTCACACACTTTCACTGCCATCACACCTCTAGTCTTCTATTTAGAGATGGCAAACTACTCCTATTTAACATATTACGGAAGCAAATGCCACAGTCTGGGGTTCCTTCTTTCTTCAGCAGAGTCTAAAACATACTGGAACTTTGCACCATTTTTTTTGCTCTTGACCTCTCTTCCTAAATCTCTAAAATGGACACATTAGTGATATGCTGCAGATGGAAGTGAGGGGCAGGTGGGGCTCATCAACCTGGGAAGGCAACCCATCTAGGAGAAGGAAAACTTTGATCCTAAACCTCTGCTGCTTTGCAGGATACATTCAGGAGAAGCAAAGATTGAGGAGCAAACCCTACACAAGTCTAGAGTGTAGTCCCTAAGACGGTTGGATGGCCTCTTTCCAGCAACTCCTGCATGCAACCTGGTGCCAAACATATTGCTCATCTTTCCTTTGGACCACATCAGCAAGCCCAAGAAGGGAGTCTTGTCATCTGGACCTCCATACATACTGCCCAGGTTTGCACTCCAGGAAGGTCACTTAGGTGTTGCTAACACAGTGGTTTGACTTCACCCCCAGAGGCGCACTCCATTGTCTCTTGAGACAGACAGGTGCCAATGGCAATTACTAGCAGTAATTGACTACTATTAATGCTACTATTTCCGCAACAAGTGATCTGCCCAATGTTATTTTCGGGAGAAAAGCAAGCTAATTTGAAGATGCAAAGATCTCGTATAATAAACACACAGCTGATAAAAGAGGGCTTACTGGTATAGAATAGAGCTTCCTTTTTTAAAAGGTGTGAGCTAGGTTAACTGAAGCAGGGGTGGATTATCACGAATCAGCTCAGAAAACCCTGTTGAAATCATTTTTGCTGCAAAATGTTAATTTGGTGGCAAAACTCAAATTCCACTTATGAAACCATAAGGGTGTTTGCAAACCATTCACAGTATGTGACTGTCGCCCATAAACACAAATATGACTTAGCATTTCTTTCAGCTAAGGAGACAAGGAACAGTTGGGCTGAAGCCTTCTTCCTCCTGCCAGGAATGCAGTCAACTGCAAGCACTTCTGTTGACAGAACCTTTTGATTGCTACAGTACTTCTGTTGACAGAACCTTTTGATTGCTACAGTACTTTTACAATTGATGGCGCTGGCGCACTTCCCAACATCCACGCCATTTGATGCTTAAAATAGACTGTGGGCGTGCAACCTGATTTAGCCAACCATGCAAGCTGGGCTCCTGCAAATGCTCTGGCTCAGCTGCTACAAGAATACATACACACACTTCATTCCCGAAATTAAATCTCTCAGACCTCCTGCAAGATGGCAATCAGCTCGCTTGGAACCTGCTGGAGTTGGCTTGCTCTCATCAGCATAATAAAGATGTGTGACCTTCATTGGTGACCGGCACATAAATCCAGAAATGATTAGATGGGCGTTAAAATGTATGACTCAGAGTTTTTAAAGTTCTACTCTCCACCTTGCTCTCACTGATAGTGATAATATTTCTCAGCACTCCTCACCTTTAGCCCAGCTCATCTTAGAGGCTCACTTACCTACTTCTATAAACACACACTTATTAGCATCAACACTATGCTAGGTGCTGTACAGAGAGTGCTTAAGCGACTTGCCTCCTGCCCAAAGGAGATGCAATCTATCTTGAGCAACGAGGCTGAGGTTTCTTGGGGCTGGGATATTACTTATTTAAAACATTTATGCAAAAGCTTTCCACTGGTCCTGAAAGCACTACAGTGGCTGCAAGTGAGCTAGCGGGCTCACTTCAAGGTGTCAGTACAATTCAAGTACAAAAAACAGGGCTTCCTCCAGTGTCAATCAGTTTAGGTCCCAAGATTGGCAAGCAAAGCCTTCTTGGCAGTGCCACCAAGGGTGGTTCCTTGGTTGGTGTTGACTTGTGGCACAGTCTTATTGGAGGCAGTTCCCTGTTCCACTGGTGAGGTGTATCTGTGTCCCTCATTCTTAACATCCAGTTAGAACTTAGAAACAGCTCTGTTCACTCAGGCATTCAATAGTTGATAGATACTGTTCTGCCAACTTTGGAATTGGGCTTGTCCACACTTCTGCTTGTCCCGTGCATAAGAAGCACAGGCCTGGGAGGTTTTCCCATTTGCCTTGCCACTTTCCCCGGGAAAACCCGCTCTTTAGCGCTGAATGGGAGCAAACATCCATCCATGGAAAAGCAAATAGACATCAAGAGTCGGTTTTCCCTGGGGAAAGCGGCAGGACAGGCAGAAATCTGGATGAGCCCATTGCTAATTCAAAGAATCATAGAGTTGAAAGGGACCCCAAGGGTCATCTAGTCCAACCCCCTGTAATGCAATAATCTCAGCTAAGGCATCCATGACAGACAACCATACAACCTCTGTTCCACTGTCTAACAGCTCTTACTGTCAGAAAGTTTTCCCTGATGTGAGGGCACGTGGCTGTTTTGCATGTTTTTTATATATTTTAAATATGGTTTTACTTTTAATAGCATTGTTTTACCATTTCGACACCTGCTGCCCTGAACTTTTTTAGGAGGAACAGAAATAATAATAATAATAATTATAATTATAATAATAATGGCTATTTTTCTAGGAAAAAGAGGTACCAGAACGCACCATGAATGCCTCCCTTGTTCTCTTATAATGGCAATGGTGCCCACCTTGAAAGGTACTGGAACTGAGTTCCAGCAAGTTCTGGTTGAAAAAAAGCCCTGATTAATAATAATGATGCAGATCTAAAATTAAACTGGTAACTGTGAACCTGAGTTTGCAAGAGTGCTACCTCAGCCAAGAAAGGCTGAATTCGTATTTCTCGATTAGCATTTTGACTTCTCCATGAGCTATATCGCAGGAGAAGGCTGGCATCGGGGAGGAGGAAAGAAAAGTGTTATTTTCCTTTCCTCCCCACCCTCCTGAAGATGCATGGATCTTGTTTCAGGCTGGCTACAGTCCAAAACAGGACCACTCCATTTAGGGCCTAGTTCATATATAAAATAAAACCCATTGTTCTGCTCCTGGACTTCTCATTCCTCAGGAAAACAGGAAACATGCAACAGTGGTGTCAGAAAAGGAATGCCCAGGATACCTCCTGAAGTTCTGCTGCGGAGGCCCATTTCTACATCCTGATGTCAGCCAAGGCACAACTACCAAGAACACGGGGCAGAGCCTTCTCTGTGACCATTCTAGCCCTTGTTTTTAAAGCTGGTCCTACCTGCTTACCTGCCACTTTTTACTACTGTTGCTACTTTATGCCGTTTCATTGTATTGTACTGTATTTTGTTGTATTTTACTGTTAACTTGTATGATTTTACCATTGCTTACAAGTCTCTCTGAGCACAATGGAAATGCAAGGTAAACATGTCCTGTGGAGAGAAACTGCGAGCCAGTAAAGTGGCCAAGATGGAGCAACTAATAGCACTTCTGAAAGGTCAGAGTGGCCTGACAGCAATCCCAGCATCAGATGGAGGCCCTTGAAGGAAACCTGGAAAGCTCTCAAATGCAGCTGAAGCAGGACATGGCATAGTAGCCTATCGAGAGGAGGTGAAAGCCTTGTTGAACTGAGCAGCCTGTGATTTGGAAACCCAGCTGAAGAAGCCTCAGTTGGGACGGGCCAAGGAGATATATTTCCCAGCTCTGCCACCTGGATTTTTTAACCCAAGAGGTGTGGGATTGAACCTGGGGCAGTGCACAAGCAAAAATGTTCCCCTTCCAAAGCAGGACTGTTTCTTTCTAGAACTCTCATAGCTGGCAGCGTACATCATCCACCACAGCTGCACTGGACCCTTGGCAGTTTAAAGTAGATTTGACGCAATTTGTGTGTGTGTGTTTTTCACACGGTCCAAACAACATTGCTCTCATTCAAGGGGCTCACCGATACTTCTGCTTGTGCCGTGCCTAGAAGAAAGCATGTGTACAAGCAGTTTTCCGCTTGACCCACGCTTTCTAAGCATAGGTCTGAGTGGGTTTCCCCATGCCCCACTCCTTTTCAAGGGAAACCCGCTCTTTAATGTTGAATCAGAGCAAACATCAATCTGCAGAAAATCCAACTGCCCTTTGCTCCGATTGAGCGCTAAAGAGCAGTTTTCCCCAGGGGAAAGCAGCAGAACAAGAGGAAGTGTCGATAAGCCCCCGAGGCGCCAATTTGTGCCCAACACTGTGAGGGTCTGTCGTACATGTGTGACATCACACATGCAGCACCAGCCCAATGGGCTCATCAGAGGGTCGTCCCAGAGGGCTGGATGCATGACGATGCACGTCACACATGCAACTGGATATGGTCGACAGTCTGGAAAGCCAACCATCAGGAGCCTCCTCCACCCCCTCAACACTGAGGGGACCCAGCCCCTTGCCCAGATATTTTGAGGGGGACAAAGACACCTCAACCCCCTGGAGTTGGCACACCTGATAAGCCCTAAGTGACAGTCTGCACATTCCCTCCATCTAATTCAGATTTTCCCAGTTTGCAGATAATGCAGAAAGATTTCACATGCCCTACTTCTGTTCCAGAGGTGCTCCTTGGTGTGTTTAGCAATGACACGTGGGTTTTTTATTCTTTAACCTTTGTTTTGTACAAGTCTAATAGATAAGAAAATGCCTCAAAAACAGAAATAGAAAACTGGCTACCCACACAGATAGACAAATACCTGTGCCGTAATGGAGCTCGGGTTTCTGGAACTCGGGGAAGGTGGGGGAAATACTAAGTGAAGTTGGGGAAGGAACAAACAACACACAGTGCAAATATATCCCATTAAACACCACCCGCTAGTGTGGACAGGAATTATTGAGAGTTTAACTAAAAGTGCTCAGGTGTGGATGAGCATGAACAAAACCACACATGGAAAAATTAGATGTGTTGCAGGCTTAGTACAGTCAAGGAAACAAGGCTGGGTCTGACTGTGCAGCAATCTTGAGAGGCAAAGTGTTCCTCCAGCTCACAGGCAACAGGGAGATGGATTACACAGTTATTTTCCACATTGGTGTTAACTGCCTTGCTAGATACGAACTGGGTAGGTTATCAGAGATTCCATAGTTCACCAATGCAACAGCGGATCTAGCCACAAGTAAGCAGCATTCTCCTAACCCAGTACTATTCACAGTCTAGTGTTATTTGTCAGAGCCCAAGACATACAAATGGCCAACTGCCCCCCCCCCCAATTGTACCATTACCACTTTGTAAAAACAGGCAAGTTGCCCAGGAACCATTCCCTTTATGTAAGGTGTAAGAACTTTGGTTCTCAATACTTCCCTGGGTATGTTTCGAAATCTTTACAGCACCTACTTCGACCACACTTCACAATATGGATTAGATTTATTTCAAACGAAGAAATCAGCATTAGGATAAGCAAACATTAGTATGGTGTATCAGTTACCAAAGAACTTAACTACATCCAGGGCTTTTTTTCAGCCAGAACTCGCTGGCACTCAGTTCTGGAACCTCTCAGGTGGGCACCATTGCCATTATAAGAGAACAAGGGAGGCGTTCAGGGTGAGTTCTGGCACCTCTTTTCCTAGGAAAAAATAGCACTGACTACATCTAAATTACTGCTTCTGACTAATAACCCAACTTTACAAATGTGTTTATTGTTTAAAACACAGAGTATAAAAAGTAAAGGTGGTGATGCGGGGTTACATTCTCAGACCCTATGCATGTCAGCAGAGCACATATATGCCCCATTCCACCCTGTTCTACCCGCATTCTGCCCTTTTGCGGGTCCAAGGACCCACGCCATGGCAACCGCACAACAATTGGACACGACTAAAATGGCCACTGCCTGTAGAATCTGCAGGAAAATGTTGCAGTGTAGGGCTGCTGATGTTCCAGAATCTAGTGATTCCTCTGCATTCCATTCCACACCCCTGTCCATCAGTATTCTGTGGCGACTGAGCACACCAAGTCCTCCTTAATGAACTATTTTGGGGGTTCTGCCCCTAGGGATTTACCTATAGATTTCTGCAAACCTTGAGTTAGCCCACATCTGCCGTTACCTCCATCTTGTGGATGCCATAGTCCGAAGACCGAAAACGATATGATGATGATGCCAGTTGTTGTTCACTTTTACAACATTCCGCAGAGCGATAAATTGTATGGGTGTGCACACTCATTCATGGCCTTGGCTGTAGTTGCTGTTGCTTCTGTCTTGTAGCAGCTGGGCCCAGCTGGCTGCTTTCCCCCGATGGCAGACACACCTCACAGACACGAGACTTGGCTGGCAATCTTCTGCTCAGATGACAGTGCCTTTGCAGCCGATGGCAAAAGGTCTCCTCAACACCAGTTTCTGTGCAGCTGCTGAATTTTGTTTCTGCCCTCTCTCTCCAACAGACTCAAAAGGCTGGCATTTCTCTCCACTCCAACAGGGCCATTCCTCTTGACTTTCAGTCTCTTGGAATCTCCTAAGGATTTAGGCAGAGCTCTCTCCTTTCCTCCCCACCTGTAGCATTTTCCTGTCTCTGCACACAGGACTTTTATCCAGAGCAGCTCAATGCTCCAGCAAGGAGAAGAAAAGGGCCCTCCTTGTTTGTTTGTTTGTTTGTCTGTCTGTCTGTCTGTTTACACACACACACACACACACACACACACACACACACACACACACATATATATATATATATATATATATATATATATATATATATATATATATTCTATACGGCTATTCGTTTTTAAAATAAAAAAAAACCAGAGCTGTTTACAACAATTGCACATAAAACCATGCCATAGAAAACACATTAAAACGTTAAAATCAGAAATTAGCCAACTATTGAGGGAAAATGCATGCACAATTGCCTGCATAAGCCTGACAGAACAGAAAAGTTTTCAGCAAGCATTTAAAAGTTGAAACAGAAGGTACCTGCTAAGTATCTATTAGCAGAGTATTCTACAATACTGGGTTCATGACACTAAAGGTGTAGCTTCTCGTTCACAAATGAGCCTCGCCAACTTCGGGGAATGGTCAATGATGCTCCTGCAGATGATCTCCATGACTGAGCTGAGATATAAGGATTTGGACAGTCCCTGAGATTCCCACTTGGTTTAATTCGGAAGGACCAGTTTTTTGTGTCAATCTGCAAGCCAAAGTCTCTGCCCCATTTGCCTTTTTGTTTAATTTCTATCCCACAACCTTCAGCAGACACTGCTCTCAGTGCTAACAGTAGATGATAGTAGAAAAAAATAACTGCAGAAACAGGGGAGCTGGTTCAACTTAAAATGTTATTTCTCTCTCTCTCTCTCTCTCTCTCTCTCTCTCTCGGTATTCCAAGACAAGAAGAAAAAAAATATTCTCAGCCAAATTTACAAATAAATCCACAATAGTTACTAGCCAGCAAAGATTTCTATGAGCTTTTCCAAATTCCCCTACTTATTTATGGCCTAAGGGTGTGAGGAGGAGAAGAGAACCAAGGTTTCCTTGCCTGCTTGCTTGCAGGCAATTCTTACTTGCCACAGGTTAATGGGCTAAGTCAATACTACCAAGTCTGCCCCCAACTAATGCAAGATACAGGAAACAAGTCCTCTAAGTCCTGGGCTTTGCTGAACTCCACCTCCTCATTCAGTCCAAGGCAGATATTCTGAGCAGGGGAATGAGCAAGGAGACACCCTCCCAGGAACCTACTGATGTCTCCCTTGCTAGTGTCAGGTTTGATTATTTGCTGGAAAGCAAACAAGTTCTGCCTGCTGGGCCCCCATTAGCATTCCCAGCTGGTGTCATTAGTTGACACCTACATAAGAAGGCACTCATTTTTCACTGGCGCAGCGGCAGCACAACCAAATTCCCCCTTCCTCTCAATTTTTTTGTTTCTGGCTTCAAATATACAGTTAGAATACTGCAGGTTATTCTACTGGCGTCCGTGATATTCAAATGCAGTCCCAGATAGGCAGAGGAGAAAGCAGAATCTGGAAGAGAAAGGGGAACCTGGGGCATCTGTAGGTGTATGCTGCTGCTCTGCCCAGTGTATGCTGCTGCTCTGCCAGGCCTTGGGACGAACAGAAGGCACCCTTGAAGATAACTGATGGGCAATAGGAGGACAAGGAAGCAGAAAGGAAAAAAAGCTCAGAGATTAGCATAGTTAGGGATCCCACAACCAATCAGAAGACGCTCAACCCATCTCCACTTCCCCATGGGAGAAGTGCAAAGGTGTAGTAGTGGCTAGCCCAGCCTTCTCCAGCCTGCTACCTGCACATATGTTTTGGGCTACAACTCCTACTGTCCCCAGCCTGGAGGGCACCTTGTTGGAGAAGGCTGGGCTAGTGCCATTTCCATAGGGTGTATTCCCTGTCGAGATTCTGTGCACTAGTGTAGTGGTTGTTGTTTTTGACGGCTCAGAGGGAAGGGGTGGATGGGGAAGCAGCTAATGTGTGATAAGCTATCTTTAGTGGAGTATGCAGTGTTCAGAATAAGGCAAGCAGCAACTCTAAAAGCAAAGAGGAGTTAGCAAAGGGGAATTCAAGATGGACCAAAATAAAATAGGGCAAGTGTGGCAAGGAGGCAATTCAATAAGGCACTAGGATATTATTTGTTAATGTGGACTGTGCGATTAGCAAAACCACAAGATGCCAATGCCAGCCTTACTCAGCACCTCCAAAGCTTCCCCAAGCAGCACAACTCAACGCCATTCCTGATTAAAAGGAGTAATCGCTAATTGAGCATCTCTTAGCAGCAGTGGGTTGCGCTTTTCAAGCCATCTGGAGTTAGTAACAAGCTTTTTCCTCTCCTTTGCCTTCCCTACCAGTCACGCCGTTTTAATGTGATTAGCATTCCAGTGATGTTCTCTCTGAACAGCACACTTAATACCGCTTTAGACTCTGACAGAGAGGAAAGCAGCAGAGTGCCTTATCAGTGGTGACTCAGTTGATAATTTTTCCTCACCCGCCCTTCCTGGCTTCTCTTTCACACTCGCTTTTTGTCTCTTGAAGCACTGCCATGCAGACAAAACTCACATGACAATCTCCCTTGCAGGAGGCTTCCCAATCCTTTCTTATGCTTTTTTTTTTTTTTAAAGGGCAGTGACTGAAATTTCCAGACTCCTTGTTCTCCTTACCCTCTTCGGCATCAACAGAAGTAGAGTGTCCAGATCAAGGGAATTAATAGTACCACTCTATTCTGCCTTAGTCAGACCACACTTGGAATACAGTGGAACCTCGGTTGTCGAACGTAATACATTCCAGAAGACCGTTTGACTTCCGAAACGTTTGACAACCGAGGCACAATTGCCATTCGGCAAAATCCATTGAAAAAATTGAGAAACTGGAAGCATTCACTTCTGGGTTGTCGGCCGAAACATTTGATTTCCAAAGCGTTCGACTACCGAGGTTCCACTGTACTATGTCCAATTCTGGGCACCACAATTTAAGAAGGATGTTAACAAGCTGGAACGTGTGCAGAGAAGGACAACCAAGGGTCTGGAAATTAAGCCTTTTGAGGAGCGCTTGAAGAAGCTGTGTATGTTTAGCCTGGAAAAGAGGAGACTGGGAGGAGATATGATAGTCATCTTCAAATATCTTAAGGGCTGTCACCTGGAGGAGGGAGCATGCTTGTTTTCTCCTGCTCTGAAGGGTAGGACTCGAACCAATGGCTTCAAGTTGCAAGAAAGGAGATTCCAACTAAACATTCGGGGGAAACTTTCTGACAGTAAGAGATGTTCAGCAGTGGAACAGACTCCCACGAGAGGTGGTGGACTCTCCTTCCTTGGAGGCTTTTCAGCAGAGGTTGGATGGCCATCTGTCATGGATGCTATAGCTGAGATTCCTGCATTGCAGGGGGTTGGACTAGATGACCCTTGGGATACCTTCCAACTCTAAGGTTCTATGATACTATGATCCACATGTAAAAAAGAGTTGTTCTTGTTGCATAGCCACAACATATTGTATATGGCTAAGAGAATTCAAGGTTAAACTCCTCTTGAGAATTTTGTACAATGGTGTGCAAGGAACTTACAAACTTCCATCAACCTTCTTATGAATACCCAGGAATGAACAAGGTACTTCCAGACAGTGTTACTTTTACTAGTTTAGAGCAATATTCTTCTTAGGAGTTGCCAGCTTACAAATACCATTATAAATAAGACTAAATAAACAAACAAATGATGCTATCACTTTGGAGTTTAGAGTATTCTGAAAACACAAAAGATCTGAAGGTCATCTAGTAAAATGGAAAGGCTTGTTTTGCAAGGCTTGTTTTGCAGAACAAATACATTGAAAAAGTCACTTCTTCAAAAGACCAAACACATGATGCTATGAATCCACACGATGCTATGAATGTAGAAACATATTTTTAAAAGATTAGATAAATGCACTGAATTTAGGTCTTATCAATGCTTATTAACCATGGCAGATAGAAGTGCAACCATATGCAGGGGTGGATTAACAGTCAATGGATAGCGCAGTCATGCCCAATTGCTAACATGTGGACTAATCAGAACTTAGGCTGCTGATCTAGATATTTGTAGTAACCAAGAACCAAAATGATGGCACTGGTACTTTGTGCTGCAGCATCACTTGTGAGATTTCCTGTCCATTCTGTTATCCACAAAAACCACTAAACGTCTCTCAACAATGCTGTTATGGAGACTGGGAAAGACTCCACCCCAAAATGCCACCATGCAAAACAGGAATTTACCAGGGTTGGGAGTGGAGAACAGCAACAGCACTACAAACTCCCAGTGCATGAAGACAAAAATGAAGCACCAAGAGGGATCCAACAGCTGCAAAAAGTGTTATCACACACAAAATCAAAAACAGCTGTGAAGGAATCTGCTAAGTCCAAGAACCCTTCTGACCCACACCCACCCGTTATTCCCCCAATAATGGGACTCAGCTACCGTTTGTTGGCTTCAAGAGCCACTCCTTGTTCAAGCTACAAACCATCAATTCCCCATCTCAACCAGTATTTTCTGTGATCAATGGAGTTCAACTGACAGCTGCCAGAGCAAAATATTCAAATGTGAGACCAAAAAAATAAATAAATTCAGTGCTTATTTCCAAAGATGTACTCTATAAACGGAGCAAAGTATGCTGCTGTTTCATTTTTCTTAGGAAAACTTCAGCAAGAAATATCTTTTGCTTTAGGAATTAGCCCACATTCATCCATAATTTCACAAGCAACCATACTTATGGAACCTTGCTTGCAACAATATCAGTCCAAATTAACGTTTCTGAACCTGGCAATGATGCAAATTAATTTTATAAGAGGCGTACAAAAGGCTACAGTGCTTGGAGGCTGTAGGTTCTGTGTCTTGCATGGATATTTGGAGTGTTAGGATAACAGTGAAGAGTTCCACTAGCCACAAGCAAGGAGGCTCCTCATTCAATTATGAGGTCAGCATTAATCTCCCAAAGTGGCCTTAGATGAACTGCTCTCTCTCAGCCACAGCCATCCAGCCTAACATAGGAATAATATTTATTTTAAAAACATTTTATACCATTTCCAAATGTTCAAAGGAGCTCGCAAAACTTAAATACCAGCAATATGAAATAAAAATGTATTAAAAAAAAAAAGCAATACAGCCAGCTTCTCAAGACACACAGACTAGGGCCTGATTTGCTTGCCCCAACTGGCACCTGGGCTGAAACTGGGAGAATTAATCCCGTATATAGATGGGTCCGGGGTTGCAAAGGGCTTTTAAGGTCAAAATCAGGACCTTTAATTAGACCTCAAAGCACACAGGCAGCCAGTGCAATTGGCACAGAACATATCCAATATGCTCTGTGCACCAAGAAGTAGCCTCCAAGGAGAGATCAAGGTCAGCCCCATATTTAGTGTATTATAGTAGTTGGTCCTAGAAGTTACAAAGTATGCACTGGCGTGGTGAGGTAATCTTTATCCTGGAAAGACCAGAACTTACCTAAGAGGTGCACTGAGCATGACAATCCCTCCTGGTCAGGGACACTAAAAGGTGGGCACAGGTGTATGAGGCCCACAGCCCAAGACTCTGAACTTTCATTGTTAAAAAATAAGTCTCTAGCCCTCCTAGAAAGAAAGTTATGAAGCAAAATGTGCAGGTATCTTTCAATGTGATTTCTGTGAGATGAGGCAGCCTGGCTGTTTTCAGCTTTCGGTATTTTTAGCCAGTAGGTGAAGCCAGTGCTGTAATTGACAATGGAGTTATTTGGACACCAAGTGATGGGAATCCCTGAGGTCCTACAAAGCTGCCTGTCCTCTTTAGTGCACTTTTCCTACTTCTGTCTTATTTTATTGTGGAATCTATGTGGCTTGTCCTTCCTCCCCCCACCCTCAGCAATCAGGATGCATCTTTCCCAGTTCATTCAAGATCTTGCAGGATCAAAGGAATAATCTAAAAAAGATTGCCCGTGTGTAAGCTGATAGGATGAATATATCTACACAGGGCTTTGTCTCTGGGCCCCCCAGAGCAAACATTAACAATCATAGGGTCAGTGTGTCCATCACAAGACAAGCTTCCAGCCTAGTTAACCGGGCTTCTCATGCACCCATGAGACTCTTAGGGCCGTGGGTTCGAGCCCCACTTTGGGCAAAAGATTCATGAACTACAGGGGGTGGGACTAGATGACCCTCACGGTCCCTTCCAATTCTATGTCTTTCTTAGAACTTATGTTAGATGAATACTCCTGCAGCAGAACAGAACTGCTTAAAGAAGGAATGTTACATTATTGGACAATCCATTATAAACCCCACTCCTAACATAGGGCATTAAGATCAAAAGAAGAGCACTGCTGGATCATACCAATGGCTCATCTAATCCAGCATCCTGTTCTCACAGTGGCCAACGAGATGTCTAGTTGTGATTCCCAGCAACTTGTATACAGTCGTACTTTGGATCCCGAACGCCTTGGTACTCGGATGTTTTGGCTCCCAAACGCCACAAACCCGGAAGTGAGTGTTCCGGTTTGCGAACGTTCTTTGGAACCCAAACGTCCAAAAGGAGTTCCACAGCTTCTGATTGGCTGCAGGAGCTTCTTGCAGCCAATCAGAAGCCATACTTTGGTTTCTGAACGTTTTGGAAGTCGAATGGACTTCTGGAACATATTCCATTCAACTTCCAAGGTACGACTGTACTGTGGAAGCAGAATATAGCCACCACACCTGGTAGCCTCTGACTGCCTTACCTTCCATGAATCTGTCTAACCCTCTTTTAAAGTATTCCAAGTTGGTGGCCTTTACTACATACTGAGGCAGCAAATTCCATCGTTTCATTATGTGCTATGTGAAAAAGTATTTGATACTGATACTTTAATTGCGATTCAAGCCATATTACTGGGGAACTACTGTGAACTTCTCCTGTTCATTCAATGATGGCTGCAAAGGAATTGTCCTAGTTCATTATACCCCATATGCCAGAGCTCGTTCCTTCACCCTTAATGGCAGTGGTGTTTAAGTACCTAGTAACACCACTGCCATTAAAGGTGAAGGAATGTTCTGTTCTGACATATGGGGCATAATGCACTCTGGACTCAGGACACAAATTTGCAAATGTATGTTAATGTAAAAAACTCCTTTTTGGCAAATTAAGATAGCAAGTGGGTAGGGACTCATCTGCACTGAACTTTATGGTTGATCTGTAAGCAAGGAGTGAAAGAGGCAAAGGATCTGGGGCTCACCAACACCCCTATTCAATGGCACCCCAAATTTACCTCACTGTGTGGCTAGTAAGAGTTAAAAGATCAGGAAACCAAAGCCATGGAAACTATTAATGCAGAGCCTTAAGAAGAAGAGTCACCATTTTGTCTGAATGGCCCTCTTGAGGACAACCCAAAACACCCTTTCTAGTGAGAAGGGTGCCTTCCAAATCTTTCTCCAGCTTTCTTTCTCCATTTGAAGAGAACTGGACCCACAAGCTTTCTGAAAAGGGGCTGAGCCCCCAGTGATTTATTTTTCTACAGGAATCAAGGCAGCTCTTGTGGGCACAGCAAAGGCCTTGAGTCCAGTGTAGAAAGCATCTCTGTCACCTTTCTCAGTAACCTCTCTGTGCACCCTCTGAAACACACCCTCTTTTCCTGCATACAAGCACTTTCCTGTATTTAGGTGAAGCTGGGTGTGTGTGTGTTTCCACAGCTAAGGCCCCACTGTTTACAGCTTGTCTGTTCTTTATCCAGCTTTCTTGGAAGCTGTTACCCACGAACTCCCTCCTGACCTGTTTTTACAAAGGAGGCTGTGAAAGAGAGATGGCCCAAGGGTGCCCCATACAAGGCAGCTGCTTGCAAGGTTGACGAGTCTGGCACATTATGAAGACATGAACATAGCCTCCAATATACTGCAGATGAAATACTGACATACTTGTTAATACCCTTTTCCTGAAATCAAAGATTAGCGTGTGGGTGCTCCCCCCGCCCACCCCCACCAATATTAAACAGTGCTGAAGACTCTACTCCACCCATGGTACATACCTTACCATTCATTTCCGCTGCAACGAAAGGTGCTCGTTGCTAAAATATACTAGGAAAACAGAAACTGGCTTACCCTACTGCGCTAACAGTTTCAAAATACAGACCTCAGCTTTACAGTTCATTTGCATGCATTTGCACATGTGTTTACACTAGAGACAAGGTACACCCATTTCCCACTGAAGATAACCACTTTCTAGGGAACCTGGAGCAGGATCTGAACTGCAAAGAGTGACCACTCTTAGCAACTTGCATTAACACATTTTAATGGACCATTCGCCGAAGACATCAGCTGACTAATAGTGATCTCATAACACCACAATGATTTCGCCATTTGCCTTCTTACCTCTTCCATTTCCTTCTTTTTGTTTGCCAGCTAGCTTGATGAAAAATTCTGGGAAACTTGAAAAATTGCACACTATTTTGTAACATTTTGGTTGCCCTTATAAAGGTTTTAGACTGACAGAGATGTTGGAATTTTTCATATGGGTCAACATGGCTACTATTACTTTTTACAAAAGGCAGTTTGAGGACACACATAAATTCTTTCCAACACATGGGAACAAAACCACAAGCCCATTTTGCTTATTCCTGTCCACAGCACAGATTTTGCTATTTTTACCATGCCACCTTTATTGGACCTTGACATTAGATTGGTCTTCTCAAATGTATTATTATTATTATTATTATTATTATTATTAATTATTTTATATCCTGCCCTTACCTCTAAAGGAGTCTGGGCAGCAAGCATGCAATTAAAACATTTTAAAAACAATGTCAATACAGAGGCAGAAAGATGTCTCCTTAAAAGGCTTGTTTTACAAGTGAAGGGTAGCAAAAATCTCTTCGCCTACCACATTTTCTATGAAACCTTTGGTTTATTTCCCATGCCCTACTGAATCCTAGCCTGTAACTAAGCTTAAGCACATGTAACTAAAACCATCACATATTCATTCATTCTGTGTCTACCCTGTTGTTTCCTGTGTTTCGGATTGTAGGTTGAAAGCTCCTTGGTGGATGGACATACTGTATGCTCTTGTACTCTGCAAAACACTATGCACACTTTGGCAGGTTTTGGTACAGAAATTTAACAAGCATGCAGAGACAGCAAGAAAACAGGCACTGAGCTGGAGAGAGGGTCGAATGCATGCCTGAGTCCCTTCTAATCCCTGGATCCAACAAGCATCCAATCGCTGGAATAGCCAGTCAAAGTTTCTTGATAGTGATCTAAGTATGGGTCGTTAAGGTAACAAAGGAAGTGCCAGAACAAAATGGGTGGCCCATAATAATAATAATAATAATTTATTTATACCCCACCCATCTGGCTGGGTTTCCCAGGCACTCTGGGCAGCTCCCAACAGAATATTAAAAACATGATAAAACATCAAACATTTAAAACTTCCCTATACACGACTGCCTTCAAATGTCTTCTAAAAGTCAGATAGCTGTTTATTTCCTTGACATCTGATGGGAGGGCATCTGATGGGACATCTGACAGGGCGGGTACCACCACCGAGAAGGCCCTCTGCCTGGTTCCCTGTAACCTCACTTCTCGCAGTGAGGGAACCGCCAGAAGGCCCTTGGAGTTGGGCCTCAGTGTCCGGACTGAACGATGGGGGTGGAGAAGCTCCTTCAGGTATACTGGGCCGAGGCCCTCAACTGTCTGGTAGCTAGAAAGACAATAGCCAAAGTTGAGTTGAGGTGTGTGAGCCAAAAGCTAGAGGAGGCTGCAGGGTTGGCAGCTGAGAAACAGACCCATGCCTGATTTCTGGTAGAATCCAAGGCTGTGGCTATAGGAGAAGCAAGACCCTCTGGGGTGTTAATGCTGTGAGCCCCTCCATCGTAGACTCAGGTTGTGTATGTAAATAAACCATATATCATAAAGACACCACAGTCTCCACTGTCCCTCATTCCAGAAAAAAACGAACCCTGGGTAAGCACCTGGAACCCATGGAATCTTGAACCGCTCGGAGATTGGGGTGGCATGCAACAGTATATATCAAAAAGTTTCGCTGGGAGTGAAGCAGCTGACAAGTTCAGCCTAACAGGATCCTTATAGTAATCCCCCCAACTCCACACTCTTTGGTCTAAGCCAACATTTCCCTGAGGTCTCCAGACATCCCTGAACTGAAATCTTCTCTTTACTCTAGTGGAGATTAATCCAGCTGCCCTTTAATCTCTGATTTAAAACTCTTTCATAACGATTTTGAAAAATAAGGCCCCAGAAGAGGTTTCTAATACCTCTTGAAAATTTGGAGCCAAGCCATTTATTTCTTAAAAATTATTTCTGCACGCTTTGCCGTGGGCTGAAACACGACATTCAAGAACGTCCAAAAACCATCAAGCCTTTCACTGGAGGAATCATGAAGAGAAATAAGTACTTCTTCTTTAGATCGTACAAATTGATTAAGAGGACTAAAGGGGACCAAAAGACCACCAGTTCCAACCAGCACATTAGCGGCACAGTACAGACAAAGAAATTGATGATGACGGTGCATTCATTTATATAGAGCCACTAATGTATGGCACTATATGTGATTAGTAAAAGAGACAGTTCTCAGTCTCAAGGAGTTTACAGTTCAATATGTGAAAATGGAGAACAGAGAGAAAGAGAAAGGCAAGGATAATAAATGCTTAAGGTGACCAAAGGCATCTACACATTCAGAGACTTCCATTTCAGCTGGGGGTGAAAGTTGTGAGATAAACGAGGTCTTCATGGAAGAATAGTACCACTGTATTCCGCTCTGGTCAGACCTCACCTGGAATACTGTGTCCAGTTCTGGGCACCACAGTTCAAGAAGGATACTGACAAGCTGGAACGTGTCCAGAGGAGGGCAACCAAAATGGTCAAAGGCCTGGAGACGATGCCTTATGAGGAACGGCTTAGGGAGCTGGGTATGTTTAGCCTGGAGAAGAGAAGGTTAAGGGGTGATATGATAGCCATGTTCAAATATATAAAAGGATATCATATAGAGGAAGGAGAAAAGTTGTTTTCTGCTGCTCCTGAGAAGAGGACACGGAGAATGGATTCAAACTACAAGAAAGAAGATTCCACCTAAACATTAGGAAGAACTTCCTGACAGTAAGAGCTGTTCAACAGTGGAATTTGCTGCCAAGGAGTGTGGTGGAGTCTCCTTCTTTGGAGGTCTTTAAACAGAGGCTTGACAGCCACCTGTCAGGAATGCTTTGATGGTGTTTCCTGCTTGGCAGGGGGTTGGACTGGATGGCCCTTGTGGTCTCTTCCAACTCTATGATTCTATGATTCTATGAAATGGGTTTTAAGAAGGGAGACAAACACAGACCGGCAGTGCCATCCCAAGCCTCTTCCTGGGGGGTGGGGTATATCACAGCAAGTTTCAAAGGCTGTTTGGTTCTACGGAAGATTAAATTGCAAATCTCAGTATGCTATAAGAGCTTTCCTTGCAATTTTGTGTGTGTGTGTATTTCATAAAATATCCAGAAATGTAAGTGTTTTTGAGGAATTATCAAATGTAATTTAAAATACCAGAGTGGTGAGCTGTGTAGGTATAACTGCCTTTACAAATATCATGGCAAGTCAACCATCTAAATCAGGACAGGCCAACTTTTCATAGGCTTTGGGAGGGAAGACTCTAGGCCCTGTCAGAGCACTCATGCCTCCTTTTCAAAGGTTATTGCCTCCTTACATTGCTTTTGGAAGGGAGCGGGAGGGCGGGGGCGGCATCAAAGGCTGCAAAAAAGGGCCTCGAGGGCCACATGCAGCCCTTGGGTCATGCTTTGGACCACCCTGATCTAGAGAGATATGAAGGTAAAAGTAAGAAAATAAATACATGTGTGTGTCATGTAATAGATATGGTCGAAGGACACCAAACCTTCCCACAAGTTCATTGCTATACTGCAGTTGGGGCTCAGAGGCCCAAATCTGCCCCTAGAGAATGCCAAGGTTTGACCTGCCTATTTCCTGTTTAAAAAAAAAACATTTCCCAAATGCTGTAAAATGCTGCCTCCAGGCAGCACACAGTCAATCTTTTGTGTTGATTAAATATTTCAACAGTTCAAATAAATGCAAAATAACTGCTCTCTTGACCAAAAAAAAAGCTAACATTTTCTCTTTCCCACCTCCCTTCTCTCTGAACACTTTCTGTCTCTCAAGGAGCAGAGGAGAGCTGTGTAAACTAACAGAGGTCAGATATTAAGGGTAGGGTGGGGTGGGGTGGGGGGGTGGAAGTTCAGAAAGCCTAGTCTATTACAGTATTACTTTAAACAGGAGAAAGGGCAAGCCATCAGTAGATTGCTGAAGTCAAAATAGTGCAATAGTTGCCTTTAATCTCTTTTTAAGAAAAAAAGGGGAAAGTTAAAGTTTCACTACGCCACCAAGAAATGTCCAGAATACAGGCATTGCAGTAACTTGAAACAAACTGATGTTTTTTAGATAAGAGTTCCCAGGCAGATTTATCTGAAATCCATGCATATGATGAATTGGACTCTAGACCACAAAAGCTGCCATAATAAATAGGTTAGTCTTTAATGTTGCACAAGATTCTCTGTTGTTTTTGCTGCCACAGACTAGCAAAGCTACTCCTGTGGAAGCTCTGCCGGAACAGTCTCTATGCGGAAGCACAAACCTGGAGAACCAAACTGACACAATCGTGGCAGCAAGTTGACTCCTTTTCAAACCAAACAGAACTAGCTAAATGTCAAGGGCCATTGAAAGGGTAGGAATCAGAATCTACAGCAGTGGAACCCCCTACCAATTGGCCAAGGCATGGAGGAAAACCAGAGCTGTAAGAGAGCTCATAGGTCAATTTAGTTCCTGCAATATCATTCACTCTGAAAAAGCTGCAAAATAAGCTTTGCAATCATTGAGCTTCTTCCCATCCCCATGCCACTAAAATTACTGAGGGTGCCACAAGATGACAGTTTCTTGTTGAATCAGTGCTGCTCATGCACATTTGGTTTATGGGGTGTTTTTTTTGTTTGTTTGTTTGTTTGTTTGTTTTTGCAACACCACACATTGTCAATGTCAAAATGCCAGCCAGTATTTAAAAAAAATATTTAACCCAGTATTGCTCTAAACACGGAAAATACAATAAGTAAAAATAATTCATTATACACTCACAATCACTGCTGGTGTGAAAGCCCATTAGCACTTTGTGTGTGTGGTGGTGACAGTGACTGGTGACATTTCAGGGGTCGCCTCTATCCAGAGGAACAGCAATGAATATCCATGACTGGAAGAATGGGAATGTATGGAAGCTAATGTGTGAAACATGCATGCCGGAAAATCAAATCTCTATCCAGAATCATGCTAATTTTATTGGGAGCACTTGAGATGCACCTGATTAGAATGAAAGCAAATTTGCTTAGCGGTATATAAGGTTCAAAGGAGCAGAGAGCCAGATGCTTTGAATGAAATCTCCCATCAGTCCCAGCCAGCGTGGCCAAAGATCAGATATGATAAGAGTTGTAGTCCAAAACATCTGCCGAACATCAGGTTAGTGAAAGCTGCAACACCATCTTCCAAGTGTGTTCCCTCCTGCATCTATTTAATGGTTAAAGCAGTCATGGGGAAGGTGCTTTCCCCCCAGTTTAAATTACTCCCATCCGCTGCAAACCTGAAGGGGCGAAAACACAGGTACCTGACTTTGGATGCAATTCAGCACGTACAATTTAAAATAGTAAGTGCATAAATTTTATGAAAGAAAATAAATGAAAACAAATATTCAGAGCATCTTCACATAACACTTAAAAGCAGCTTTGAGTATTTCTCATTATGCCATCTTTGTGCACGTATGGATGGTGTTAAAATAGGACAGAAAGCCAAAAAGAAAAAAGTAAGAGCCATTTTCAAATTAGAACATGCATTCCAGCCAATGACAGGTTTATGCTGGTATTAAAGATACGGTACATACATAACCCAGTTTGGACAGCACTTGTGAAAACAGCTCCAATCTTGCCTCCATATAATTTAAAATCCATTATTCCTTGCGTTTTCCTCAGTGAATAGGTTGAATCATCATTCCCTCACTTTGTCAGAAACCCTTTAAGATGCCTGAGGAAGTTGTCAGCATATCCCTTCCCCCATCATCCAGTTTACTTTATTTTGGGTTAAATGTCAAACACCTTCAGCCACTGACTTCTCACTTCCGAAAAAGTGTACATCTTTGCATCTCTCTTCCAAATCCTTTTCCAGCCTGTGAACACATTCTGCTGGAAATCTAGTGTCCAGTTCTGAACACCGAAAGGAGGTCTTTATTTCCTAAGACTTGGAACAAAGTCGTCACCCCAGAGGCAAATTAAAACTTCAAAAGCGCAGGCCCTTTTAGGTTTCAGGCTCAACCCAAAAGGGATATTTTACTTTCCTCTCACCCTACCCTCTTCCTCCATCCACTCGCAAACCAACTCCCTCCCCGTTATATACCAATAAACATTTGAAAAAGAAAACAAAGTCTCCATTTCACACCATGAATAATTAGCCCCATAAAATGCACTAATCAGAAATAAATACCAATTCAAAGGAAACATGACTTAGAATTCCCCTGGAAACAAACAGCTGATACAAGGGAGTCTGACAGTGTTAAACTTCTATTATCGTTTCCCTTTCGCCACTGCACAAACAGGTAATACATACATACATATACCCATAAAACACCATAATCTATGAGTTCACTGCCCCTCATCCCAGGAATATCCTTTAACAAAACCCCTTTGTGTCACTGCTAACCCAGAGGGAGCTGCCCAGAGTGGCTAGAGCAACCCAGTCAGATGGGCGGCATACAAAAAAAATTATTATTATTATTATCATTATCATCATCATCATCATCAAGCCAGCAAGTTAAGTTCATTGGCATGTCCACACTATAAACGGGGTTCAACTGTCACAGATTCCTCTCATTTCTAGGACTGCCATAAAGAGAGAGAGAAAAATCCTGGAGGGAGGGGGGGGATCTATTAAAAACAGAGGATATCTGGTTGTGACAGCCCTCATACATTACAATAGATCAAATACGTCAATATAAATACAGCTTTTACATTCCATGTGCTGAAGACCACAGCAGGGGCCCAGCATAATGTGTACACAAATGTTTTTGAAGCTTTATTTGCTTGAACTACAGGAAGGCAGGATAGTTTTTTTGTTGCTGCTGTTGAAAGACAAAAAACCTTATCAGAAAATATCCCAATGCAAAATCCAGAGGGACAGCAAATAAACTGCCGTTACCAAACCGAATGATCATCCTTGATAATGTTTGGTGGAAAGAGGGGTCATCTGCCCAAAAGGACGGAGGACAAACTCTCAAATGTACCTCATGCCCAACGACGCTGTTCTCCTCTGGTGGTCCACTGGCGCCATTTTCTCTTCCCCCTAGCTGTGTGATACTAGCAAATCAGGGATCCTTTGACGAGCCAGATGATGTCACACTGCTAATGTTGCCCATCAAATATAGCTGTATAGCATCACTGAGGGCAAAGAAAGCCATATTACCTTCGGGTAGGGGTGTATTTATGCGCTGCGGAGGTGCCATCCTCACAAGGAGGGGCCAGAAGATGGGGGAGCATCTCCAGGTTACTGAGGGAACAAAGGGATGTGTGATCTTCCTCCTACCATTTCATTTGGGGGGGAGGACAGTCCCCTCCAAAGCACTGCTGAAATGGGGTTCATGTTTTACACCACACAAAACACTTCAACCCTAATTAACAACACATGAAGACTAAATAAATAAAAAACCTCTTCTTATTTAAACTTACATTGAACACACACTCAAATCCAGGGGTCAGCAAACTTTTTCAGCAGGGGGCTGGTCCACTGTCCCTCAGACCTTGTGGGGGGCTGGACTATATTTTTTGGGGGGGGGCACAAAAACCAAAACAAAAAACGAATTCCTATGCCCCACAAACAACCCAGGGATGCATTTTAAATAAAAGCACACATTCTACTCATGTAAAAACACCAGGCAGGCCCCACAAATAACCCAGAGATGCATTTTAAATAAAAGGACACATTCTACTCATGTAAAAACGCGCTGATTCCCGGACCGTCCGCAGGCCGGATTTAGAAGGCGATTGGGCCAGATCCGGCCCCTGGGCCTTAGTTTGCCTACCCATGCTCAAATCACTTAGCCTGCTCCGAACTGTCCCAAGATTCTGCTAATCGCTGCCTCCTCGTTGGTGAAATTACCTCAAGAAAGCTCATTATTTGCTCACGTACCTTCGAACTATGTTTTCACAAAAGACACTGTAAAGTACCCCTGATTAGGCGCGTCAGAGACTTTTGACAGAAACGGGAGCAGAAACTGTTCACTTTTTTGTCCCATGTCTGGAATGGAAATCAGTCCAGCGAATAGAATTGGGATTCACTGCTGCTGCTGCTGCTGCTGTTTTCTGTCTGCAAACAATACATAATTGATGGGTGTTTTTGTTTTGTTTTTAAAACCCATTTGCATTGTGTATCCTCTGCACAGAAACGAATGGTGTGGAATAATGAAATGACTTACACGATTAATCGCGTAAAATTCTACCACAGCAGGATGAATAACGTGGTTTTTGTCAGAAACCGAACGGCAGCAGTTCAGAAAAGGCGCTGCGTGAGGTGAACATGGGGCAGAACAGAAATCAGCGACTTCTTTGGTTCTCTTGAATATTGTGTCAATGTTTAGGGGGGTGGGGAGCAGCATAGGACTTTGAAATGAAAAACACTCTGGAAGCGAGGACTGCTTCCATCATAGGCTGGGCAAGATCCAGCCGCTCAGCCCCACTCTCTTGCCTCAGAGGACCTGTTGCCTGCCAACTGCTGTTCAAGGAAGATGGCTTCCATCGCAGGCCAAGTGAGACCCAGCCACTTAGGCCCACTCCTTTCCTTCAGAGAACCTTGGAGGGAGCAAGCCCTTGGCATGACACAAAGGAAGAACAAAGACCAAGAAGAATAACCCTGGCTTCATATGCACGGCATTTTATTTTTAAAGAATATTTTGCAAGGCGTTTTGAGAGCCACTCAGGGCTATTAAGTGGCACAGAAGTATTTGAATAAATGGAAAGTGTCAGGAGCCCAGCCTACTGAGCTGCTGTGTACTCTTCGGGGCTCACAGAAACCCTTTTGAAGCACAGAACAGAGTAGGACTGTACAATGCAAGGCCTTCAAAACTGCACCAGGCTGCCTGAGATCACTGCATTGGCCAAGCCTGGTACAAATACCCCCCAAAAACCCTTTAAAAGCAACAATCCCAAACCTGCTTTCTACCCTTGCCTGGTGAATAGAACGCTACCTTCTGCATTTTGCATTTCAGGCTGAAAACCAAGCCGCACCTCAATTGTACACAGCTCCAGAAACAGGGACCTCGACTTGGAAAATCCCCAAGTCAGTACATATTTCCAGGGCCATGTTTCTAGCCTGGCCCAGTCTATATACACAGTATGCACATTTGGGTTCATGAAGGCTTTATAACGACTATAGGGTACTTTAGGCAAAAGAACAATTTTAACCCAAGTGTTTGTATCAGTTTGTTCAGACCTGGGTCTGTCCCAATCACATACAAAGAAGCTTTTATCATTTGATATTTTGGTGCGTTCCTTTGTACTTTGTTGGAAGCTGCCCAGAGTGGTGGGGCAACCCAGTCAGATGGGTGGGGTACAAGAAATATTATTAATTATTATTATTATTATTATTATTATTATTATTATTATTAGGGTTGGTCCATTTCAACAAATGGCTCTACCTCTGCTTTGTGTTGTTTGAGCCTTAAAAGGATTGTTGCACAAGGATTAAAATATATACACTGAAACCTGTTGTAATCCTCGCCTACATTAAAGGTAAAAGAAAAAAGAAAAACCACATTCCCAACCTAGATTCAGTGAGCAATTTTAGATTCATTTGTTTGTCATGTGTGTTTGGCTGTTTATCTTTAACAGAGATTCAGATTGCTGAAAAGTGGCATAAAGAAGAACGATGAGAGCCGCTTGTGAACCTAGCAAATGTGTACATGTATTAAAATGATGGTGGTTTTTTTTATTGTTGTTGCTTCTAAGCTTAAAAGCTCGGCTGCAAAAAAAGGGGGGGGAGGGAGTTAAATGTGTCAGATAAAAACGTTTTTAACTAAGACCTCACTGCTCAATATTGGTACAGTACAACATTTGGCACACAGAGCAAGCAGCAGTCTCTTCACTTGATGGCTTTTTGCTGTGGCACACTATCACCTGCTGACCGCGTGTCGTGTAATACTGTGCACTTCCTCCTCCAAAATTAGTCCAGAATCCTTGCCACACAGCAGTTATTACAGTGGGAGGCTGCTTATTAGTGGGTGTCCCACCCCCATGCTTTTGAAGTGTGACAAAGTGGGGGAGGGACATATAAAATACTCTGTGGTACTTCATGGGATGCACAAGGCAAGCGTAAGTACCTTAAGGGGTGGGCACATGCCTGCCTCTTTACGATCCTCAACTTCAATTTGCAGGGAGGGTAGATTTGCGGTCAGAAACACAAGCCAGAAAATGGGACTGTATGTACTTTCAAGTGCAGTTTGCGTTCTGCAAATATAGACACATGTCTGGCTTGCCATTCGATCCCTGCCATATGAAGATGCATGTTCCACATCCTTTGACAAACATTATGGATTTAGGGCAGTGCAAGCAATTCCCCCCCCCCAAAAAAGGTGACGAAATGAGGTGGAACAAAACAACAACAACTTATATTTATTTGGGTACCTACTGAGAAGATCCATTAAAAAGCAACTATGCTAATTATAGTGAAAATAAGAAATTTGGGTGTGTGTGTGCAAAATGTTATCTCCGCTCAAGTCCACCACCACCCTGTCCCCTCTCCAATCCTTTATTCAGGTGTGGCATTCTGTTCTTTACGTCACTTGCAATCTAGGGACCAACGTTCATATTAGGAGATGAAATTCATGTTCAGAGTTTGTATGCAACTATGTCCACAAGGACAGCCTTGTTCTTCCTGCAGCTGCTATGGGCTAAAACTCTTGTGATAAAAAGGCCCTCAGCTGTGGGGGAAATGCTGTTGCTCAGAGGATCCTGCCTTTAGGAGGGCACTCAGATTGGATAACATTTGAGGCCATTTCCTCCTTTGATTCCTTGACAAACAGCTTGAGGGCATATTACCGGTTCTGGTTATTACGCCTCCCGGCAGACTTCCAAGAAGTTTCTGAAACATACAGGCGTTCTTTATGACTATTTGTGGGCCGTGTAAAGAAGTTCTTATTTGTCCTCACCAGTGCAAATTGACTTTTCTCGAGATCATGGACATAATTCTTGACAGTGGATAAAGAAATTGCAATTACTGCTTGAGCAACAGTCTTTGTATGTTTCAATCAGTCTTAAATTCTGGCAACACAGTGCCTGGCCAGCTCCTCTGCACTGTTCCAGAGATGTACTTTCTGTTTGTTTTGTACGATTCAAGCCTTCCTTCCAGGTTCTGAGCAAAGAAATACAGCAAGATGTTTCTAACTCAGGGAAGGGTGTGGAGGAGGAACACCAAGGGCTACTTCACTCATATAAAATCACAGCTTGCGGGAAAGAGGTAGGCAAACTTTCAAAAATGTACTCAAACACAAGACAGCAACTTAAAAGGCATGCCCTGTCTCAATGCCTGGATTGTGTACTGCAAAAGGCTGAGACCAGGGAACGGCTTGTTTTGAGTATAAAACGGGTACCAAACCGAAAAAGTTTAAGAAGGGTGGGGACAAATTCCAGGAAGGACTTTGCTGACATAGGAGCTGAAAGACATCTTTTTTTTTTTAATTGCAGACTTTGCTGAGAAGCCTAGCAACACTAAGTAATGGCTCCGTTTATAGAAGGGTGCAAACTTTATAATGATCTTGTTTTCAACTATAACACCTATCATAGCTGTCTCAGGCAAACAGTACAGGCCGTTCACCGTCAGCTTCTGAAAGGACAACTGTTCAGCTCTTGGGGAGAGAGGGAGAGAGAGAGAGAGAGAGAACACCTGCAGATACCTATTGCAATAAATTAAAGTAAGCAAATATATGTTCCTCAATGATCCCCCCCCCCCAAGTAGTTTTCACTTTTTGGTAGGAAGAACAAGCTGGGACCCTCGACTGCTCTTGTCCCCCAGCTGGTTTCTATCAAAGGAGGCGTTCGGAAATAAAAAAAAACCTTCTTGTTTACCATAATCACTTATTGAGTGCATCCAGGGCATCAAAATAACATGCCAAATTGTCTGGAACAGCACCTACATCTCTGAATTCAAGTGTGGTTGCTTCCATCCCTGGTAGATATTTGCATATGTGCAGATATGTGCCGCTCTCCACATATGGGCCTCCTTGGTCTGCCCATCATTTCCCCATAATCACAGCATTACCTGTTTTTTTTCCACTGTATGTCTTGTCCCACACCTCTCTCCCATGAGAATAGCAAGTGCTGTCAATTTTCCCCCTCTTTCTCTCTCACTCACACACCTCTGTTAAGTGCCGTGACCAGGTATCTTTAAAGTAGAGATGAGAGAAATGCCCCTGAGGAGTTTCACTAGTGTTATCAAAACTCTTACAGCATCTCTTGAAATTCACTGATGGTCTAGTTGCTAATAGCATATTCTCTCTCTCTCTCTCTCTCTCTCTCTCTCTCTCTCTCTGTGTGTGTGTGTGTGTGTGTGTGTGTGTGGAGGGGGGGAGAGATACACTACCTCAATTTTCACACACAGCTGGAAAAATGTATGCAGGAATTCTGTACTTCTGTGCTGCATATTTTCTTTTCAACCTGTAAATTTCACTTCAGATCCATGGGTAAGGTTTCTAAGCATGCACACACACACACACACACACACACAGACACACTGCACACCACTCCTCAAATAGTCCATTCCATGCCATTTTAAAGGGAATATAAAACCACCGCAAGCACTAATCTACATCGCATAAGTAGCCAAATTAATTGAATAATGTATCTGAAGACACAAGGGGACGGCTGATCTCTTCTGTTTGCAGATTATTTCTCTTGGTTCCCCACTTCCGATCACTGAGCTTAATTTGCCAAAGGCGTAATTACTTTATGGGCACAAAAACGATAAACGTTATGGACCAGCTGCCAAAGCTCTCAAACCGCTCTCTCTCATGAGATTCTAACAGGAAGCCCAGCCTGAAGGATCTCTTCAGTGTTGCACTCAGAGCATGACTATGGGGCTGAAGTCCAGGGCCGCCACCCAGCAGAAGGAGCAGGAGGTTTGGAGACCCCTGCCCAAAATGAAACAGAGTTAGCTAACCCCATTTTAAAGTAAGCAAAGCAATCAATACACATTACTACCCTATATCCGCATTCTGAAATTATCTATGTGGCCAAAGGGGGAGCCCGTTAGGGCTACAAGAGACCCTTGCCTGAAATCCCGGAGAGCCACTGACAGCCAAAACAGGCTGGCCCAACTCATGATAAGGCAATTTCCTATGTTCCTAAGTGCCATCCGTGGTTTCAAATAATAACAAAATCATGGAGCAAAATCAATCTGGTATAAGCGGCAATAACGCTCCCACCCACCCGTCCCTTTTGTCGAAACTACTTGCCATACAGCTGGAAACTTTGCACACAGACCTGGTGATGCAAGAAACACAACAAAATCGTAAGTACACCTACTAGCTATAGAACTTCAGTTGCTTTTTATAATGATGTTTGGTTTTCCATCAAGGAACTGCTATTGGTCTGTATTTTTTAAAAGCCGATCGTGACTGTGTTTGCATGTACCGTAGTAACTTTTTTTAACGGAACTTCTGGAGCTGAAAAAAATTACTGGTGGTGATCAAACCTTTTATTCTTTAAAACTTGGTTTTTACAGATTTTTTGTTGTTGTTGCCATACAAGATGTAAAAGAAAAACAACAACCACAGACTGATGTCAGATAAATGGATTCAAAGGACAAGAAAGAAGCTATCTGTTGGAATATTCAGGTTTTTTAAATAGATATTCTGCCCCCCCCCTTATGATTAATGCTGTTTTAGCAACAAATCAAATCAAATATTAAATACCAATGCATCAAAATCTGGATCTGGCATGATCATACAAATATTATTGACTTAACAATAATAAACAAAAATTAAGAAGTTGGGGTATGCTGTTGCTTTTTATTTCAATATTGAATTTCAGGGGGGTGGGGATCTGAAATTGCTTTTAAAACGCGCGCACACACACACACACACACACACACAAACACACACACACAAATGCCCCACTGAATTTGTATGAAAGCTTCTTACAGTTCTAGCACAGAAATCCCATTTTTCTCAGTAACGTAAACTGCACAGCTTTGATCAATACTGAGGTTTGCAAGGGGGCCAATTTGAGTACATTATTCCACCCCCAACTAAGGTACCTGCAGTTATAACTACACTTGGGCTCAGGTTACGCATTTGCAGAAATACAAAATACAAAAAATGAGATGTGCTGACTTCTGAAGCACTAAAGCTATCATATGTACACTACACATCCAAACATCAGACAACTGTAGTTTGTATTGGGAAGGTGAGACACACAGGCCTTATTCAAACCCCGAAAAATCCATATCACATTTTTTGAGGAATTTTTCCATTTCTTGTTCAGCAGCTTGTTGTGATTTAAAAAACAAACAAACACTGGATCTAAGAAAGTGTTTGGATGTTTACTATCCCTTCCTTTTTCTTGTCTGATTTGTTGCGACAAAAGAGCCCCTTAGAAATTATTATTATTATTATTATTATTATTATTATTATTATTATTATTATGACCGCTCCCATCTGGCTGGGTTGCCGGAAGAAGATCCTGCCCTGTTAACATCCCTGGGTGTAAACTGTCCAAAACTCACATATGGGAGCACCCTAAAATGTTTGCCATGCAGCAGCTGGTTTTTGGTGCTTTAATGTCCAGTAAAGCGGGAAGGTAAACGGCGTTTCCGTGTGCTGCTCTGGTTCGCCAGAAGCGGCTTTGTCATGCTGGCCACATGACCCGGAAGCTGTACGCTGGCTCCCTTGGCCAGTAAAGCGAGATGAGGGCCGCAACCCCAGATTCATCCGCGACTGGACCTAACGGTCAGGGGTCCCTTTACCTTTACCTTTTAAAGTGACACGTTTGCAAAAACCTGTGATTTTAAGGTACTCTTGAAGCAAACAGGAATATATCCTCCTACGATTCCCAACCAAGGACAAGCTCTTTTGGAAGGTTAATAAAAGTGTCAAAGCTTCACTGCGAACAATCTCTATCTGTACCAGAACCGTTACTGTACAATTAACAGTCACCCTACTGGTGCCCTTGAGAGAGAGAGGTATCATTGTCCCATCTTCTTTTTTAATAGGATTATGGGTAGTGGAGAATTCCCAGCCATAGGATGTGACCCAAATAAAGAGAACACATCGAGAATGGAAGCAAAGTTTTTGTTAGCCTGATAGATTCAAACACACACAAACTTTCGTTGTCCAATTTCACCGGACTAAAGTGTGGAAACGACTGAAGTGAGAAAGAATTCTTCATCAACCTAGTGAAGAATTCTGTCCGGTGCCTAATGAATTCTTTACTATACGTATTTCAAAGTTAGCACAAGCCTACTGTAAATACACACACACACACACAATTATTCTGGGTTTGGCCACTTAAAGAGCTCTGTAATGATCACACTGAAACACTATTAAAACTTCTTCAACCATTGTAAACAATTTTGAGCTTTTTCAGTTAAAACGATTCACAAGGTGGTCTGCTTGGCTGAGATAGGTAAGGAAATGTATATTATTGATCCAGCTTCTGCTGACACACAGGGTATTTTAGATACACAAAAAAATGTTGACTTAAGGGTGCATACCCACTCCCATTTTTTCTGAATCGAGTTCACTCCCATCACTTAATTTGAGAAGCGGTGTACACATGACATAAACTACACTATCAATCTATCCTGCTGTTTCTAATAAAACACTGCATTTTGGGCGTTCCCCTCCCCCAAACCAGCTTCCATCCAAATTAAGACGAACAATTTGCATTTTAAGCTGGTAATACAAACACATCCTAAAAGTTCTGTGCAGCTGCTGAGACTTGTGTAGCTCAAAAGACAGCACAGTCATATATCAGCAGCACTTGGTGCACTATGAGGTATTATCTGCCTTTTCCATTGCCTGACTGAGAGATCTGTTATGTCAAAAGCTTGCACACTCTTTCACCAAGCATCAACTAGAGACAGAGGAAGCATTTTGTTTGCAAAAGCATGCAAGCTTGCAGCTTACACAGCTCACCTTGTCCGGGGGTGTTGGTTCTGATGCAGTCTTCATACCCTGGGCCACTAACTAGGTTCCCAATAATCAGAAGCTTACAATGAAGAATGAGAAACCAAGTTTCAGGCACCTAACATTCACTAAAAACAGTATTGTAAGGGTATTGTAACAAATGAGGACTATCTCCTCTGTGCTTTTGAACATATCCTTCCATTTGGCTAAAGTCATGCCTCATGCAGTTCATAGTCCCATGGTTTGTATCTGAAATCCCTTGAAACCACAATCAAGTTTTTAAAAAAGTGTCCCAATACAGAGTTTTCCTACAAAATGACCATTCTTGGGTTACCGACTACCCTTCTTCTGCAAAGGACATTCCAGCTCCTGAAACATGATTTTTGGTTCCTTTTAAATACAGCATCTTTACACAACTGCTGGCCTGCAGCACACAAACACCTTGTTCACGAAACATTAAAAAAATTACAGGAAAATCAACACCAGATTGGGGGGGGGGGGCAACCCCACCACATCCAGACTGTTGAGGGGAATAGAGGAGACTTTTTCAAAAGTTCCCTTTGCTTCTCTCTTACAGAAACCGGATCACTTGGAGAGGAAAAACCAGGTGAGAGCAGGTATAGATGGAACAGAGGACAGAAGGAGAAAATAGGCAAGAAAGTGAATTGCAACGGGGGGGGGGGAATCAAGGAGAGAAATAGAGGCGGAAAACATGAAAGGGGGGGATAGGAAGGGAAGGTTGAAAGTGGAATACAAAGACAAACAGACTCCTTCGAAGCTTGAAGTATCTGTTTGCAAAGAATCTGTGTAACCCAATATCTGCTGAGAGATGATATTCCCAAAACTACTAAAATGGTTTCAGGATATTTAAGTTGAGATTTTTAAAGTTAAATTTAAAACTACTTAATGGTGGCTACCGAGTCTTTCCGTCTGGGTTACCCATGCTTTATGGATTTCCCCCTCCCTTTCTTTTATGAATTTTATTGTCGAAATTATGCCAATAAAGGCTGAATGAATGACAGACAGAGAAAATGAATGGAAGAGACTGACAGGTAGGAGCAGCGACTGGCAGGAGATGCAAGGATCTGGAGGGCAGGTGGGTGGGTTAACGTGGGCTAGCCCTCCTTCCCTCTTTCGAAAGCGTTTCCCCGGTGCGTGGGGCACGCAGAAGTCTCCCGCGTGCTCCTAAAGCCCACTTTCCCCCACCCCCACCTGCCCATGAGTTAACGGAGCAGCAAAGACCGGTTCCGCCTCCTTCGCCTTTTGCACAGCCAAACGCGATCCTCCGGAGAGGGGGAGAATCCCTGCAAGCGCCTAGGTGCACACACCTCTTTACACCGCCGCCCCCTTCTCTCTCAGCCTCTCCCCCTACCCCACGCACCCAGCCACCCACACGCAGTTTACCTGGCCAGCAGCTGCTGCTCAGCCGGGCATGGCTTGCAACATCTTCTTCTCCTCCTCGCGGGCAGCTAGCAGGTAGCAGCAAGCAGCAGCGCGGCGCCCGCTCTAGGGCAGAGTGCGCGTGCCAACACCGCGCGCCAGCCTCCCCGGACCCTTGGGGACGCGCACGCGCGCCATCCCGGGCTCGTGGGGGGCGTAGCTGCCGGCCGCTCGCGCTGCGGTGGAGGGAGAGCTGTGAGTGACCCGGGCGAGCGGGCCAAGCGCGACAGCTGCACCAATTAGCGCCCAAGGGGGAAAACGTTTTGCATTGCTGGCTCCATGGGGCGGGGGGTGGGAAGAGAGGGGGGCACCACCCTCCTGCCTTCAAGGAGTGTTTGCTTGCTTGCTTGTTTACCCTAATCACCCCGGGGGGAATCACACACACACACCCCAAAAAAGCAGGGGAACCAAACCAGGGCTGGAGCCAGAGCCGGCTCAAGAGGGGCAGGTGTGGAGGACTCCCTGGTCCTGAATGGGGTAACTGTGCCCCTGAAGGACCAGGTGCGCAGCCTGGGAGTCATTTTGGACTCACAGCTGTCCATGGAGGCGCAGGTTAATTCTGTATCCAGGGCAGCTGTCTACCAGCTCCATCTGGTACGCAGGCTGAGACCCTACCTGCCCGCGGACTGTCTCGCCAGAGTGGTGCATACTCTAGTTATCTCCCGCTTGGACTACTGCCATGCGCTCTACATGCGCTCTACACCTTTGAAGGTGACCCGGAAACTACAACTAATCCAGAATGCGGCAGCTAGACTGGTGACTGGGAGCGGCTGCCGAGACCACATAACACCGGTCTTGAAAGACCTACACTGGCTCCCAGTACGTCCGAGCACAATTCAAAGTGTTGGTGCTGACCTTTAAAGCCCTAAATGGCTTCGGTCCTGTATACCTGAAGGAGCGTCTCCACCCCCATCGGTCAGCCCGGACACTGAGGTCCAGTGCCGAGGGCCTTCTGGCGGTTCCCTCGCTGCGTGAAGCCAAGTTACAGGGAACCAGGCAGAGGGCCTTCTCGGTAGCGGCACCCGCCCTGTGGAACGCCCTCCCTTCAGATGTCAAAGAGAACAACAATTACCAGACCTTTAGAAGACATCTGAAGGCAGCTCTGTTTAGGGAGGCTTTTAATATTTTATAGACTATTGTATTTTAATGCTCTGTTGAAAGCCGCCCAGAGTGGCTGAGGAAACCCAGCCAGATGGGCGGGGTATAAATAATAAATTATTATTATTATTATTATAAGACTTTTCGCCGCCGGAGGCAAGGAACAAAACATTGGAACCAACTCCTAGGGGCCAAAGTCCCTTCGCCGCCCCCATAAAATATTTGAGAGCCCCCCTCCCCAAGCTGATGGGCATTGCCATTCAAATGGTGTGCATGTGCCGTGTCATGTGATTGATTATGCAGAACTGGGCTTACCTGCCCCCCCCAATATTTGATTCAGGTTGGCACCCTTGGGACAAGACGTGCCCCCCTGTCTCACCACGCCCTCATATGCTGCACCTTACTTTGACAGCTAGAGCCCAGGAGGTGGACTGGAGGGGAGGACACCAAGGGCATGCAGGTGGGTTCGGTGTGCAGGGCCGGCCCACGCATGAGACAAGGTGAGGCGACTGCCTTGGGCAGCAGGATACACAGGGGCAGCAGATTTTGGCCTCCGAGGAATGCCTTGTGCGCTGCCACAGGGGCAGCGATGGCTGTGGCGTTTTCCTTGGAAGCCAGACCTGCCGCCGGTTCAGCAGCCATCCCCCCAGTACCCACCCCCCAACGGCCTCTTGGCAAATGGGATGCGTTTCTGATCTCCTCCTAGGGAAGAAATGGCGAGGGCCATCCTCTGAGCTCTCCTGGGCTTTGCACCCGCCTGGCATGATTCAGAGCACCTCCTGTCCCGCAACATCAGCCTTTGATTCCCACTTCATCTGCCAGGTAAGGTTTACTTGATTCTCTCTTCTCTGGTGGTGGGAGGGAGGGGCAAAATTTGGTGGTCACCTCAGGTGCCAAAATGTCTTGGACCAGACATGTGTGAGAGAGTGTGACAGGACCAAGGGTGGCAACTTGAATAAAATATTGGGGGGCCCAAGCCCCACCCCACATAACTGATCACAAGACACACCATTTGAATAGCAATGCCCATCAACTTGGCGGGGAGCGGCTCGCTCAAATAATTTTATTGGGGTCCCTAGGAGTTTGCTCCTACGGACAAGGCTGACCCAAGGCATTTGGGTCCTGAGGCAAGCCACAAAATGGCTTCCCACTCCCTCCAGGGAAGAACAGGTGAGTGAAGATCTACATTAGGAACAAGGCGGGGAATAACAATCTACATTGGGAACAAGGACCGGGGGGGGGGGGGGAGAGCAGCAGTGCCTCCATTTCTCCAAGAGTCCGCTGTAGAGGCAACATTGGAGGGGAGGTCTTCTGAGGAGGTGGCAGATCAGGCCTCTTAAGAAGCATGCTGCATCCTCCATGATACATTTGTTGGAGGCCAGATCTGCCGCCCCTGTAGTTCCTGCTGCCCAAGGTAGTTGCCTCACCTTGCTTCACAGGTGAGTTGGAACAGAATTTTCCGTACATGATGTTTTACTGCCTGAGATACCACAGCATATTGACCCTCACCCCCCTCCCCATACCCCATCAAGATGCAAAGCCAGCTAAGTTATTTTGGTAACAGACATCTCTTCCCTCTCCCTGGCATTAAAAAAAATAAAAATCCAACAATAATAAATTAAATAACTTAACATTTTGTTGCCCTTTCAAAAACATCTGCCTGAGGCAGCCACCTCGCTTTGCCTAATGGTAGGACTGGCACTGACAGAGGACACAGTAAGGAGATATAAATAAACTTACAAAGGGGTGAAGCAAGAGGACGGGATTTTTTTGCCTTCTGTCTTTTCCCAGTGGAACTGAGAGGGTCTCACCCAACTGAAATGAGACAAAAATGTATTTGCTGTGACAAAATGTGCTTATCGGCATAGGCTTAGAACGCTTTTTAAAGGCTGCAATCCTGTACCTGCTTGCTTGGGGTAAAACCCCTCTGAACTCAGTGGAACTTATTTCTGGGTAGACATGTAGGATGATAGATCTATCTGCACAGCAGCCTGATAGGTCAATAAACACAATTAAAGGAACGTTTTAAGGGTCACTGTGTTGAGTTTCTGGGGGAAACAACCTGATCCTTTTTGCAGGCTTTCCCAGAAGCATCTGGCTGGCTACTTTTGGCAGCAGGATACTGGGCTAAGATGGGCCTTTGTTTTTGTCTCATCCAGGAGTCGGGGCTCTTCCTTACATTCGAAAGGAGGTGGGAGCGTGTCCGTTTTTTGCTCTTTGCATTTAACAGGCGAACCACACGTCAAATTCAACAGTTGTAGCATTCCCAAAAACGAGCACATCCCAGCTTTCCCTGCAGAATTTTCGCCTGCTGTTATTCATTATTATTATTAATAATAATAAGTTAACATTGTTTGGCTCTGAATTCTGAATTTGTATCTGAATCACAGAGTTCAAATGTACCTTTATAAGGTCATCCAGTCCAACTCAATTTAGGATCGCGAGCGCAGGATGCAGCTACAGCATCCATTGGCAGGTGGCCCACCAGCCAGCAAAGGAGAGCTCATCACTTCCTGAGTAGGCTGTCTGTTCTACTGGCGAAACAACTCATACTGTTACGTTTCTCTTAACATGTAGCTGACATCTGCTTCCCAAAAGTTTCTACCCATTGGTTCTGGGGCCCTGCCTTCTGGAACACACCTCTGTGCCCAACATCCCATCCATGTTTTTATTTCTGCATTGGTGAGGACCACGCAACATATGCATTGTTGTTGTTGTTTAGTCATTTAGTCATATCCGACTCTTCGTGACCCCATGGACCAGAGCACGCCAGGCACTCCTGTCTTCCACTGCCTCCCGCAGTTTGGTCAAACTCATGTTAGTAGCTTCGAGAACACTGTCCAACCATCTTGTCCTCTGTCGTCCCCTTCTCCTTGTGCCCTCCATCTTTCCCAACATCAGGGTCTTTTCCAGGGAGTCTTCTCTTCTCATGAGGTGGCCAAAGTACTGGAGCCTCAGCTTCAGGATCTGTCCTTCCAGTGAGCACTCCGGGCTGATTTCCTTCAAAATCGATAGGTTTGATCTTCTTGCAGTCCATGGGACTCTCAAGAGTCTCCTCCAGCACCATAATTCAAAAGCATCAATTCTTCGGCGATCAGCCTTCTTTATGGTCCAGCTCTCACTTCCATACATCAGTACTGGGAAAACCATAGCTTTAACTATATGGACCTTTGTCGGCAAGGTGATGTCTTATGCATACGTTGCCTTTTAAGTGACAGGATGGTGTCACTGCTAGCTTCCCATCCGCATCCGGGTTGCCAGAAGATCAGCTCCTCAGCAACTTAATAGGCATGCGTTCGAAAGCGAAACCTTTTATGGCAAGAAGATGAACATTATTGCTTGCTCATCACACTACTCTTAGAAGGCAAATGAATACACAGCGTGGATGCTTTTGGCTGCATGTTATGTGGGGGCAGGGGAACCAAACGATGGAAAAAGTGGGTGGTGAACTTGGGGGGGGGATAGACTTTTGAAAAGCCTGCTTTGGGAAAACTGTATCCCAGAAAAAGAACATGGGTAGCAAACACTTCTAGAAGGAGGCCTGAATTTATCACACAGAGTCCACTACTGACAGCTCAGGGTGGCTTGTTTAGGGGTGGAAATCCCGCTGCAGGCGATGAAAGGCTCACATTATAACAGCTGTCCTGGACTGGGGCCACTTAATAACGTTGAACAGCATCTGTTATGAAAGCCCTTTCATGAGTGTACGGCCTTTGGAACACTTCAAAATTAAGCAAATACCTCCAGAGTTGTTTGCTGTTAACACTGACCCAACAACCACCTTTGGCAAGTCAAGTAAGCCATGTTCAGCCATCAGAAAGCTTTGACTTGGATGCTATAGTTAATTTTTATTTCTTCTTCTTTAGCTTTTAACACAGTTGGGAGTAACCAACAGTTTTCCCATCCAGGCACACCACGTTTTGCAGAAATCAACCGGCACTGAAATCCAGCTACCCTACAAGGGCAGGAAAGCTATATAGATATGTATACAATTATATTGCCCTTTCGTGTTCCCGGAAAGAGGGTGTTTGCTTTTTAAGTAAGGGTAAATTGGCTACTGGATGTTTTATTTAAAACTCCCTTTCGCTGACTCCTTTTGCAGAGCTGCTTTATTATTAATTACTCTACAGCATCCGAAAGTTCAAGGCTTTAAAAGCCACTGGGTGGACAGCTATAAAAACAGAAGCTCATCACACATGCCCCTCCGCCCAAGGAAACAAGCAAACTGATACTCAATCTGCACACTAGTTTTACTTATCTGATGGATAGGGTTTTTTCAGAAGGCCACATTCCAAGGGCTAACAGCAGATTTGAAATAATTTTTTGTTCCTCTCTCTAGGCTTTTGGAGAGATCCTTTCTTTGGGGCATCATGTACTGTCCCAAATAGAAATACCTCAAGGAGTTTGGTGGTCCAGCAGAGATTTGCTAGATTGCTCCGCTCATGTTCGGAATCTAATTTCCATGCATACAGTAAGGAAGGGAACGCCATCCACTGATGCTTTCAATCATTATTATTATTTTAATCTGCCTCCATTCCTGTGCATTTCAACAGCTGCATGGCCAGTGGTAAGGGACAAAGAGAGTTGTAGACTAGCAACATTTGGAGGGCCACATGTTCCAGGTGGCGCTGTGTGTTAAACCACAGAGCCTAGGGCTTGCTGATCAGAAGGTCGGCGGTTCGAATCCCTGCGATGGGGTGAGCTCCTGTTGCTCGGTCCCAGCTCCTGCCCACCTAGCAGTTCGAAAGCACATCAAAGTGCAAGTAGATAAATAGGAACCGCTCTGGCGGGAAGGTAAACTGCGTTTCCGTGCGCTGCTCTGGTTCGCCAGAAGCGGCTTTGTCATGCTGGCCACATGACCCGGAAGCTGTACGCCGGCTCCCTTGGCCAATAAAGCGAGATGAGCGCCGCAACCCCAGCATAGCTGTCAACCCTCCCTTTTTTTGCGGGAAACTCCCTTATTCCAATGCCGTTTCCCGCTGCTATCCCGGATTGTTGATATCCCTTAAATTTCCCGGATTTCAAAGGAAGCATCTCCTCTCCCTCCCTGCCGGCCAGAGAGGCTCCTCAGCTGCGTTGCTCGGCTGCCAATAAGGAGTCTGAGACCGACTGGGGGCGGAGCTTGCATGCCTTGTGCAGCCAGACCCTCACGCCCAACCAGACAGGCAGCCTGCCTGCCGTCTACGTGCTCGCTCTTTCGCTCACCCGTTCGCGCAGCCTCTGGAGCGCAGGGTGGCGAGGCTACTTGGTGCCATTGCACCGCCCTTGCGGCATCCCTTATTTTCAAATCCGAAAGTTTGAAATAATCCCTTATTTTCAAATCCGAAAGTTGACCGCTATGAACCCCAGAGTCGGACACGACTGGGCCTAATGGTCAGGGGTCCCTTTCCCTTTCTGTTCCATATCTACCTCTGTGCTAGACCTTAGCAGGTGATAATGCCTAATAAGCATCACCTGATTATTCCTGCAGATCAAGCTGCTGTTAAATACACAAAAGGCAGGCCAATTTTCCTTTTGGTCAGTAGCCCTACTGGCTGGGAGCCCTACATTGGGACACCAATACCTCAAGGACAGCCTCTCTCCATATGAACCTACCTAAACCCTGAGGTCATCATCTTTGTGTGCCCCTGCCATGAGAGGCCCGAAAGGTGGCAACACAAGAACGTGCCTTTTCTACAGTTGCTCCCTCTCCCCAGGGAGGCTTGCCTGGCACCTTCACCTTTAGGTGCCAGGCGAAAACATTTCTCTTCAACCAGGCCTTTTGCTGAGTAACATCCATTTTAAATTACAGGTAGATAGCCGTGTTGGTCTGTCATAGTCAAAACAAAATAAAAACATTCCTTCCAGTAGCACCTTAGAGACCAACTAAGTTTGTTCTTGGTATGACACCCCATATGTTTTGGAACTACAACTCCCATCATCCCTAGCTAACAGGATCAGTGGGTCAGGGATGATGGGAGTTGTAGTCCCAAAACATCTGGAGTGTCAAGGTTAGCCATCACTGGGAGCTTTCATGTGCATGTGTGTATCTGAAGAAGTGTGCATACACACGAAAGCTCATACCAAGAACAAACTTAGTTGGTCACTGAGGTGCTACTGGAAGGATCCATTTTAAATGTGCTTGTGGGAAGAAGGGGCGTTATTTTTCCTTCTTTTCTTCTGTATTTTGTGTTTCTATCTTGTATTTTTATGTGGTGAACCGCCCTGGGGGTCTTCAGATGAAGGGTAGCATACAAATTTAATAAATACCCTGTTTCCCCTATTTTAAGACGTAGTCATAAAATAAGCCATAGCAGGCTTTTTTCGCATTTGCGAAATATAAGCCGTACCCCAAAAATAAGCCATAGTGATAGGCGCAGTTCTGGAGGGCACCAAGGAAAAGGCTGGGCTGGGCTTACATAATAAAAATAAGACATCCCCTCAAAATACGCCATAGTGCGTTTTCTTGAGGGAAAAAAATATAAGACGGTGTCTTAAAATAGGGGAAACACGGTAACATGATAAATAAATGCATCAGAGGTGTGGAACCTCAATTCCACGGGCCTAGTTAGGCATGGCATGGATCCCAGTTAGGCACATAGGCGTTTCCCCCAAACTACACCCACCAGTCCCATTCCTGATGCCAGTCCCATATGTGATGTCATGGATGGGGGTGGGCAGAGATGCAACTGACAGCAAACAGGGAGCCTTAAAGTACACTCCTGATTATTCCTTGGCAAGTGAAGCTTGCTGTCAGCACCATTCAGTTGATCAGTACTGACAGCAAACCTGCTAGGATCAAAAGCGGTGGAGTTCCTGTTGGGGAATCCTGTAGCACAGCCAATCCCTGCCGAAAGCAGGCTTGTTGTCAGCACATAGAATTGTAGAGTTGGAAGGGACACTGCCAGTCATCTAATCCAACCTCTTGCAATATAGGAATCTCAACTAAAGCACCCGTGGCAGGTGGCCACACAACCTCTGCTTAAAAACCTCTAATGTTTTCCCGAAACCGGCAATGCAAAATATCTTCCTCTGCAGGTATGGCTTGAGCCACAACCCCAAATGGAAAAAAAACAACCAAAAAAACTTTGGGTTACTGGCCTGCCGTTGGGAAAAGGTTTCTCATATCCATCATTACCACCCAGGCCAATTGTTATTTTGCTTTCCTCCACACCACCTGATTTAGCTGACCACTGTTGGTATATAGATCACACACAATCTCCCACTAACTCTCTGCAAGCAGCGCTGCACCTACCTGATCTGGAGCATGAGAGAAAGCCGGGGATGGAGATGGGGAGCAGAGTCTGGACTGGTGAAATTGCTGTAGGAGAAGCCCTGTTGAGTTGACTCAAAGGCCCGTCTAGTCCACCATTTGTTTCCCACAACGTCCAACCAATATGCTTCCAAGAAGCTTACAATCGGGGATGCACAGTATCTCTATTGCCCCTCTGCAACTAGTATTCAGCGGCATCTAGACTATAAGCAGTGCAGAGAGAAAAAATTAGATACTTCTTAAATTATAATATTGCCTCTTAGCCTGAAGCTTCTGTCTTCCAAGTGAGTCACTAGAGATGGTCAACGAATGACAAAGCTGTGCCTACTCTACTTGCTCTTGTGGTCTCCAGGATCTCACCTGGCAGGCTTAAAACCAGACTGTCCCTTCTTGGCTTGGCAGGGCTGGAGCTACAAAACTGTGGCATGTTAACCCAAAATGTGTGCTCCACGGTCCCTTTTGATGTTGGCAGGTTGCCCTAGGACACTCAACACTTAGCTTGCATGCACTGGCAAGTGCAGCACATGATTCAAGGAGTCAAGCTAAGCAACATGACATTGTGCAGTAATAGGACCTAAGCAGTATATGACATTGTGTAGGATTCTTGGTTGTATTCCTCTAATTCGTGTACAGCTTCCAGCTTTCAGTCTGGGAGCTCAACCACAGCATATTCTGTGACGTCACCAAAAATGGCAGGATGTAACATGTTGTTGTTGTTTAGTCGTGTCCGACTCTTCGTGACCCCATGGACCAGATCACGCCAGGCATTCCTGTCTTCCACTGCCTCCCGCAGTTTGGTCAAACTCATGTTAGTAGCTTCGAGAACACTGTCTAACCATCTCGTCCTCTGTCGTCCCCTTCTCCTTGTGCCCTCTGTCTTTCCCAACATCAGGGTCTTTTCCAGGGAGTCTTCTCATGAGGTGGCCAAAGTACTGGAGCCTCAACCTCAGGTTCTGTCCTTCCCATGAGCACTCAGGGCTGATTTCCTTAAGAATGGATAGGTTTGATCTTCTTGCAGTCCATGTAACATGTAGCTTGTACCAAAACAATTGTGCATAAATATGTGTGCCCCCAAATCTGTACTATATAATATCTATTGGACTACTTAGACCTTCCCCAGAATTGTTAAATGCCATTCAGCATTTTCTGCAGGTTAAGTGCCATATAGTTCACTGAACAGGGTGAAATAACGTTCAGAAAAAAGTGAAGAGCTTTCATTCTGCTGGCAATTATAACTAAGATAATTATTACTTTTTAAGAACTCTTCCTTAGAAACAGGGAGTGCTCCCTTGCTGGGCAATCCTGTTTTTTAAAATAAAAAAAATCAATGCAATATGTTTTCTCCTCCTCTATAAATAATTACAGATGCTCTAATGGATCTCATACCTTAGCTGTCAAGATGCTGATAGCAGTGCTATATCCGACTTATTTACAGAGGGGGGGATAACAGTGCCAGTATTTTGCTGCAATCACTACTTGTATGCAGCTTTGCTCTTTCAAAGTGCTCTCCGAACACCCTAAGGCCTATTCCTTGTTTAATAAATTCCCAGAGAAAGTGAAACTCTCTGCGAGCGATTCTTTAACCGAAACACAACACGAAGGCAGCCTTTCTATAACGTCCTTCAGTTTGCATGCCATTCTAAACCCAATATTGAAGGGCTTTGTAGACTTTTGTGGGAAGCGTTTTGTGTGAAAGAGGATGGCAGCAGGATAGGAAAGTCAGGTAAATTCACAGTAGTCTACATATATGCCAGCCCCCCCCCCCATTCCAGCACCTCTCAGGTGGGCACCATTGCCATTCTAAGCGAACAAGGAAGGTGTTTATGTTGAGTCCCAGCACCTCTTTTTCTATCAAAATAGCACTGGTATATGCTATACCTTTAAAACATAGTCAAAGCACATTCTTTCTCTCAAAGAATTCTGGACATTGTACTTTACCCCACACAGCAGGCCCAGCTCACCCATGAGGCAAGGTGAGGTGATCACCTCAGGCGGCAGGATCCACTGAGGCAGCAGTCCCCAATGTTGATCTTTCTCTCTCCCCCACCCCTTGTCCCTAATGTACGGTAGATCTTCCCTTGCCCCTCCTTTCCTGGTAGGGAGACAGGTGCTATTTTGGGATTTGCCTCAGGGGCTGGCCTTGCCTCTTCAACAAACTATAGTACTCAAAATTCTTTGAGGGAAAGAATGTGTGTATGGAGCCTGTAAGTCGTCATCTGGAGTCCTGTATCAGATTTGGCTATGTCGATCCAGATCAAGAAGTTATAAAAGATCTGGTTTGCTCAAAAGGACATGGTGGAAGATGTCTGAGGGATCTAGGACAGTTTTCCCAGAACATGGGAGGCTTTCAGGAGACTGGGAAGCACAGCAGGAGCAGAGAGAGGTAGGGTAAGAAGCAGAGTTCATGAACAGCAAACCTGGAACTAAAGTACAGTAACTGGAAGGGGAAGTTTTTATCGTGGAAGGAAAGAGCAGCAATCCAGTCAGAGGGCCCCTTCAGACTGTTCCCCCCCACACACAAACACACACAACAGGGCATGGACACATTAATAGTGATTAATTTATACTGGACCGTCCACAGGCCATTCCACTCTATTAGTTGTTCTGCAGCGCTTCGCAAGTGTTATTGCATTATTCCACTCTTCCGCTATAGCGCAACAAAAGCAGGACACAAAACAAGCCAGAACGCTTGTGTCTAGAATATTGCAGGATTTCAGGCAGTTACAGGGGAAGCATTGATCCAAAACGAAGCAGTACGCCCAGTCCGAAACTTTTGCCGACACAAACAGAGCTCATAGCAGGACTGTGCATAACCACCCCAATACCGTGAGCACAAATAATGATGAACGGGCAATATAAAGGAATATAGTAAAGGAAAGTGCCAGTAAAGGCTCAGGACCGCAATACCTCCTCTTTCCATATGAACCTACCCAGTCCCTGAGATCATCTTCTGAGACCCTCCTTCGTGTGCCCCCTCCCTGAGAGGTCCGGAGGGTGGCAACACGAGAACGGGGGACCTCTCTGCAGTGGCTCTCCGTCTGTGGAATGCTCTTCGCAGGGAAGTTTGCTGGCGCCTTCATTATGCATCTTTAGGCGCCAGGCAAAAACATTCATTTTTAACCAGGCCTTTGGTTGATCCATTTGACATCCTGTACCCTTTGAAAATGGGGGGGGGGGAGGTTAGTGGGTTGTTGTTTTTATTCTGATTATCTATGTTGTGATCTTTTCTGTGAACTGCCCTGAGACCTCCGGGTATAAGGCGGTATATAAACTCAATAAATATAAATAATTAAATAATAATAATGTTGCTACTTGGGCCTATGGTTTCCCACAGTGGCATAATGGTTCAGAGAGCAGAGCTCCAATAGGAAGGCTGGAATTCAAGTCTCCCTGCAGGTAGTAACTCCAGTGCTGCCTGGGAAGAACTGAGCTCCCAGTTCCATATTGGGCAGCAACGCAGAAGCTGCATTGGGTGACAGTCTTGGGGTAGGAACTCTCTTGTCCCTCCCTGTGATTCTGCGAAATGATCCAAAGACTCCGGGAGAAAGAACCACCACTCAGTAGTAATAAGCCTGGAGCAGGAACGTTTCTTGCTTCTCATAAAGGTGAAGGGGCTCATCCAATGAGACGGCTTGGCAGCGAGTTCAGTTCAGTCAGGAGAAAGTTCTTCACGTAAACCATAAACGTATGGCCGTGAGTCAGCCTACGTTGCTTTAAACATTCATGCACCCGGCAACAAGTGTCTTATTAATACGACTGCCTGTAATAGCTAGCCATACTCAATGCCAGTCAGTTTTCTAAACAGCAGGGCAAGGTCATGGTGCTTGAGTACAGTTACTTGGGGATATGGGAGGGAACGAGTCAGAAGAAAATGGAGGTGCAGGCAAGGTGAGAGGAGTGTGATTCGTGAACAACTTTCCAGGAAAAAGTGGAACAAAGGAAAATGGCTTGGTGGATTGAATAGGGGTACTGCTCTGAGCACAGGGGATGGTATATAAGCAGATGTGTGTAGGAGGAAGGCCAAGAACATGAATGCAAAGACTTAGGAGAGAGAATAAAGGCGGTGATGTAGCTTCAGGGCAATGGCAGAGGTCCCTTTCTACTTTGGGAGAAAGCAAAAGCACGTTGCAAAGGCATCTGAAGTGGCTGCTTTGGGATCACGTGCTTGCAATGGCCTCTTCCTCTTTGAACATAGGAAGGGGATATCTATGAGTCTAGCTTTTACATTATCATTATTTCTTATTGTGGAAGATGAGTGGGAATGTGGATGAGGGAATATTGATTAATATTTCCTATCCCAGCTTGTGCTAACAAGCTCCAAACTAGCAGAGATTCTCATCCCCAGTTAAACGCAGCAAAACGTGGCGATTAAGTTCCTATGAACTTCTATAACAAGGCAGATTCCTGGCATATATTTCCCCTGGTTCCCTCTTAAAGTAGATACACGACACAATGCTTTTTAAAAGTAAAAAGGTTTTACTCACAGACATTCCAGGCTTTTACAAGTCTCAGAAGGCAGGCTAGCTTAGATTAAAATGTATATACATGTGGAGATTCTCCTTAAGGAAGAATGCTCCACCTGGGCCCTCTTGGCTGGAAGCCAAGAGTGCATCTTCTCTTGAGATGTTGCATCTTCGAAGTCCTGATTGAGAAGAGAGAGGAGAATGGCAGCTGACCTGTGTGCTACAGGTAAGGCCACTCCCACCTCTGATCACACAAGGAAATGATCTCAGTCCAGGCACAGGAAACTAGCTGGAGGACCAAGAATGTTGTGATTGACTGCACCAGTGTTATACATCCCACACTTATTGCATGTATTAGTCACTTTTTTAAAAGGGGGGGGGGGACCCAAAAGCAATACACAAAGTGAAACAAGCATGACCACCAAGTATAAAAAAACCAGAGTAGAATAAAAACACAGAAAGCAGATCTATAATGTATTTAAGAAGGGAGTCCTAACCAGGGCTTTTTTTTTCAGCCACAACTCACTGGAATTCAGTTCTAGCACCTCTCAGGTGGGTGCCATTGCCATTCTAGGAGAACAAGGGAGGCATTCGTGTTGAGTTCCGGCACCTCTTTTTCTAGAAAAATAACACTGGTCCAAACACACCACATCCCACTAAAAATATGAGGGTGGGGGGAGGCCACAAATACACCTAATAGCCTCCAGATAAAGGGTCAAAAGCTTGGGTAAATAGAAATGTTTTTGCCTCGTGCCTGAAAACCGATAATGATGCTGGCATGCCTTTCTGGCACAAACATGTATCAACTACGGAACAAACACTGTTCTTGTGTTACCACCCTCTGCACCTCTCTCAGAGGGGGCACATAGAAAAGGAGCTCAGATTATGAATGCAGAGTCCAGGTTGGTTGATGTGGAAGAGGCATTTCCTTGAGGTATTGGCATCCTGAGCCCACATAGGTCAAAATCAGCACTTTGAATTAGGCCTGAAAACTAGCTGGTAGCCAGTTTAATCGTGTCAGAAAATATTGTATATGCTTGGTCAACAATATGGCCTTTGAATTCTGCATCAGCTACATGTTCCAAACTGTCTTCAAAGGCAGCCCCACATATAACACATGGCAGCAATCTAGCACAGACACCAGAGCGAAAACAACAAAAGCTAGAAATACTGTATGAGTTTGCAATATGGTTAGGGGTTGTTGTTTTTTTGGTTTATTTAATTGTCAAATTGGAAGTTTTTTTTATAGCTGAATGCAGCATATCAGATATTATGATCTTGATCTCTCTTTCTTGCCTTTGTACAATGCTAACAGAGAAACATTGGCTACTTTATCAACCTTGAAGCGGACACCGGCAATGTCACCAAGCCCTTTCCGACCAAACCCAGCAACCAATCCATCATTCTCCTCAGTGAAGTTCAGACTACCATCATTAGGAACAGATGATGTTATTTTCTTTTCATTCTTGATAAGCTGAATTCGGATACACTACCTGATGGCAGAATTTGGCTGCTTGGCTTCACCAACTTTTTCCAGGACAATTCCTTTGGCATGGGAAGCTCCCCCAAAAGGGTTGGCTTTCAAAGCAGTACCCAGATGGGCCTTCTTGTATTGTTTGTCATGTCGTTTCTGGCCTTGGTGATGACCGCACAGCTTCCTGGCTGTTCGAAGCCCAAGGCACTTGCCCATCTTCCTCCAGCTGCTGCTGCCAGCTCACCCGAAGGAACCCGAGATCTGCAACATGTTTAGTTGTTACACTTGACACAGCCTACCCAAACTGGGCCATAAAGATCTAGACTTAGGCAGAGAGGTCGCCTTATACTGAGGTGCTAGGGAACCAGGTAAAACGCAGTGGAGGTTTAAGCACATTAGGGGGAAATGCTCAAATGCAAATGACTAGGGTTTGGATTAACAAAAAAGCTCAGAGACAGATTAGGGAAATGAGAAAGACAGAAATAGGAAAGAGGAAGGAGGTGCTAATAATTACCAGTCCAGAAGAAGGGAGAGTAAAAACAAGCAGTTTCCTGAGTTTCAACGTGACCCATGTAGCTGAGTCTTGGGGCTTATGAACAAAGGCTAGGCATGAAATATGGGGTGTGGGTGTCTGATAACAAGATGCTTGCATTTTTTATAATCCATGAACATTCAGGAAAGGGGCTCCCATCTTCAAGTGATGATTGGGTGGCAGAATATAGGGCAGCCTTCATTGGTCACACTGCAGCTAAGTCCAGTCACCCCTGGGTTCTGCGGAAAGTTCAAAGATAGACACAAGCTCCCAGACTTGTGCTTTCCATATGAAGATTCAACCGAAGAGTAACAAGCACGGATGAGAAGTAGGGAATGGAGGCAAGCGTATGGATCTAGATAAGCTGCAGAAGAGTTTGGCTCTTGCAGGCATCAACAAGGTCAGAGCAGTTTGGAGTAGACTTCTGGAGGATTCCAGAACAGCCCAGAACAGTCCTCCAAGTGGAAAATGAACAAAACGGGACTGAGAGTGGAGTTGTAGAAAGCAAGCTTCCTTAATCAGGCTTTTGCACTTAAATTATCCCACCTCGCTGTGCACATGCGTTATTGTGGGGAAAATTTCTCCATTCAGTTGCTACTATGGAGAGTAGATTTTGCAGGAACCACTAGGGCTTCCCATGGAACAATACTTAGCTGCGACCAGTGTTGCTTTCTCCAATTCCCTCGCAAATACAGCCACACATTGCTCAAAGCAAAGCCGAAATAAGCGCTTAGTTAGAATCATAGAATTGTAGAGTTGAAAGAAACTCAGAGGATCATTTAGTTCAACCCCCTTGAATGCATGAATCTCAACTGAACCGTCCATAACAGAAGACCACCCACCTCTGCTTAAAAACCTCCAATGAAGGTGAGTCCACTACCTTCCAAGGGAGTCTGTTCCACTGTCAAATAGCTCTTACTGTCAGAGAGTTCTTCCTGGTGTTTAGTTGGAATCTCCTTTCTTGTAACTTGAGTCCATTGGTTCAGGTCCTACCTGCCGGAGCAGGAGAAAACAAGCTTGCTCTATCTTCTGGACAGTTCCAGTTAAACTAAGCTGTTAGCACCAGCCCAACTGCAGAGGGCACCAGTCCTCAGCAGCCAAGCACCACTTCCTGAATTTCAGAGTCCGAAGACATGGCAATCAATTACATACCTCCTGCAGAAAAAGCACTGCAAGAATAATTAAGGGACAGATATGCAAAATGGGGTAAAATGGTAGGGCTCAGGAGTTTACTTGCGAAGACATTTGTAGGTAGGTACAGACAGTGTCTAGCAATTTCAGTTCTGCTTCAAATAGCAGCTGGGACACCTGCTTTGAAAGATCTATTTGTGAATGAGCGCCCAACCTGCCGTTTCAAATGCCAAGAGTACAAAAAGCAGGATCGTGTCCCTATATTTAAAAATATATATATCAAAAAATCATATTTAACTTTGCCATATTCCCAAATTAATCGCACACAGTGGTTGATGAGGACCGCTAAAAACCAATTACAAAGACTGACCCAGAATTCAAGCTTTATTTAGAAGCTGAATAACTGTTGATACGGATTTAGATCTTGATAATGGCAAAAGAATTAAGGGCATACTTTAAGGCAATAGGTAATGCCTCTTCAGCCATGCCACTTGTGATAATCAGAACTCTAATTTTGCCTCTGGATTGCTTCACACGTGATTTTAAAAAAACCTGTACCCCTAAAAATGTTACTTTTAAAATAATATATATATATTTCTATAGAAATATATATATATTATCTTGTGTGTCTGTGTGAAAATGAAGGGGAATACATATTTATAAATACAGATATTTTATAAGCATTAACTTAGAAAGAAGATAAACATGTATTCGTCAAGCGCTGTTGTCTGAAACTGCAAACAGTAAGTTCCATTTTCATTTGGGCTGTGTGATTTTGTTAATAATAATAAAAAAAGTTTGTACCCCAATTTGTTTCCCTTGTTTTTCCTTGCCAGTTTTCCATACTGATCTATGTTTGAAATGTATCAATTAATTACAAGTATTTGTTGTTGTTGTTGTTGTTGTTGTTGGAAGAAAGTGAAAAGGTTAAGTGTGCATCTGATAAATATTTGCTTGCAGACACATGCATCATACATATATGTAAATCATGAGGCCAGGATTGGCCTGCCAAATGTACCCCTGGTAGTAAACATATGTATGCCACAGCATAATGTAAGAGTTAGTTCTTATACCCCTTTTCTCCGAACAGTGTATTTCGGATGGCTTCATCTTATTAGATGTGTCATTCCCAATGTCCAATAAAGCATGTGTCCAACACATACAGGCTTAAATACTAGCTTAGCAACACTAGCTCGTGCCACCTGGCACACATGTAATTATTTGCAGCTGTTAATTTTATTGTTTAAGGAAATCCCTGCCAAGATAAGGCTGTTAGGCTGTGTGTGTGTGTGTGTGTGTGTGTGTGTGTGTCTTTAATTAGGTTCCAGTTTGGTGTGTAGATTAAGAGGTTATGGGACACCAATTGGAAAAGCAGCAGCATGAACAAAAGCAGAACTCGGTGCTAAAGATCCCAAATCCCTCCAAAACGGTGCCATTCGTTCTTCCAGAAGACAGCTTTCTCCAGCAACTGTCCTGCTTTGACACACTGCATCAGCATGCTGGAGACTCACAAGTGAGGAAATAGGCACATATATCATTATGAAAGGGATGGAGGCAGCCTTGCTGCTTCGTAAATAGACCCGCTTCTGTTCCAGGGAAAGCTTTTAAGAGAGGGAGAGAAAATGATGCAGTTTTTCATTGTGGTGGAATGGGGAAGACCTAACTATGGAAGGCATCTGGTGCCTGTGACATCAGATTTGCAGTTTTAAAAATGTATTCTATAAAAGGGGAGGGGAGAGGGCTAATGCATGAGAGATAGTGCAAGACTGAGAGCTGAGCAGCGTAAAATTCCCAGACATGTACACAATGCACTTCCTGATGTTCACAATGGAGCAATGATAATTTATATTGCATTTTTAGACTCTTAATCGCATTAAATAATGCGAAGAAGTACATTAAGTGAATACACATTGGATATGGCTGACATGTTGTGAACAATGTACAAAATATTCACTCGGTGTGCATAGAAAGCACTTGAAAATTCTGTGTGCACACAGCCCAAGTCTGTCATACAGTTTACGAAGTCAAGTTGAGCCCCATCCCACTGGTTCAAAACCAGCTCTAACTTCTCTTCTTATATTATGTCTGACTTCACCCTAGTAGGTCAGTTGTGCCAACTCCTGCATCAATCGTGGATATGCCCATTAGCATGGGAGGAAATAGCAACAGTCACACAAACCTACCCACGCCTGCTGCAAGTCCCCATGATGTCAAGGAGCAAGCCAGCAGTAAATCACACTGAGTAAGCTGGAGTTAACTCTTCATAAGCAAAACTAGGATCTGCACTGGACTGTCAGGCCTAATGAGCCCAGCAACTCTCCTCTTGCAGGTCTTGCCCCCATGAAGCAGTTGTGGAGACTCCCCACAGTTGCCTAAGTCCCCTCCTCTCCAGGGTTTCCCCCCAATCCTTTGGAGACTGGGCCTCCATGAAGCTAACTTCTCCTCCACCCTCTTCACGCCTCTCCTGGTTCTGGAAGAGCAATGGAGAGGGAGTTTGTTGCGGCAGCAGGAGGAGACACTCCTGACTCTTCAACAGCCTGACTCACCTCTGCCTCTTGAAGTCCTTCCTCTCCAGCTTCAGCTTCTGCCTCTGAGTATGGACTTCTCTCTGCCACAGGAAAAGTTTGCTCATATACTATGTAAAGAAATGAAATTTTGCTGTCTTCCCCTTTCCTCTCCTCTCTCTTCCTACTTCTCTTCCCCCTCAACCCTATATTGCCTTTAACAGTAATGCCTCACTCTGAATATGACTTAAATACAGTCGTACCTTGGATCCCGAACGCCTTGGCTCCCGAACAAATCGGCTCCCGAATGATCAAAACCCGGAAGTGAGTGTTCCGGTTTTCAAATGATTTTCAGAAGCCAAACGTCTGGACACTCCTGCAGCCAATCGGAAGCCGTGCTTTGGTTTCCGAATGTTTTGGAAGTCGAAAGGACTTCCGGAACAGATTCCATTTGACTTCCAAGGTACGACTGCAGTTTGAATGACTGACTTGAAAACAGGTTCTGTGTTCTATTGTTACTCAATAAAATCTTTAATAAACACACACACACACACACAAAATTAAAAAATGACAGGATATACCCTGCTATCTAGCTCATGCACACTTAGAGCTCACAAAGGGCAATTTTGCTGTTGGGAAAGAACACTTTGCACAGATTAGCCTCACAACACACATGGGAACAGTTCTAATCCTTCTCTCCCTGGAATCCTAATAGTTTCTGTGCCTTGAGCCTCCAGACTCAAGTGCCCAACACCAAACTGCATTCCAACAAGACCTCTCCCCATCGCAGGGGGGAGGAGTTGCGAGCGGGATCCACTCCTGCGCTTGCAGGGGGCGTGTTCGGCCCCCTGCCTTAGCCCCTCCTTCCTGCCGCATCAAGCCCCACAGCCAGCCAATAGGGCTGGCTGGGGGGCGGTGTCTGGCGGCATTCAAGCAGCCCGCCAAACAGCTCCCTCATTCTGGGCGGCGAGCCTCTTTGGGCTCGGGTGGCGGTTAGGCATTGGAATATTCAATAGGTGATGTAATGTGTGTGGTGTGTCAGAGGTCAGGTTGTGGCCATCACCTACCTCCTAGGGGTATCCCTTTAAAGGGATCCGGCGGTTGTGGATCCTGTCCGATGCCCTGCTAGTGGCTAGGGCCATGGCACGACCCCCGGTGACGTCAGGGGAAGCTTCCAGTTGTATTGGCATCAACAAGCTCCTTCCACTGGTTGTTAACCCTAAAGTGACTCACCCCCCCTGTGGGGTGGAGTCTTGTGTTGCGCTCTTGTCCAAGCCTAAGTCAATACCACTCACTTGCTGTAACCAATAAAGTTGTGGCCTTATCTTACCCATTAACCTAAAATCATGTGTCCGTGTGTCTTATTTACTCCCCGCGGGTGGTGGGTCATCGACTCGCAAGTGGTGTGCCACTCCTATGGAGCACTGCATGTTTCATCGCTGCAGATTTCAGCACATTTTCACACCACTCCTCTGCCATAGCCAGGGGCGTAGCAAGGGGGGGCGAGGGGGGCGGGCCGCCCCGGGTGCCACCCTGAGGGAGGGTGACACTTTGGGCGCTTAAAAAAAATTTTTTTTAAGGCTATTTTCAGCAATGCCGGGGTGGACCTGCAGGGGCGCCAGCGAGGAGCGGTGTCACCCCCCTCGCTGGCCGCCCCTGCGGCTCCGCCCCAGCAGCGCCGAAAATGGCACCCCCCCCCCCCGTTCCAGCGGCTTTTCCCGCCGCTGGCTTGCAGAGCCGGGGAATGGAAAGGGGCGGGCCACCGAGGAGGGGTGACACCCCTCCTCGCTGGCCCGCCCCTCTCCCTTCCCTGACTTGCGCTCCGCCCATGGAGCCCCGGCGGCGGCTTCGGGGTCTCTGAGGGCTGCAGAGCCTCCCGAATCCGCCGCCGGTCAGGCATCCCTTGGTGCACCGGGCAGCTGCTCGTGCCGCCCGGCGCGCCAAGGGGGGTGACAGGCGGCGACTTCGGGAGACTCTGCAGAGCCTCCCGAATCCGCCCCCCGTCCGGCACCCCTTGGCGCACCGGGCGGCTGCTCGTGCCGCCCGGCGCGCCAAGGGGGGTGACAGGCGGCGACTTCGGGAGACTCTGCAGAGCCTCCCGAATCTGCCCCCCGTCCGGCACCCCTTGGCGCACCGGGCGGCTTCTCGTGCCGCCCGGCGCGCCAAGGGGGGTGACAGGCGGCGACTTCGGGAGACTCTGCAGAGCCTCCCGAATCCGCCCCCCGTCCGGCACCCCTTGGCGCACCGGGCGGCTGCTCGTGCCGCCCGGCGCTCCAAGGGGAGTGACAGGCGGCGACTTCGGGAGACTCTCTGCAGAGCCTCCCGAATCCGCCGCCGGTCAGGCATTCCTTGGTGCGGCCGGCGGCTGCTCGTGCACGAGCAGCCGCCGCATGCACCAAGGAATGCCATGCCAGACGGGCGCCGGCTTCGGGAGGCTCCCGAAGTTGGCGCCCGGCATCCCCGGGGGCGGGGCGTCGCGCTTTACGCGTGCGTCATGACGTCATGACGCACGCACACGCCGCAACGCCCCGCACCCGGGGGGGTGCCTCTTGGCTTCCCGCCCTGGGTAGCCAAGAGGCACGGAACGCCCCTGGCCATAGCTGAAGTTGTAATAGAAATTGGAGTTCTTGGTGATGTACAGCAGTCAAAATTGTAGAATGCAAGAACTCTGGCCAGGCAGTAGATCAGTTTTTGAATCTTCAAACAGTTTTAATATTATAGTATTGCAACAAATTCCAGTTGAAATAAATTCCTGTTCCAGGACAAGGCCCTGTTTCGCTAATTCTTCGTCAGCTAAATTTGCCCACACACAGAAGACACATTGGTACACTTTGACCATGAAAATTTAGCTGATGAAGAATTAGCGAAACAGGGCCTTGTCCTGGAACAGGAATTTATTTCAACTGGAATTTGTTGCAATGCTATAATATTAAAACTGTTTGAAGATTCAAAAACTGATCAGAGTTCTTGCATTCTACAATTTTGACAGTTGTAGCCTTGCAAGACCAAAGCATTATTGCCCGTTTGGAGGTTGGACAACAAAAATTTAATGGGTCTGAGGGACAGCTTAACGGTTGGTCAAAGTGTCCGGATAAGCACATCCTTTTGTTAGGGAAACTACAGGTGTTATGTTGCCATGGTAACTAGCTGTTTAGACGTTGCTTCTCAAATAGAGTGCCATTTGGGGGAATGTTCTGTGTAGAAAGGGTGGGGGGGAACTATTCACAGAAGAGGCCACACCTTCCCCATGCCCAGCTGAGGATGAAGAAATCCTGGTGTCTGCTGTCTGAAGAAAAGTGATGCAGTTTGTAATTAGATATGGAGACAGGCACAGGGAAAGAGACTGAGCTTGAGCTCTGTATGTGTCTTCAGGTATGATGCAATTCTGGGCTGTATCAATAGGAGTATAGCATCTAGATCAAGGGAAGTAATAGTACCACTGTATTCCACTCTGGTCAGACCTCACCTGGAATACTGTGTCCAGTTCTGGGCACCACAGTTCAAGAAGGATATTGACAAGCTGGAACGTGTCCAGAGGAGGGCAACCAAAATGGTCAAAGGCCTGGAAACGATGCCTTATGAGGAACGGCTTAGGGAGCTGGGTATGTTTAGCCTGGAGAAGAGAAGGTTAAGGGGTGATATGATAGCCATGTTCAAATATATAAAAGGATGTCATATAGAGGAGGGAGAAAGGTTGTTTTCTGCTGCTCCAGAGAAGCGGACACGGAGCAATGGATTCAAACTACAAGAAAGAAGATTCCACCTAAACATTAGGAAGAATTTCTTGACAGTAAGAGCTGTTCGACAGTGGAATTTGCTGCCAAGGAGTGTGGTGGAGTCTCCTTCTTTGGAGATCTTTAAGCAGAGGCTTGACAGCCACCTGTCAGGAATGCTTTGATGGTGTTTCCTGCTTGGCAGGGGGTTGGACTGGATGGCCCTTGTGGTCTCTTCCAACTCTATGATTCTATGATTCTATGATTCTAGGTACTAGCTGTCTCCCCGGAGATCTGATGCAGGAGCAACCGACTTTGGCTGTATTTTTGGAGTATTTAAGCTTTGTGTCCACCAGGTGCTATTTTTCTAGAACAAGAGGTGCCAGAACTCACCATGAATGCCTCCCTCATTCTCTTAGAATGGCAATCGCACCCACCTGAGAGGTGTTGGAACTGAGTTCTGGCGAGTTCCAGTTGGGGAAAAAAGCCGAGTCCGCTTATGTTCAAACTGTGTGTTTGCCAATAAACTGACTACTACAAAACACAGAAAAGCCTCTACTTACTGTTTTTGAAAGGAAACCAAACATGGGGTAAGCAAGCACCATAGAAGCCAACTCCCCAATAAAATATTTGAGATGCCTGCCCCCCAAAGTTGATGGGTGTTGCCATTCAAATGGTTTGCATGTGCTGCGACTTGTGATTGATTATTCAGGGTAGGGCTTACCTGCCCCCCAATATTTCATTCAAGTTGGCACCCCTGGCAAGGCCTGCCATTGCTCAGAAAAGAATAGCGAGTCCAACAGTTTTAACTTCTTGATTACTCAAAAATAAATAAAAATAAAAATAAAAATTGTGAAGCAGCTATTTACCTGCTTGTCAATAGTCCCTGGAGATTTGGTATATATAGCTAAAAATGCAGCCCTGTGCCTTTGACAGCAGCCCAAAACATACAAATGAAGCCAATAAAGGTTTTTCCCATCACTTTCCCACCGTGCTGCCAGAAAAAAGCTTAGCTGTGTCTTTTTCTCTTCCCAATGAAATCTCCCACCAGGCAGCGATCCATTCATTCCCTTTGGTCTCTCTTCCCTCTAGCACTGGGTGCCTGGACATTGCCAAGGAGCTAAAGTCAGCTGCTCTTGCTGCCACTAAGCCTCTAATTGCTCATTGAGTCATATGCTTCAGTGAAAGGGACTTAACGACCTTTGCAATTTCCGTGGAGATCGGAAAGCAATATAAACTCATCACGACCAGATTAACCAGAGGGGAAGCTGGAGACACCCGCGTGTTCAAGGCAGCAGGTAAGGGAGACAGCACCCCCCCCCCCATCACATTTAGCAGACTCAATAAGCGCCACCAAACAGCTTGTCTGTAGCAGTGGCGTAATCACAGCTCTGAAGCAGATGCATTGGTACCTATTGTGCAAAGGGACAGTCGATCGATACCTGGATGAGAAAGACTCACTTCAGTATGCCAAACGGTGTCTGGCGTAAAGGACTGCGGGAACTTCATCTTTCATTATCTTTCATTCGAGATGGTGATGGTTAAGAGATCAGTCATAAACTGGGCCGTTACCTTGTTAGAGGTAATGGTTAGTTAATTAATTGTACGTATAACTTCACTATATTACCCGGTTAAATCTCCATAGATCTGCACATGAATCATAGTTTTGAAGGGGTAAAATGATTCTTTTACCATCTTTTTTCTTTTGCTTTTTTTGGGGGTATTTTATATTATTTATTGAAAAATATTTTTAAAATACATTACAAGGGCACAGAGTAAGATAGGGGCATCCTACCAGACCCTCCAACCTTTCTCAAATGAAAATAGGGACGTCCTATTAAGGAAAAGCAGGACATTACAGTATCAAACAAGAAAACAGGACGACTTATGTAAATCTGGGACTGTCCCTGGAAAACAGGGACCCTTGGCCAGTCTGCACTCACATTCTTTCTCCTGGTTAAATGCTTTTACCTGGAAAACGCTGCTTGAAGTTAGAGCTTTCTGAGAAAGTCACTAAACGGCTGCTATGTACTAAAGGCATTTTGCTTTAGCGGTCCGGCAATGGAGATACATATATTTCCCCCTGAATATTGAATGGCTGTGTGATTTTACTTATGTCCCTTCTTTACCCAACAGAGTTCTACAGCTGGTGGAAGCCACCAAGATCATGTCTTTCTGACATTATATTTGCAACCACCTAAGACACATTCATCAGCTGACCACAGGAAGCCTTTACTGATGGTTCTGAGGGGAAGAGTTGAACTTGGGGGCTGTCGTTGCTATGGGCATCAAGGCTCTGAATGAGCAAACCTTCAAATCCACAATTACTCACCCACACGTTGGAGACAAACCAATTGCTTCCGCTAACCCTGCGGTTTGTGTGGGTGTTTGTTTTCATGAAAGCGCAAGTTGTCTAGCTGCTTTTGCCATCCCTGAAGCATAGTTTCCCAAGGCAGGTGATTTGTAAGGCAGCTACTTACACTAGCGTAGGATTTGATATAGATGCCTAGTGTATACTAGGATTATTTATCTATACACGGATCAATGTACATGATCCACTGCTGAGTAACACAAAAGAACGAGACACCTGAGGAACTTCCAACCTAAGCTTTGATGGAAGCAGAAGAAGGAAGAGGCAAAACTGACACACGGTCAGTGTGATCAAATGCAGTTTGTGCGTACTTAGGCCTTGTTGTGTTGGGGAAGAGAGTTAAGTAGTTACACACCAAAGCCTGCTTTTCACTGAGGTGGGAAATCCTTGTTGAGGCTGTGCCATTTCACACTGGGTTGTAGCTTGTGCGGCTGAACCCTCCTCCATACAAAAAATAATAGAAGTCCCTGCATGAAGAAATCCAGATGTCAAGGATAAGGATTCCAAACTAGTCTTCTCCCTGTCATGCTAGCTCTGGATGTGTGGTAGAAACCTTTGTATGTGGGAGGGAAGAATTCAGTCATGTGTGCCTATAGCACTTTATATACCCTTTAGCGGCCCCAAATGCAGCAAAGTCGTTTCCCCATGCTGTGTTTCAAGTCATATTTGCAAACCAGAGTGGGGCCAAGATGTCTCCACCCAATGAACATTACCTGTCTTGAGCCTGCAAGTCCTATTCACGAAGCTGCCTTGTGAAACAGCTGCCTCAAATGTATACACGTCAGCTTAACTGCAAAGTGAATGTGGCTTCTGTAAATCCGGGGCTGTCGCTGGAAAATAGGGACACTTGGAGGGTCTGGGTTTATAAAATCATGCATGGCATGAAGAAAGTAGAGAAAAACGGTCCCCCCCCCCCATTTCTAATAAGCTTTCCTCATAGGGAAGTTGCTCCAGACCCTTGATCATTTCAGTTGCCCTTTCCCAACTCTAAAGGTAAAGGTTAAGGTACCCCTGACCGTTAGGTCCAGTCGCGGACGACTCTGGGGTTGCGGCGCTCATCTCGCTCTATAGGCAGAGGGAGCCGGCGTTATGTCTGCAGACAGCTTCCAGGTCATGTGGTCAGCATGACTAAACCGCTTCTGGCGAACCAGAGCAGCGCACGGAAACGCCGTTTACCTTCCCGCCGGAGCGGTACCTATTTATCTACTTGCACTTTGATGTGCTTTCGAGCTGCTAGGTGGGCAGGAGCTGGGACCGAACAACGGGAGCTCATCCCGTCGCGGGGATTCGAACCGCCAACCTTCCAATTGGCAAGACCTAGGCTCAGTGGTTTAGACCACAGCACCCCCACCTCCCAACTCTACAATATCCTATCTGAGGAAATTGCACATTAGGTTAGAGTGACTATTATCTTCCGAACCAAAGAATTACAAGGACTACTGGCCTGAACATATTTGGTTAGAAAGCTCAGTAGAGTTCAAGGAGACCAAAAATAATAATAAAGGCACAACACAGACATCCGAGAGATAAGGATTAGCACACATTGACCTTAAGCAGATTTCTTAGTCAGGATAACGGCAAAATTAAAATAATATAGTAATGAGGAGAGGCTCACACTCCAGCACCTGACAACCCTAGTGCTTCTGCCTAGTGTTATTTTTTCCAGAAAAAGAGGTGCTGGAACTCACTATGAACACCTCCCTTGTTCTCTTAGAATAGCAATGGCACCCACCTGAGAGGTTCCGGCAAGTTCCAGATGAAAAAAAGCCCTGATTACACCACAACCAGTTCACCAAAAGCTGTCACTCCTGTGAGACTAAATAGTCTGAGGCCACCATCACTTAGAAACCAATGTGTAATGCCGCCTTACACGTCTCAGATCGGTCTATAGCGCAAGGACTTTCACATGTTTGACGCTTGTCTTATTACAATGCTCCTCAGTTTTCCTGAGCTGTTTGGTACAGGCTGATTTATTTATTTTTAATGAAAGTCATGGGGACACAATGCATGTGGCAGTCACCTTCAAACTAGTCTCAGGGCCTTTGCTGGGTAATGGATGGCCCTGGGGAAAATTTTGACAAAAGCAGACAATCACTTTCTCTTTCCTTGAGGCAAACATACCAGGGAAAGCAAGGCCAGAGATGTGCCATTAGTATTCAGGAAAGCTTCTAGAAGGTGACGAGAACAGTTAAAAAACAAAACAAAAACAGCCACCTTCCAAAACACAACCAAGGGCCTCAAAAAAATATGTGATCTTCCCTAAATAGCACAACTGATGCAACCAATACAGGACCAATTCAGCCCACGTCAGAGAAAACGAAACCTCTGCCTAGATGGTTATAAACATACCTGTTTTATACGAGATAAAATGCAAACGCTATGTTGGGGAGGTTGTAACGATAAAGGTACATGCTAAATGACAAATATATTCTGGAAAAGAAAAAAATGACACCTACCTCTTAGCTCTCTTAACGTTTATATGAGGAACAAAACAAAGAACTCAGGAGTAAAAACAACAACCCCCCCCCCCAATAGGATTTATGTTGACAGCTGCCAAATTAAATGGCGCAAACAAGGAACACTGGTAATCCAAACTGTGGGGTTTTTTTTGGCAAGGGTTGGAAAGGGGACACACACAAAATAACAGTGGCCGAAGGAAAATACAAAAAAAAACCCAGTACCTTCACTATTTTAATTAATTATACACATATAACAAGGAACCAGGCAGAGGGCCTTCTCGGTGGTGGCGCCCACCCTGTGGAACACCCTCTCACCAGATGTCAAATAATTAAACAACTATCTGACTTTTAGAAGACACCTGAAGGCAGCCATGTTTAGGGAAGTTTTTAATGTTTGATGTTTTATTGTGCTTTTAATATTATAGGGAAACCCAACCAGATGGGTGGGGTATAAATAATAAATTATTATTAAATCATCCTCATCATCCTCAGGACATGCAATACTAGCTTCTGTGAGGTCCTCTGTATAGGCTAGGTATGGGGCAGTAGGTACTAAGGGCCTGTCCATCTGCTAGAGTTGTCTGGCCTCAAGAGTTTGAGCTCTCTCTTCAGGGACTCCAGTCAAACTGAGGTAAAACTCAGGGAGCATTGCTAGGAGCAAAGAGTGAAGGCTATTTTCTGCTTGCCTGCAGTGTTTTTTGCTATTCACTCCCCACCTCCAGGTCTATTAGGCTTAGGGCCGCATTTAGGTTTGATGAGGCCCTAAGCTACTGAAGGTCCCTTTATATGTCCAGCTGTCCTTTGTCAACAACAAATTGTTGCTGTTTTTTGTGTTGAAAATATGCTATACGGTAATTTCTGGACCTAATAGGTATCTAAAGCCATTTGCACATGTTGTCATGCAACCAGTCCATGCAGAATGCAGGCACCCTATATCTAGAAATGATATTTTAGGGAGCAGGCTAGCAGGCGGGGCCCATTACTTATATCAGAGGGGCCTACACAACACAAAACACTGTTGCTGTATGTAGGCTTTATTTTATTTGTTTTTTATCTTATATTTTGGAAATGTATATCCAGTTTGTTTGCTTTCCTTTACATTTTTGGGGGGCCCCCAAGCGAGTGGGGCCCTAAGCTATAGCTTGTTTAGTTTATACGTAAATCCGGCACTGATCAGGCTTCACCCTCCCCTTCCTAAGTCTGCTCAGACTAATCCACAAGGTGAGGCTCCTCCATCGCCAGTGCATGTATGTGAGTGACCCATTTCTTCATGCTATATTGCAGAGAGGACACGTATTGGGGAGAAGTGTCAGCGAGAAAGGTTGTGTGGGTTTACAAAACCTGTTTGTTTTTTTTAAAAAGGAAAGAACCCCCCCCCCTCAACATTTCCAGGACTCGTTTCCCTACACAGCGAGCATTTTCAAAGGCTTTCGCAGCACCTCTGATGCAAAGGTAAATGGAAGCATGTTCATTTGTTGAATGGGTAAAGAAAAACTAAGAAGAGAGCCGATAAGGAAAGCTGGATTCTGGAAGACGGCTGTACGTCCCAATTATAGATGAAAGCTCAGAGGCTGTGCTAAGATGGGACTTGAGGTCTCCATTAATTATAAATAAATTATCTACACTTATCGCCGAAATGAAATTTCCAGATAAAACTTTACGTTTGAAAGTACATCAGCTGTATAAATATTTATGCAAGCAACTTCTCTCTCTCTCTCTCTCTCTCTCTCTCTCTCACACACACACACACACACTGCAGAGTATGCAAGAAAAAGAGAAACAGCATGTGGGTTTCCTTAAGGTTTAATTTTTCAGAATCGTAAATGCAGGAATTAAAGCCCTCTAAAAAGCTGGAGGTTACGCACTAAGAAACATGCACTCTGCATATGCTCGGGTGTACTGTTTAAGCCGCTCACAGTCGCAAATAAAGCTTGGAATAAATAAATTCCAAGGGTTGAATTATTGCCTAGGTACCTTTGATTAGAGTCCTGAGAACTACTTCCAAAGCAAATTCTGGAGGTTTCCATCTTGCATTCAGCCCCAAAGCTTAATTATTCTGTTATTAGTGGAAATCCCACTAAATGAATGGGAGAGTATAGAGAAGACACTGATCATAATTATGGAAAAACAACAACTCTGGGTCTTACAAAGAACTTTCTACAAAGGATGGTAAGAATTGCAAAGTCTTCTCAAAGAAGGTACTTTTTATCATATGTGGTGGGAATGTAAGAAGGTGAAATGCTTTTGGGACATTTCTTAATGAAATTAAGAAAATGATGAAATATACATTTTCTAAAAAACCAGAAGCTTTCTTGTTGGGAATAACAGGTACTGGTACTGATATTTAAAAACAAGATGTTAAACTTTTCCAATGTGCTGTAACTGCGGCTAGAATCTTAATTGCACAGAAATGGAAATAAGAAAAATCACTGACAAAGGAAGAATGGACAGTGAAATTGATGGAGTATGCGGAATTGGACAAAATGATGGGAAGAATCCGAGAACAGCGGGACCAGAAGTTCATCAAAGATTGAACTAAATTTGCAGATTATTTGAAAGACAATTGCACGCAATTGAATAGGTAGGATTGCAAGAAGCTTTGTAAGTTAATAAATAAGATCATTGTAGTATGATGTTTTAGTGAAAAATTTATGTATGACCTTTGAAAGCAGTGATTGATGTGTGAAATATAGATATTAGTGATAAATATTAGGACATCATAAGGAGGGTTTGAAGGAAGTCATGGCCCTAAAAAGCCAAAATGCTAAGATTGTGAAAAGATAAAGTGATGGATATTATTATTGTATTGTTATAAACTTAATAAAAATATGGCCAAAAAAAAAAGAATTGCAGTCTTCTCAGGGCCAAGCGAGATGGGACAGGGTAACGTATGTGTGAATCAGTTCTGTTTCCATATAAATAGGAGGTTGGGGTATTTACATGAAAAGAAGAATATAGGGGAACAAAGTGAATATCTCCCCCTCTTTTCACCACTACTTGGTGCAGGTTCCCCACCAGTGCTATTTTTCTAGAAAAAGAGATGCTGGAACTCACAATGAACGTCTCCCTTGGTGCCAGAACTGAGTTCCGGCGAGTTCCGGATGAAAAAAAGCCCCGACTCTGATACTGGGAATGAACTGGGCAGGGAGAAAATTAAGGCATACCATGAAAATAGCAAGGAAATGATTTTATCATGGTTGCATTTTTACTCCCCAAAAGAGGTACATGTGGGATTTTCTGCCTCCCAGCGCCAAATTAACTTGACTGGCCTTGGGTATGGTACATCTTACATCAGGCACCATTTTCTCTTCTGAACTTTCACCTCAGGCAGCAAAATATTCTGGGCTGGCTGTATGTTCCCCTTCCCTGCATGCTCCCTTTTGTGTCAAGAGCAGACTTGTTTTGTTTTTCAGCCCCTTAGCTAATGTTTCCTAGCAATGGTCTCCCCACACTTTCATACCCTCCAACATTTATCCAATGAAAATAGGGACGTCACATTCCAGAATGATAATTTTACTATTTATACCCCACACATCTTATTGGGCTGCCCCAGCCACTATGGGCGGCTTCCAACGTATATAAAAACATAATAAAACATTAAACGTGGGACTGCCTTCTGACACTTTGGGGGTCGGATAACTTCACACTCTCCAACATTTCTCTGATGAAAATAGGGACATCCTAAGCCAGTGATGGCTAACCTTGACACTCCAGATGTTTTGGAACTTCAACTCCCATCATCCCTAGCTAACAGGACCAGTGGTCAGGGATGATGGGAGTTGTAGTCCCAAAACATCTGGAGTGTCAAGGTTAGCCATCACTGTCTAAGGAAAAGTGGGACATTCCGGGATCTCCTGTATGAACTCTTTATTTACCCAGAATCTCATGTAAATCTCATGTTCTGCTAGCCAGTTAACTGGCTTAGAGGAATTCTTTCATAGCTTCTGAAGGAGGGACCAATTCAGGTTAAGGCAATTCCCCTGGGGACACTTCTCCTTCTGTGATCCAACTGCCAGGCACCTTATTTGACAGAAAGAAACCTACCAATGCTAGTGACTCAGGAGATTGAGGAAGTCTGGTCAAGAAGTCTAGGCTACAGGACTGAAAGGAAGAATTCAGGCATATTGAAAATCCAGCCTACTTTCTTCCCCACCACTCACCCGTTTTCCTTTTGAAGCTCTGCTTTGAGGGTGGATAATTAAAAACGGTTCTCATGAATTCATTTGGCTTAGTTACACATGCAAAAACATATCACTTTGATACCAGCTTGTAACTCTCATGGCTGCCCCCCCCCCCCCACAATCCTGGTACTTGTGTGGTGAGGGTGCTGGAAATTGAGATCCCTAACCTCTCCCTGAGGACAGAGATTCACTGTTAAAACAGTTCACATCTCAAGTGTGAACTGAGGTAGGCCTCCGTTCAAGAACGTCTAGCATCTCGGCTCGCCAAATTAAACAACTAGCATGCACAGAGCAAGAGGGGTAAGAGATTTCCAGAGCCACTCTGACCATCTCTCCTCAAAGTTCGCTCACCTAAGCTGCCCAATTTCAACAGATTGCTGCTGCTGCCCACTCATCCACCTGCCCAGGGGTGCCAACTTGAATAAAATATTGGGGAGGGGGGAGGCACAGGTAAGCCCTGCCCCACATCATTGATCACATGATGCAGTGCACACACAACATTTGAATGACAATTGCCCATCAACTTTGGGGGCAGACCCCTCCAATATTTTAGGGGGGGGTCAAAGCCCCCATGGCCCCTAAGAGTTGGCTCCTATGCCCACGAAAGTGGCAACGGTACTTGCCACTGCCTTGCAGAGCTGCTTTAGCTAGTGAATGTCCTTCTTAATATCCACACGTTATGGTGAAATGTAGGTGGCTGGTGCCAACTAGGGGTTAGAGGAAAACCAACTGTTAGTGGAGCTGGAACCAATGACAAGACAGAGACAACTAATTCTAATTTCACCCTCCTCTTCCTCCTTGTTAATGACAACCCTGAGACGAAGAAGCACGAAGCTTCCAGTCAGTGTCCTTCCTTGAATTATATGCAAGCAAAATGGCAGACGCGTCAGGGCTCGCAGACAAGGGGGGGGGGTGGAACAGCACCCTCTTTACCCTAACAGACCAGCCTCCAGTGGTTGGGATATTGCTGCCACAGGATTTAAACATTTATGGAAACAGAAAAGGTAGTTTTCTAAGTCCTTATTGTTTGCAGCATGCTGAGGATTCGAAAACCAAATGTCAGGGGCAAAACGTCTGGCTCCACTCAAACTTACTGTTGCCCAAAATGCCCAGACCCTCCGAGTGTCCCTATTTTCCAGGGACAGTCCTGGATTTACAAAAGCAGTCCTGGTTTCTGATTTGATCCCGGAATGTCCCGCTTTCCCCTATTTTTGTTGGAGAGTATGGAGATCTGCAACCCCCCGAGCCAAGGAGTTAAATAACTATACAATCTTTAGAAGACACCCGAAGGCAACCCTGGATAGGGAAGTTTTCGAATGTTTAATGTTTTATATACATGTTGGAAGCCGTGGCTGGGGCAACCCAGCCCGATGGCCAGGGGGGTGGGGGTGGGGGTGGGGGTGGTGGTGGTGGTGGCGGCGGCGGCAGCGGCGGCGTTGTTGTTGTTGTTGTTGTTGTTGTTGTTGTTGTTGTTGTTGTTGTTGTTGTTATGGAATAGGACATCCCTCTTTTCATCGGAGAACTGTCGAAGGATATAAATGTAAGGGGCATGGCTTCCAGTAGTCAGTGAGGGCAGCTTTCAGAGTTTTGCACGATTTCCTGTTTCACAGATCTTCATTCCCAATGCCTTAATCTCTCTCTTTTTTAAAAAAAGTCTTTTATTGGTTTCTTTCTGTACATTACATTACATAAAACATAGACAAATTGCCGTAGCCTTTAAAGATACATTAAGTAATGAAAATTACGTAAATTTAGAATAAGTTCTTAACTTAGGAAAGGAAAAAAAAGTAAAAGAAGAAAAAAAAGAAAAAAAGAAGGAAAAAGTAACTAAAGATTCGGGTAATTTCTCTCCGAAATTCCCTATCTTGACAAGCGTAAAATTTGCCTTTACAAATGATCAAAATGACTTCCACTTCCCAATGCCTGAATCTCAGTCCCATCCCCGCAACCAATATATAAACAAACAGGACACGAATAATACAAGCTAAATGAGGAATTTCGGTCCCTTTACACAGAATTAGGATTGTTTCCAAGGAAGGCCTCTAATAGGCAAACCAGTGTTGGGTACATTCCAGGGATCTCTTCCACAAACTCCTGCTTTCCTTCCCTCCATGTTCTAAACCTCTCTGGTACCTTTTATTTTCTTCTCAGCAAAGCTGTTATCAGAATGGTGCAGCGAGGAGAAAAGCTTAGCTTCCCTCTGATACAATCAATAATGCCAGAAGACTTCATTACAGCTGACCTCTATTCCTATCCTTCCCAATCCGATCATGCATGCTGACTGAGAAACTACAAACTTATTTTGGGGTGGCTGTTCTTTCCTTTCTCAGCTGCTGCCTCATTTCAAGTCACAGTTTGCTGCAACTTTTTAAAGAAAATTAACTCCATGCACGTATTAGCAAGAGAGGTTTTAAGATGGAATAGAACAAGGGCAGCCAATGACTCCAGCTCCCATAATCCCTGACCACAGGGCCATGCTGGCTGAGCTCATGGGAGCTGGAGTCCAATGTCTGGTCAGCTCCACGGTGGATAACTGCGGTGTGCAGGGTAGCAGCAATGGGGCAGAAATTTGCATCAATTTGCATTCAAATGCAAACCTACCTAATTCACACTCCTCTGAATGTTGGAATGTATTCTCCGGCCAAGTAATGCATACATGACAATGAATACATTACTGAAAATAACATACAAGGATAAATAATAACATACTGGGGGAAATTCCTCAGCAAATAAATATGTCGCATGCAAAAAATGTTTGTATTATGATTAAATTCATACTAAAATGCTACTGAGTTTTCATGAGGCATTTCCTAAATAAAAACGCAAACTGATGTTGATAATCGAAGACTGGAAAAATTATAAACCAACATTGACAGATTTGCACATCCCTAGTAGAGGAGTAAGCCAGATTGATGGGATGGCTTTCTGTTGGACATGCAAGTTTTTGAATTTTACAGGACTGAATCATCCAGCAGTATTGTCGAAAGCCCTGTGCAATGCAAGAGCTCTTCAGAAGAACTCTTTGTTTAATATTTCAGATGTTTTAGGCCATGGCTCTGTTTTTTGGGGACTAGCAAGGTCTTAATATAAACCAAGCCCCGCGTAGATAGATGTCCCAATTTGGTGGGTCTAGTCTTATATGACACTTGCAAGACGCATGCACCAACACTGGGTCTCCATTCTGATTGGTCCTGTGTCAGGGTCCACCCAATGGAAAGTACAGGCAATTTCCTGCCTAGAATGGCGGAATTCCAGTAACTCCAGTTTAATCTGGAACGTGGACTAAGAAAATTGGGTTGTCCCCTCTGATCTTCTCGCCATGTTTCCTGAATTGCAACTCCTCTTCCCCAAGCCTATCCCAATTCCCAAGACATTTTCTTGCCTGAGGTGGAGCAGAAAACAACATGCACACGCGTAGATCACAGTGCACCCAAAGCTGGCCAAGTTATTTTGGCCCTTGAGGCAGAAAACCCAAGCACCTGTCTTGCTTCACTGGCAGTAGAAATCCACAATCACTGACAATCTACTGTCCTTTCACACCGAAATCAGCAGCCTGAGAGGGTCACTTCACTAATAGCAGGTCTAACCCCACACAGAACAAGTGTTCACACTTTATGTTAACAGGGAAGGAGGGGATTACAATCAGGAACACTCTCAAGGACATGCCCAGAGGAAGAGAGGGTGGAGCATGGCTACATTCTCACTTCAAGACAGCAAAACAACTCAAAACCCAATCTATCCACACCCTCCCTAATTTTCTTTCAACCCTCTCCCCAACTTTGCTGTTGCTGTGAAGAACATGCTCTTGATTTCCTGAAGGTTACCTCTGCCTTTGGGGCTAAGAAAATGTCAAGCAAGCCGATTCCACGACTGCTCCAGAAATAACCGTTTCCCTGCAGAATAAACCTAATTTTATTTTATATCATAACTTTGAACAGCCACTACTGGGCATCTGAGTAGCTCCCTCCATTCTTCTCATGATGCTAAAATGGAAATCTGGGTGTATCAGGCATGAGCGACCTAAAAGGAAGATTATCCTTGGATAACATTAAAAATAAATAAAAAGGGTATATGCTCTGAACACCAATTATCCCATGCAGAGAGGTCCGTTTGTTGAAAAAAATAGTAGAATTCTGGTGATCTCATTGGATAGATTTCTGAGATAAGTGACGTATGCCAGCGATAGCAGATAGCAATTGCAGACTTCCCAAAGGCAGATAGCAATAGGGTACTGAGCAACTCTTGGTCTAGGTCAGCCTTTCCCAAGCTGGTGCCCTCCAGAAATTTTAGACCACAAATTCCATCAGCTAGCTGGGACAGATGAGTGTCGGAAGTCCATAACATCTGGAGAGTGCCAGGTTTGAAAAAGAAGGTGGATGTAGCAAGGCCTAGCCGGGAGGTACGAGTTAGGGCCAAGAGGATCCGTCAGCTAGCTCTGCCCTTTGCCTTCAATAAATATGTCATCTGTTTCTGCCAGGATCTGTCCAAAGTTTTCCTTAAAGATGTGATTTTCAGACAGGCTAGAATCCCAGCAACTCTGATGATACAAATTAAAATCTGCAGGTAAGCAATAGCATCACCTCCAACCTTTCTCGGATGAAAATAGGGATGTCCAATTGAGGAAAAGCGGAGCATTCTGGGGTCAAATAAGAAACCAGAATGGCTTCTGCAATTCCAGGACTGTCCCTGGAAAAATCAGGACACTTGGAGTGTATGCAGTAGTTAATTCCTTAAAAAAGAGGCGTTGAGGGTCAGACCTTTAAAGCCCTAAACGGCCTCGGCCCAGTATACCTGAAGGAACGTCTCCACCCCCATTGTTCAGCCCAGACACTGAGATCCAGCTCCGAGAGCCTTCTGGAGGTTCCCTGACTTTGAGAAGTGAGGTTACAGGGAACCAGGCAGAGGGCCTTCTTGGTAGTGGCGCCTGCCCTGTGGAACGCCCTCCCATCAGATGTCAAGGAAATAAACTATCTGACTTATAGAAGACATCTGAAGGCAGCCATGTTAAGGGAAGTTTTTAATGTTTGGTGTTTTATCGTGTTTTTAATATTTTGTTGGGAGCCACCCAGAGTGTCTGGGGAAACCCAGCCAGATGGGTGGGGTATAAATAATAAATTATTATTATTATTATTAAAGAGGAAGACACGTTATGCTTGCTTGCCCCAAAGTTCATCTCTGACACCTGACCTATGGAAACAGACTCTGGTCATTGGGCAGAAAAGGAATGGCATTCAGCTCTTGCTCAGAGGCGTAAGAATTTCTTAGTTCTAACCAGTGGCAGGTTCCAGTGCAAAGTCTCCACGCCCCCTGTCTCAAATAAGCCTTGAAAGCAAGCGATGGGGAAGAGGGAAGGAAAGGCGAGGAATAATGGAAGGCTGCAGGGCTACAGACGGGGCGCAGGGCAGCATTCTATCCAGCTCCGCTCAGGGTGCCCCACCAGCTGTTTGTGTGCCAATCCCCAGAGCTTAGGCATTACGAAGAGGTCACCTTTGGTAACAGGCCACTGCGTACCCCATGCTTGGGCGGCTGGGAAGAGTATCTCATTTCTTCCTCAATTAGCTGCTGATTAGCACCATCCCTTGGCCCCCGGCCAGCCTCCATTTAATGCACCATTAATAATTCATTTCTCAGAGAGCAGGGAGACAAAGGGAGAAGGGGCTGGCTAGGACCACGCTGGAATATCAGATTGTCACCAGAACAGGAAATGTAGTCATAGTGCCGGAGAAAGGAGCAGAGAAAAAGTTGGCTAGGGACAACCAAGAACCGCTAAATGTCTAGTTGATATTAACAACAACAACAAGAACAGAGAAAGGGAGGCACAGAAGCTGGCTATCTTAACATCACGGAGGGAAATCTGGCAAAGATTTCCTCCATAAATTTATCCTTCTATTGGAAGAAGAAGAATAAGAGTTTGGATTTGATATCCCGCTTTATCACTACCCGAAGGAGTCTCAAAGCGGCTAACATTCTCCTTTCCCTTCCTCCCCCACAACAAACACTCTGTGAGGTGAGTGGGGCTGAGAGACTTCAAAGAAGTGTGACTAGCCCAAGGTCACCCAGCAGCTGCATGTGGAGGAGTGGGGATGTGAACCCGGTTCACCAGATTATGAGTCTACCGCTCTTAACCACTACACCACACTGGCTCAGATATGATAGCAATTAGTGTTGCTTTTAAGCTAGGAAAAGTATGGAAGCTTTTTTCGTTCATCTGCCTTGAGGGGTGGGGGGAAATAAATAGCAAGTGTTTTTCAAGCAAAAGAAATAATTATTTGCCATTGTAGCAGGGTGTCAAGAATTTCATTAGTGTACCTCCATGGGCAGCTGGTAGCAGTGAAAATGGCTCACAAACTACTCAAGAACATACTAAAAATTTCTCTCCTCTGAGCATTGACATCCTCATACGACATTGACTTAAAATACTGAACCTGCAAAAATACTGCCTTATTAATCAAATACAAAATCCAGAAGAGAAATCCCAATGGTATACCTCCTGCCTTAACACTCGGCAGACACGCAAGAAATGAAAGGGGAGGAAGACATGGAAAAACAGGTGCACATGTTCCTATGATGCTTACCTGCAACAGCAAGCACGATAGTTTAAATAGCAGACAACAAACAGTGCTGGTTCATTAACTCTCCAAAGGGAAAGCATAAGGACAAGACAGCCCATGCACAAACAGGCTCCCAAGCCAGTCAAGGACTTTCAGAATGACAGAGCTGTAGAAAATGGCATGACGCTCAAAGGAGATAGGCGATTCCAGGAGAGACGCACAAAGGTATCCTGCAAACGATTAACGAAGGACATATTGGAGCAGTTCTCCAGAAACATCAGGCAAAGGATACACTGTATTGGCCCTGTCTGAATGCAAAGACTGAAGATATTGTAGTATAGCATCTGTGTAAAATGGCAAATACAGAACCAACAAGGAACGCATGACAAATCCAGAAGTCACCCAACAGGACCTGCCAAGTGCTAGCAATGGATTTGTAGCAACAGAGGACATTCAGTCATGGCACACAGTACTTGCTTGCAACTATTGGAACCACTTCTTCAAGGCAACCAAGGTTAAATTTTCAGGTACAACATTTGCAATGAATAAATTTCAGACAACGGGCCTCAGTGCACAGCTGGTAGAATTCCCAAAGTTTGCACAAGAACAGGAATTTGTTCACATGATTACCAGCCCATGCTACGCACAAGTTAATGGTTTAGCTGAAAGAGGTGTTGGATCAGAGGGAGATGCAACTAATGCTAATTGTGGGTTCAATGCCCATGGAAGTAAGCATAAGTCTTCATGTTGAGAGATCTGGGTATGTTTCGCTTGGAAAAGAGGAGATGGAGAGGAGATATGCTAGCCATTTTCAAATATCTCAAGGGCTGTCTCATAGGAAGATGGAGCAAGCTTGTTTTCTCCTGCTCTGGAGGGTAGGACTCTAACCAATGGCTTAAAGGAGATTCTAGCTGAACATCAGAAAGAACTTTCTGACAGTGGAACAGACTCCCTCAGGAGGTTGTGGAGTCTCCTTCCTTGGTGCCCCGAGCCCCTGGCCTACCTGGTAGCAAGTCAGTAGGTCAAGTCCAAAGTTCAAAGACCAGGAATCAATCTACGCAAGGAAAGTCGAAAATCCAAAAGGTCAGGAAACGCAGGCCAGGTTCAATCCAAGTAGGCCAAGCCTGAAGTCCAACAGTCTGGATACGGTCCAGAGTCAAACCCAAAGCACAGCCCTGCAGAAGTCCAGGAACATCCAAGCCAAGGTCCACCAACGTGGGCAATTGAACAGACACAGCACCTCTGCTTCCCTTTTGTACTTTGCATGCTGAGTGCAGCACCTGGGCTTGATGAGGCATGTGACTCTCACCTGTTCCAAGCCTACTCCAGCTGAGGAATCACACAAATCCTCCCAGAGCTAGTGAGCTCCACCTGGCCAGCTAGTGAGCTGGGCTGTGGGCCCTAGCTTGCCTCAGCCTCCTAGAGCACCCCTCTCGCTGCTCCCTATGCCTCAGGGCCCACCATGTTGGTGGAGACAGGGGCCCCTCTGGTTCTGGGTCCTGCTGCTCTGGTTCCTGTGCCCTGACCCCCATCCCCTCGCCATCCAAGACACCCTGTACTTCCTTCCCCATCCCCTGCTTGCCCCAGTGTGTCCCAGTCCTGGCTACACTCCTTGCCGGGATCCTCTTCCTCCTCTCTGTCATCCTGCCAGTTCATGACACTTGGGAGGTTTCTAAGCAGAGGTTGGTTGGCCATCTGTCATGGATGCTTCAGTTGAGACTCCTGCATTCCAGGGGGTTGGACTAGATGACCCTCAGGGTCCCTTCCAACTCTACGATTCTCTGTTCTCCTCTTTATCCCAAGTGAAACCCAACTGTTCTGAGAATACAGATGTCTGACAAACAACGCACGCACTCAAGCTCATTTCTTTGCTGCTGGCTAGCCTGAGCCCACCTCCTTGAGAGCAGAGAATGGTACAAGACGATCAGCCTTTGGCCCCATTCTCTGGACAGTAAAAGATGGTGGGAATGTTGGTATCAATTCTGTCTACTGGGTGCTTGTAGGCCAGTGCCACCAAGAAAAGATGACCCTGACCAATTTCCTTCCCAGTCCCTCTGGAGATATTTATTTTGCTCAGCTTCCTGTTCTACAGCAGAGAACTTGTATTGTTCTTTATCATCCCTGGCCATATTGGCTGGAGCTGGTGGGAGTTACTGGCTTCCCATTTTTGTTCTAGAATCATGATTTTCGCTTTGAGTCCTGGTTTAAATCCCCAGGCAAGTTTAAATCCCCAGAGGGAGATGTTTTCCTCCCTTCCTTAGAGAAAGCCTCCATCCAAAGGTGTGTAAATTGCAGTAAAGTTCCTTACAACTCAGTCTGCAGAAGAATCCAGCTTAGGCCCACTGCTCACAAGGTAAGAGAGAAGAAACAACTGCAATTATATACTGTATATATATAATCAAACAGCAAGCACAGAGCAACTAGAGGGATGACTAGAACTGCATGAATTGTGCACCAGATGGCAGCAGGGAGCTTGGAGAAACAGGTGCAACATTGCACAATTTGTTCACCTGAAAAAAGAACAGCAGCTTTTAAAAAATATTTTATTATGTGACTTTTTAAATATAAAAAACCAATATATCACATCATCACGTAGCTTAACACAGTCAAATTTGCTCTCTTTATAATATCCATTTTGCGGCACTCAAATTCTTCCCGACTTGAAATGTTTAGGATGTTTCACCTGGCTCTAGTATGTCACACATGCTTGCCAAGTCTCTAAAGCATCTTTATATATTTTCAATCTATCCCATAATTCTTTGTAACTTGTACCTGAATACCCTTTGCCGTTCTGGTTCTTGGCTTACCAAATGGGGGTTTGAGTGAAACAAACCAGAGTTTTGATTTCAAATGTAATGGTTAGCCAAGGATCATAGTTTGCTGCTTATTATCGGTTGAGGAACAAAGCAGGAGTAATCTAGGCATTCTGGTTAAATTGTTCATCATCCCACTTTACTGTGACCTGTGAACACGGCTGCTGACTCATGGTTGCCAATAATATCACTTGTCAAGGGAAACAGGGGACAGATACAACTGTGGGAAATTTCCACTAAGCACATGGAAAAGCCAATGAGGAATCAACGATGACGTTGCCTTTTTAAGGCAGACACAGTGCTGCTTTCTAATATGTTATCTCAACAGTTAAAAATTTGTTACACAAAATGCGTAGGATCCAGGGTTCTGTTAGTTTGCACTTAGTTCCCACTGAAGTCTGTGCAACTTAAGTCATGACTGAATTTTCACATTGGTTTCAACGAGAACTAAGTGCACCTAGTTTAGTCTGGATGCTATCCACAAATTATTTTCAAGGCCTTTATGAATTTCCAGAACTTCAAACTTCACGAGTGATTTAAAAATAGCCACTTTTCATAGCAAATATGTCCTTAAATATATGCCAACACAAAAGCAATGTTTACAAAAATAAGGGTAACATAATGTTCCTCATTCACGTATATCCTTAAGTGGTGGCCAACCGAAAAATTTGGTTCTTTAAATAGGTACACAGCTGGTTCATTAAGTCTCTGTTTTGCCCCTCAATCCAGTGCATTTCTACTAAAAAATCGTCCCCTTCTTTCTTCACAACTAACATACACTTGAAAAGGAACCATTCACCCTGACCAATTTCAACACCTAGGCAACCAGTGCCAAAGGCCTTGGACCTCTGTTCTTTTGCATCACTGGAATCTTCTAAGCTTGCTAAAACAACAGCCGGTTCCTCTGCTTGGCTGTTTTCTTTGGTATGTCCCTCGAGGTTTTCTTCTTCAATATCAGGCGCGCTATTCAGTCTGCCATCCTCTTGTGACTCAAGGCTGCAACCAAGTACCGCCAATACCTTTTCTGTGGATCTGTCTTGTCCATCTTCTGTGGAGCTACCTTCGTTGTCTTCCACAGCACCAACTCTGTCACCTTCAGCAAGTCCTTCTTCGTCTCCTCCAGCAGGCCCACCTTGGTCGCCTTCTGCGATGTTACCTGCATCGTTCAGGTTCTTTCCTTCTGTGGCTTGGAGGAAATCCACCGAGGCTCGAGGAAGTTCGCGCAGCTGCCTGACACGATCCCTCTTCTTTCTCCGTAAGTGAATCCAGGAGTTTTCTACAGCTGTTAGGAACAAACTGATCTCGTCTTTCCCGCAGGGAATGCATTTGTGCTGAACCTATGGAAGCAAACGCGCACAGAGTTTTAGTGTGATTCACTGGTGTAAATTTGCTGCTTCCTGAAGCGACATCACATTTAAAAGAGGAAAGCAAAGGGAGAAGGCTGCAGTTACTATTACCTTCAGGTCAGTGAGGATTTTTCTAATCCATGCTGCAACTACTGCCATCCCTTCAACAGCATCAATCCCTGCCGAGGAAGCTTTGGTAGCTAACTCTTTGGCTGTAGACGCCAAGACTAGGAACGTGATTGGTTTCCGAGGCTTCTCTAGCTTTCGTTTCTTAGAAGGAGGTGACTGAGGGGGGGAAGAGAAAACGGAAGAATTAAAAATCTAAAGAATAGTAACGCAGTATTCAGAGCATGAATAGAAAATGTGTAAATAATTAGTGTCAAGATGTGGTGACTTAAGGAGGTTCACGGAAGGAAAATTTCCCACCCCCACCCCTCAATAACACTCTGTGCTACATCACATGTTGTTCAGGAGCCCCCCCATAACATTTAGGGGGCACAGGTGGCTGTAGAGAAAAGAGGTAATGGGAAATATTCCTTCTGTGAACTTCTGCAAGTTAAGCTTTCTTAGGGCCCAAACCAAGAACTACATTGTATAGCAACAGCAGCTAGAATTATGTATGACTAGTAAATTAAGCCTGTTAACGAAAACAGGCGCTAGAAAGCTCTCTCTCTCTCTCTCTCACACACACACACACACAGATGGAGGAGCGGGAACCTGAGGAGAAAAAGAGCCCCCTCCGTCCGTCCCGGCCCTCCGTCCGTCCCGGGTGGGTAGCGCAGCCGGCAGCAGACCTCGTCCGCGCCTGCCCACCTCCGCGCCGCCCCTTTCCCACAGAGCCTACAGCCAGCGCTCCTCCGCGGGGCTCTTCCGCTTCCAGCGCCGGCAAGCGCCGTCGCCCGCCTTTGTGCAGGCGCTGAAGCCTGCTCTTCGCTGCTGCAGCCCGGCGCGGCGGCGGCGGCGCTGCTCCTTTCTGGGCGGGCCGCTTTCGCCTGCTGCCTCGCGCGGGGAGCCTCGAGGCGCCTTCGTCCCGCCTCCCCGCCCAGCGCGGCATGGAGAATTCCGCCTGGAGCCCCCGCGCGGGAACCGGTGCTCGGAGTTGGTGTGGGGAGGCGGTTGGGGAAGGAGGGCCAGGGCCTGGGCAGGGCGAGCCCGGCGGCGAGCCGGGGCGCCGCGCATCCCACCGGAGCCGCAGCCAGAGCCTGCCGAGCGGGGGCAGCCTTGGAGGTGGCGGCAGCGGGTGAGCGCAGGCGGATAGGGGCACCCCGGCAGCGCGATAAGATGGCCGACAGGAGGAGGCTGCGGGCAGCGGCGCTTCGCGCCACTGCCCCCGCTCCTATTGGTGTGCGTCCTCCAATCCCTCTGTCACAGGAACGCACGCGCAGTGCCGATTTCCTCTGACGGACGGAAAGTGGTACGGACGGACACAGGCTCTTTATTATATAGGATTAGTAGTGGAAAGGGGGAAAAATCCCCAAATCGGGGAAATGGGAGAATGTGTCACACAAAAACACAATTATTGCTAAATAAATACATTACATATGGACTGAGGGAGGAAAAAACCTGAACTGTTCAGTAGCAATTGGGGGGGGGGGAATTAATCTGATATTGAACAAAGCATGTAATTCAATTTCTGCCAATTATGTACTATGGTCCAAGAGAATTCGTACATCTGAATCTGATAGCTGCAGTCTGTACATTCACTGACATAATCAAGAAACTAAGGAAGAAGCAAAAAAAGATTGGGGGGGGGCACAGATATTTGATTATTCGAGTAATCACTCAAGTAATTTTGTGCAACTAAAGAGAGATCTGAATGTGTGTTCATCAAACGGAGGTCATCTTCACCCCCATCCCACCAGGCCTATGTAAATTGCTTTGGAAATCAGGAGCTTGCGACGCATCAAGGGAGAGTCCTAAGTGATAACACAAAATAACGAATTGCGGGAAAGACACGCGGGCACTTACTGGCACTTTGACATTTTCATAGAAGCTCCAAGCCAGCGCCCACCTCATGGTGCGACCTTGACAGAATTCAGTGTGGGTGACTTTAGGAACCTGCACAAAGGAAAACAGCAAGCCAGCCTTACGTTTGGGGAGTTATTTCCTTCAGTAACTCATTACGACTTCAGGCCTATTTTGAGCTGGGACCCCAAAGCATCCCATGGTGGCATTTTACTCTTTTAGCTCAACACTACAGCATTTCACATACACACACACAAAGGCCCTTTCCTCCAAAGCCTCTGATCACGGACAGCATAGACAAATACCTTCTTGTCCCGTTCACAGGGAGCCAAATGAGGCTGGGTCTATAGTGCAGTAGAATGGAGCAGGGACAAGGAAGGGGGCAGAGTAACCTGAAGGCCAGGAAATGCTCTGAAGGCACAAGATGCAGCCACCTTGTTGAAGCTAAGCAAGTCTAGGTCAGGCTAGTTCCTACATGGTAGCTGTAACGGAATGTTGAGTTTGCCCCAGCGTCTAAGGTGTTAAACTATGTCAGCTGTCAGTTCACTCAAAGGAGGCGGAACCTCCTGAGGTTTAAAGGGGGGGAACGGCAGTTGGTTGGGGAGTGAGGGCTGGGTGGATCGTAGGAGAGGGAGGTTTTTTGGGTAGGATTAGTTGTTGTGGATGAAACTGTTAGTAACTAAGTCTGTAATGAAACAAAGCTCAATAACCAAGAATATATGAAACCATTATGCTTGTAGTACAATAAAATCTCTGTTCTCAATCGTGCCTGAAGGAATCGTCTTTTAAGGAAGTCCAGCGTGATATGTACAGGCTCTAGGCTGGGTAAACTCTGAGAGGGGACAGGACTTGACCGGCGAGGGGATAGTTTGTTTCCTGGAGATACCCAGAAGGAGTGGCTTGAGGGTGAAAGTCTTAAGCGTGCCACAGAGTTGCTAGCGAGGCTAGGCAGCTGAATGCAGTGGAAGGGGGGGTTCGGAGTAAAAGAAACCCCAGACTGTAGGCAGTGAAGGTTTTTCACCAAAATAGCCCAGGTCAGGGGATATATCAGGACACGCTAGATTGGACGGTTGCCCTTATGCTACTGGGATCCCTAAAGTAGAATAGGAAGGGGATCGGTCCGAAGTCGAACCTCGACGGGCAGCGTGTGAGGGGTTGCAGTTAAAACCAGTACACCTGCAGTGCCAATAAACAATCTTACTAGGGTGACCCATAGTCCATCAAGGGGGTTCGCTACAGTAGCACACTTTGGATTCCTATGATTTAAATGAGTTCAGTGGAAGAAAAAGCAGGATACAAACATAAACAGGACTGACTGGGCTACTTCAGACTGCAGATGCAGGCAGTGTTGAGTGCTCTCCCACAGAAAACAACTCCCTGTAGTTAGAAAGCTGGCACAACAGGATTGGCACACTCTTTTTCTCCTTGCAGGGAGGTGTATCTTTGCTGTTTAACGGTCAGGTGGAGCATTGAAAATGCTACCACTATTTTCGCCTGCATTTTCATTCCAGGTTCTAGAACTTCTGCAAAAGGGGTTCCGAAGGACAGCCCTTCCGGCAGCCGCAGCTAGGCTGGGCTGAGGAGCCCTGCAGGCAGCCGAAGGAGGGAGGTACATGTCTCGCAGTGAACCCCATATTGGTTGTTGGTTAGAACACACCTCTGAAAAGAACAGGTTTTAATGCACAAGGAATGCTGCTACTTTTATCCACCGTGCATTAAATTCTCAACTACTAGAACTGTGCTGTGTTGACTAAGGTTGGTGTCTTACACACACCTGCCTGGATCTAAGGGCCACTGCAGTGGGTGGGACCTCCTTTCAAGTAGTGTGTTAGATCGATAGGGTTGCCAGGTTCTGCAGCCTGCCAGTGGAAAAACCGTTGAGTATTTTACACAAATGGAAAGTGCAGCTGCGAACAGATGTAATACAGATAGCTGCGGTGTTTACAGAAATGCTTACCCCATGGACCCGAAGCTCCTCTTTCAGGGGTGCCAAGCTGCACTTCTTCCCCAGCATACAACTGTACCACCTGCAGCAATGAAAAGCATTTCAGAACCAAAGAGTTTAGAAATCAGACTAAGCTCTCTCAGAACTAGCCTCTTAGGGGGTTCAAAGTTTCATAACACAAAGGTCTCATGACTGACAATTTTAAAAAAGGAAAATGCTTTGAGGAACAACTGCAGACTCTATTACAGTCATGGCTGAACCATACTCCAAGATTTGGAAATAACGTTAAGAGCGCACCTTTTCTTCCTCCTACTAGAGCAGTGATGGCTAACCTTGACACTCCAGATGTTTTGGAACTACAACTCCCATCATCCCTAGCTAACAGGATCAGTGGTCAGGGATGATGGAAGTTGTAGTCCCAAAACATCTGGAGTGTCAAGGTTAGCCATCACTGTACTAGAGCAAAAAAGCTGCTCAATACCAAAGCCCAACAACTTTATTCCAAGCACTGGAATTCGTGCCACATCACAAATATATTTTAATCAGTGGTTTCAGTTGTATAAATCATCATCATCATCAACATTATGATGATTATGATTTTATTTCCTATGAAGACTGGAGAGGATTGATTTTTTTGTTTTTAATCTATGGTGGAGATATTGATATTCTTGTTATTATGTGCATATTTTAAATGATTTTTTTTTATTGTTAATGTTGGATTTTGATGGCCTTTGGCTATAAACAAGAAAAGTTTCATTTGATTTATTTGATCCAGCTCCGAGGGTCTTCTGGCAGTTCCCTCACTGCGAGAAGTAAAGTTACAGGGAACCAGGCAGAGGGCCTTCTCAGCAGTGCCGCCCTCCCTGTGGAACGCCTTCCCATCAGATGTCAAGGAAATAAACAACTATTTGACTTTTAGAAGTCATCTGAAGGCAGCCCTGTATAGGAAAGTTTTTAATGTTTGATATTTTATTGCATTTTGTATGTTTTGTTGGAAGCCGCCGATAGTGGCTGGGGCAACCCAGTCAGATGGGTGGCATATAAACAATAAAAATATTATACTTAAATTCTTACCGTAATCTTTTTTTAAGCTGCAGGCTATCGTGGATTATTCTCTTGACAAATTCCAGCTCTCCTCCTTCAGCCATGATCTCAGTGATCCCTCCGGTGTTGACAGAGCTGGGAGGGGGTCTTCTGGGATTACGAGAATTTACTCCCTGGCAAAGAATGAAAATGGGCATCATTACCTCTTACCTTGCTACGTAGCCATGCAAACTGACTGTATGCAAAACTTTACAGATGCTTGCTGTCAGGTTTCCCTTTGTCGGTTGTTCAATAAGAGAGCCACGCCATCTGTCTTTTAGTTCTTTTAATCAGTGCTCAATTATATACAGTGCAGAGCTTTATCTTATCATGTCCGTTCACTCACTAGCAGAATCCAGAAGTGCCTCCCTCCGGTTTTGGCGCCAACACCACAATCTTGGCATTCTAAATTGCCTCCTCCTCCTATGTAATCTCTGCGCCGGACCCGACGACTCTCCCTCCGATCGAGCCTGCTGGGTGGTGCCAGGCCTCTCACTCAATCTCTGGAGCCCTGGCACTCCTTCTCTCCCAGCCACTAACTGCTTCTCCCCCGAGGAACTGCTGGTTTCACTCGCAGATGAATCAGTAGTCAAAACAGGTGGTTGCTCTCTATAAACACTCAGAGCTGGACTGGCAGGGGGAGGCAGATCCCTGACACTAGGTTCTTCCGCCTCTCCCAACTGTCTTCCTATACAGCATCAAATTATACTTCAAGCATTTCAACTGTGAAGGGGCCTTTCCATAATGAGCATGTGCCAACACAAACAGGAGAAGCCCAGGGCAGAGGATCAGCAGTCAACATACCTTTGCTTCCAGCTGGTTGGCAAAAAAAGGAGGGTTGCACATGCAGAAATCATAGATGACCCCAGATTCTTCTTCCAAGGCATCCAGCAGGAGTGTCTTTTGTGGTACTTTAACCACTGAAAGAAAAGGAAGCACCGAGGGGGAAAACCCGACATTTGCTTACTTTCAACCGAGCTTCTAGAAATCGTTATATGCTGCTTCAAACAAAAAGACAAAGGCAACCCACTTTCATAAAGGTGGAAAGCTTAATATCATAACAATAGCACAACACGTTGGCCGCATCATGGACATTCACAATACAAATGCTATTATGTCACTATTGTTGGACCTCATAAAAGAGTTTCTCACTTTTCCAACGGTGATTGGAGATCCACTTCAGTAGCAAAAGCTGAACAAGCAATCCACTTTGAGGAGTAATACACCAGATCTCTCAGAGTTTAGGTCCCCTAACCTCTGCTGTTGCTATGCTTCCTCTTGGCCCTCTTCCTGCCACCCACCCCCTTCCGTTCTTTTAACCTTTCCCCCTTTTTTCTTTCTCTGCTCTTTACAGGTTGGGTTGATTGGGAAGGTGGTTAGGAATTTTGGGGGTTGTTTTCTTCTCCGTTGGCACTAGTATCCAACAAAAATTCAAGGTGGAGGAATCATTATATACAGTGGTACCTTGGTTCCTAAACGGCTTAGTTGTTGAACAAATCGGCTCCCGAACGCTGCAAACCCGGAAGTGTTCCGGTTTGCGAACGTTTTTCAGAAGCCGAAAAGCCGAAAAAGTCCGACGTGGCTTCCGATTGAGTCCAGGAAGCTCCTGCAGCCAATCGGAATCTGAGCATTGGTTTTCGAACGTTTTCGGGAGTCAAACGGACTCCCGGAACGGACTAAGTTCGAGAACCAAGGTACCACTGTATAAACAAAACTCTCTGCTTCTGTACCCAAACGAACAACCCCAAAATAATGCAATGCATGGATAATTTTGCCTGTATGCAAACTACTTTGCAGCATAAGAATGGGACAAGAGGGATACAATGATACCTTTTATAAGGTTGGATAAGTTGTTTTGCTCCACATTTTTCTTGGCAAAGCTGAAACAAACATCATCCACTTCTGTTGCAATGAAATACCATCCATTCAAAGTTGCACCAAGTAATGGGTAAATACAAGATGCACCTGTTCCTGCAACACACCCAAGAAAAGTGCAAAAGTTAAAACACTAAAGAGCATTCAAAATATACAACCCAGAATGCATTTTCTAAGGATCTATCTATCTATCTATCTATCTATCTATCTATCTATCTATCTATGAATTTTACCAGTTGGCCAGCAAGTACTATTGGGTAGAACATGCTCAATTACTTTCTACTTAGTGCCACTGTTTGAGAAGAGTATTTCCTATTCCACAAAATACCTTGCAACACTTGATACTTCACAAGCAGACAAAATAAGGCCAGTAAAGAACTGACCCACCAAAGACAGAGTTTTCAATCCAGCCAGAACATTCAGTGTTATTCTTTGCAGTTCTGCTATGAAAACTGTCTGTTGCACTTCACAGGATCTCAATGAAACAATCTTGAAAATCAAAGTTAGGGTGCAGTCCTATTCCTGGGGAGCCATGGTGTATGGTGAAAACCCTGCTGCACCAGCATAACCCCACATAAACCTCAACCACTGACGATACACCAACAAAACTCCACCAGCAAAGTGGGAAATTGGGGAAGAAACCTGGGCAGGATATGGCAAATCCTCTAACCCAGTGTTTCTCAACCAGTGTGCCTCCAGATGTTTTGGGACTACAATTCCCATCATCCCTGACCACTGGTATTGCTAGCGAGGGATGATGGGAGTTGTAGTCCCAAAACATCTGGAGGCACACTGGTTGAGAAACACTGCTCTAACCCAGACACCCCCAACCTGCGCCCCTCCAGATGTTTTGGCCTACAACTCCCATGATCCCTAGCTAACAGGACCAGTGGTCAGGGATGATGGGAATTGCAGTCCAAAACATCTGGAGGGCCGAAGGTTGGCGATGCCTGCTCTAACCACCCCTGCCTCGCCACAACGCTGTCCTCAAAAGAACTCTGTACCAGCTACAGAAGTGGCATGAATGAAAAATAATCCACTGGACTGTATGGTCAAAAAGCACTTACTCCTTCACAATAGATTCAGACTAAATCTACACCCAGTCAGAGCACAGCCACGGAAGTACATAAACCCCTGAAAGGGAGAAAGTAACAAAGACAAATGTGGCTTCATATCACATGCATGAGAGTTGATGTGGGAAATCTTTGGTGATCAAAACTATGTAGAAGAGACATTTTGTGTGAATTTTACAAGTTTACACAAATAGCGTTGCAAACACTTGTCTTCTTAAAACTCTCATACGGTATGTATCCCCTCTCAGGGCTCCTGGACATAAACAGCAACCCCAATTCACTACATGGGAGGGCACTGTGGTGTCATTTTGCCTGGTGAGTTATGTACGGGGAGGAGGACATCATAGAGGTGACTTCCCATTGATGTGAGTGGGCTGGATGTCTGGTTATCATGGGAGCATAGACAGTCCGCTCCCATTATATGCTGGGGTGTGGGGCTGATGCTCTGCGCTGCGCTTTTTGTAATAGCATCCCCCCCCCCTTTCTCAACTTTTGTGCTGGGAACTTACAGGACAAAGGCTAAATTATGGCGATATTGTGACAGCACAAGTGGCCCACGTGTGTAGTGGGACTTAGGACTGATCTGCAAGTCACCAACACGAAGCATACCTATGTCTATTCCCCATGTAGCTGAATCTTTAGCAGCAGCGTCCTGCTGAGCAATCAGATCTTCGACCCAGTGGATATAGTTGAGCCTCAAGGGAACAGTCGGAATGAGCCTTTCCAAAGGTATGTCAATTTGTAGTCCAAAGTCTTCTTTCAACAGGGTGCATGTTAAGGCCCTCACCGCTTCTGGATCCTTGAAGTTCACACTGAAAGGCACAAGATATATGTAAGCTGAAGAATTCCTGTTTTGCATCAAGGAACATAGTGTGTAATGCACTACAGATGCCAGACTTGGCTATGTTCAGCCTTGAAAATAAGAATAGCAGGGAATTTAAAAGGAAAGACCACAGGCCGAAAAGGTTTCTGGAGGGGGGAGGGGGAACTTTGAGGCCTTGTTGTTCAACCCAAGCCTGATTATCTTACCATACTACCCAGTACAGAAAGCTGGCTGGGCCAAGTAAGTTTCCAGAGGTTAAAAAGCTGTTTTAGTGGAGGTGGCAAGAGAATAAAGATATCCACTTGGGGGCACCAATGAGGGCCATAGAAGGAGCAACTTGGTTTGGTGTGCTCTTTGGCTGGAACGGAAACTGCAGGCTACTAGTCTCTTAGTGATCCTAGTACCATTCTTGGGCTTATTCCCAAGGCTGAACCAAGCCCAAGTGCCTGCAAATGAACACAACGCATATCATAAACTTGTTTATGTGCCGGTAGGGCATAAGACACTTAATCTCAGTAACATGGCTCTGGATGACATGTAGGGCAAAAAGATTCCTGCATTGCAGTAGGTTCGACCAACTGACCCTTGGGGGGGACGGGGACGGGGACTCCCTTCCAACTCTACAATTCTGTGATTCCTCCTCATCCAACCCCCAGGTGGGTCAGGTTTTGGATGCAGGGCAAAAAAACCAAAAAAATTGCCTTTTTGCTACCAGCATATAAAGTGTGATTCTTGTTGACAGCCTAATATAATTATATTTATCTTATGTTATATTAGGCTACCGACAATAATAAAAGTATTATTATTTATAACATTATTTCTATATTATAAAAATAATACAATTATTTTTGTGTGGAATAATATGCAGTTGTAAATGTTGACAATAGGACCCATGGGGGGGGGGAGTCTTGAGATTCAGAGTAATCTCTATATATGGATACGCATGATCTCATTCCCCCCCCCCCAGTTTTTAAATGCTTTATTGGTTGAAAACTTTATAACAGAAATATGCAATAGATGTTATTGGCAAAATATGAAATAAAAAATAAACAATTATTCATTCTTTAACTAGTACTTGCTTTGTATTATATTATACAAAATACATACAGATGCCACTGAGAACTTACCTCACCCTCCCGGCCAAATTTATCTGCACGTGTTGTTTAAATTCCGGGTACTTGGACGCCAGGTAAGCGAAATCCGGCGGCTTGTCCTTGTACCTGTTCCTCGCGTGCATAGATTTGTTGAGGGCCATCCCGGGGCCGGGGAGGGGAGGGCGGGCCGGACGGGGGACGCTCTGGGAAACGAAACACCTGTTGGCAGGTAAAGGCGCCCTCGCGGGCGGAAAGGCCTGCGCTGCGCGGTATCCCTCGCCCCTCAGGATACTGGGCCTCCTCAGCAAGCAGCCCTCGCAGGAGATGCGCCGAGTCGTCGTCGTCCCCTGGCGCGAAGGCGAAGAAGTTGCGGAGGAGCAGAGAATGGGAGAGGAGCCCCGAGAGTTGTAGGCGGCCCTGCGCTTCCGGTACAGCCGTCACCTTTCTCTCTCTCACACACAGACAGGAAGTCAGGCGACGAGGGGTTGCTGTGCCCAGCTATCCCGCTGGGCAACTCTATGGTTGAAAGGTCCTCCCGTCCCTCGTTAAGGAGCGGCAGCTGCGCCTGCGCGCGTTCTCATAGGACCATAGAGTTCTGAGGGACACCAGCGTCACCCAGTAGCCCAGCTCCCTGCAATGCAGGGATCTCTTACTTAGTTCATCCAGGGCCGGATTTGGGTTTGATGAGGCCCTAAGCTACTGAAGGTAATGGGGCCCTTTATATGTCCAGCTGTCCTTTGTCAACAACAAATTGTCGCTGTTTTTTTTTTATATGTTGAATAGATGCTATACGGTAATCTATGGACCTAAGAGGTATCTAAACTAAAGCCCTTTGTACATAACCAATAGGAGCCTACACAACACAAAACACTGTTGCCGTATGTAGGTTTTATTTTATTTGTTTTTTATCTTATATTTTGGAAATGTACATCGTTTTTTTCCTTTAATCTTTTTTGGGGGGCCCCCAAGAGCGTGGGGCCCTAAACTATAGCTTGTTTAGCTTATACGTAAATCCCTGTCAGGGACCCAGGTGGCGCTGTGGGTTAAACCACAGAGCCTAGGGCTTGCTGATCAGAAGGTCGGCGGTTCGAATCCCTGCGACGGGGTGAGCTCCCGTTGCTCGGTCCCAGCTCCTGCCCACCTAGCAGTTCGAAAGCACATCAAAGTGCAAGTAGATAAATAGGTGGGAAGGAAAACGGCGTTTCCGTGCGCTGCTCTGGTTCGCCAGAAGTGGCTTTGTCATGCTGGCCACATGACCTGGAAGCTGTACGCTGGCTCTCGGCCAATAAAGCGAGATGAGCACCGCAACCCCAGAGTCGGACACGACTGGACCTAATGGTCAGGGGTCCCTTTAAATCCCTCTGTCAGGGATGAACTGTGCATCCCTGACAGAGGGTCACCCAAGCTCCACTTAAGATTATTGTACTAAATGTTTCCTGGACTTTTTGGATAGGCACACAAATAGGAAGGGACGCTTCTGGTTTTTGCTGTCGGGTTTAGCAAACGGTATCAAAGAAAACATCAGTTATGAACATGATTGTAGCTTGTACACTGAGTGAGGCTAGTATATAGCCCGTCACTACTTTCTTTGACTGGCAGCAGCAAAGCCCGGCAGAATTTGGATGAGGTAATACAGATCTAGCCAACTAATATTATTTTTAAAAAGGTTTCAAGACTGCCTTGGGATACTTCAAACTCTTAGCATACAATGCACACATTCTGGAGAAATCTAAGATCTTCCAAGACTAGAAACATTCCCTGTAATAAAAACATCATTAGAAGAGATGGTATTTGCAGAGATGGACTTTGGTAATATCGTGCCTGGAGCAAGGACAAAATATTTATTATTTTCACAATAATTCCTTTTGGTGCAGTTGCTTTTTTATGGATCTCAGTAGGTATTCATATAAATATAGGTATTACTATTATTTTGTGCCCCCTTGTTCCCCCTTGGGGAACCACCTGCACCGCCCTAAATCTGGAGCTGGTATTTGCAAATCCATAATGTCCAACAGTTACCCTGGGATGTCCTTGTCCACTCCTTGGTGCTTCTGCTGGAAGGACAAGCACTGGAGGGGTACTTAACATGACCCCAGAAGAAAACTAGATTGGCTTGGATAACATTGGTGATGGGCAAGAAGAGCCCTCGCTGACCGTGACAGAGTTATCTTCCTGGATCTTAATTGCTAAGATGCAGAGGGGTCAGTTAAGAAAGCAACTTAGCAGCCACTTAAAATAGCAAGACACAGTTGGGGACCTTGTCAACACCTAGGTATATCCCAGGACAGGGATTTAGGGCTGTGCTCAGAGCCTATTTATACATGATCCAACACCCTCTCAGATGACGTCCACCTTCCAAGATCAAGACTGCAGTGGACATTTCTGGTGTAAATCAGGTAAAGATGAAGTAACAAGATGGCTATTGGTGGACCAAGTTCTTTCTTCTCTTATCATTCATACTGGAGACCCAGCTCCTCCAGGGTGTTGCAAAATTAGCAAAGGGGGGAACCTGGTCATTCCTGTCCAATGAGATGGGAGTTCTCGAACCTGTTTCAAATTTGCCACTCTTGGAAGAATATTGATCAGTAGCTCCCTGTGAAACACATGCCTGCCACATAGAATTGCTTTGAATTGCAACACCTGAAGGAATATAAAAGCACATGCCGTTCGCATTTTGAATGAGTCGCTGTGCACGTCTATCTATTGCAGGCTGCATGCTCCTTTGACAGAAATGGATCCTCTCTTTTCTGCGCAGCCTTTACCTCAGTGAAGATCAGTGAACATCCAAGATAGTTAGATCTTTAGGATGGGGAACCTGCAGCCCTTTTAGATGTTGCTGAATCCCAACTTTCATCTGTTCATGTCAATATGGCAAATAGGGATGATGGCAATGGAATGCCAGAACATCTGGAAGGCCACCAGTTCCCCATCTCTGTCTTACAATACTACAAACCAGGTAACACACCTGATGAAATAAAGCACCCTTTAAATTATGAAGCAATCATGCAGAATAAAATATTATCAGTGTTTTCTAAACTTCTGATTGCTGAGACACATATATTCCAGCCTTCGGAGGGACACTTCGTGGTTATATTCCAAAATGTTTATTTTTACACTTTAGAAGTGAAAATGACACGGCTGTAGAAGACTCCTCTCTATTCTTCTGCACAATACTCTTATGGGCATGTTTCTGGACTGGAAAGAAGCAAGCCCAGAGCAATTACTCAGGCAGAGATGACCCGACAGCTTCCTCTGAGAAAACCAATTTCTGCTGCATCCCTGTATTTGGGGGCGACTGAGTGATACAAATCATAAAACAAAAACTATGCATGACAGTAGCTGAGGTTGATCAGCAAGAGGCAAGGCCTGAGCAATGAACAATGCTGGAAATGGTTTTAATGGAACTGGGCCACAGATCTTATGTTTTTGGATCTTTCCCCTTGATAATGCTTTAACTTACTTTTTTGCTGGCCACCTTGGCCTCTTCTCGAGGAATAGCAAGGTAGAAATGCTTTAAATAAAATTGAATAAATTATGTGCACAATATTACCTGTGAGTGCATGCTTTCGACTCACAGGAACCTGTCTTTCTTGCAGGACAAGGTAAGAGTGTTTGCAAGTCACAAATTTCTCAGTTATTTGCGATTACTCTGCCCTCTAGTGATAAAAGGAAGAATCTGCACTGGCAAGGCAAAATAGAAGAAATCTGCATGAGGCCCGATTCCACATACCATCACAAATCATAGGATTTGTGGACCATGAGGGTCATCTAGTCCAAGGCAGGAACCTATCACCCAACATGGGACTTGAACCCACGACCCTGAGATTAAGAGTCTCATGCTCTTACCAACTGAGCTACCCCAGGCTTGATGCAAGTAAAATTTGCAACCCAGAGCAACTGCTACAACCATGGTTGCTTTGGATGCAGTACAATCTACTGCTCGTTATATAGATTCACAGGAGGACCTAGGCTCTCGTTTTGTAAGTGAAGAAAAAGAAGCCAACCTTTGCAGTTCCGTATTAGATCTCTCGTATGCAAATAGCCCCAAATCAATGTTCTATCGTCAAGCAATCACTGATGGCAGGGAAATTATTTTTGCTTCTGGCGTCACTGTTGCCAAGGTTCCCCCACCCTTTGTTTACAATTATATGCAAGACTCCATGCGTTTGCAAACTGCCAATTTTTGGGGTGTTTAAGAAGTAGAATTAGTTATGTCGATAGTCGATAGCTCCACCCATAGAGCTTGAGACTTCATCTCAGAGTCACGAGTTCAAGAGTCATGTTGGGCAAACGATTATTTTTAAGTGTTTCGTATGGCTTTTACTGCTGTTACTCGTGTTGAGTACATTTTTGGTTGGGGAAACAATTGTTTAAATGAAAAATGAATTTATTTTTTTAATTATATTATTATTATTATTAAAATCCAATTTCGTTGTACTTGTACAATGACAATAAAGATATAAAGAAGAAAGATTCCTGCATTGCAGGGGGTTGGACTAGATGACCCTTGTGGCCCCTTCCAACTCTACAATTCTATGCATCTTTGGTAATGATGGGGATGAGCGAAGCAACTAAGCAGGGTGTGGAAGTCCCTATCCTCACCCCCTCATTGAACTGGACCAAGATGCTGGTCTAGGAGCACTTCCCGCTTCCTCCCTAGAGCAATTCACTGCCGATTCAGCAATGAGGCTTTCTACCTCTGTGTCCATTGGCCGAACAAGCTGGTTTATTTTCAGAGGCTTGGATGTGAAGCTTAAATCACGACCCCAGGATCTTCAGGTAGAAATGGGACACGAGCAAGATTGATGCTATGGCTGGCTTCCTGAGAGGACTGTGAACTGAGCAACCTCATTCCCTCACCCCTGTGGATGCAGGGCAATTGGCTCTAGGTAGGAAGCAGGAGGCTCTTCAAGAGTCTGCCTCCTGGAGGATGGAGTGAGCTAGACCTTGGCAGGCACCTAATGGAGAAAACTTGCTTCTTTCTTTTAACGAAACAGGTTCTCAAGGAACTGAATGCAGCACAAAGCAAAGAATGTGGTGCACACACAGCCCTGATCACAGGTATACACTGATGTCTAGCCTTTTAACAAGCAAGTGGTTTTTTTCCCTGAGTTAACACTAATGAAATATATAAACCTAGCTGTGTGCACTCAAAACATTTTCTCAAAAAGGTGTAGTCTAATTAATTATGAGTCAAGGAGAAAATTTCTCAAACTTTTTGAATTACAGCATGCAAGTTATGCACTACCAACTATGTCTGCATAATGTACAGTGGACCCTCGACTTACGAAGGTAATCCATTCCGACGGGACCGCCGGATGTCGAAAAAATCGTAAGTCGAGTCCCCATAGGAATGCATTGGGGAGAAAAAATTTGCAGGTCGAAAAAAGCCCCATCTAAACTTCAGAAGTCGAGGAAATCCTATCAAAAACGGCCGCGACTTCCTTTAGGAAGTCAAAAAAATTCATAGCCGCGCGGCCGCTTTGATCCCTCGTAACTCGAAAAATACGGAAGTCGGGTTACTCGTAAGTCGAGGGATCACTGTATTCTGTTCATTAGGCACGTGGCAAGGAAAAAAATTATACTGGGCACTTTAGCCCAGCTTTGCTTTGCTCTTTTAAACTTCAGATTAAAAAAAATATCCTGTGCTATTCAGACAATAGCCACCCCAGTACCGTTTATGAACTCAAAGGATCCAACAGAAAGTGTTGCCAGAACTATGACTCTATTTAGTATTTTTGTTCCGTTTGTGGATAGGTAATAGTCTTTTATGGCACCTAATAAGCTGTTTGATCATTCTGCATTATCCTAACAAATGTGATGAGCATTTGGTTCCTCAGGTTGTACCATGTGTCTCTGCACCCATAGCATAAGGACCAACCAGCAGTTCAAATGCAACAAACCATCAAGTTCAGTTTCTTAAAACTTGTTTAATATCCGTATTTTTGTCTGCTGGGCAAAGCCAAAACAGTCTGGCCTAGTTTCAAGTTACAAATCCATACACATTTCCTCTTTCCTTTCAGTAAAATGAACAGTGTGGCAATAAAAAGGTTTTGTTACCTGAAATAAAACCCATTTCAGCAACAGCTTTAAAAAAAAAAAAAGGGAGGGGGGAGAAAAGAAAAGGGAAAGTCACAGTCTGCATTTTTCATCCAGAGAGATCTATCCTGCTTCTGTGATGAACACCATGAAAAGATGGAGGCTCCTACCCAGGCACAACCAATAGTGACTGAAACATATGACAGTCACTATGTAAATTGGGGTGGGTGGGTGGGTGGAGAGAGGGAAAGAAATACAATTTATGGCTCAAAGGCAGGTTGGGCTTTTAGAAAACAAAATTTTAAAACTTCTTTTTAAGTCTCACTTGGGACAGGGTTCTCTCCATGAGTGATCAATAATCAGCTCCACCACAAGCTGGTAAATCCAAGTTTTAACCTGCCTGAAGTGAAAACTTGCTTTGGGCTAAATTCCAAGAATGGCAATTGGGAGGATAAAATGCTAGGACTGAGCGCTTTCCAGGACAGCATGCTTCAAGTCTTGAATTTAGCTGCAGAAATATAACATGAGCCCAACTCCAAACGGGCTGAGGCAAGGGCTCAGCAAGCAGACAGCAGCTGTATTCTGCTGTGGCAGCCAAGACACCAGCCCCTGCATTTTGCCAGCTCATACATAGCCCCAAGCTGCGTTTTGGTGAAAAAATGACGAGTAACCATGGACTAGAAAAAACCCTAAATGGAATTAATATAAGACCTGGTTTTCTGCTAGGACAAGAAAGGAGGTTGGGGTGGGGAAGAAAAGACAAAATAATTGGCTGTGTGTTTTAATTTTCATGCTCAGAGGCAAATTGTGGGGTGGGGTGTTTGTGTGTGTCTGTGTGTAAACTTTACCAATATCCTAATGGTATGCTCGCCTTTCCCCCTGGCCCTAGATTTCACTTACTTTATGCCTAGTAGGTGGAGTCCAAATATCAGTTGTTCCACCGGAGGAACTTAAAAAAGCTACAGTTCTCAGGAACAAATGAGGAAAACCCTTCTGTCCCCAAAGGTAGACACATGGCACCTGTTTGGGGTGAGATTTCTTTCTTTCTTTATTTAAAAAAGCACATCTCAAGAGCCTTTTTGCAGGACCTTCATTTGTAATGATGACACATCACATTTCCCTGTGCAACCTCATTTAACGCCATTTAAACAGAGGCACAGGCTCGCCTCCTGGTTAAATGGTACCTCATCTATCCGTTGGAAAAAAAGGAGGGTGAGGCACACACAAGATAGCTACACCCACCTACACTTGCCCACCCAGGTCCTTTCCACCTGATCTGCAAGAGTAGCTAGAGATGAACGAACGAACACACACATACAGCCTCCACTTCCCAGCTCAGCCCTCCCGCAAGTCCCCTAAATCTCAATATGGCTTGGTCCCCCTCGCCTCGCCCCTTGCACCCCAATCTGCAGGAAGCTGAGGAAGGAGGGTTGAGAATCATCACTTGTGGGTGCAGAATCGAAGTCCTGGCCAGGGTACCTGACCATACAGTACGGCTTTCAAGGTTTTCAGCAAACAACGTTTTGGCCACGTGCAGGAGTAGCATTCTGCCACAAGATTCAAGCAACTGGATTCTTCTTTGGTTTACATGTCTTTCTTAAAAGGTGAAAAAAAAGAGAGTCAAGGACCAAGAGCAGTAATGTAAAAAAAGAAAGGGGAAAAAGAAAAAAGAAAACTCAAAACTCTGATAAAGAAACTGGAACACAAAGTTTAAGATTTTTTAAAAAATCTAGTTGTTCTTCAGGATAAGTGTCCTTTTGGGGTGTTAATGTAGCTGATGCTTCTGAGACAGTACAGAAAGATTTAAAAAATTGAAAATAAAGGGAGGGAGAAAGAAGGGAAGGGAGGTAATCTGTCTAGAGTTCTGTCATCCTTGTGTGTGTTAAAAGAGAATGCCATCACCCAAAAGAGACTTTAGTGAATGGATCCGAACACCACATGAGGAAAACATTTTTTGGGGGGGAATTAGAAACACTTAGTTTTATTCTGAAGGGGGATAACCGTCAAGTACCTGCCAAAAAGCAGTTTTCTGGGGGGCTGGAGCGAGGACAGAAACCTGTTCATAGCTGTAACGCACCCTCTGCATTACATTGTACTCCTCCTTCACAGAATATGAGGCCAATCTAAAGAAAAGGGAGAGGGGGCTGCCACATTGACCTGCTAGTTATTTCACCTTACAACCAAAACCCCTCCAATAAAAGTCGTTATTTTAAAACTGGAATTAATTTGGATGACATGCTAATGCTGGTGCTATCAACAGGCAGGATACTTGGCTCCCTTGCAAAGGGCACAAGAGTCCAATGCCGATCCCTCAATGGAACCTCACAGCATTGAGCTCTGTGGGGGTTTTCCCCCCCCCTTCCCCCCAAATGAGATGTAGCCTAAACTTTATTTTGTTTTTTTGTTTTGTTTTTTTAAAAAAAGAGGAACATATTTTTTAAATATTGACAGTGGACCAAGTCCAGCCTCTTTACCCTGCTGCCAAGTCCGCAATTCTCCACACAGTGTGTGTGTGCACCCTGCATTTTGGAACCGCACCCGGGGTCCGTGGTGTTTGGAAGTTCACAGTACATGGAGCCATCTTTTCTCTCTGCTGCCCAGAGCGGTTAGTGCCTTTGCCGTTGCTCAGCACGAGACCAATCAATCTCCTCTTCCTTGGCCACTTAAGTTGGACTTAAGTCGCCATAGAACCTTGCCGAGAATCAATGATGCCTTGCTCTACGGATGGGACAAGAGCGCAAGAGGAAAACAAAGCACCCGATACCGGTTTCTGGAGGCCGTTTTGTGGATTCCTTGCCAATCCCGAAGGCTGCTTCTCAAAACGTCTCTGACTCTCTCTCGGTTTTCTTTCTGCAGTTCCGGTTATATATATCTTTTTGGCCTATTGTTCCTGCTCAGTTTGAAGAGCTGTTATTAGAGGATCCAGAGGTTGAGGCAATGGCAGCCGCAGCCGGGCTGCTTGTTGATACAGATTTGCGGATGTGAGGGAGTAAGTAGGGGTCACATGCTAACTGCTGAACATCTATTCGATCTTCCTTCCGGTAGGCCAGACAGCGCCTGATAAATGCCTGGAAGACAAACAGAAAGAAGAGAAAATGGGCGTGAGAAGTTGGTACTGGTAGCTCTTTTCCAGAAGCAGAAACAGGCTCGTTTTACTTTAAAAAAATAAAATAAAAAATAGATAAGTAAATTGTGAGTAAAACACACCCTCCTGGGCATCCTGCAATTGTCTCTAGATGGCCATGGAAGGATCTTCCCAGGCTAAGCTTTTACCAGGCACCACTCTTCCAAGTCTGATGGAATGGCATAAAAAGCTGTAGCAGGGACTTCTCCCACCCTTTCTTTCTGCTCCCTCCCTCAGCCTGCTGCAGTAAGCTGGTCTCCAATTTTACCCGTCAGGCAACTGGGTGAGTTGACAACAGAACCATGGAGTGAAGTAAAGAGAGGAGCCATGGTTGCCTTTTTTCCCTCTTCATCAGGAAATCTTAAGAGATTTAAATCTTAGCTTCTGAATGATGCAGTTTACTACATTGTAGACCAGGCATGTCCAAAGTTTATTTCGGGGGCCTGATCTGGCCCGCCGGTCAGTTTATTCCAGTCCCTGTGGCAATGTTTTCCTGGGGTAAAAACCTAAAAAACCCCGCAACAACTTCAACCCTACAAAAAAGCTCAACAACTTCAATCCTAAAGAAAAAGGTTGACCCTTTGGTCGGCCCTCACGGCCCTTCACTTCATCAAATCTGGGCCTCTTTGAAAAAAGTTTGGACACCACTGTTGTAGACAGATGGTTTAGAGAGGGACTGAGTGGGTGAACCTTGCAGAGATGACTGATTGACCAGAAAATTACAGACCTTTCCAGAACAATCCCTTCTGTTTGGATGGAGGAGGAAATCCAGTGAGGGGTGTTAACTCCTATCCACCAGCGGAGGCAGAACTACCACTGGGGGAGTTGACCACTCAGTGTGTAAATACTACAGCTGAAGGAAACCAAACCCAAACTAAAACACAGCAGGTATACAGAAGGAAAGGGTTACAAGGGTCAACCATCTAACGGTCTAATTCATCTAGTAAAGAGAAAGATCTGTCCTAACTGGCAACACAAGTCATTGCCAAGATGGGTCTGGATGTCAAGTTCAGAGCGGAAGTGACCTTCACATAAAGTCCAAGGTTCTGCTCTAATACAGACAGAGGACACAGTGGTGTCCTGGCAAAGCTGGACTCCATTTTCTCCACTACGTAACTTGCTGTCAGACATATCCTTTCTAAAAGGAAGCTTTGATAGAGGCAGAAGATAAGCCACCAGCTGCAATGAGTTTTTGGCTCTGCTAAGGATCAATGGCCAACAAGTTTCAGGGGAATGATATGCTCCAAATCCCAACTGATGGCTGGAAAGCATCAGACTAGGCCACCTTTGTTTTTTGGATATTTTAAAATATATACAATGTACCTCGGAAGCAGAACAGAATCCGTTCCGGAAGTCCATTTGACTTCCAAAACGTTCGGAAACCAAGGTGCGGCTTCTGATTAGCTGCAGGAAGTTCCTGAAGCCAATCAGAAGCCGTGTCAGACGTTCGGGTCCCAAAGAACATTCGCAAACCGGAACACTCACTTCCGGGTTTGCGGTGTTCGGGAGCCAAAACGTTTGACATGCAAGGCGTTTGGGATCCAAGGTACGACTTTATCATCATCCTGGTAATGAACAGAAAGGGGGGGGAGTAAAGATCTGTTGAAAATAGCTCTATGATTTCCTCTAAGCACAAGCTGTGGACATCCCTGCAACCTCAGTGGAAACAGGAGAAACAGGGAGCCTTCCTCTCCTGGTAGAAATATGAAGCATTTCTGCAAGCGGATAGGAAGAGTCACCCATTACTGAATGCTGCCATTCGAGTGAAAGCTAAAAAAGTCTCCATCAAGTACAGATCGTCACTACATTTCCCCAAGCTTCTTTGCCAATACCAAATAGAAACTCTCTCTTACCTTTGCTTCTGGCGTTACCACTGGCTTTGGAGGAAATTGCACCTCTGTTGCTTTCAGAATTGTGTTCTCCTGCAGAATATCTTGTTGAGACTGGTTGTGGCCAAAAGGCTGGGGAGGGGAGAGGGGGAGAGGGGAAAAGTGCAACATGCATATGTTAGAACACGGTCATTATTCACATTTCAACAAGAGGGATCCAGTAGGTTTCACAAAAATGTAGCTGATTTTTTTTTGAAAGCACATTAGGTTGCTTTGTGGCGTACAAAAATCTGAAAATGTGTAATGGATTTTTGCTAAAAAGGTAGCAAAATTCCAGTCTGAACATGTTCTCAGTCAAGAAGTAAGATTTATTCATCCCATAGTTTGTGATCACTCAACATGCATCCCAATCATCGCCCCTTACTAGTCTGCTTCCCTCTCCTTCTCCTATAAGCATCGGCTCTCTCACTTCCCAAACTTGACAAAACACCCCATCCCAAATCAGTTGGCAGAACCTGGAATTAAATCAATGCTGCATTTAGGGGGTGCAGTGCTAAGGTAAGATGACTGGAGAACAAGGCAATATTGGCCCATCTCCAGGTTGAAGGTCGGTGACAAAGGAGGGCATTTTCAGCTGTGCTCCTCATTTGTGGAATGTGCTTTCCCAGTGAGCTCTGCCTGGCGCCTTCACTGATATTTTTATGGCTCCAGGTAAATACATATTTTCCCCCAGGCTTTTGATAAGACTAAAAAGATGTTTATAATTCATGTGCTTTTTGTTGTTTGGTGGTATAATATGGTTGCCTGGAGACCTTTGCATACCAAATTTTAATCATTTATTTGAAGTTATAGAAGCTCTGTTTCCTGAGCACTGGAGCTTCTACTGAAGTTTTCCCGCACATGCTGAAAAATTCCTTCAAGTCATGACAACAACAAATGTGCTTTAAAAAAATTAAACCAGAAAGCTTAAGAGAGTCTCAGGAACCTGAACTCTGTGCCAAAGACACCAAAGAATTCTACAAAAAACTCAAGTTTGCTGTTATGATTCAGTAGTTCAGTAAATTCAGCAGCAGTCAAATTATTTTGCTTACCTTTCTGCCGTAGAGGCACTGGTAGAATATTACTCCTACTGACCAGACGTCAACTTTATTTGAAATCTTTGGAGGCTCTTTCCCAACCACAAAACACTCAGGTGGTAAATACCTAGGGGACAGAGAAATTAACAGCTGCAGACTAGCCATATTCATTTACAGTCATACCTCGGGTTACGAATGCTTCGAGTTGTGTTTTTTCGGGTTGCGAACGCGGCAACCCCCGCAAGTGTTTACTTCCAGGTTTTGCAGCACGCGCATGCGCAGAAGCGGTCTGCGCGGAAGCATTCTGCGCAGTTCATGCATGCGCAGAAGTGAAAGCGCCGCTTGGGTTACATACTTTTCAGGGTGCGAACGGCACCCCGGAACGGATTGGGTTCGTAACCCGAGGTACCACTTTTTATAGAAATCCATATCTTTCCTCACTATCAACCTTCAATGCCTCTGAGTAGAAGTTACCAAAGGAGTGAACTCCATATTGCCAAGTACGGCAGTCATGTGTATGTATTTTAATGTTTGCTGGAAGCCGCCTAGAGTGGCTGGGGAGACCCGGCCAGATGGGCGGGGTATAAATAATAAATTATTATTATTAAATTATTATTATTATTATTATTTACAAGGCTGGAATCTTATTGCCACCCAGAGTGGCTGGGACAACCCAGTCAGATTGTTGTTGTTTTTATTATATTTATTAGTGTTGTAAGGATGTATGGATTATTTCTTGGTGGTGTGAGACACAAGCACATGGAAGAGCTGTCCACCTTAACACAGGTGGGCTCCACCATAGGTGCAGGGGCTCTTCCAGCAGCTTTTTCCCCTGTAAAAAAAATATGACTTGTCCCACTCAGCTGAATAAGCTGTTCTTAACATTCTACGATATTATGGGTAGTTCAGTGCAAGAAACAGACCAGGGCACCCACCAGTAAGTGCCAGCCCCTTGTGATGTCAGCTCCATGCCATCGACTGAATTATAACTGTCATCGTCCATGATCTTTGAGAGGCCAAAGTCAGTGATCTTAATCTCGCCGCATGCAGTACCATTTACCAAGAGGATGTTACCTGGAGAATGAAAAAAACAAACGAACTTTCTAGGTGAATATGCCCATTACGTTTTGCGGGTGGGTAGGAGGGGGGTTGCTGAAGTAGCAGCCTGTTCCAAGTGAGAATGCAGAAATAGGTCAAATACACTTATTTATTTTCAGCCAGGATGACAGACCACCTTCAAAAAGCCACCTTATCAGAACCCCACTCTCCTAAGCAGTAACAGGGTGGTTAGGGTTCCTCTGTTAAGGTTCAGTCCCTGTCCTAAGGCAACCACCTCCCATCCATCAGCCTTCTCCCACCTCCTGTTTAAAACATTTACCCATAACGCAACATGGCACAAGCAGAGCATAGGAATCAAAATTGCTCTTTGCAGTTGAAGGCTCTTATATGAGCACAAAAACTTAGGAAGTGCCCCTGTTGGATCAGGCCAAAGGCCCATCTGTTCCAGCACTCTGTTTTCGCAGTGGCCAACCAGATGCCTAGGGGAAGACCCTAAGCAGCTCCCGAGTGCAAGAGAATTCTCCCACTTGCAAAATTCTCCCAACAGTGGAGGCAGAATGTAACTTCTTCCTATCCACTTTCTCTACACTATGCATGCACTGCTATCATGTCGTTTGCACCCCTGTCTTTTTTCTAAACTGAAAATCTTCTCATTGCTGTAACTTTTCCACACAGGAGTTGCTCCAACCCCACAAACACTCTGGTTGTCCTTTTCTGAACGTTTCCCAGCTCGGCAATAGTCTTTCTCAGGTGAAGTGTCCAGAACTGTACACAATATTTCAAGTGCCGTTGCAGTGTAGATTTGTATACAGGTATTAAGATACCGACAGCTTTGTTTTCAATCCCTTTCCTAATGATTCCAAGCATGGAATTCGCTGTTCTCAGTTGTCACATACAAGTCAACACCTTCGCTGAGCTACCCGCCCAATTCCTGGTCAGTCGCCACCAGTTCAGACCCCATGAGCTTATATGTGAAGTTAGAATGTCCCCCTGCAATAGGAATCCCTTACATTGCTTTACACTGAATTGCATTTGCCATTGCAGTGCCCGTTCACCCATTTCGGAGATATCCTTTTGGAAGTTCTCACAATCCCTTTTTGTTTCAACTACACAGAACTATTTGGCATCAACAGCAAACTTGGGTACCTCACTGCTCACCCCAATTTAGAACATTTATGAATAAAAAGCACACATCCACTTTCTACATCCTTCCATCGAGAGCTGTTCATTTATTCCTGTGCTCTGCTTCACATTCCTTACCCTGTTACATATACATGATAAGATCATGCAATGATGAGCACTGGAAGCTTGTTTATTATACAACCAATGAACACGGCAATTCTCACGACAGAAATTTGCAGAATACAGAGTGCCCTGCCCCACTTTCTCGTGCTGTGTTCCAGACCCACTATGAACATACCTGGCTTGAGATCATAGTGAATAATGGGTGGCTTGATTTCATTTAAATATTTTAATGCGTTCACAATCTGCATGATAATAGACCGGGCTTCCTTCTCAGTCATTAATTTGTGCTGTTTCAGGTAGAAGTCCAGATCGTTCCCCTCACAGTATTCTAACACTGTACAAAACCTGAAAGAAGTGAAGTCAAACATATTGGCTCATGATATTATAACAGTGCTGCAAAGTCTCCTCCCTTTCTATCTGCAGGAATTTTGTAGTTGCAGCTAGGGGCTGGCTTGTAACAAAACACCACTTTCGTCTCACTGTGATAGGGTTACACCAGTTAGTTATCCTGGAAAAAAAATACTCTTAACTTACTTCAATTTGTTTAATTGGGTCAAGGGTTTTATCAGAGATTTAGGATCTTGTTCTCTGGATAAACAGGAACTTTTCAATTACCGATTTACATCCTGGCCTTCTAACCAAGGCCTCAAGGCATCACAAAACTGAAGCCATTAAAAGCAGCATTTATAATTTAGACAGCAAAGTAAAGTAACACAAAATAAATAAAATCACAAACCAATCTGCAATTACAGCATTATTGTTAACTTTATTTTGACTGAAAGTGTGTCACTTGTTATTCCCAACAGGTCTGGTGGTTTGAATGTGGGAGAGTTTTTGTAATTTTTGTAATACAGTGGGACCTCGACTTACGACGATAATGCGTTCCGACGCAATTTTTGTAAGTCAAAAACATTCGTAAGTCGAATCCCCATAGGAATGCATTGAGCGAAAAAAATTCGTAAGTCGAAAATTCGTAAGTCGAAAAAATCCTATTAAAGCGGCTGCGACTTCCATTCGTAAGTTGAAAAATTCGGTTGCGGTGGCCATTTTGTTTCTCCCGGAAGTCATTCGTAAGTCGAAAAACACGTAAGTCGAATCGCTCGTAAGTCGAGGTCCCACTGTAGTTACAAAACCTATTACAGCTTTGTTTCCCTCCACACACACTGCTGCACATTCAATCGTGGCAGTTAACAGGGCAGCAAGGCTACAGGATGCCCTCTGCCCCGCTCAATTCCTTGCTGTGTGGGAATTCGTCCCACATTGAAAGGGAATACATACTGGGGAGTGATGGGTACCCTGAACAATACAACTGATCTCTTTTACAGACCCCTTTGTATTCTAAACCCTTCACACAGAATGTCTTACATGACACACATCCTACTTTCACATTGAGCTCTGAGCAATAAGGAGACCTAAGATTCCCAAGCACAGTTTTACGGCAGAATTGCAAAAAGAGCAGCACTTACGAGTCAGTGTCCAGCGAGAAATAGTCATACAGCTTAACTATACGAGGATGATCCAGCTCTTTATGGATTCTGTATTCTCTACATGCATGCCTATAACAACAAGGAAAGCGTCCTTATTTAATTTAATTTTATTATTCTCAACTATCTACCTAAAACTTGGAGCAGGTTACAATGGCAAAACAACTTCTTTTTTTAATCATATCATACCTAACATTTTTTGTAAAATCACTAGAAATGCACATTTTGACCACCAAAACCCAATGCAGCCGTACAGTTGCATTTCACTATATTTCTAGCAATAGCTCAGGCAAGAGAATATAACTTCACTGAATGGATCATTCAGCTTCAGCTTATACCATTCAGCTTCAGCTTTAGTCTGGACCAAAGACTGGATCACTCTAGAGGATTCTGACCTACTTGACCTAGAAGGTCACGATAACAGATTCGGGTGGCATGCCTACCTGATCTATGAAAAAGCAAAACAACATAAAGGGTTTTTGCATCACATAGTAAGAAGATCACTTTATAATATTTGGGAGAAAAATAAGAGAATACTCGAACCCAAGATACCATTATGGACCTCTCCAGCAGAAGCTATAGCGGTCAAAAGGACAAACATGGGTAACAATTGGCCAACATATCAAATTTTATTGGAAAATCCAGAAAAACAACATATATTAAAAAAATATGATATGATTAGGGATAAATTAAATGATTGGATTCAATATTTTCAAATAAGTGAAAGACTAAATTTGGATAAGAAAGAAGGATTGGCAAAAGAGAGCTCTAAATTTGAAAAAATATTAACAAATGAAAAAGGCAAATATATATCACAAATCTATAGCTATCTGCTGGAATGGGAAGTAATAGAGGAACAAGTGAAGGGAGTTATGGTCAGATGGGCCCAAGATTTTGGGTATAATATTTTAATGATCCAATGGGAAAGACTATGGCGGAAAGATATAAAATTTACGTTATGCAGCAACTTAAGAGAAAATATAATGAAAATGCTCTACAGGTGGCACCACACACCAGAAAAGCTGGCCAAAATGTATAAAGGAATGTCGCCATTATGCTGGCGATGCAAGAAGGAGAAGGGAACATACCTCCACATGTGGTGGAATTGCATAGTGATTGTCGACTTTTGGGATAAATTATACAATGAGATGAAAAAATTATTTAAATTAACTTTCAAAAAGAAACCGGAGATTTTTCTCTTAGGAATCTTACCAGGAGAAATGAAAAATGAAACAAGAACACTGTGCATGTACGGAACAACAGCTGCCAGGATATTGATAGCCAGAAATTGGAAAGGGGAAACAGCCCCAATAATAGAGGATTGGCAAGCATTAATGATAGAATACTTGGAACTGGCTAAATTGTCAGGAAAAATGAGAGGTTTAACTAATCAGAAGATCTATAAAGAATGGAATATATTTAAACTATACTTAAATACTTACTATCCGAACAATAAACTATTATCGGATTTAAAGTGAGACTTGAAAAAGGGAAAAATTGAACAAATATGGAAATAAAAGAATAAGTTAAAAAGAAGGAGATTTTGAAATAGAGTGTGTTAAACTTGCATGTAGAAGGAGAATACAAATGCACTGTAAAAAATTGGAAGTTTCTTTTTTTTTTTTTTTCCTTCGTGGATGCTTATTTACGTTTATTTGTTTAATACCAACGAGACAGTACAGGAAAAAGAAAAATGAATGGAGACACAGATTAATACATAAAGTAAAGGCTGTACAAACGCGAACTTTATTATTTATTGTTTGCAATTGTTATGATTTTGTTAGTGATGTATGTTATTGTTGTTTGTTTGTTTGTTTTATTTGTAACCAATTTTTAAAACATAATAAAAATTAATTAAAAAAAAATTAAAAAAAAAAATTAAAAAAAAAAAAAGAGAATATAACTTCACTGCTCTGGACCAGGGTTGTGATTCGACGACAATGAGGAACCTACAGAGATGCTGAAGTGTAACATGTTCTTTTTCAGGGGTCTTTCTCTGCAGAGTCCCTAAACATTCTGCTCTTATCCCTATCCTTTTCCAAAGCAATTTCAGCTCCCTTCAAGTCTTGCTCCTTCAACCATTTATTCTGCATTTTTTTTGTTCACAAGAGTAGAACCACCAGCTGTTTTTCAGACTGAAGCAATGAACCTCTTTTACTAACCACATTTTCATTTTAGAAGTTATGTCTTTTTTGAAACCCCCCCCAACCTTCTCTGCAGTCCAACATCCAGAGTTACTTACTTGTGGTAGTTCTCTTTCTTCTCATCCCTCCAGTTTTTATTTAACTGATGGATTTTTACTGCTACATATCTCTGTTCCGTTAAATCAAATGCCTGGAAGATGAAGGAGAGAGTCGATTCAGAATACTATCAGAGCTGACACCTTGAACCTAAAGAAATTTCACTTCCTTCCACTGGGGGGGGGGGGGAGAAAGTCAGCAATTCCAAATTAATTTTAAACGATTTTGTGTGGATGTTGAACATTTTCTTTGAGACACCCCCACATATTTTAGTAGGCAAATTGCTTCATGCATAATGCTGTTCCCTAATCAGGTTCTTTTTGTCAATAAGGATGTGAATTTCCCTTAGTATGCTTGCTTATAACGCAATTGCTCCAATATGAATGCATATATATGAACGTACATGAGTGTTTGCAAGTTCATATGAATGCATTTATAAACCTGGCACCTGGAAAGTGAGATGAATATGATTCAGGTTTAAAAACAAGGGAAGTCACCCAGTTGTGATAAGCACATGAAGTTGTGATAAGCACATTTATCAATTCTGCATGCTGAATGGTGAGGATCTCAGGCAGAGGTCTATCCCACCTTTATTTCTTGAGATGCCAGATAATTAAAACACTGGCTTCTGCGTCATTTTATCAAGGAGTCAAATTGGGACAGCCAATCAGCCAAAGGAGATCTAACTTACCTTATATACCTCACTAAATCCGCCTCTGCCCAGGAGATGTAGCAACAAGTACCTGTCATTTAGTGTTGGGTGGTCTTTAAATCTGGAGAGGAGAGATTTTATTTATTCATGCAGCACCTATAATATCATGATCTTCAGCTGAATTACTAAGAATAGTGAATATCCTGGGCAAAAGGGAGTTTCTCTTGGTTTTGAGCCAGGTATACTAGTTCTCACGCAATCTGTAACCAAACAAATGGTAGAGCTATGCACTTTTTAGATTTACATGCTGCTTGGAGGCACTACAGCCACCACACAACTGGTGAGTGATCAGCTTTGAGATAACGCGGTAGGGCACCTACAAGAGCAGGGACTACAGAGACCTGTATTTTGATCATATCAAACACTGCACTAGACAGTGTGGCATGATATGTGCACCTGTTACATCTCCAGGGAGATCCACCTATGGTCAGCCAGCCACAAGCAGCAGGTGAAAATGAAAAGGGGCTAGAAGAGCTTACTCCAAATCTCAAACAGATAACGCATTTGTTAATGATAGGTCAAGTACAATCTATAATGTAAGCTCCTTTTTTGTTTGCTGATGTTCCCCTGTAAACATTTATGACACTGTATTAATACTAAAACAGCTAGCACTGAGTTGGCCCGTACAGCATCAGAAGTTAAAGGTGACAAGTAAATGATGTCTTTAAAATTGTTGACTACCATGAGCTATTTAAAGAATCTTGTAGGGACATTAAACTGAAACAAACACAACCCTAAGGGTACTGTACGGTTTGTCTATGGTAGGTATGGAAAACCTGTGGCCCTCTCATCATTCCTGACCATGCTGTCTACAGAACTGTCCAAATTTCTTCAGTGCTTTGCTTGTTAGACATATCACTCTGTGACAGACACAAGAGTACTGGAGCCTCTCTCTGATCCGTGACAGAGTCAGCTAGCCACAAAGGGGGAAGGAACAGCACTTTTTTGGGGGGGGGGGAGAATAAAAGGAGCAGTTTCCGAGGGAGAGAGTTTGATGGGGCTGGATTTAAGATGAGAGATAGGGCAAAGGTTCAGGTTAAGAGATAGGGTTTGATTGGAGTTGTGAGTTAGGGAGTGAGATAAGGAGAACTGGTTCACTGAGACTATCCATAGTGAGAGGACAGAGCCTCGCAGCTTGGATATGGAGACCAGATTGGGGGTCTGGGAAAGGTATACAGACAGGAGTGCTCTGGGAGGGCTGTGACTGAACTGGGAGAGGTAGATCTTGTGGGAATACAGGCTACCTGGGTCTCAGTATAGCCAGGAGGGGAGAGTTCTTCTAGGTACTGAAGACTCCCAAACCATTAACAAGGGGTGAGGCGATCCTTTGAGTCTGTTATACTATTAAGAAGACCTCAGGTGTGGATTGGTTAAGAGAGTGGGTAACTGAGGAGATGTGCCCCTTGCTCATGAACCAAAGTATTAATCCGCAGCATTATTAATTGTTGGTATTAAGTGGTAAGTCCGCTACACACTCTTAAGCCAAAAAAGACATATTGTAGCTATTTGGTGCCTTGCCACTTTGGGCAGCTCTCTCATGCCCAATACTCACTGTGAATTATCTTCATTATGTATCCTTTTCAATTCCCTGATATGTAGATTTCTAACCCTCTCTAACCGCTCCAGTTCTGCCTGGATCTCTGCTTCTTCCTACAAAAAGAAAAACATCACTTTAACAGCTATACCAAAAGTTAAATTTAAACTCTGTATATATGACGAAAGGAACGCATTTGTCTTGAACAACAAAGAAGTTGCAGGCAAGAGAAAAAGTTAAGCATTTTTACAGATTCTAATGGTGTTCAGAAAATGTACATGACTACTATGGCTTTCAACTTCTAAAATTAAGGGTTGTACTGTATCTTGTTCCTGTCGCCCCCTGCTGAGATGATTCGATGGGAACCAGAGTTATAGCAAGTACGCCTTCCATCTCAATAAACATGTGATTTTCTTGTGAAACAATCCTCAGGCCTAGACTTTTACTATTCTGGACTAGATGACAGTGACGTGCTCAGCACAATCAGGGCAAAATGACTCAGGAGATCAATCCTTTGTGGACAGAATACAGTGCTACTAGAATAGGATTGTCTGAGCAGTGTGGAAAGCTCTAGTCTATTTCACAGCTACTGGGCTAAGAACTGAGGCACTGGAAAGGAACAAATGCCACGGACAGTTCTATTTCTTATTTCATTGCTGTGGTAATCAACTCGTTCAAATCAGTGCTTTTCCAACAGTGTGTTGATCAAGCTCATCTGATTAAGCAAAATGAGACAATCAGTAAAAAGAAAACAAGCTTCCCCTGAAAAGAGCTTGCCCATCGCTCCCAATCTTCTCCTGCAATGTGCACAAGCGAGAATGTTGTTTATAAGAGCTAGTATTTCGGTCACTTCAAGGCGTGTTAGACTGCATTGGGATTAATGCTGAAGAGTCATACAGACACAAAACACAAGATGGCAGCTGAAACCACTGTCTCTCTGAAGTCATTTTGCAATACAGTACAATATTTTACCTTTTTAAGATGTCCTAGCCGGAGTTTGAAGATTTCCTCCTGTTCATGATATTCTGCTAACGTTAACCTGCATGTGCACAAAATAAGTGGTCCAAAAGATTACTCTGAAGAACAAATACGGGATAAAGGCAGGTGACAAAAAAACAGGCAGGCCTGGGACCCATTCCTGCTTCCCCTTTTCATTTTTGTAACACTTTACTGGGGTTTCCTATCCCTACTGAATACAGCAGTCAGGCCACTGGTTCAAACCCAGCCCAATATTGTCTAGTATGACTACCAGCACTCCAAGGCAATCAAGGCAAGTGTGTTTCCCAGCTCTGCTATGAATGTCTTAAAAAACAACAGAGAAGCCAAGGATTGTGTGTGTTTCACTTAAAAATCTTATTATGCTCTACCACTGAACTAAGTCCCCTCTCCTCTTGTGCTTGGCATCCATCACTCTGCCCTTCCAAGCATTAAGGGACTGCCCCAACTAAGACTCTACACTTATTAGGGCACAGGTGGGGAACCTCCCTCACCCCTTGCCCAGGGATACATTCCTTTGGGGTTAATGTGTAGGAGGCCAAATGCCAGCACAGGGTGCTAACACCACCCCAGACATCTATCTACCCCCTTCCTCTCATTCACAGAGATGCTCAGTCTTCGATTTATTTCCCTCACCCATCTACAGAGAACCCCCCCCACCTAGCAGATGTTGCTCTTTTAAGGAAGACCCACAATGTAGCCCTTCTAAGAAGCTACCTGACTCTCTTATTCTAAGCCTCCTTCATCTGCTTCACTTCAGAAGTGCCCTCACCCCGCCAAAAGCACTTGCTTTCCCCACTTCCTCCTCCAGGCTAATCACTGTTTTTCAAAGAACTTTTGCATCTCTTCCCCCCAGGAGAGGTGTGGAGGAGAGGGACACGGGCAGATTGTAAGGACGTGGTCCTGAGTGTCATTAAACTGAGCCTTTACTAGGCAAGAGTACAATATCTGTCTCGCCAGTTTTCGTCCATCACTTTATGAGAAAGGGCAGTACTGTACAGTGGTACCTCTAGTTGCGGACAATCTGTTTCAGGGTGCTGTTCACATCCCGAAAAGTCCGCAACTAGAGCACCTCTTCCACGCATGTGCGTGGCGCGATTGAGAGCTTTTGCGCATAGCGCGCAGGTCGCTTTTGGACATGCGCGAAGCGTGGAAATCACTTCTGCGCGTGTGCGCGTGGCAAACCCAGAAATAAACACTTCCTGGTTTGCCATGTTCGTAAGCTGAAAGCCCGTAACAAGAGCGGGACGCAACTAGAGGTACCACTGTACTTACTTTGCATGATGTGGAATTCAGTGTGTGTACTTGCACAAACAGAAGTAACTTTTCCAATAGAAGCAAGTTTGTGGTTGAGGCAAAGCCAAATATTAACAGCAACACTTTCAAACCAACTACTAATTATTTTAAAACAACAGGTGGACTGAAGAAAAAAGGCTCCAATAATTTCATGTTTTTGGCAGATCTACTGGGGAAAAGTTAAGAACTTCAGCCGTAAGCTATTCTTTGCATTTCAACTGACTCATAGAAAGCAACCTGATTTTTTAAAAAAATTTTTTGCAGCACTTACGTTTCATTTTCCGCCCCATTTGTCTTGTTTTTACGCTGCTTCTGCTCATTGGTTGCTGGAGGGGCCTGCCCCATGGCAGGTGGCTTCCGCTTTGCTAACATTTTCCGTTGCCTTTCTATCTCTTCCCTTTGGGAATTTATCCTCTCTTGTTGCCTAAACAAAAGCAGGACATGCACACAAATTAGAGAACATAATATAACACATGACACAGAGAAGTGGCTCGTCTTCTGCATTCCTGGGCAAGCATATTAGAAGAGTTGGTTTCTGGTCATAGTTGCTACTCTGGAAGGAGAATCCGAGAATTTAAAGCAGGAACTCTGGAAAGAAACATGCCCAGCCATCAATATGCCAGGCATATAATGAAGAATCCTACAAATCTCAGCTTCAAATAGATTGAATTTCTATTCTTCATAACTGAAGAGGAGGCAGTGTTGGTGCCCATCTGAAATGTGTTTTGGCGGGGTGGTGGTACCAGGGCATTTTCAGGTGACATGCTATCTTGTGTCAAATCACTTGAAAATAGAAAAACATCAACCTTTCCCAGATGTCAGCTCCTCCTCTTCCTGTGGTAGTGGTGTGGAAGTTATCCTGGCCCAGCTACCGGTAGCATAAATATTACGATTAGTCATTCATACAAAGTTCATGACCAATGAAAGAGTGAAGTTGTTAATGCAGTTTGAAAATATTATTAGTACAATTGTACTAACATGTCTTATTAGTACAATTGTGTCCCTATTGTTCATAAGAACCTAGTGTGGCTACTTAGCCAGCACCAGACAGGCCCTGGCAGTGCCCTAGAGTCCCCCAGAAACAGCTTTCATTTGAGTGCCAATTGCATCTTCTGCAAGATAGCTGTGACTTGACTGGGTTAATCCAGTTCTTTTCACTCCAGCACAGGAATGCCTCCCAGGTCAGTTGGTATGAGCAAAGGGTGACTGGTTCACAACGTGCACCTGCAGTTGAGCAAGAAAGACTTGGGACAAGTGACACTGATGCAAGTGTTAGCTGTTGTGATCACATGAATACCACACTATCAGGAAGGGGGCAATGGCAAGTTTTATAAAGGCGTGATGGAGGACTGCACAACCCTTGACATACTCTACCAATTTTGCAGGTTGTTACCTGCTACTCCTGGTTTTTACCCTTATGATACTTTATATAAAAGTGTTTGAATGCCTCTTCATGAGGCAATGTTTACCGAAGCATCTACTGATCAGTGGTAAATACAGGTGTATCTCAACATATATTTAAGATGTGTTATTGTATATGCAGTTCTACAGCTCATGGCTTTGTACAGCAATACTATTATTTAGCAAAGTACACCCCCCCAAAAAAAACAACTCTGTCCGGATTTTTACTTTTGGAAATATGGCAACCCTATTGTTAAGTATGTAACCTCCCTGAGTCCTTGCAAACAGGGTTCTTTAAAAGATGTACACGTTTTGTAGAAGCACCTTAGTTACATATGGATTTGTGAAAAGGGCAAGTCAAGTAACTGCCTGTAGACTTTGCCGCCATGAGAAAAGGCAGAAGTTGCAGTTACGGTACTTACTTGATAAGGTTCTGGAAAGCATAGCCATCTGTCCACTGCTCAGTGTAAGACGCTCCATGCCGCACCGTAGCAAAGTGACCCAGTCTCAGCCGATCCTGCATACTCTTATCTCGACATGCCATCTTTTCCTGCTTTGACTAGGGAGAGAAGGATAGTATGAATCAACGCTACCACAACTGGGCTTCACCACACTGCTAGTCAGTCAATGAGGACCGAAAATATGAACGATGCAAAGTTAACACTCCTCAAGTGTAGGAAATAGTCTGTCATGTGTAAACCTGTGGCCTGCATCTGGTCACTTACATGTGGCTTAGCAACTGGTTCTTTGTAAAAGAAAAAGGGCTACATACACGCATTCAAACCAAAAGTGCTGCATGCATATGCCTGGAAGGGAACAAAATGGGAGATTTCCATCAAAATGAATGGTAGCTTATAGCCTTTTGAATACAATTCAAGCCAGGGCCTTTTAGACCAGAGCTGAAGAAGGAGGCAAAAAAGTGGCTCTTTATCCATACATCAATTCTAAACAGCAATAGATGTTCTCAATGGCTTCCCCACTGTAATAAACATCACAGCCCAAGCCACACTGTCTTCCTGATGCAACACAACCTGGTTTTGAGGTTTGGCAAGTTTCATTGCTCCCCTTTCTAGTGTTGTAAATGTCATTACAAATTTGACTCCACAACCCAAAAATAACTTTTTGTGATGGTGAGCATTTGTTCTAAATGCACCTCCATGTGACAAGGTCTGAATTAGGATTTTCAGTGGGTCTCCAGGATATAGCAGAGGTCACTAGGAAGGGGCATACTCAAAAGCAATGCTCATAAAAGATGGTGGTAGTTATACTACAATAAAAATGTGGAGGGGGACTGTAGCTCAAAAGTAGAGGAAGTGTTTTGCAGAAAGTGCCAGGGTGGACTCAAGCCGATCTGACTCAGTATAAGATATCTTTGCATACATGTCCATATGAATATGATAAAACAATGTCATCGTGGGCCTAGTACATTTGTGCAACCTAAATCCTGCGGAAAGCCATCTAATTCAGATTTTAATTTTATCCTGACTTGTTTTTAAGAGGTGATTTAATTACTGTTTGATTTTATATCAATGTTTATATTTGATGTTAGCCGCCCTGAGCCCGGTCTTTGCCGGGATACAAATAAAAGTTGTTTATTATTATTATTACTCCAATTAATGTGTTCATCAATACCCCCAAGTATGCAAATTACAGCAGGATACAAGTTCCAACCAAATGCACAGAACTGAAGGGCTGGGAGGAGAGAAGAGGGCAAAGGTGAGAAGGTTGTAAAGGGCAATTCGGAAGCCAAAACTTACCTTTTCTATAAGAAGCTTCTTGCTCATTGTCACACATCTATTCAACCGTTCTTTGTACTTCTCAAGCATTTTCTGTTGTTCATCTATCTGTCGCCTTAAGTCACAGTTTGCCTGAAAACAGAAGTAATGTTAAGCAGGTAGCCAAAACAGAGAACAGCCAAAATCTCACCTGAACGGCATGCAGGCAGACAGGGAAACGATGAAGATGCTGCAGCTGTCAAAATATAGTACCAGAGAACATAGAAGGCATCACAGTATTCAACTGTTGGGCCATGGGGGAATTTTAGTCATTTCAAATTTGTATTAAGTGGTGCAGTCATAATAATTTTTTTTAAGGTTCTTTGTTTGAATAGAAAACAAATTCTTCATTGGAATATGCAGGTTCTGCAAGAACATGGTTGGGTGCTGCAAGAAATCCTAGCCCACCTACAATGTAATCCCATTACTAACAAGTTCCCTATGTTATAGATACATTCTCTCACTTTACATTACCACTCTATGTGTTTTTAAAAAATTATTATTTTTAGTAGAGTTTACAGGTGTACTTACTCTCAATAGGTCATCTATCCTGCCTTCTTTCTTCTCCAGGTCAGAGTTCTTACTGTTTTCTAGTGCAGATATTTTTTCTACCGTGAGATCAGACTGCAGGAGGAAGAGGGAAAGAGCTCAATGTGAAAACTCACCCAAAAGGTGATCGGGTGTTTTAGGGACAAAAAAAGCATGTCAAACACTTGTCTTTTGTTCCTTCGTGACCAATGAATGGAACAACCTAAAATTATGGAGAAAATGTTTTCCCTTACAAAAAGCAAACCAAAACATCAGGCAAATGGTACAACTGGAGCTGAAATCTTTTCACATATGTCATAAAAGCCTTCTCTAGTCCCTAAGGGGGAAAAAAGGGCTGAGATTTCCCAAGTGTAGCAAAGCTGGCAGAACTCCATTCTAATCCCAGTGATGTGGGGTCATGGGGGGAAAAGCAAGCGACAAGCCATACAGGCTGGGGAACCTGTGGTCCTCCAGATGTTAACCCCCATTAACCCCAGACAGCAAGGCTAATGGTTTGGGATGGTGGGAGATGTAGTCCACCATCATCTGGAAAGCTGCAGGTTCCCCACCTCTATCTTAGGGCAAAGTTTGTATTTCCTGAAACTTTGTGGGGGAAACAGAATCACACCACTGTCACTCAGTACACTAAATCTATAAAGGGTATGAGAGGCAGGGTGGGTAGGATTGTGTGTGGAGCTGACATGCCTTTTGCATACCTTGCCTATGAACATTGTAGCTCCTCCCAAAGCGTGTTACATCCATACGTATTGGTATGCCTTTGAGCAAGCCACTTTCCCCTCAGAAAAGCAGCCTACCTTTCAGGGGATATTGGTCTCTTTCTACTTATTTCCGGTTGGTCACCTTCCACTTTTTGAAATGCAACACAGCCACAAAGCTTAAAAACTGAAACCACGGCTGCGATTCACAAGATCCTATCGTGAAGGTTTCTCCAATGAGAAGATCAGAATCTGGGGACTCGTTTCCCTGAAAGGCAGCTTGTCCACCAATACCAAATTTCCCCTCCGTTATATAACCAGAAGGTTGAGTTCTGGGCATCTGTCTCACCTCCACAGTGCAATGGTGTAGCCCCAAAGGCTGGACACCCCTTCTTGCACATTCCAGACTCATCTACAATTTAAATGGGATCCTCAGCACAAAAATCCAGCTGAAAGGGTCCTAAAAGTTTGAAAGCCATCATTTTATATGGTTGCCCTGGATCAGAGGCCTCTTAGTATGAATAGGAATTCTGAACAACACATGGAAATCCCATGTGCAGGCAGATTCTTTCTTTTGGGGTTGGCGCTGCATGTGCAACCTTCCATACTCCAGAATGGCAGAACCTATACCAGCTGGAAACGCCAGATGCAGATCACAGCACTCACAACTGTTCAGACAGCGTGCACCATGAATACCCATTTTGCAAAAGGAGTTAGGGTTGAAGGACAGCAGCATTTTAAAATAAACAAATGAACAGCAAAATAAAAGACAACTTTGTCTACCATTGGGGGGGGGGGGAAAGAGGCAAGAAAAATAGCATCTCCTCTGGAAATTTGCTGACCAAAACACATTGTTTTGAATAAGCCAACAATATCCCTAAGGCTGAAGGCATAGCTATGTCACTACCTCATTGCCCTCCATTATTTCTCCAATGATATGTGTTTGACTCAAGCAAGATACAACACAAACATTGCAGTATGTTGTTCATCGGTTTTATACCTGTGTCTGTTTATGCTGGACGGAAATCTGTTTTTGGGAGGTGCAGGAATGCTCTGTGTTCCCTGAACCCGTTGAAGAAGGACTGCCTTGCTGGGCCTGCAAGAAAAGGAGTAAATTAAGTACATGGGCTGTAAATTATTAGGATGGCAAAGCATTATTTCAAACACACATTCTTCCCAGCTGTTACCTAAGGTTAAATAAAGCAATCTTATCTTGCCTAGCTGAGTGCTGTCAATTCTGACAGGCAGCTGGTTTCCTATTTCCAAGGAAAATAGAATTATCATTGGCAGTAATAGAGCCAGGGTGCTGCACCTGCAGGTTCCCTCCCCTATGAAGAAAGGTAGCTTCGTTTGGGTTTTATTTTACAGAAAAGGCGAGTAAGAGGTGACATCATAGAACAGGCTTCCTCAAACTCGGCCCTCCAGATGTTTTGAGACTACAATTCCCATCATCCCTGACCACTGGTCCTGCTAGCTAGGGATCATGGGAGCTGTAGGCCAAAAACATCTGGTGGGCCGAGTTTGAGGAACCCTGTCACAGAAGTTTATAAAGCTATACATGCCATGGAGAAAGCGGACAGAGGAAAGTTTTTCTCCCTCTCTCGTAACGCTAGAACTTGTGGACATCCGATGAAGGTGAATGTTGAAAGATTCAGGACAGATAGAAGAAAGCACTTATTTACACAAAGCAGTTCCCACAGGAGGCAGTGATGGCCACCAACTTGAAAGGCTTTAGAAGAGGATTAGACAAATTCATGGAGGACAGAGCTATCAATGGCTTCTTGCCATGATGGCTATGGTCTCCACTGCTGGAGGCAGCAATGCTACTGAATACCAGCTGGGAAGTGCGCTCTTGTACTTGGATCCTGCTTGCTGGTTTCCCACAGGCATCTCTGTTCAGCCACTGTGAGAATAGGACGCTGCTCATTGGCCTGACCTAACAGACTCTTTTTATGTTCTTATGTTTAAAAGTCTGTCTGATCACATGCACGGGGCTAGGTCCAGATTAAGTCACAATTTATTTCCATTAAATCAATGGGATAAGCTAGTCATGACTAATTAAATCCCCTTGATTGCAATGGGACAAAATGACCCAACCTACATATGGACCCAACCTACAGTTAAGATGATTTAAAAAGCACATTAGAGATCACTTCCAGGAAAGGAGACAAAATGCTTTTAAGAAAATGAATTGTTTGTAAAGTCTTGAATGCATTTCTTTGGCAAATGCCTGGGGTCTGGGGCAGTGGCACAAAGATTTAGCTGTTGGAGCTAAGAGGCTCAAATGACAACCCTAGAAATGCAATTTGCTTTGCAATTCATAAGCCTGTACAAGCTGACAGATTCTTTCTATGGATGCATTTCAATGTGGAATCTTAGGAGACACTGCAGAAAAGAGGGGGGTGTGAATCATGAGAAATAAACATTTTAAAGTTGAAGCACTTGGCCTTCTAAATAAGATTAGGTTACATTTCACAATCTGAAGATGTAATTGCCAGAGCAAAGGAGTACACAACTTGTTCAAAGCCAAGAGCTACCTTGGAAGCATGTCACAATGCCATTTTGCTACTTACTAGTTTAATCAACATGCCGAACTTACATGTGATGGCCACTAAGCTACTGCTGTAAAAGAACTGACTATGCTTGCTACCCTATCTTGAAGTTGAAACCATTAAACAACAAAAACAACTTTAGTATATTAGTCTTTCAAATCATGAGAACTTGAAAAGCCGTAATTCTCTAAACTTCAATTTGTGTTCCATTTAGAACATGATAACTTGAAATGGGCAGCTCCATTTCATCACCACGAAGAGCTGGAGCTCCATTTCATCACCATGAAGGGATGGGAGAGATGTAAAGCAAGGAAAATGGGAGGGAGAAGAGGCCCCAGAGAAAGGAGTACCTCAAGGTGGAGTCAATGAAGTAGAGTTTGGGGGAAGAATATTTTCTAAAGAAAAAAAGAAAAGCTAAAAACTTTAGCTATTTTTGCTGTCACAAGTTGCAACCACTGAGGACTAGAATTTGAAGAAAAAGGAAGAAAACTGAGATTCTAATAAGGGGGCCATACAGATGGGGGGGGATTGGATGCTATCCACCCATGTCAGACCCATTCAGACCCCCTTGAGTGTGGCCATTAAGACCATGCTCACCGAAGAAAATGGAAAACAGAGGCTTGCACCCCTCTGGGCCAGCTGCTCGCCCTCTAGCCGCTGTTTCGCCAGCATCGCCGACACCAGCGTTGGCAGAGCAGAGTGATCCTCCTGCAGTTCCTTGGCTGCGCTGTTGTCTACCCCGTAAAGCGGCTGCTCCATTCGCCGCTGTAATACATTTAAAGAAAACCACAAGATACTTTGAAGAGAAAAGAAGGAGGGCGAGGTAGGGTCATAGATAACAAATCTGATCCATGCATTTGTAAATACGGCAGCTTGGAAACAACGAGGAGAAGCAATGGGAGGGAGCGAAGAAAGTATGTGATCTAGCTACCAAAAGCAGCCCCATTACTACTAGGCAAATAAAAGACATAGTCCCTGATGCCTTTGCACCTTTTTGGGCACAATGGAAACCTATGGTATTAGGTGGAAGAAAAGTACCGAGCCTCAGACTTACAGGCTTCCCAAGCACCTCTCCTCCAAATGCTACACCACAGGCATTTAGTTCTATTGCTGTATTGCTCTTACTATTAAGAAGCTTCTCCTAATGTTCAACCAAAATGTACCCTCTCTTAACTGGAACCTGTTAGATCCTGTCCTGCTCTCTGTGGTAGCAGAGAACAAGTTTTTACCCTTTCCTATAGGTAGAGGAGTGTTGTTATCACATTCTGCCCCCACCCAAGTCTCCTCTTGTCCAGGCAAAACGTATCTCTATGTATTGAATTAGAACAGAAGGGGAAAAGGCATCACAACATGATGGAAGAGTCTGCCAAGCATAATTTCTCTGGGTTGGTGCAAACTTGCAACATGCGCCCTCCACTTACTTACTTACTTACTTACTTACACACACACACACACACCCTGCCCCCAGATTTGTCTCTTTTGAAGAAGTGACAAAGAAAGGCCTTGTCTCTTAAAAACACGTAAGGTTGATTGGTGTCATTCAGCTTCTTTTAGTTCCTTTTGCTGAAATGTCTTACATCTCTGGTTGCTTGATTTGAATGAACAGCCAGATCTAGGTTGATTGGCATTAACAAATATGCTTTAGTCCTTTTTCCCTGCTCATGAATGACGTCTAGTACCACTGCCAGTTCTCCTATACGCTGAAATGACATGGGGTCTATTTACTCTCATATGTTTGGGAACCTGCAAATTCTATCAGTATCACTGACTACCACTGCACTCAATGGTGCTTGTTGGTTGCCACATCCTTGTTAGCACCTTCTGCCTGCACAAAGAAACTGAGGAACTGGGACTTGTAGATTTTGAGATAGCATGGCACACCTCTGTCTCTCAAATGGCATGTCCTGAAGTTCCCTACCATTCTAGAGGAGGGCCTGGAACAACAGATCACTGTTACTTGTTCTAACACTGCTTCTGATTGGCTCTAACATTTCTTACAAAAACTGGGCCTATTATACAGACACACAGATACAGGGAAATAAGCTTGGATGAACATCAATCATGAGCAGCAATTCACCATGACGGGGGGAAATGAAGCTAGTCCAGGCTAGATCCTCTAGACCCAGTGAAGTGTGCTCATCTCTACCATGCTTAGCTTGGACCCTGAAAAAACACACCCCAAACCTTGCAAATGTTTCCTACAAAAACAGAAAACAGGACATCCCTCCCATGATATATGTATGCAATGTTGGGAAAAACATACACCATGCCTTCTAAAAAGGATGAAGTTAAAAGCCGACCCTGCCATTTGTCAACACGCATGCACATAACAATTACACACTTGCTCATTGTCTACATGTACAGAATGGAGAATATTATATCCCACAGAAGATAAATGTGCAATTGAGGTTGTAATCAACAATTCTATTTCAATTCTTCTAACTGAGTAAACTGTAAAAACAAGTACTAGATTTGGTTTAATGGTGTGTTGTTGTTTTTTAATTGATTTATTACCTGCCCTCTACCAGAAGGTTTCAGGGCGGGTTACAGCAATATAAAATGCAGCTCGAAGAAAGTTTTAAAAAAATTACAATCACAGCTAAAGGGAGGTTTTAAAAAAATTACAATCACAACTCATACAAGAAAACATATCCAAAAAAGATGCCAGATGCACCTCTGTGGGGAGAGAATTCCACAATTTCGGAGCTGTCACCCCCCCCCCCCCGCAACCTCCATCAACTTCATCATTTTATTTGTATGCCACCTTTCCATAGTTAGAATCATGGATTTTCCACATCTCAGATTACCTCTGTCAGCTCAGTTAGGAAGGCTGCAATGCAGTGAGGTGGATGCCACACCAACAAAATCCCCTTTCTGTCCAATGCCACAAACAATCCCTCAAACTCAGACACAGTGTGGACTGTCCTCCTAATGAGGATGATTCTGACTCTCCCTCGCCGCCCCTCTGACCTGAACGGTGCTGCAGCAAGTACCCAGGTGGACATACGTAGCTGCAGTAGCAAAGGGCCACCAAGCTCATCTGCCCAGCTCTCAGTTATGAATGCCAACTCAGCCCCTGCTATTAAATTGTGGACAACAGATGTTTTATTCTGGACAGACTTGGCAGTTACCACCACAACCACCAGGTGAGCTGACTGGCAACACCAGACTCTGAAGCACATCAGGTGAAGCAGAGGGAGCAAGGGCTTTGATGTAACAAGCACTCCCCACCACTGTGTATCTTAGTTCGCCTCCGTATCTACCCCTATTTGCCATCATGGTAGTCCCACTCCCATTCCCCTCTGGGGCTAGACCCATAACTTCCCTAACCTGCCTCTTCTAAAACTTGTTCCTGAGCAATTTAGAATCCTTTAAAAAATTTTTTGCAAAGACACAGAAAGGTATGGTGATGTGGTCAGACCAAACCTCTTTGTTAAATTATTTGTCCTAGGATTAGTAACGGTACTTCTAGCTCAAGCTAGGTAAAGGTAAAGGGACCCCTGACCATTAGGTCCAGTCGTGTCCGACTCTGGGGTTGCGGTGCTCATCTCGCTTTATTGGCCGAGAGCCGGTGTACAGCTTCCAGGTCATGTGGCCAGCATGACAAAGCCGCTTCTGGCGAACCGGAGCAGCGCACGGAAACGGCGTTTACCTTCCCGCCAGAGCGGTACCTATTTATCTACTTGCACTTTGACGTGCTTTCGAACTGCTAGGTGGGCAGGAGCTGGGACCGAGCAACGGGAGGTCACCCTGTCGCAGGGATTCGAACTGTCGACCTTCTGATCAGCAAGCCCTAGGCTCTGTGGTTTAACCCACAGCGCGACCTGGGTCAAGCTCAGAAAGGTAGCTCAAGCTACCTTATGACAAAATCGCACACATAGGTGGACACACTTGTCATTTCTGTGTAGTTATTTACAGCAATGGATAATAGACAGTGCATTAAATCTTACATGGGCAAGATAAGGAAATAAATGGCAAGAAGATCTCTATCTTGCCCTATGCCCTTGAAATGTTGAGTCATGGTGGTTTTCAACTTATGATTGGCCTTCACTCTTCTAGAAATATACAGTAGTTCCTGCCACATCTTGTTCATATGTATGAGCCTCCTCCTTTGAAGATTACCTGCTGCCTAGCTACTGCACACACACCTTAATCAAACAGAGCACAACACTAGGTTAGACAGACAGCAAAGACAGCGGGAGTAAGAATTCAGGTAGAGGGACTGTTAAGGAGAGTATTCAGATCCCACCACCTGAACCCTGGGAGCTTTGCACTACCACCAAGGACTTCTGAACCATCACCTCTGTAAACGTTGCTTAAATTTAAAGTTCAAAATGAGCTTTAATTTTTTTAAAAATAGAAATGATACCCTTTTCAGGGTGCCACATTACTCACAAAAGCCCACATTCTGTCCCTTCAAGTGAATACTTACAGGTAAAGGATTTGATAAGGAATGCTGTGGCGATGATCGTGCAACAGGTGGCACGCTTCTTCCAGGACTTGTTCCTGGACCACTTCCCCCAGCAAACTAAAATTTGGAGGGGACAAAAAAAGTAGACCAGTAAGTTCATGGGAACACTGTGAAAATTTCACAGAGCAAAGCAAACTGCACAGGTGCAAAGAAACTGGGGCACAGAAAACTATGCACACAAGGGAACAGCTACAATTAAGATCTGGATTTTTTTTGCCCTAAAACGATTTTAAAAATATAAAGAAGACAGTTCCGTAGAAAATTTAGCCATTTAACTGCATGGGCCTCCCTCTCTAATACCGTGTTTCTCCTATTTTAAGACACTGTCTTATATATATTTTTTCCTCAAGAAAACGCACTATGGCTTATTTTGAGGGGATGTCTTATTTTTATTACGTAAGCACGCCTTGGCAAGGCCACGCTTGAGTTCTGGGGCTGCGAAGGATGGGACGGGCGCAGAGCTCTTTGTTTGCTTGCTGGCAGTGGGGGGAGAATCCAAGCTGAGCTTTGAGGAAACGGGCACCAGAGAGACCCGCTTTCGCTGGGCGCTCTCTCCTGCTCCTCCTCCACCGCCTTCCCTCCTCGAAACTCGACAGAAGCCTTGTTTTCCAAGGGGCCTCTTGGGCAACGCGCGGGGCATCCCTCTCCACCATGGCGGCTGCCCCGTGCGCTCTGCGCCGAGCGGAGTTGGGCAAGCGTGCATGCAAAGACGCCTTTAGAGTGCCTTTGTTGCGCACGCTGCCCCTTCCTGTGCGCGCTGCTCTGCAGAGTTCCCGAGCGATGCTTCTGGGGCTGACTGGTTTTGGTGGCGGGACTGGACGCCCAGCCCCGCCTTTTCCTTGGCGCCCTCCAGAACTGCGCCTATCACTATGGCTTATTTTCGGGGTATGGCTTATATTTCGCAAATGCGAAAAAATCCTGCTATGGCTTATTTTATGACTACGTCTTAAAATAGGGGAAACAGGGTATTTTTACATATTATTTAGAAGAGTCCCTGTCTCTAACCTACATGGAAAGAATTTGCAAGGACATCATTTTCTGAAAAGTTACATGTAAAACTGGCTTACCTCAAAATAATCACTAATTTTATGTCCTCTTGGAGTGACTTTACCTGGAAGGGGGGAAAAACAGGTGGTATTAAGCCTTTAAAATCAAAATACTATCATGCTTCAGGGTTTAATTCTTTTAAAAAATTGTCTTGGTTTTGAGATAAGAAGGGAACTGGGTAGTACCAAAGATTATGGATGTGCCTGTTTATTATAAAGGAATTTCCAGACTCAGCTATCCATTTGCTGTAGCATTCTGCTCCTCTTAACATGTAAGACTGTTGATGTTTTTTGTGAGGAGGAAAAAAGGATCCTGCACAGCTGGCTTCCTTCTTTAAGTGAGGATTGTGCATGTACTTTCCATGTAAATGACAGCTACATTTTAGGAGGACTCCCTCCTCACACTTCAGATGGTGTGTGTCAGAGCGGTGGACTAGAATGAGACAGAGCTTCTGTGTTGATGCAGAATAAATACCAATTAGGACCACCCTCTGTAATGACACAGTTCAGGGATGGTTACCAAGGGACTATTCGAAATGCAACACTTAGATTCTCAAAGATTCTCTGTCCCTCCCCCAAAAGCATGTTGGAGAAAAGGAGAAAGACATGTGTGCATGTGAGCACACACAGAACAGCAAAAGGAGCAAGTGGCAACGGAGGTACAACTGACAAGAGCTCAATGAATGTGTGTGCATGAGTGCAAAGGTTCTTGGAAGAGGGACAGAAAAGAAACTGAGGATGGATGGGGGAAGGCACAGTAGAAGTGGGTGGATAAGGAGCAACCATAATGGGGCCAGAGAAGGAAGTATCATCAGTATGGGCCACGATTCCAGACTATGCAAAGGTTGCTCCATGATTCTTGGGATTAGGTACTTTGTCAATGCCGAAAATGACCACTTAAGAAAAGAAGCATCAGAAAGGGAATTTTTTTACTCTTCCTCACATTTTAGGTCTACATTCTCCGATATACCAACTTCTGATGGATTCCTAAGGGCTATTTCAACCATTATTATTATTTTTACATGGAAGTACTTCAGTGCCTCAAGTTTTGTGAAAATCGTGTGTGATAGAGATGTGTGATCACTGCAAGTGACTATCTTTGCCAAGCAGCCATTGGAAAACCATGCCCAAACGTGGCATGTGCATGTAGTGAAACAGATGCAGGTGAACATTGCAATAAGACTGCCACAAGGCTAAAAATGTTTGTTTTATAATGCTGACGGCAAATTTTCCCTGAAGGGAAGGGTGCTGCTCAAAGCTCAAGATCATAACAAGTTGCCCAATACACCCTTGAGTCAGACTCAACGATATCAAGGGAAAAGAGAATTCTCAAACAACTGTGCTCATTACTGAATATTTGGAGATCCTAATTAGGGGGGCTAAGGGACAGCTTACCTTGGTTGGTCTCAAAGGATTCCCCTTTCCTCTTCCTGTTGCGCTGGTCATTCTGTTTTTTTTCTGGAGTCTTAAGGGGGAGAAAAACAAATCCCAAATCAATTTCTGCAGATATCTCAGCATCAAAGCACACTAAGAAATTCAAAACTCCCTGGTAGACTTCTCAGTTTGTAAATACATAAGGTTATGTTTTCCCCCTTTCATACTTTTAAATGCAACCGTGGAACATTAAATCAGTGACCACAGCACCCCCACTAACAGCAAGTATTACACCAAAAATGAATTAACTCCATTAAGGAAGACAGCAAGGCACTTGAGAGTTAAGATCACTGACTTGCACCTTCCCGAGGGCTGAATTGTTTGAGTTTTGTTTTGTTGAGGCTATTTGCATAGCAGAGAATTAGAGAGTCCAAAAGGTGGCCTATTTTCTCCTGCTGGAATGGAACCCTGACTATTTTCACATAGTTGACAGTAATCAGGTAACTTCTGGTTTGACCCCAGGACAGGCTGTCCAGTAAACACCAGGTTCACTTACTTCCAGCTCCTTGTCACTTAGTGAGCCCACACTGCACAAACTCTGATTGGAAGATTCACTGTTCAGGGGCCCCTGGCGAAACAGACAAAAAAGCGAAAGTATATTTACATATGCTGAAGGTGGTTATAACTCCCCATAAAAGCATAACATGCACACACACACACACACACACACACACACACACACTTGCTGCGTCCCTTTTCAGTGCAATGAACTGTCTACAAATGAGAAATTAAAGTAATCGTCTCTTTCTTTGGTGCATTTACAAAATCTCAGTTCTGATGCTGGAAAACCTATCACAGGAAATTCTGTTGGTGCTAACTAGCTCCTGGTTTCTTTGCACGTGTGCAGTTCCCTTCCCATATCCACTTCTGGTACTGGATGCAAAAAGTATTTCCAGGGTGCCTACCACCTGAACTGAAGACTATAAGCCAGGGGTCAGCAAACTTTTTCAGCAGGGGGCCAGTCCACTGTCTCTCAGACCTTGTGGGGGGCTGGACTATATTTTGGAAAAAAAATATATGAACGAATTCATATGCCCCACAAATAACCCAGAGATGCATTTTAAATAAAAGGGCACATTCTACTCATATAAAAACACGCTGATTCCCAGACCGTCCGCGGGCTGGATTTAGAAGGGGATTGGGCCAAATCTGGCCCCCGGGCCTTAATTTGCCTCCCCATGCTATAAGCTTAGGAGGAAACAAAACTCGTATTTACTTGGTTAGACCTCTTTGTGTAAAAACTGATGTAAAAGCTTTTAAGGAGAACTGGTGAAACAAGACACTTGCATCCTGACATTATGTTGGGCACCACTGCCATCTATTCCTAGTGGGGAAGGGTGTTATTTATTTAAACAGATTTCTTGCCCACCCTTTACTACAAGATTGCAGGATGGGCTACAACCATGCAATAATTATACAATATTAAAATCAAATCATTTAACAGAAAAAGATCAAACAGTACACCAAACAGGGAAGGTGGCATGCCTATTATATCTATGTTGAGAATAGAGATACAAAAATTGAAGGACCCTGCAGTGGTCCTGGGAAAACGAAAAACCTTAATCTCTGGGTAGCCATCAGAGCATAAATACCTATGTCTCCCATTACCAACAGGAGTCTCAAGCAACAGGAATATTCTCACCTAAGTGCCAATTCCTATCTTTATATACAAAGAAGAATTGGCTACAATTACACAACAAACTGTAGAACTGCACCAGATGCCCAAGCACAGAATAAAAATGTCCTTCTGGTTGCAGAGAAACACACGTGAATACTTTGGCCTTAAACTCCACTCAGGTGGTATACTTGTGTCTTGACTATGTTACTTCAGATGTAAGATGAGGGCCTCACATAACTAACCAAAAAAATTCTTGCAGATTAATATATCAGGGAAAAGGCTTGGCTTGGCAAATAGGGCTAATTCTCCCTAAGTTCCCTTTCAGTTCACACATAAAACCTTATCTCACCAACCATATCCTATTCGTTCAAAAAGTCTTCAAAAGATGGTGGACTTATCTGTTTTTTAACAACAGTTTGTGTATTTTTAATAACATGAAATTTTCCCATAATACCTTGGTAATACCTGTGGGAATGTTTTACGTTTGGGAGTCTCGGGTGGAATTGGCTGGCACATTTAATTGTTAAAGTAAGGTTAATGTTGACATGCAAGTCAGCGCACAGACTAATAACAGAAGATTTACAAAGAGAAACTTGAGAGACTATACAGTGGTACCTCAGGTTACATACACTTCAGGTTACAAACTCTGCTAACCCAGAAATATTACCTCGGGTTAAGAACTTTGCTTCAGGATGAGAACAGAAATCGGGCAGCGGCGGCACGGCGGCGGCACAGTGGCAGCGGGAGGCCCCATTAGCTAAAGTGGTGCTTCAGGTTAAGAACGTTTTCAGGTTAAGAACGGAACTCCGGAACGAATTAAGTACGTAACCAGAGGTACCACTGTACACATGAACCAACAGCAATGAGATATTTGAAAGAAAGTGGGGGATTTAGTACATCATATTTCCCTTGAATAAGTTTAGAATAACTACATAAAGGAACATGAAGCTCCAAAACACACACAGTGGCTAGGCTGATTTGTGTTAAGTACAACATTTGCTAGTGATGCCCACCTGGTGCTATCATTAACACCCTTCCAGCTCCAGGTAAAATCTCTCTACTCCCAGCTACTTGGCATATGAGGATGATATTGCTGTCTATTGAAGGTACATTTTTTGCTGATGCTCTGTTGGATTTGTTTGTATTGTATGGTTTTTACTGCAATGCATTACTCTTTTTCTGATTTTAAGCTTTGCATTTTGCTTTCTCATTTTGTAAATTGCTTGGAGACTTTTTACTGTGAAGCAATTAATAAGTTGAAATAACAACAACAAAATGTATACACCATTATTATTATTAATAAAATACCAAAGTAGTACCATTTTAGCCATCTTGGGAATTTGAATCTTTTTCTTTCTTTCTTTGAAGTGGAGCAACCTGGACCTCAAAATTAGACCTAAAATTAAGATAAGAAACTGTCCCTCAAAGAGATAAGGAGGCGTTGCCAATTCCACCTTCACTGCAGTCATGTGAACCAAAACTGCATGACATTCCTGATTGTCCCCCAATTCCCAGCTGTTGTTGTTTTTTTTTGGATGGGGGGGTCTTGTTTTATTAATTCCCCAAATGTTTTCACTAAGAAAGCCCAAGACACAAGCTTAAAAAAAACCTTCTTGAAATACTGCACAGCCAAATGATAAGCTCATGACAAGATTTAATGGAGCAAAAATGAATACGTTAAACTTGGCTGCACATAAAATCAAACTTAATGAAACCCAAAGCGAGTGATGACAGTTCTAAATCAAATATGGTCTACAAAACTTTGTTTCAACAATCCTCCAGTCCAGGCATAGGCAAACCTGGCCCTCCAGATGTTTTGGGACTACAACTCCCATCATCCCTAGCTAACAGGACCAGATGGGAACTGTAGTCTCAAAACATCTGGAGGGCCGAGTTTGCCTATGCCTGCTCCAGTCTATTATTGACAGGCTAGCAACATGTCAGTGATGGGAACTATGTACCACAGACTTATTTGCTACCTGCCTAGGGTGAGCAGCAGCTGTCATGGATAAGCACACAGATAACAAGGGGTTATATTCAACTAAATCCTACTCAGATTAGCCCCACGGATATCAATGAATCTAAATTAGTTATGTCAATTAATTTCAATGGGTCTACTCTGAGTAGGAGTACCACCCAAGGATTATCGCATGCAGGCTCTCCTCTAGCCTCAGAGGACTACCAGACTCACCTTTCACCAACATTTGTATTTATATAATCTGTATCTACTGTAAGAATTTAGAACTATGAAGAACTGGTGCCAGTTTACCTTTTATTTTGTTGTTGCCTCTTCCTTTTATTTTGTATTGCATTATACTATAAGACTAAGAGCAGGGGTTGTAGTTTTTGAATCTTTCCGAAGCACCTATAAAACCTAAGGCACTTTAAAAACCAATTATAGTTGTTATTGCCGCTGAGGGCTACAAACTGTTTTTCTAAGAATCCCAAGAATGTCAGGATCCCATATTTGCAACCAATTCAACATGCAACTCCATCCATAAAAATAAGATGGAATACAGAGCAATTCAGTCTTGAACATTTAGTTTGGATGATGTTATGATATGCTAGTGAAAACAGAAGAAACCTGAGAGAACTGGAGATGGCTGACGGAAGAGAATGCCATCAGCATTGATGTGGGATTTAAAACAAAGAATGAAAGAAGTTACCAAAAGCAGATACTTGATATAAGGACAGAAAAGAAACTTTAGTTATAGGAATGTCTAGCATTGTGTGAGAAGGTAACTTCTCAAGCTTCCCAGATAAGTTCATTACTCAACTGATAAAAAGCATTCAACTAAATGCTCACTGCTCATATATTATGAACTTTTCACATCATCTCCAAAACACGCTGCAGAGGTCATGAAACACCGGGTTATTTTCAAATGTTTGATTTCTGAACATTTAGAGGTCATACAGTACATACATTTTGCTTCAGCAATGTTCTCCATCCCCATGACGGCAAGCGAAAGATGCCAAAAGTTGACACTCTAGATTATCAGAAGTCCACCAAGCATCAAATGAAAGGTTACTGAGTGTGCACATGCTTTTGGTCAGTGAGCTGTGCTGATACCAACCTTTGCAACGCCAGCTCCAGTGAACCTGGCCTCCAACAGTTCCTGCCGTCGTGGGTCCAGGCTATGCAATTCTTCCATCATATCTGCCAACAATGATAGACAACACAGTGTATAAGTATCCAATGCAGAAATAACTAAAGCTTGCCATTGTTGGGTTGAAGTCAAAACATGAATATAAGGAAACATTAATAGCATTAACTAATCAAATATAAAGGGGTATATAGTGATACAACACTGTTGTTTTAAATGGTGTTATTATAACCAGAACTGTGGGTAACATTCATATTTCTCCAATAAATTATTCCCCAGCGTTGTTGGGTGGTTTCTTTGTGTATGAACTAACTACTCTTCCCTTACTATGCACAAGTGAATGTAATTTAATTATCCTTTTCCACCTGGATCAAGAGCAGTTTGGACACCCAAAATTCCTTTCTCCCTCACCCTGGTAAATGTCTGTGGAACAAGCATTTTTAACATAATATCATTAGTAGCAACTGCATAAGATCTCCAGGAATCAAGAAGCTGAGATTGTAAGGGAAAATGTGTACCAATTCACTACTCCTAAAAAAGAGAAAAAGCAAATGCTAACATGCTGAGATGCACTACATATATTTTTAATTGCTTCAGTCCCATATCACACATACAGGACTGGGTATGTTCATTTCTGAAGGACCTGTTTGAAAATGCGTAACAATTCACTACTCCTAAAAAAGAGAAAAGGCAAATGCTAACATGCTGAGATGGACTACATATATTTTTAATTGCTTCAGTCCCATATCACACATACAGGACTGGGTATGTTCATTTCTGAAGGACCTGTTTGACCCTAATATATTCCTCATTCTGAGAAACATATTTTTGCTATCCCATGCTTTTCTATGAAGAGCAAGAGAACACTGAAGATACTGCATTTGCAAATCACACTGCCAAAGTAGCAACATGTGTTTCCACTGGCAGCTCAAAAGTACTGGACAATCTCCCTTCATTAACCACATTTCACATCAAATCACTAATGGAGAACAGGACATGGGGCTGGCCTTTCTGTTCTATATACAGTCGTACCTTGGTTCGCGAACAGAATGCGTTCCAGGAGTCTGTTCGACTCCCAGAACTGTTCGAAAACCAAGAAGCAGCTTCTGATTGGCTGCAGGAGTGTCCTGCAGCCAATCGGAAGCCACAGAAGCCACGCCGGACGTTCAGCTTCCAAAAACTGTTCGAAAATTGGAACACTTACTTCCGGTTTTCAATTGTTCAGAAGCCGAAATGTACAAGTTCCAATGCGCTTGGCAACCAACGTACGACTGTAAATATATTGGAACCCTATTTTCTTATGAATATTGTATCTTGGAGATTCTGGTCCTCCATCAGTTTGGCACAATTCTTCAGTTTGCTGATGGGTTCTCCTCTGTGTTCATGTGAAGCCACTCTTAATCACTTTCCTCTGAAGTTGGTTAACAAGATCTGGCCCATTATAAACAATTAAACATACACAAACGATAAAGTCAAACAAGTGAAACAAATGTATTGTGTTTCAAAAAGTTCACTGTCAACCTAACTAGTAAATATAGCTAATAAAATATTTCATTCCTGTTTACAAAAGTCAGAGATAATACATATGCATTTGGAGACAAAACAGTCATTTCCTCAGTATAGAGGTAGAGATCCTTGACCATGCATTCTTCTACCCTGCAATTTCTAGACCAACCCCTCAAAAGTTACGCTAAAAATACCACAGAAATGAAAACATTTATGGATAACGAAGGGAAAAGGTCTGTTTTCTTTTTAATTCCCGTTAACATCTTCCCAGACAGATTTACCATGAGCTTGACCCCTGAGGGGTACACAACCAAACACTAAAACAGAAACAGAGGCCACAACATGGGTCAGATCATAGAACCGTAGAGTTGGAAGGGACCACAAGGGTCATCTAGTGCAACACCCCTGCAATTCAGGAATCTTTTGCCCAATATGGGGCTCATACACACGACCCTGCGATTAAAGGTCTCATGCCCTACCGACAGAGCTATCATGTGTATAGCAAGAGTTCTTGGGAGTTCCTGAAACATTTCAGGCTGGCTCAGATGCAATACTAAACTATAATTAAAAGAATATATGTTTAATCTTAAATATGGTAAGAGGAAAAAACCCAACTTCATGCCATAGTTTATAAAGATGGCTTGTTTCCGCATAGTTAAAGTTAACCATAGTTTAGGGTTCATATGCAATGCCGAAGCAGAAACTTCCAATCTCCTTTTTGTGGTTGTGTCAAAGGATAGGAGGAGAAGAAGGCCAGGTCAGTTCCCATAACCCTAGACTATGGTTCAGGTAGTGTTATATCCCCTAAACAGAGCAATTATTTAATAACTGATTGACATAACAGTAGAAAAGCAAAGTGCATCTGACCCTATGACTCACACTTTTCCAAAGGCATTGTTTCCAGAACTATTTATTCATTTTCATTTCCCCAACTAAAAGTTAAAGCACTGAATCACTCTGGACCTCTAGCACATGCTTAGAAGGAACATTCCTGAAGACCACCAATTCCCTTTAGAAAGAGGAAGGGTGGGAAACCAGCTACTGACTTCACATCAGTTGTTCTGTTTGCTCTCCATTTTGTCCCCATTATCACTTTTCTAGAAGACTGCAGCAGAAGAAAAAGCATCAAGTGGAATTTTTAAAAATCACTAGCCAGGGAGTTTTTAACAGCAGCCAAGATACTTAAAGGACTGCTTTCTTCCGCTCATTAAGATATTTTGGGGAGACTCTCTTCTGAATCCTGCCAGCATCACAGTTGTGTTTGGCTGGGATACAGCTGTACCCAGATTTTGAAACTCCTTTCCCCAGGGAACCTCATTTCCCCATCTCTCTTTAGCATTTTTTTCCTATCTGTTTATCTGCTACCTCCTTTTAGCAGTTCAATAGTCTTGTTATCATGTTATCAACCACTGAAATATTTTTAAATGGAAAGGCTAGTTATATATTTATAGCGAGGGTGTGCAACCTATGGCCTTCCAGATATTGTTGCACTACAACTTCCATCATCTCTAACTACTGGTATGCTGGCTAGGGCTGATGGACAACTCCACTGAAGTCCAACAACATATGGATGGCCACAGGTTCCCCATCTTTGACTTATAACAAATAAATAAGACGGCAGTGCTGTAGTGTTGCTGGTGACAGTCTGAGGAACATGTCAACAATACGACCATATGACTACAAACTTAGCCACACTTTACTTTGAAATATACATATCAGAGCAAGTGATGGGACGTCTAAATAGGCTTATTTTTTATCATAGTATCTATTAGAAGGAAGAAAATGGTTCTAATTGAATATGCTTACAAACATTCCAAAATCTCCCAATAAGGCTTCTAAAACAACTCAATAAGCTACAACAGAACCAGCTGGGAAGATAATGAAGCATTCATAATTATTAAAAGCATTCAAGTTTAAAGCAGCCACACAAAGGTGGGTTGTCACCTCAGGGACCTGTGAACCCCTAAAGTGGGTGGGCATCTGAGAAAGGCATTTGTGCATGTTTTAAACAGACTTCTGATCACTTTCCCTCAAGGCATGTTAAATTCCCTGAAGTGGGAATTGAGCATCTCCCAAGCATGTATGTGTGCGGAATGACGATAAAGCAAACAAACTGCTCAGTTTCATGGCATTATATGAAATGATAAACGAATACATAATGTCCCTCAATTGAGTGTCGTCCCCCCCCCCCGACTTCTACTTCTTGCTATTCCAGCGAACACATTTATTTCACTTTGTAACCTCCAATCCCGCTCGCTTAATCCTTGACTGCTCAAGAGATGGCCCTACAAGTTTAGGACCCGAGACCACCAGCTTGTTGGAATTTACAATAGTTAAAACAGGAGGCAGTGACTCTCCCCACCCGCTGCATAAGTGTTCTCCACCCAGGCAAGCATCCATCCCCTTACTCCAAGCCTACCCATTTGTACTTATGGGATGGGGACCACCTCTTTTACTCCAATGGGGAGTGACAGAACAGCACCCCTTTCCCCTCCTGATTAACCCCTGCTAACCTATTAACCCCCCCTTTTTATTTTTATTTTAAAAAAGCAATAACAACCCCTACCCACACTTCCAGCTGTGGCGACTCCCACCCGTGGGGGCCTGCCGTCCCCAGAGGCCGCTGACATCTCACTCTCCCCTTGACCGGAAAACAAAACAACCCCCTCACAACTAGGCCCAAGGAGGCTCGGCACCTGAGACCTCTAGGCCCGGCAACCCACCCACCCACCTACCCCACCGCGCCCCGTTCACTGACACGGGTGGGCGCGACCCTCTCCCAACCACGGAAAGTTACCAAGGCAACGGAGCCCCCACCCCACCCAGCACGCGAGAGGGAGGGAAGGAGGCTCTTCCACCCCCCCCAACCGACCAGAACGTTCCCATAGCAACAGCCCGGGCGCGCTCGCCCCCCCACCAACTCGCCCTTATTTTAAGCCCCCACCGGGCTTGCAACTTCTAATTAGGCAACGTAGGCCTGTCTCGAGGCCTACACGAGAGAACGGCCACCACGCGCGTTACCTCTCCCTCCCCCCCAAAAAACACACGTCGCCCCAATTAAAACAACCCCACAGTAATATGAGTGGGGGGTCTCCCCCCCTCCCACGCACCCCAGGGGCCTACACGGGCATGTATGGGTCCATCCCCCCACAACGTTACCATAGTAACCTGGGCCCTTTTCCCGAGGTTGGGACACGGGGGGGGGGCCGCACTCGCCCTTCCTCCGCGGCGTTGCTATAGCAACCGATAGGACGGGGGGGGGGAGGCGAGGCCTACACCGACTGTGGAGCCCCCACTCCAAAAAAAATGTCACCAAGTGTAACGACAACGGAGCTGGGGGTGGAAGCCCCAGCTGCAAGGCCTACCTACCCCTCCCTCGGAAAGCGCCGCCGCCGCAGCTACGGAGGGACGCGCACCTCTTCCCCGACCCTCCTTAGGCCTACCAGGGGAAGGCCGGCCTGTCCGCCTGCTCTCCCGCTCGCCTGCCGGCTACGGCCTAGATGGAAGGGCGGCGGGGAGAAGCGAGCCTCTCTCTTCCCGCAGCGCCCGTCCGCAACGTGGGGCCGAGGCAAGGGATGCCCGGGACGCGCGGTCTCTCTCACCTGTGGCGGCGGCGGCGGCTCGGCTGGGCTTCGCTCCTGGGCCAGCCGGTTGGTTGGTTGCAGGGCCCTTTTTTGCCCCAAGGAGAAGACGGGGAGATGGAGAGGAGGAAGGTGGCGGTGGGAGAGCAGCTGCTCCTCCTGCGCCCTCTCGGCGGAGACCGAGAAGGGAGAGAAGCGAGCAGGCAGGCCGTAAAATCCCCGGCCTCGCGTAGGCTCCCCGCCCGGCAAAGGTAGCCTCGTTCCCGAGAGGGTTGGGGCTCTCCTCCTCCTCTTTTTCCCCCGAGGAAGGGATTAGGGGTGGGTGGGTGAGAGGGGGGGCGTTTACCCAAAAAAATGCTATTCAGGTGGGGGGTTTGGTTGCAAGTTGCGATCAATGGGGGCGGGGCAGCCCCCCCACATTTCACTTTTTCTCCCCCCCCCCGCTCTCGCCTATACACCCCCTTCTCCCCCCGCCCCCCTTTACTTAGGCTTTTTTTTTTTTTAAGCCCAGCCCCCGGATCGATTGGTGCAAGGAGAAGAGGTGGGGGGGAACCACTTGTGAAAGCACGTGTTGTCTCGCGAGATTTGCACGGGTGGGAGGTTGGTGTGCGCGGTGCGCGAGGTGGGGCGGGGGGTGGGTTGAGTCGGTGGTGGTTAGAAAAAGGTTGGGGGAAGGGGAGAGGTCAGTGCAAGGAGGTGCTAAAAACCTCGGGGTGGGGCGATGGGAGGGAGGGCCCGGGCTGCATTGCATTGCATTGCATGTGGCTTTTTAAATTTCATTTAACCGTGCCTTCCTTGTTTGCGGGCACGAGGTTAAGCGGGGCTTTTGCCAAAGGCGGATGGACACCCCCCACCCCCGGTGGGGATTGTTGCAGATTCCAGGACGGTGTCCGGCCTTACAGGTGGAAAAAATTGCTGAGTCAGAGCTTTCATCAAGAGCTGGTGTGGGGGGGGGGGTCATGGCATGGAGACTTCTTTCCTTCTTGGGGTTAGCAGCAAAACGAAGAATGGACCCATATACTGGGCGAGGGGGTGGTGGGGTGGGTACACACAGAGGAAGGTGTTTCGCCTGGAACTCAAGAGGGGGGCGTGGTCGCCTTTGTATAATAGGGGCTTAAGGTAGGTGGGTATTTTCTGCATTGTGGTCAGGTGCAGGCGGTGGGGTTGTCTCCAAAGGGATCGGGGCTCTTTGTCTCGGGGTGTTACTTACAGAAGGGGGGGGGGCTCTTGTGCTTCGGAAGCTTCAAGGCGATTTTATTAGATAGATAGATAGATAGATAGATAGATAGATAGATAGATAGGCTTATATATACAGTTCAACCCGTGTTTTTTCATCAGTGGCATTGCGGGAGGAAGTGAAGGATGCGGAAGCGTTTGGGCTGATTTGTGAGCATGTGGGGGATTTCATGATCCGGATGAGAGAATGCGAGTGTACAAAAGCCATGAGGTGCTTAGTAGTTCGCAACAGTCCTATACATGATGTATCTCAAAGGCCGGTCAATGGAGGCTGCTGCCAGGTAAGTGGGTACAGGATTAGTTGGGAGATGGATGGATGTTTTGCCTTGGAAAGTGGCAGGGAAAGGTGGAGGTATTGGGGGTCAGGCGAACCTTGGCAAGTGGGGGTGAGGACAGGTAGAGGGGGGAAATGCATCATGGGGAAAAACCAGGTTGAATCACAGGCATGTGGAGGTACTGGGGTATATTTCAAAGCACAAGGGTTTGTGTGTGTGGCTTCTTCATTTGCCGGATCCAGGAGAAAGCCCAACAATGTAAGATAAGGTTAATTCGTGGGATTCAGATATAATTGTGAAACAGTGGCTTGTTTAAAGCTATTGCTTAGCTAATGCAGGGGTGGGGAATACCCAGTCCTCCCCACTTAGCCTGAGGCCATTTTTGCCAAGCCACACCCACGTTGGTATTTGTTGGCACCAGTCCAAGATTGTGTCAAATGGTTCTTTCAGTGGGGCTTCTGAAGACTCTGCAAGGGGGGAAAAGGTCACCTGATGTCATTGCCCACCTGTCAAACTTTGCCCATCAGGGGTTAGGGAAGATAACTGGTCCCTAAGGGTAGAAAGGTTCCCACACCTGAGCTAATGGAGGAATTCACACAGCACTAAGTATGTGTCATGAACTGGTTTGGATGCAGAGGAGTAGGAGAGACCAGCTGGGGAACCCCCAAGGGAACCCTCAGGGGAAGAAGGCTGAGGACCAGGGGATTGGTGGTGGGATGATGATGAGTGGCGAGAGGGAGAAGAGGGAACAGACTGGGAGGAGGTGGTGTCAGAAGCTGAAGAGGCAACAGGGTTTAGTGAGCAGGAAGAGGCTGGGGCAGAGAGCAGTCCAGAACCAGTGGCAGAAGAGGCGGCTAGAGAGGAGGGAGAGGCAGAGATGAGGTAGGCTGTGGAAGAAGCCAGGGGTCTCCCCCTTCTGCTGCGTCTAGCTCCCCTCTCCCCAGTCTACCAGAACATGCAGAGAAATGAAGACAGAGCAACGAGAGACAAGACGAAGGAGCCTGAGATTGCTTGGGAAGGACCCGGGAAAGGAGACTTAGGGAGCTGTGGGGACCTCAAAACTGACACATCGGGGCAAGATCTACTTGGAAGAGTTGCTGTGCTCACTAGGCCTAGTCTCTGAGCTTGTTTTGTTTCTTTGAATAAAGAGAGTTAACTTCACCGACACCGTGTGATTTATTGCTGACCTGCTCATGGCACGCCCCCTGAGAGTATGTGCAAGAACTGTCATCTCCTCTAATGCAGACAGAAAGAGGGCACAAGCGTTTCTCTTACGTTTTCAGTTAACCATTGTTACCCGTTTGGAGTCACAATAAGCCACAGTATATTTGTGGAAGGAATGACTAGGTGAGCCTACCGGTATAGCTTATCTCTCTCTTCTGGTATGGCGGTTAACAGCCTTTATTTCTGTTTTTGATTAACCAGTTTCAATATCTGAATAAATTTCACAGACCGTGGTTAATCTTTAGTTTGTTTGAAAAAAGTCAACTTCAAATAATCGACTATGAAAATGGCTTCTTTAAACCTTAATTAAAACTAGCCACAGTTTAGGGTTCAGACATAAGATTAAAATGCTGTCAATAAACAACAGAAACATAATTTTCTAAACTCCTCACAAACACGCTGAAAGAAGAGAGGGCAAGGATAGTTAACAAGTCAATTATTCAACTAGGATAAGTCCCATAAGAGTAAACCATGGTTTATTGTGACGTCTGACCCATGGTCACTTTGTTGAGTGGCAAGTGGGAAGAACACAAGCCTGAATCTTGTGTACAGAACAGCAAACCATGTTTAAAGACAAACTCTTTGTTCATTTGGGGTCAAGAAGCCAGCATTTGAAGCTGATGTTGCAAACCATAGTTTAGGCAAGCCGTGGTTTACTGTGTTGTCTGAATTCACAGAACCAAAGTTAGAAAAGTTCCCATCAAGTATTGGCTGTACGTACTATGGAGACATGAATTTATGAAGTGTCCAAAGGAAATGGAAAGCAGATAAGCAGTTCAAAACTCTTAGTTTACCTGTTGTACAGCTGCAGGTGCAATCCAAAAGTAGGGCTCTTACCTGGCCAGAACGATTTTTCATTACAGTTATATTCCTCCTTTTTCACAAGCAGGTGATCAGAGAATCTGCTTGCATTTAAAAAACTAACTTCATTCCCTGTTATATGTGAATGCTGGTTAGTTTAAGTTATGATTAGTGAATAAGCCAGCGTTATAAACCACATTTCCATGTTGCATGTTTGTACTAAGCAGTAGGCTAATATAGTTACTCCAAGTTCAGCCAGAATTGGAAGCTGTAGATAGATTAAAAGGCAGACACTTTTTACTTTGTCGCCACGGCACAGAAGAGGATGGGGGTCAATGTGGACATCTGAGGCTCACTCATGAAACCAACTTTGTGACCCTCAGCGAGTGGTCTTCAACTCACATCATCCCTGATCACTGGCTATGGCTGATGGGAGTTGGGAATCCAATACAGTCATACCTTGTGTTGCGTACGCTCCGTGTTGTGTACGTTCAAGTTATGCACCTCCGCGACCCGGAAGTCTCTACGGAGCGTGCGCAACATGCGGGTGTGCAAAAGCGTTCTGCGCACTTCGTGCATGCGCAGAAGCGCAAAAACCCACAAACTTCTGGGTTTTTTCCCCCTTTTATTTGTTCGTTTGCGTTACGTACGCCCGGGTTACGTGGCGCAACCCGGAACGGATCGCGTACGTAACGCGGGGTACCACTGTATCTGGATGGCACAACATTGGCTGCCCCTAATGTAATGCTAAAGCATAGTTTCATATGCAAAATCTTTAAGATTTCAAAGCTTATTTTCACAAGTCAGGTTCAGTTTTAGAGATTACACAGGCAGGCTTTAACATGTTCTGTTTGCATTAAGTTCAGAATCGTTTTAAATATACTATAATTTAACTTTATAAAATTTGGTGGTTGGAGAGGGTTGTTCAATTTTTTTCTGGTGTGCTTGTTGACCATCAGCGAGGGTGATGCAGTAACAATCACTTATGCCAGTGAATATTTGTTAAAACAACTTGAAATTATTCTAGAAACCTGCAAGCTTCCCAGTACACTTTCTTAGACTCGTCCCCACCCACCGCCAATGTAGAAAAGTTATATTGTAGGTATAAGACCCATGTTGATCTTATTTAGATTTAGTTAAAAACAGCCAGACCTGCATACATGGGAGACCTTGGTCTGTTGCACGTTCCTGCATCTAAAGAACATTTGGTCTGAAAAATTTCACTCCGTATTGCGGCTGGTGCCGGTAAACTTTGTGCCTCTAACACAAGCACCATGCAGTCCTGTGTGCTGTACCAAGTCTGCAGCGAGTTCCCCAACGTAAAATGGGGGCAAGCGCCCAGGGGAGAGGTCCGAGTCTCGCTACGTGCAGCCGCTAGGATGAAAGCTGCTCCTTTCTCCTAGAGATTCCTTGCCGCCTTTTGGCTTGCGATATTTACACTGGATCCAGACTCTGTACATGGTGATTTGTTTCCCTCTGTTCACTTGGAGGCGGCGGTCCACAAGGTTCTGGGCTTTTTCCAAGCCTGCTGTGGAGAACAGCAAATCCAGCTCATCTAAGGGACATAGGAAAGAAATGTGATTTTAAAGTATGCCGCTGCAAGGCTGTTTGCGATGAAGATGAAGATAACAAATAGCAATAAAACCAGTGATTTGATCTTTTAAAGAGACCGAAAGAGTAAAAAAAGGCTTTGCCGCCCATCGAATTGAGCAGTGGCAAGGATAGGGACCCAGGTGGCGCTGTGGGTTAAACCACAGATCCTAGGGCTTGCTGATCAGAAGGTCGGCGGTTCGAATCCCTGAGACGGGGTGAGCTCCCGTTGCTCGGTCCCTGCTCCTGCCAACCTAGCAGTTCGAAAGCACGTCAAAGTGCAAGTAGATAAATAGGAACCGCTCTGGCGGGAAGGTAAACGGCGTTTCCGTGCGCTGCTCTGGTTCGCCAGAAGTGGCTTTGTCATGCTGGCCACATGACCCGGAAGCTGTACAGCGGCTCTTGGCCTATAGAGCGAGATGAGCGCCGCAAACCCAGAGTCGGACACGACTGGACCTAATGGTCAGGGGTCCCTTTACCTTTTTAAGGATAGGTGAATACCTCTAGGAAGAAGGAAATCGTCAAGCAAGGAAAGGATTGGGTGATAATTATGATGGGACTACGGCATTAATTTGTATCTTATATAAACATGAACCAAGGATACAATACATCCTCTTGTGCCTCATGGCATATCGCGGCGAGATGTATTGAGGTATTAATTGTTCTGCTCAGTCCATTATATAACACCAGTCCTGAAAGACCTACATTAGCTCCAAGTACGTTTCTGAGCACAATTCAAAGTGTTGGTGCTGACTTTTACAGCCCTAAACAGCCTTGGCCCAGTGTACCTGAAGGAGCGTCTCCACCCCCATCGTTCAGCCCGGACACTGAGGTCCAGCTTTCCCTCACTGCAAGAAGCCAAGTTACAGGGAACCGGGCCTTCTCGGTAGTGGCGCCCGCCCTGTGGAACGCTGTCCCATCAGATGTCAAGGAAATAACTATCTGACTTTTAGAAGACACCTGAAGGCAGCCCTGTTTAGGGAAATTTTTAATGTTTTATTATTTTATCATGTTTTTAATATTCTGCTGGGAGCAGCCCGGAGTAGCTGGGGAGGCCCGGCCAGATGGGCAGGGTATAAAGAAATTATTATTATTAATGATCATCATTATCACTATTTGTCATAATAGCTATAAAAGGAGTTTAAAAAAAATGTTGTCAGGCAAGCTTATATGGCAAAAGGCAATGTGTAACATAGAATTATGTCACACATTGCCTTTTGCCATATAAGCTTGCCTGACAACATTTTTTAAAAAATCCTTTTACAGCTATTATGACAAATTCCAGGCCACAAACCGCACCATGAATTGAGCCCAGAAATACAGATAAATATAATGTGATTTCGTTGACTGTTTCCAGTCTGAACACTGGCAGGTATAAATTAATATTTTATCTGGAAGAGAAATACAGAATTAAAAGACCCTCTGGAGCAGCCTCCTCCTGCAAGACAGGACCGGCGACAACAAAGCTCCACCCTCTCTACCCCCGTTCAGACAGAGATTCCATGCAGAAATAACTTAAGAACCCTGTACGCATTGATACACGTGTTTGAAATACCCTCACCGCTCAATGGCAACAAATCGTGTTTCGCATGAATCATAGTTTTCCCAATTCAGATGCCACAGAAACCCAGGAACGGTGATATGGAATATGGGAGCCTGCAGCCTTTTCCAAACAACCAAACAATATTCTTTGGCTGTGGCATCTGAATCGAGGCAATGTAAGTCTTGAGCTTTTTTATTTATTTATCGCATCGTCAGGGTTTTTGCTTTTTAATAAATTGCTGTCCAGTTCTCAGGATCACTGCTCTACATGTCAAAAGGCCGCAATGGAAATGGCCCAGGAGCATCATGTTACCCATCCATCCCGGCGTCATTTCTTCTCCCTGCCACCTGAACCAGCATCTTCTAAAACATCATTTCTTGCCTGCTTTGGGCCAGAGACCAAGCCGAGCTGCTTCAGCCTTTAAATCAGTGACCGCCAATTGATAAAGAGTCCGGTAGGACCTGCAAGTTAGTTTACCTTGTGTGAAAAAATAAACTCTGGTGCCATCTCCTCTCACGTAGAAGTTATCAGCCAGACACTGGCCTAAAAGAAAGGAATGAGAATTTTGACTGCAACTCAGTTCACTCTTAATTGCTGCTTCCACCAGTGATGACAGCGATAAACTATCAATGGCCAAGAGGCTGATATAGACATCTACCCTCTTCGGTTAATAATCAGGCACCTGCGTGGAGAGATGTGGTTCTGCAATTCACCAGTTGCAAAATGTTCAGAGAGAAGAGGAAAAAGGCCTGGAAAGGTGTACATCAATTATGGTTGGTGCCCTGGCTGAAAGGGAGCTGAAACCTGTACTTTGCTCCCCAACATGCTCACAAGCACTCAGCACTTTACCAACCGAACACTGAAAATTCGGAGTTTTGCATTCTCCCATTTTGCAGCTGTATTTTTGTGTCAACCCCCCCTTTAAACGTACAGAATAAGTTTGCAGACTGCATGTTAAAAACCCCACCGCTGAGCAGTCTTCCCCAGCCCTTTGCTTTTGCTGTTCCTTGTCCATTTCAGAAGCTCATCCTCAATACACGCACCTCAAAGGTTGCAAGGTTTTTAGCTGGGGCAATTAGAGTAAGATCCGCTATTTGACTATTGTTTCAAAACCTAAAATGTATTTTATATAATTGACTTTTTATTTTTTGTATATCATGTTCACACAATCTCATTTTTTGACAGAATTACAAGCCTGGTAGATGAAGGGAACGCCGTGGATGTAGCCTATCTTGATTTCAGCAAGGCCTTTGACAAAGTGCCCCATGATATTCTTGTAAAGAAGCTGGTAAAATGTGGGCTAGACCAGTGCTCCCCAACCTTTTTATCGCCGCGGACCGGTCAACGTTTGATAATTTTACCGCGGCCCGCTGAGGGGGGGACATTGATTGTTTATATTTTAGATTGTTTTGATGTCATAATTTTAATTTAATTGTATTTAAACATGCCTTCAAAATAAAATACAGTTACACCCAAAAATGAATATAAAGTGATTTAACATTTTAACACCACAGTAAATAAAATTGAAATAATTTAATGTTCCTTGGGTGGCCCGGTACCATTTGATCCATGGACCGGTACCGGGCCGCGGACCGGGGGTTGAGGACCACTGGGCTAGACAATGCTACCATTCAGTGGATTTGTAACTGGCTGACTGACCGAACCCAAAGGGTGTTCATTAATGGATCCCCTTCATCCTGGAGAGAAGTGACTAGTGGGGTGCCACAGGGTTCTGTCTTGGGCCCAGTCTTATTCAACATCTTTATCAATGACTTGGATGATGGGCTTGAGGGCATCCTGATCAAGTTTGCAGATGACACCAAATTGGGAGGGGTGGCTAATACCCCAGAGGACAGGATCACACTTCAAAATGACCTTAACAGATTAGAGAACTGGGCCAAGGCAAACAGGATGAATTTTAACAGGGAGAAATGTAAAGTACTACACTTGGGCAAAAAAAATGAAAGGCACAAATACAGGATGGGTGACACCTGGCTTGAGAGCAGTAAATGTGAAAAGGATCTAGGAGTCTTGGTAGACCATAAACTTGACATGGGTCAACAGTGTGATGCAGCAGCTAAAAAAGCCAATGCAATTCTGGGCTGCATCAATAGGAGTATAGCATCTAGATCAAGGGAAGTAATAGTACCACTGTATTCCGCTCTGGTCAGACCCCACCTGGAATACTGTGTCCAATTCTGGGCACCACAGTTCAAGAAGGATACTGACAAGCTGGAACGTGTCCAGAAGAGGGCAACCAAAATGGTCAAAGGCTTAGAAATGATGCCTTATGAGGAACGGCTTAGGGAGCTGGGTATGTTTAGCCTGGAGAAGAGAAGGTTAAGGGGTGATATGATAGCCATGTTCAAATATATAAAAGGATGTCATATAGAGGAGGGAGAAAGGTTGTTTTCTGCTGCTCCAGAGAAGCGGACACGGAGCAATGGATTCAAACTACAAGAAAGAAGATTCCACCTAAACATTAGAAAGAACTTCCTGACAGTAAGAGCTGTTCGACAGTGGAATTTGCTGCCAAGGAGTGTGGTGGAGTCTCCTTCTTTGGAGGTCTTTAAGCAGAGGCTTGACAGCCATCTGTCAAGAATGCTTTGATGGTGTTCCTGCTTGGCAGGGGGTTGGACTGGATGGCACTTGTGGTCTCTTCCAACTCTATGATTCTATTCTATGATTCTATTGTTGTTTTACTGCTATGGCAGATGGCTGACGCAAATAAAGATTCATTCATCTCACCGAAGGTACAGCGAGAGCAAACCGGGACATCGCCTGCCTTAAAATTACTTCCTCGTTCTGCTGCGTGGGGATGAAACAAGGTGAGCTTAGAGGCCCAAACGTTAGCCTGTGTGAAAACAGCAACATCCATCGCCGGTCCCCAAAAGCAGAAGTTACACCTGTCACTCTCTCACAAGCACACGCTCCAACTTCCCGGTGAAGGCTAGAGGTTTTGTTTCTCAAGTAACTGCTGAGATGCAGAGGGAGTGACTGCTTCCTTTACTAAATGGCAATACTGCCTGTTCCCTCCCCTTACCTTTTTTAAAGCGGAGTTGGGCTAGATCGTAACGGCCATAATCTCGTAATAAAATAATTCCGCCCGGTTTCAGAAGTTTGCTAAGTCTGTTGATTACACACTGCATTCTGTGGGAGAAAAACAGAGGGAAAAGATTCAGCAGCCACTGAAACATGCTAGTAATCTATCAGCTCGGAATAACTAGCCAAAGCAAAATAAAGCTTCCAATAAACTATTTTTGTTGCCCGTATTCAGCAAAGTTAACCCATGTGCTTACAGGTGTTCTAGATTTGCTGCAGTTATAAAAAATGCTACTTTGCAACATATCCCCCCCCCAAAAAAACGCACACACTGCTATCGATATTAGGCATTATATAAACGTTAAATAAATTGGAGTTCTTGTTATTAGTTATACTGAAAGGAAATACACACCAAGAGCTCTGGCCAGAAATTTCAATACTAGGAATAAATCCTACTCGTGAGTTATAGTCAAATAACGCACAGGAAAAACTCAGATACATGCTGATCTCTTCATTCTCAGACACTACATTTGAAAAACATAGAGTTACATGATACTTCCAAATGCACTCTACAAACTAACACGAACTCAAAAATTAGAAGACATCCATATCGAAACGGCCCTGTCCTGGTTGCTTTTCCTGAATCGACTCTTCACTCCGGCTTTACTTATAAAACGATACTTTTGAATACGAACTGATATACATTTATTGTTACTTGAAATTTCTTATGTTCTTATACTGTAACGAATTATTGTTCACTCATACTACTGTGAATTTGAAGTTGTATTTTTCATTTGAAGCTACACATATTGTGAACTTGAAACTGTTTTTCTTATTTGAACTGACATTCTCTGCCTAAGACTGTAATTCTTAACAGAATACATACTTTTATTTGACTGTAACTCACGAGTAGGATTTATTCCTAGTATTGAAATTTCTGGCCAGAGCTCTTGTGCATTTCCATTCAGTACCGGTATATCGATATTAGGCAAGCACACACACAGCAGCAGCAGAATGACATACATACTTTTCCGGGAGAAGAGCGGAAAGGACGAAGATGAGAACCACAACGTCCACACTTTCTTCTGGCATCGGAAAGGGGGTCTCCGTCTCACAGAGGTCATGGACAAAGGCGAAGCAGCGAGAGGCGTCATATTCTGGATGGGCCTGTATGTTCACACACAAGTATACTTTGAGCACGCTTCACGTTCTGCCCTTGCCACAACCCTGCGGAACAGATTAAGCCAAGAAACGGCAGCCTGCCCACGTCAACCCTACCTGTCACAAAGTGCAGTTCAATTACGTCAGGCTTCCTCAAACTCGGCCCCTCCAGATGTTTTGAGACTACAATTCCCATCATCCCTGACCACTGGTCCCATTAGCTAGGGGTGTTGGGAATTGCAGTCCCAAACATCTGGAGGGCCGGAGTTTGCCTATGTCTGTGCTGGCTAGGGATCATGGGAGTTGTAGGCCGAGTTTGAGGAATAATAATAATAATAATTTTTTATTTGTACCCCGCCCATCTGGCCGGGTCTCCCCAGCCACTCTGGGCGGCCTCCAACAGATATTAAAATACATTAAAATATCACAGGTTAAAAACTTCCCTAAACAGGGCTGCCTTCAGGTATTTCCTAAATGTTATGTAGTTGTTGATCCCTTTGACCTCTGATGGGAGGGCGTTCCACAGGGCGGGCGCCACTACCGAGAAGGCCCTCTGCCTGGTTCCCTGTAGCTTTGCTTCTCGCAGTGAGGGAACCACCAGAAGGCCCTCGGCGCTGGACCTCAGTGTCTGGGCTGAACGATGGGGGGTGGAGACGCTCCTTCAGGTATACTGGGCCGAGGCCGTTTAGGGCTTTAAAGGTCAGCACCAACACTTTGAATTGTGCTCGGAAACGTACTGGGAGCTAATGTAGCTCTCTCAGGACCGGTGTTATGTGGTCCCGGTGGCCACTCCCAGTCACCAGTCTAGCCGCCGCATTCAAAGGTAGCCCCACCTAGAGCCTGAATGAGGTGGTATGTGGGAGGGCGCACTGTATTTAGGATACATCTGAAAGCTCACCTGTCCTCACCGGCTTTTGCCTGAAGGAATCTTTATTTGCTGCGTTCTTTGCTGCTCTGTGTCCTGTTTTGAGCTGGGTGTATGTCTGTTTTATCTATCTATTATCACCGCCACCCTCACTTTCATGACTTGAGGAAAGCTTTGATTCTTAAAGGAGGCATACAAAGTCTTTTAAATACAAAATTTGCTGAATAGAGGTTTTTATCTTGATCATGGGTAGGCAAACTAAGGCCCGCGGACGGTCCGGAAAACAGCATGTTTTTACATGAGTAGAATGTGCCCTTTCATTTAAAATGCACCTCTGGGTTATTTGTGGGGCCTACCTGGTGTTTTTACATGAGTAGAATGTGTGCTTTTATTTAAAATGCATCTCTGGGTTATTTGTGGGGAATAGGAATCCGTTCATTATTCCCCCCCTCAAAAAAATAAAGTCCTTTCCCCCCCCCCAAGGTCTGAGGGACAGTGGAAAAAGTTTGCTGACCCCTGATCTTGATCTTCAAGGGCAAATATGCAAACACTCACACACCCTCCCATCAGATGTCAAGGAAATATCAACTATCTGACTTTTAGAAGACATCTGAAGGCAGCTCTGTTTAGGGAAGTTTTTAAATGTTTGATGTTTGATCACATTATTATTATTATTATTATTATTATTATTATTATTATTATTATTATTATTTTGGGATTCGCCCAGAGTGGGCGGGGTATAAATAATAAATTGCTGTTGTCGTCACCACACTGCCCTAATTTCTACATCTGAAACTATGTCATATATTAAACTTGTGACATGGTACTTCGTTAAACTGGGAATATTAATTTATGCTCTTGTCATTTTGCTTATTTATGATAGAACTGCATATATGATTTTGTAATTTTTGTCTATCTACGTTGTAGGTTTCTATGCGCCTAATGGAAACAAAAGTGACTTTTACGAAAAACTAGAGAGAGACTTGGGACAAATAATCAGAGGGCAAATCATATTATTAGGAGACCAAAATGGAGTAGTAAACCCAGAGTTAGACAGATCTAAAAAGACAGCCAAAAGAAGGCAAATAAAACTACCAGCTACTTTTTTTTCAAATGATAGATACATTAAGGTTACAGGACACATGGAGACTACACAAACCATCAAAGAAAGATTATACTTATTTCTCCTATCCTAACAATTCGGCAGGCAGAATAGACGCCATTTGGTTAACAAAAGAATTAACAACTAAAATAGCTAAAGTGGAAATACAACCTAAGACCATAGCTGATCATAACGTGGTACAACTAATAATGAGTTGGGGGAAAAGGAAAGTGACAAGATGGAGGTTAAATGAATTGCTATCCTCTGTGTTTATTGCTTTTCTCCCCCTTCCGTGATTGAAAGAATTAATAACAGGCTAGAAATACTGCAGATAAAATAAATGAAGACAGCCACTCCCAGAGGTCAAAGAGGAAGGCCTCTACCCAGCTCCTGCCAATGTTCTCCAGCAAGGTCTCTACTCACCAGCTACTAGGCAAAGAGTCAAAGGGCAAAAGCCTTCCTGACATTAATGACGGAATTGTATTAAGTTACAACAGCAAAGGTCAAGTACTTTTAGAAATACAGTGGCATTTCCCACCTAGCCAAGACGATTAAACCACCTTCTTACTAAGCTTTGGGTTTTTTACCTGGACGAGCTCTACCGCTGTTTTGGAGAAGTCACAGCAATATACAAACAAGCCCGGATCGCTGAAACAAACCAGAGAAGACTGGTAAGGCAGATAGAACAGGGAACGTATGTGGACTAAGGGGTTTAAATTTACACTGTGCTATGATCTAAACCAGTGTTCCCCAACCTTGGGCCTCCAGCTGTTTTTGGACTACAACTCCCATCATCCCTCGCTAGCAAGACCAGTGGTCAGGGATGCTGGGAATTGTAGTCCGAAAATAGCTGGAGGCCCAAGGTTGGGGAACACTGATCTAAACCACAGAGCCTAGGGCTTGCCGATCAGCAGTTCAAATCCCCGCGACGGGGTGAGCTCCTGTTGCTCGGTCCCTCCTCCTGCCAACCTAGCAGTTCGAAAGCACGTCAAAGTGCAAGTAGATAAATAGGTACCGCTCTGGCGGGAAGGTAAACGGCATTTCCGTGCGCTGCTCTGGTTCGCTAGAAGCGGCTTAGTCATGCTGGCCACATGACCCGGAAGCTGTCTGTGGACAAACGCCGGCTCCCTCGGCCAGTAAAGCGAGATGAGCGCGCAACCCCAGAGTCGTCCGCAACTGGACCTAATGGTCAGTGGTCCCTTTACCTTTATGATCTTAAAGAGAATTTTTACAAAGTGATGCATCATTGGTATTTAACGCCTGAGAAATTATTCAGAATAAACGAAGATATTTCAAATGCTTGCTGGAAATGCCAAGAACATGAAGGGAAATTTTATCACGCTTGGTGGAAATGTAATAAGGCTAAAAAAAAACTGGATGCGGATACATACGTTTTAAAGGTTAATATTCAACCGATGCCAGAACTCATTTCTTTTAGGGCTAACAGACACACAGTTAAAAAAGGGTTATGGAAGATTACTCCAATATACGATTACAGTGCAAGATTGCTATTTGCACAAAGATGGAAAGATACAGCCTTAGCCACTATAGAAGATTGGCTGATAAAACTATTGGACTTGGATGAGATAGCAAAGTTAACAGGTTTAATTGGAGAAAAATCACTACTGACGTTTGTTAAGGTTCGGAAATTTCTTATGGACTTTTAGTCCATAAGAGAAAATGATCTTATCTGGATTTGAGGACAAAAAATGCTGGTTTATGAAAAATAGAATGGTTGGATCATAAGGAATGAATATCATATATAGCTGCAGGACAGAGAACCGGAAGTCCAAACAGCGTAAACAAAGCCCCACAGTGTCTCTGTTCTCTTTGGGGCTTCCAAGAGGGTTTTGGTGTGTGTGTTTTTTTGTTTTTTTAAAAATATACTTTTTCAGGTTTATACATTTCACTAATTTTACAATCATTTTGACATTTCAAAACTTGACTTCCTTCCCCCTCTTTCTGCGGTTCCTTAAATTTATTTTTAATATCTTCTGCATATCCAAATTAACTTAACTGGCTCATTTATTCATCTTCTTTAACTATATGCTCTTATGAAACTGCAGGTTATTGCAATAATCCTGCCAATGTTCTTAACAGTTTACAATTTGTTTGTAAATATTCCATAAACCATTCTTTTATTTTAAAAATTGTTATCTTGATTTCTTATTCTTCCGGTAAGTTTCGCCATTTCTGCATATTCCATAAGTTTTTGTATCCATTCTTCCTTTACTGGGACTTCTGCTTTGGGGCAAGTAACATTCTTGCTGCTGTAGTCGCATATGTGAATAAATTTCTATACAGTTTAGGTAGTTCTGTCCCTCTAATTCCCAAAAGAAAAGCTTCTGGTTGTTGTTTTTTTTTACAAAGGTTATTTTAAACATCCTTTTCATTTCATTATATATAATTTCCCAGTAAGCTTTAACTTTACTACAAGACCACCACCACATATGATAAAAAAGAACCTTCTTTCTCTTTACAAGGGTTTCCTTATGAGCCACGAGAACTCTCTGGCTCTCTCCGGCCATTTCCGGGTTGCAACTGAATTATTTCCCGGCACCATGCGTATGCACAATCATGCGCGAGTAGAACGTGCATGAGTGAGGGGGATGCCTGTACCTCAAAGTCAAAAATCCTTTGCACAGTGGAAGCAAAAGAAGAAGACGAGGTCACATGTGGGTCATTTTTGCCATGGTGGGAACATTGGGAATCCCAATGAAAGCAACATGAAACAGAACCATTCTAGACACCGAGTCTAAAAACCCATCCTATTGGTTTGTAAACCTCTGCGTACAATCTGCTTGCCGTCTCTCTTACTTGTTGGTTTGGAGGATGGGGAAAACAGTGTTTCCTGCACCACAGCCCACCTGCCAATAAAGCAAACCTAGTGAATATTTTCAGCCATCACAACAAAAGTTTATACCATGATACATTTGTCTTTAAGGTGGGACAAGATTTCTTTTCTTTTTGCTACAACAGACCAGCATAGCTACCGCTCTAGAAATAATTTAATATATTCAAGCCTCTCCTCTTATGCTCTCATTTAATGCCAAGATCAAATATATTTCTCCCTGGGTCAGCGACGGGGTGAGCTCCTGTCCCAGCTCCTGCCAACCTAGCAGTTCGAAGGCATGCCAGTGCAAGTAGATCAATAGGTACTGCTGCGGCGGGAAGGTAAACGGCGTTTCCGTGTGCTCTGGAACTCGTCACGGTCCTCTGTGTGCCAGTAGCGGTTTAGTCCTGCTGGCCACATGACCTGGAAAGCTGTCTGTGGACAAACGCCGGCTCCCTTAGCCTGAAAGCGAGATGAGCACTGCAACCCCATGGTCACCTTTGACTGGACTTAACCGTCCAGGGGTCCTTTACCTTTACCTTTTTTTACAGGAGGGCTGCCTTGAAATAATGATGGGGTGTGGCTGGCCCATCCCACTCTAAAACAGACTGCCATCAGGCCCCATGACTACACCCTCCTCTCCTCCACGCAGGCTTCCTGCCTTTGGGGCATCACTCAGGGACCATGTTTGGCCCAGGGGCTGTCAGTTGCAGACACCTTTAATTCCCCCCACCCCACCCAATTATCTTGAAATTATGCCTCTCAAAACTACAAAACTCGTGATCATGCAGTGAAACTGAAAGGCATCATGGCTCTATGCACAGAAAGGGAAACTCTTCTAACAAAATGGCATCAAAGAAGATTCATGTGGCCAATGTGTCTACTGGCGCCCACTGACCACATAAAACATAGAAGCAAAACCTTTCATGTTCACAGCTAATATCTCTCCAATAACTACATGGGGGGAGGGAATCAATAGCACAGGGTAAACATCACCCAAAATAGCCTCCCCAAAGCCTATTGTTGGTAGGCAGAACGCTGAGCTAAGTGCAACTATTGGCCCAACAAAGCATGCTTCGGTTCTGATTCACTGTGCCGTTACCTCTAGTATTCTGTAAGTAGCATAAGACCCTGGGAAGTCTCTTGGTTTTTGTTCCTCCAGTTTCTGTGCTGCCACTTCTGTTTGCATTTGGTGGGTGAAGTTACAACTATTTATCTCCGAGTCCTGATGCTCCAAAATCCCATTCTCCCGTGAACTAAGTCTATCGCTGCAGCACTCCCGAAGGCCTGAGTTTTTTGTGTTTTCCGCAGCAGCAGCAGCCTCAGAGACACACATGCCAATCGTACTGGCATTCTGGTTTGGAGCCAGCTCAGGAAATTCGGTGAACAGCCAGTGTCGGTCCTTGAAAAACCCATTTTCGTGGGTTTTGTAAAAGTCATTCCAATACTTGCTGGCACTGATCTCATAAGCATCTGCAAAGAAGATGGCAGGGTAGAAATGAGACAAACTCCAGTCTAAGTCCTTGACCAGAGAAGGAGCTTTGCAGTTTAGGAGACAACACCTTAAACGTAGAAGAAACTCTCAATGGTTTTTTTTAAGTTAAGCCACCTAAATAATTTTTCCTTCAAACTCACTCCAAGGAAGCAAATCCCAGAAGACGTATTTCGCAATGTAATTGTTCCCAGTGACTTAGGTTTCCAAACATTTCATCTCCCCAGGATCCATTCTCATTTAGTAACATCCTATTTGCAAAAAAAAAAAGGGGGGACGCAGGTGGTGCTGTGGGTTAAACCACAGAGCCTAGGGCTTGCCGATCAGAAGGTCGGCGGTTCGAATCCCTGCGACGGGGTGAGCTCCCGTTGCTCGGTCTCTGCTCCTGCCAACCTAGCAGTTCGAAAGCACGTAAAAGTGCAAGTAGATAAATAGGTACCACTCCGGTGGGAAGGTAAACGGCGTTTCCGTGCGCTGCTCCGGTTTGCCAGAAGCAGCTTAGTCATGCTGGCCACATGACCCGGAAGCTGTACGCCGGCTCCCTCAGCCAGTAAAGCGAGATGAGCGCCACAACCCCAGAGTCGTCCGTGACTGGACCTAATGGTCAGGGGTCCCTTTACCTTTATTTGCAAAAATCTCCTCCATAGATTGATTCATGTGTCACATATAAAAAAAGGCAGGATATAGGTCTGATTTTAACATCAAAAGGGGTGTGGGGAGCCAAAACCCTCCCTTCCTACGGTCCATCACGCCAAGCACTTTCCACCTAGCTTGGTTCATTTCTACTATCAGAAATAAGCTAAGGAATATGACAGATTGAGTCACTGATCACAGAGAGTTCAGCTCCCCTTAACTGTTTATACCTTTGGATGCTAAGATCAGACCTGCGCACACGCACACACACACACACCATTTATGCATGAAGGGGGAAGACAAATATGATGGGTTGCCACCATCGTATCTACAGTGGTACCTCGGGTTACATACGCTTCAGGTTACATACGCTTCAGGTTACAGACTCTGCTAACCCAGAAATATTACCTCAGGTTAAGAACTTTGCTTCAGGATGAGAAAAGAAATCGCATGGCGGCAGCACAGCGGCAGCGGGAGGCCCCATTAGCTAAAGTGGTGCTTCAGGTTAAGAACGTTTTCAGGTTAAGAACGGACCTCCGGAACGAATTAAGTAGGTAACCAGAGGTACCACTGTATTTTGACAAACATACCCAGACCTGTAAAAGCTATTGTTTGCAGTATTAGGTGAAGCCAGTTTCCAGTAGCTGTTGGGAGATAATTTCCAGAAACCTGCGTACTAAAAATAGGGGGAGGGGTGCATTCTATACACAGAACAGTCAAATCTGTACTAATCTTTATGTTTTGATTATTTTTATTATGTATTTTGTGCTTACGATTATTTTTATTATGTATTTTTTTTGCTTTGTACACCGTAACTTTGTGTTGTGAACTGCCCTGAGATCTATGGGTATAAGGCGGTATACAAATTTAATAAATAAGTTAAAAATAAACAAGCGTTCAAATGTTCAGGAGAACCCATAGTCCAGACCTGTCATGGAAATGGTGGGCACCTCAAAATGCACAAGCAGCAGATGGGTGGGCTAAAATTTCCCCCTGCTTGCTTTTTTGCAAAGAGATGTGGAAACCTCCATGCGAGTTCCGTGACAGTACATTACACATGAAGATTTAGCACGCTTCTCAGGATGTTTGAATTGGGCATCTCTTGGCATAATTAACTCTTCTTTGGTTTTCAAATATTCAAAATAACCAGTGTGACCCATTGGGTTGGGAGACTTAAGCACAAGACCTAGCAAACACAGATTCAGTGGGCAAGCACATCTCGCCTTCCTATGTGTAAAAGGGAAAACGGCCACAAACCCGCAGCGTTCCAAGAAGCACAAACCTTCGAGGCTGACTTGTGAGAATGCCGAAGTTAATAGCGATTTGGAACTCTGCTTCACAAACACAAGTCCCAATGGCACAAAACTGGCATATGAGTCCCACAACGAACCTACGGGCACGATCCTCCAGCGTAACGTTAAGACACTAATTTGCTCCGCTGACTTCAGTGGGGCTTAATCACACCTCATTTCTTCTGGACTGGCTAGAGATATCACTGCCAGAAGAGGTGATATCACACACTAATAATACCTTGCTGATCTTGTGGCACAAACTCTGTGCTGTTCTCTTGGACCTTCGCTTGCGCTGCAGCTTCCTGCTCCTCAGACCACTCCACGTTATCCCTGTGGGCAGGAAAGAAGTATTTATCTGGTTTCGTTAACCCTATCCACTGGAATCCATCTGTGCCGAGCTACCTCGCCTGCATGTGTACCATTGGATCCCAGTACGTTTCTGAGCACAACTCAAAGTGTTGGTGCTGACCTTTAAAGCCCTAAATGGCCTTGGCCCAGTATAGCTGATGGGGCCCAGTATAGCCCCATCATTCAGCCCCGACACTGAGGTCCAGCTCCGAGGGCCTTCTTGGTGGTGGCGCCTGCCCTGTGGAACGCCTTCCCATCAGATGTCAAACAAACACAGTAGACCCTCCGGATACGAATTAAATTCGTTCAGGGGGTCCGCCCGCAACCCGAAGAGTCCGTAGGCAAAGGCGCTGCTTCTTCGCGCGGCGCACAGAGCGCTTTTGTGCATGCGCGTGCAGCGAAACCCAGAAGTGTACACTTCCAGGTTTGCCACGTTTGTAACCCGAAAGTTACATATCCAGAGAGGTACGTAACTAGAGGGTCCACTGTAAACAACTATCTGATGTTTAGAAGACATCGGAAGGCAGCCCTGTTTAGGGAAGTTTTTAATGACTGATGTTTTAATGTACAGTATTTTTAACCTTTTGTTGGAAGCCAGTAATAAACTGGCCTCAAAGATCTAGGGCAACATAGTCCTGAACAACTGTGTTAATCTGGGGATGGGGGGGGGGGCCTGACAGATTCTGGAATGAAAGACAAGCTTTGCCAACAAAAATCGGAAGGGACCCGAGGGTCATCTATCCCAACCCCAGCAATGCAGGAATCTCAGCTAAAGCATCCATGACCGATGGCCATGCTTAAAAACCTCCAAGGGAGGAGAGTGCACGACCTCCTCTTTCACTGTAAGCTCCACGCGGGCAGGGACCTTCCTCCTTGGTTTTGATGGCAGCTAGATTGGTATAATGCGGAAAAACTCGCACCGCAGTCCTCATTCCCCCCCCTCTCCTCCTTACCAGGCGTTGTGCTGGAAGAGACGAGCCGGGTCGGTGAGGAAGCGGTTCCCAAACTGCTTCCTTCTCCTCCCGTCCTGGCTGGGCGCCGCCATAAGCACGAAAGGAAGGAAGGAAGGAAGGCGGGAGGGAGGGAACTGAACCCGGAAGCAGACCGCACTGTGACGCCTCTGCCATTTGCGAGGAATAGGGAAAGATGCGCGGAATGCGCATGCGCGAGGGCAGAGGGGCGGGCCAGTGCTTCCTTCCTCCTAGTTTAATTTTCCCGGCGGCGCGCTTCCTGCTGTGGACCAGAATGAGAACTATCCGGCCCGTCTAAGCTTCCCGGCTCGTAGAGCTAGAAACTTGCAGAGCGGCACGTGGAGTGAATGGCGCTTTTCAGTAGATTGTTGTATTTCCCTCCGTCTAGAGGAGGGAAGTCTCTCTGCATAAAAAAGAGCAACTGAACTGGGTCAAGCCGGAAAAGGTCCATCAGGTCCAGTATCCCATCTTCTCTCAATGAGTACAGGATTGCAGCCTTGGGTGCCTTGCGAGGAAAGCGCAGTCCATTGGCCATGAGAAATCGGAATGTGTTGCTTGTCGTGTAGAACTGTGATTATGCAATCGTAAAAAAAAAGGCAGGTCGCTACACCTTAAGGCTGCGAAAGCGGGATGGGGAAAGTGGAGGAAGCAAGCAAGATTTCCAGTAATCAGTGCCCTGCATTCGTTTGGTGTCCCTTCCACCTTGACTACCACAAGCAGAATACAAAATAAAACATTCATTCCAGTAGCACCTTAAAGGTAAAGGTAAAGGGACCCCTGACCATTAGGTCCAGTCGTGACCGACTCTGGGGTTGCGGCGCTCATCTCGCTTTATTGGCCGAGGGAGTCAGCGTACAGCTTCCAGGTCAAGTGGCCAGCATGACTAAGCCGCTTCTGGCGAACCAGAGCAGCACACGGAAACGCCATTTACCTTCCCGCTGCAGCGGTACCTATTTATCTGCTTGCACTTTGACATGCTTTCGAACTGCTAGGTGGGCAGGAGCTGGGACCCAGCAACAGGAGCTCACCCCGCCGCGGGGATTCAAACCACCGACCTTCTGATCAGCAAGCCCTAGGCTCTGTGGTTTAACCCACAGCGCCACCCACGTCCTTAGCACCTTAGAGACCAACTAAGTTTGTTCTTGGTATGAGCTTTCGTGTGCATGCACACTTCTTCAGATACACTGAAACAGAAGTCACCAGACCCTTATACAAGCAGAATAGTTATGCAGCGGCTTGAAGCACTATGAGGTCACTCCCTCCCTCATTGCGTTTCAGGTTGCATTTGCCTGTTGCTGTACACACCAAGAGAAGGGGTTGAAATGCCTCCACCTGATGCACGTTACCTGCTTGGTATTCCCACACCTGCAACCCCTGTGAACTATTCATGAAGCTGTCATCTGCACACATGCGATGGCAGTCTCAAATGTACACACCTCAGCTTACCGGTAACTGCAAAGTGAATGTGGCTCTTGTTTTCAAATCGCATGGAAGCTGTTTTGAGGGAAAACGCATCAAGCAGCAGCATTTCTGAATAAACCACCGGGCAGGTATGGATTGCTGGTAATGCTGTGTGTGTATAGGGTTGCCGGAATTTCATGGACATAGCCGAGGTGCTGGAGTTGGAAGCCGTGTCTGGACGGAAATTGCTAAAAAAAAATGTCCAGGAAAATCTGGACATATGGCAACCCATGTCGGCAGTGTCGTTTTTGTGGGATGTATAACACTGGTGCAGTCAATCACAACATTCCTAGAGTGTACACAAGGGGCCTTGGTCCTCCAGGTAGAGTTTCCTGTGCCAAGACTGAAATCACTTCCTTTGTGTGACCAGAAGTGGGAGTGGCCTTACCTGTAGCTATTCAAAGATACAGGTGAGCTGCTACTCTCCCTCTCTTCCCACCAGGACTTCAAAGAAGCAACATCTCAAGTGAAGATGCTCTCTTGGCTTCCAGCCGAGAGAGGCCACATGGAGTCTCCTCCCATAAGGAGAGACTCCACATGTACATACATTTAATCTAAGCTAGCCTGCCTTCTGAGACTTATGTATTCTTGGATGTTTGTGAGTAAAACCTTTATACTTTTATAAGCTTATGTGTCATGTATTTTCTGTTAAGAGGGAACCAGGGGATATATGCCAGGAATCTGCCTTGTTCTAGAAGTTCATAGGAACTTAAACGCCACGTTTTGCTGCGCTTTATTGGGGATGAGAAACTCTGCTAGTTTGGAGCTTGTTAGCACAAGCTGGGATAGGAAATATTAATCAATATTCCCTCATCCACATTCCCACTCATCCCACAAAGGGTTATTCCGCCCAGAACTGCGTATTTTGTGTATTTTTAAAGGATTGCTTTGGATTGTGATTTTTGGCAGAGTAGAATTTTTCTGTTTGTACTTCCTGGTAAGCACATGGTCTTTTGTTCTCCATTGTGCTGTGAAAGGGGGATTAGCGACCCCTCCCCTCCCTCAGAGCTCACAGACCTCAGAGGCAGTGAAGATTAGTTTGCATTTTGAGATTTTTAAGTTTTGATTTTTGAATTTTAACCATTTTTGGGAATTTTGAAATTTTGAAATTTTTGAGGATTAAGATGGCAAGCTCAGGATTTGATAGTGAAGCAAGATCAAGCTTTATGCTGCTGAATGATCGTAATTTTGTGCAATGGAAGCAGCGCCTTTTAGTGCATCTTGGTGCAAAGCGAGTTCTTAAAGCTGTGATAGATCCCAAACCTGATTTGGCTGATTTAAGCTCAGATAATTTAACTGAGATAGCAGATTGGGAGAAGCAAAACAATGAAGCTAAACACATAATTTTGTGCAGTTTGAAAGATGAACATTTATCTCTGATTGACTATGAAAGTGATGCATCTCAGATTCTAAAGGATATTGAGAGGGTTTATGCACAATCATCAGAGAACTCTTATAGACATTTATTGGATAAACTGCTGAAGTTAAAGATGAATTCTAGAGAACAATTTACAAGGCATTTTAAGGACTTTAATGAAATTGTTCAAAGGATTGCCCTAACTCCCAGAGCTTTTGATGATGCAACCAAAGTGACTTTTATGCTGCCATCATTAGGAAAAGAGTTTACTTCATTTAAGAGTATAATGGACCACACAAGAGATTTGACTTTTAATGAACTAGCAAATCACTTAAGAGAGGAATGCAGAGATTACCTTGATTCTCCACAAAGGAATCCAAGGAGGGACACAAGTTATGTTTCTAAACAATTTCCCAAGTCTAAGGAAGTGTCCAAAGATATAATATGCCATAACTGCAATTTAAAAGGGCACATAGCAAGGAGTTGCCAGAAGCCCAAGAATAAGTCCCGCCCCTTTCAACCAAAAGGTGAAAAGAAGGGGGGTCACGAGCGTACATTTCTACTGCAAGAAAAGAGTTTAAATGTGCAAAGAAATGAAAGGAAAAGTGACCAATTTATTTTAGATTCGGGAGCGACAAGCCATTTTGCGCATAAACGAGAATATTTCAGAGAAATAAATGATAGTGAATGGACTGAAATCCAGATTGCTGATGGAAATGTTCTAAAATCACAAGGTACAGGTTCAATGCGTTTGAAATTCAAGGTGAACAATGAATCTCTTGAAACAGCTGTGCCTAACGTTCAATATGTCCCAGAATTGAATTGTAACTTGCTTAGTGTGTCTGCTTTAGACAAGAAAGGTTTCAAGGTTACATTTGCCAATGGAAAATGCAATGTAACGAAAAATGGTGAGGTTTACGCTCAAGGGAAATTAATCAATGGTGTATATGAGATTAATGTTTCAGAAATCCAGTCAGCGCAAGTAGCTCCATCCAGGCAGAAGGACGATCCAGATCTGCAGCACTGGCATGAGGAGGCTGACACAAGGAACACAGCAATTGACTGTTCCAATGAGCCACCAACAGAGGAGTTTGTAAGTTTTCCTTTTGAAGCCATACCAGAAACTAATCCACCTCCTAGTATTGTACCTCCTAGTGTTGTAGCACCCCCTACAGATGACACCCCAGAAGACGCGGAGGACCAGATGTCAGAAGGCTCCAGAGACGAAGAGGACCCGTATGCAGGGATGCCGCCATTGGAAGGAGATGAGGAAGCTGATGCGGTTCAACAAGAGCCAGAGGTCAGACGTTCCTCCAGGTCCAACAAAGGCGTTCCACCACTACGACTGTCCTACTTTGCAGGGTCGGCGCCACCACAGGAACCTTCCACGTGGGAACAGGTTCAACGGTTGCCAGCTGCTGAGGCCAGTCTCTGGAAGCAAGCCGCGCAGGAAGAGATGGATGCACTGCATCGCAACAAGACCTGGACCCTGACAGAGCTACCTCCTGGTAAGAAGGCAATTGGGTCCAAGTGGGTGTTCAAGCTTAAGAAGGGGTCAGAAGGGGAGGTGCAACGCTACAAAGCTAGGCTTGTAGCACAAGGATTTTCACAACAGTATGGCGAAGATTATGATCAAGTATTTGCGCCTACAGTGCGATATAGCAGCATTAGATTACTTCTAAGTATTGCAGCATCTAAGGGCCTATCTGTCCATCATGTCGACATAGCAACAGCTTTTCTTCATGGGACGATTTCTGAAGAGATTTATATGAAGCAGCCCAAAGGCTTTATCAAGCAAAATGAGGCACATCTTGTATGTAAACTTCAGAAAGGAATTTATGGTTTGAAACAAGCTGCAAGAGCATGGAACCAGAAATTACATGAAATGCTGGTTCAGCTTGGGTACAAGCAGTCAACAGCTGACAAGTGCCTGTACACTAAGAACAGAAATGGACAATTCTCTTACATTCTGGCTTTTGTCGATGATTTATTAATATCAACGTCCAATGACAGAGACTATAAAGACATAGTCAGACATCTCAACAAAGAGGTGGAAGTAAAAGAATTGGGACTTGTCCAGTATTACTTGGGAATTCAAATTGAAAGAGAAGAGGACGGCTCATTTCTTCTCAGCCAGAAGCAGAAGATAATAGAACTGATAGAAAGTATGCAGATGCAAGGTGCACACCCTGTCGCGACACCCATGGCCACAGATTTTCTAAAGAATCAACAAGATTCGAAGCTGCTGCCAGACAACAGCGAATACAGGTCAGCGATTGGTAAACTTTTGTATTTGGTTACTACCAGCAGACCTGACATAGCAAGTGCAGTGGGGATCCTAAGCAGAAAAGTGAGTTCTCCCACTGAACATGACTTGGGTGGTGTCAAGAGGGTGGTGCGTTACCTCAAGGGTACAATGAATTGTAAATTAAAATTGCCAGCTGTAAGGGACCCTAAGTTGATTGGGTACAGTGATGCAGACTGGGCTGGGGATAAGGCGGATTACAAATCCACAAGTGGTTATGTTTTTATGTTTGGAAATGCACCTATCATATGGGGCAGTTATAAACAGAAATGTGTAGCCTTATCGTCCACAGAGAGTGAATATATTTCTGCTTCGGAAGCATGCAGAGAAATCATCTGGCTGGATCAACTCCTGACAGACTTTGGTTTGCCGAGAAAAGGACCTGTCAGCTTGATGGAGGACAATCAAGGCTGCCTGCAGCTAGCGCAAACCGAAAAGTTCCTTGCACGTTCAAAACACATTGGGGTCAGGTATCACTTCATTCGCCAGATGATCCAAGATGGACTAGTAGAAATGTCCTACTGTAATACTCAGGAGATGACTGCGGACATTCTCACAAAACCCTTGCCACGAGAGAGTTTCCAGAACCTGCGTGTCAAGCTGGGACTCTGGGTGGTTGAATAAAGTTGTTTTATGTTTGTTAAATGTTGTTCAGACTGAGAAGGGGTTTGTGGGATGTATAACACTGGTGCAGTCAATCACAACATTCCTAGAGTGTACACAAGGGGCCTTGGTCCTCCAGGTAGAGTTTCCTGTGCCAAGACTGAAATCACTTCCTTTGTGTGACCAGAAGTGGGAGTGGCCTTACCTGTAGCTATTCAAAGATACAGGTGAGCTGCTACTCTCCCTCTCTTCCCACCAGGACTTCAAAGAAGCAACATCTCAAGTGAAGATGCTCTCTTGGCTTCCAGCCGAGAGAGGCCACATGGAGTCTCCTCCCATAAGGAGAGACTCCACATGTACATACATTTAATCTAAGCTAGCCTGCCTTCTGAGACTTATGTATTCTTGGATGTTTGTGAGTAAAACCTTTATACTTTTATAAGCTTATGTGTCATGTATTTTCTGTTAAGAGGGAACCAGGGGAAATATATGCCAGGAATCTGCCTTGTTCTAGAAGTTCATAGGAACTTAAACGCCACGCTTTGCTGCGCTTTATTGGGGATGAGAAACTCTGCTAGTTTGGAGCTTGTTAGCACAAGCTGGGATAGGAAATATTAATCAATATTCCCTCATCCACATTCCCACTCATCCCACAGTTTTGGGCAATGTTCATTAAAAATAGCTCAAAAACTTGCGGTTTTGACATAAAAAGCTCAACAACTTTGGGAAAACTAAAAAAAGCTTAACAACGTTTGTGTCCGGATTATCACTTTTTGAAATATGGCAACTGTTGCGAACCTCCCTTTCACACTCTGAGCCACTCTGTTACAAATATTTGTTGTTACTGCAGGTGCACCGGATATATCTTAACACCTCACACCCTGCCCTCCGAGGTTCGACTTAGGACTGACCCCCCCTCTAAACTCTGGGGAGCCCTGGTAACAAGAGTGCTCCCGTCCAGCTGGTGTGGCCAGTTATACCCCCGGCTCCAGGCTACCCCGATGAAAACTTCTTAACCTACAGCCCTGGGTTCCTTTTACTATGAAACCCCCTTTGCTGTCTCAGCTGACTAGCCTCTGCTAGCAACACTGTGGCGTTCAAGGTTTCCACCCTCTTAGCCCCTCCTTAATGAAACTCCAGGACACAGACTATCTCCAGTTTTGTCCTCTCTCTGAGTTCACTATATTGAGCCTTGATATAATACGCTGGACCTCATAGACGACGATACTTCAACGGCTTAAACGAGAACAAGTTTTTATTGTGTAACAAGCATAATGGTTTCAGACTTTAATACATGTAGATCTTGGTTTCTTTACAGTTTCTAAAGCTTCCTAAAGCCTACCCATAAACCTCCCTCAGTCTACTCTATCTATCTCCTCCCTCTCCGGATCCTCTCTATCTCTCTCTCAACTCCCTCACAAATAACCCCCGACCAACTGCCGTTCCCCCCTTTTAAACCCCAGGAGGTTCCGCCTCCCTGGATTGAACTGCCATTTAACAGGTTCTATGGTTTAACATTTTAATCGCTGGGGAAAACTCAAACATTCTAAAAGGTCAAAAGGGCTGGTTCGCCACAGCAACCCTATGTGTATAAGGTAAAGGGACCCCTGACCATTAGGTCCAGTCGTGTCCGACTCTGGGGTTGCGGTGCTCATCTCGCTTTATTGGCCGAGGGAGCCGGCGTACAGCTTCCGGGTCATGTGGCCAGCATGACAAAGCCGCTTCCAGCAAGCCCTGGGATCTGTGGTTTAACCCACATACCAGCAGCAGGAGTGCAATGGAGCCAGAGTTAAGCAGTAATGTGTATACAACCTACACATGTGTTGCTTTGTATAAATTACCTAGGTTGTAAAATTCAGGTTTGTGTGGTGCAGAATCTTTTAAGAAGCACGCTGTAAACCCAGACCTGATATCGGTCTCACTCAACTTTCAGATATGGCTGAGTTAGATTTGGGTGGGCATGACTCCTTGCTGCCATCTATGTCTCAATGCTTCATAATTTCCCCTATTTTGATGATGCCCAAAAAGATTTCATTCACCTAAAGGAGAACCTCAGCAAAGCAAGGACTGCTGGAGCGACACAAATGAGCATCATGGACTATGGCTATAGAACATATTCTTTCCTTAAGGTGTCGTAAGGTCCTAGTCTTTTTTGGCCTCTCTCCCACCGCAAAGGTCCCTCCCTGTTATCCAAGGACTGCAGCTCCCCCTCCTTTTCTGAGACTCATTCCTAGAGAAAAAGCAATTACCGTATATTCCGGCGTTTAAGACGACTGGGCGTATAAGACGACCCCCAACTTTTCCAGTTAAAATATAGAGTTTGGGATATACTCACCGTATAAGAAATACGACCCGGCGTATAAGACGACCCCCGACTTTTGAGAAGATTTTCCTGGGTTAAAAAGTAGTCTTATACGCAGGAATATACTGTATTTTGCCTAGCCTGTGCTTGAGAATATATACAAGGCATAATTTCTCGCCAGCAAAATAAGAAGAGCAACAATGGCTCACTTCACAGTTTTCTAGGAAGGATTAGCAAGGTAGGAGGAGGACTGCCCATCCCCTTGTACAATAGGATTCTATGATTCTAAGTGCTTCTCAATAAAAATGAATCGGGATGATTGAGATGCAGGAATTTCTTGCTAAGGGTTATGTGGAAATCCCAAAGTTTGAAATTCAGAACATCAGGGTTTTCTTAACGTTCAGTCTAAAAGTGGATCCCTATCTTTTTATAAGATCTATGGAGATACTGTTAAAATGCAGATCAGAAGACTTCAATTTGAATCAGGGTGGGTAAAAATCAACGATTTTTTTGATTTAAATTGGATTTTTAAAATAAAATGCTTTTGGAGGAAAAATCTTTCTAAATATAGTCTTCTATTTAAGTTACATTGTAGTCCAAAGGCTATTCATCAGGAAATAAGGATTTGTTTTAAGTTTATCAAGTGTGCTAAAACTCAGTCTAAGTGTCAGGGACTGGCCCGAGCCAGGAGGGGAGGCGGAGGGGCCAGTGGGAGCAATGGGCCACCCATGCACGGCGGAGGAGGTGTTGCGGGCATGGGAAGAGGAGGAGAGAATGCCGAGGTTGTCACCAGAAACAGGGAAGGAGGTTTGGAGAGGTGGCAGTGAAGGGGGGTCGCCGCCTGTGCTGACGGCGGAGAAGCAGGTGGCGAGGGAACCAATAGGAGGGGAGGAGAGGATGGAGTCAGAGGTGGAACAAGGGTTTGAGGAGCTGGTGAGAGCCTCGACGGCAACATCTAGGGAAGATGAAAGTGAAAGGGAAGGGGCCAGCGCTGGGACCAGTAGGGTCAAGAAGCGGAAAAGGAGGAGTGAAAGGAGGCGCTGGAATTTCGCTAAGCTTTTATGGCTGTAAGGAGGATAGTGTGTCCTCCTCAAGAGTAAACCACTCCACAGTCCGTTTGACTAAACTAAGCGTTTATTTCACTGACAAGCTTCACAGTTCCTCATCCTCCTCCGATGAACCAGATCCCTCGAGTAAGGGCTTCCGCTTTTCCCCCCAGCATAAAAGCTTAGCGAAATTCCAGCGCCTCCTTTCACTCCTCCTTTTCCGCTTCTTGACCCTACTGGTCCCAGCGCTGGCCCCTTCCCTTTCACTTTCATCTTCCCTAGATGTTGCCGTCGAGGCTCTCACCAGCTCCTCAAACCCTTGTTCCACCTCTGACTCCATCCTCTCCTCCCCTCCTATTGGTTCCCTCGCCACCTGCTTCTCCGCCGTCAGCACAGGCGGCGACCCCCCTTCACTGCCACCTCTCCAAACCTCCTTCCCTGTTTCTGGTGACAACCTCGGCATTCTCTCCTCCTCTTCCCATGCCCGCAACACCTCCTCCGCCGTGCATGGGTGGCCCATTGCTCCCACTGGCCCCTCCGCCTCCCCTCCTGGCTCGGGCCAGTCCCTGACACTAAGTTTTTTTTTTTAAATGTTTAACCACATCAGTTAACAAACATGGATACATATGCTATCATGTTATTGTTTTAAATAAATTGTTTAAATGGTTATTAAGGAAATAATTATTTTTCTCCTTCCAATAAAGTACAGCAGAAAAGTTGTCCAAATATAAACAGTTAACTTATTAAACCTCACCATAATTTCATAATTATCTGTCTATGTATTTCTAGTAGTATAACCAAATCAGTAATTTTTTGATATAACTGTAAAAACTACTCTGAAAATTTATTATTCCAAAAATGAAACCTTCATATGGTTGTAAACATTAAGATTATACCAGCAAGAATTAGTCTTTCTGTAAAAAAAATATTTAAATCAAGTCTTACTGACTAGTGATTTAAATCGTGATTTAAATCAATTTGATTTAAATCAAATCCACCCTGGTTTGAATCACAAAATGGTTCTTGGCAGTCAAGATCCGACGCTTCTCCCACGCACTTCCTGCTTTCCCTTTCCCTCCTAGTTGGGTAAGACTCAGGAACAGGAGAAAAGCAGAAGCAATGACACAGGAGGTTTGCCTTTTCTACCTTAATTTCTCACTGTATTTTGCCAGTGTACAAAGGTGAAGCCCTGCATTTCCCAACATGGGAGTTGCGTCCCGGATGCCAGCCCGAGATCATCCTACGGAGCGCTCTCCGGTGAAGAGGAGGATGCCACAGTAAGCGACATCTGGGGGGCTACTTCTTGCTTCCTTTATGCCTCCCGCCTGCCTTGATCAGCTTGTCCCCAGCAGCGGATGACCGGCAGCTGCCCTGATACGCTTTCTTGTCATATTCTTGGAGTTCTCGGGGCGTCACTAGTTCCTGGCAGACGTTCCATGACCAGGAGTACGTGGAGAAGGTCTGGTAGAAGCTGGAGTTCCCCGCATCCACCCCAATCTCTGCGCCGCGCACTCTCTTCCAGAGTTTCAGGGACTTGTTGCGCTCGCGGACAGCTACTGCCATCCGGTAGGCATCTGTTGCTTTCTTCACCTGAGCGGGAGACAGGTTGGAAGAAGAAGAAGAGTTAATTAATAATAATAATAATTTATTTATACCCCGCGCTTCCCAGCCCAAAAACCAGGCTCAGGGCGGCTAACAACAAATACAAAACAATGATTAAAAACAACTTTTAAAAAACAGCTAAAAACAGCATAAAAAACAAACATCAGTGGGATCAGTTTGGATTTGATATCCCGCTTTATTACTACCCGAAGGAGTCTCAAAGCGGCTAACATTCTCCTTTCTCTTCCTCCCCCACAATGAACACTGTGAGGCTGAGAGACTTCAAAGAAGTGTGACTAGCCCAAGGTCACCCAGCAGATGCATGTGGAGGAGCGGAGACGCGAACCCGGTTCACCAGATTACGAGTCTACCACTCTTAACCACTACACCACACTGGCTCTCAGGGGAGATGAAGCTGTCAGGCTAATGGCAAGGGAATTTTTACGCAGACTGGAAGTTAAACAGTGTGCCCTAGTCAGGCATTCTTCCCTCTATATAGAGTGGCATGTGCTCTAGCCCTGCCTCACCACTGTGTCCCCCTGCGAGCGCCAACAGCACACTGTCCACACATTGGGGGAAGATCTGAAGGAAGGAAGGCTGCCAAACATGCCTAGGCTGTGCTCACTGCAGCTTACTGAAATCAGTGGGGCAAGTTAGCCACGGCTCCAGCTGAAGCTCCATTGATTTCGGCGGGACCCGAAATCTGCCAGGAGAAAGTTCCATTCTACTCGGACATGTTAGGATTCCACCCTATGGACATGTGGCTTAGACAGAACCCAACCTACTGAAGGGTGTCAGCCCTTAACCTCTCTTTGGATCATTTGGGCCGATTTTCTTTCTTACGTAAGGACTAAAGAACATGGCTTATCGCCCAGCTTCAGCGCATGAGCATCTATGGAGCAGTATACTAGAGTGGAAATCTGTTGGCAACTCCTTTTTATAATCTATATTGTTGCAGGGAATTGTGGGCAGGGGGACTGCTTTGGGGCTGTTGTTATAATTTCTGTTTGTTTCCTTTCTTTTTCCTGTTTGTGTTTTTCTATGTTTGCTGGAAAATCAACTCTACACACACACACACACACACACACACACACACACACACACACACAGCATAGCTGTCAACCTTTCCCTTTTCTCGCGAGGAATCCTATTCAGAATAGGGGAATTTCCTGCAAAGAAAAAGGGAAAAGTTGACAGCTATCACACACACACACACACACACACACACACACACACACACACACACACACAAACATACCTCCCGCCGGATCTCTTCCAGATTGTCGAAAGTAAAACGCCGCTTTCCATTTGTCATCTGTGGTGCGAGAGTCAGGGAGAGCTTTTTGGGCTTGTTGGGTTTAGGCTGTACAGAATAGAATGAAAGAAAGGAAAGGAGAAAGAAAATGAAAGCTTAACCGTCAAGTCTGGAAAGACCAGCAGCGGCGGCTAATGTACGCCCACACGCCACAGTTCAGGGTAGGAAAGGGGCGAGGAAGCTGCTGCCCACTCTCTTCCTACTCTCCGCAGCATGGTCAGGCCTGACCCGGCAGCGGAGCTGCTGCCGCTGGGCCGTAGCCGAGGAGAGCAGGTGGCAGCTTTGCCGCTCGCTCTTCCCCTGCTCTCTGCTACCAGGGCAGGCCGCAGGTGAGGTGGGATGCTCTCCACCACCGGGTCAGCTACTGCAGCCAGGCACAAGGTGCCTCGCAGCCAAGGAGGGTAGGTGGCCTGATCCGGGGACAGAGCTGCTGCGCCAGGCACAAGCGCCACAGCCAAGGAGCAGCTCCTTCTGGTGCAAAGCCAGGCTCCGATGAAGGAGCCTGCTGTGGGGGGGGGGTGCCTGTTTGTGCCCCCTCTCAATATTGCGCCTGGGGCCACGGCACCCTGCACGCCTCTGACTGGCAGCACAAAAAGTGTTAGCACATTCCCACCCCCCAATTTGGGAAGATGCCCATGCAAACATATTAAAAGGACCCCTGACCATTAGGTCCAGTCGTGACCGACTCTGGGGTTGTGGCGCTCATCTCGCTTTACTGGCCGAGGGAGCTGACGTACAGCTTCCGGGTCATGTGGCTAAGCCACTTCTGGCGAAACCAGAGCAGCGCACGGAAACGCCGTTTACCTTCCCGCCAGAGCGGTACCTATTTATCTACTTGCACTTTGATGTGCTTTCGAACTGCTAGGTGGGCAGGAGCTGGGACCGAGCAACGGGAGCTCACCCCGTCGCGGGGATTCGAACCGCCAACATTCTGATCGGCAAGCCCTAGGCTCTGTGGTTTAACCCACAACATATTAGTGCTCAGCAAAAAGATTGGTTCTGAATTATAGAGATTGAGATTAGGTAAGTCTTAGCTGGGTGTGATTGGCAATGAACAAAAATCATTAGGATCTGTTTCATATTTTTTTTAAAAAAGCAATCCATCTAGGTCTGTACTGTATTTGGGATAAATAAGGTGATGTAAATCTTCAGTGCCCACACATCGAAACAAAACTAAACTGGGAGGCGCTGCTGCTGAAACCTCTTGTTTCTTGAAAATGGGGAACACTAGACTGTAATGTGTATTCCGGAGTTTCGTCGCGTGTGACACTGGAAACAGCTGCTAGGTCTGAGCCTGGTGCAGAGGGTGTCCTGCTCTCACCTCTTGCTTTAGCCATCTTTTCTTATTGAAGAAGTGGTCCTCAAAAGAGGAGATGGGCTCCTGCCTCCTCAGCTGCTCCAGCTTCTCGAGATTCTTCTTTGGCCTTCCCGACATCTGGCCGTCTTGGTTGGGGATCAAGGGGAAGATGGGCACCTGAGAATAGGGGCTCTCGGATGGGGGAACTTTTTCTGGCAAGACAGGAAAGGTAAAAGGGGACCAAACGTTAGGAAAGGGTGTGCCAGAGGTAGGAGGGAATCAAAGCTAGGTCTGGATTGAGCAGGAAGGCCATGGGGCAGTGCCCCCTCAAATAACCCTGCCCTTTCCCCCTTGCACCCAGAAATGCCTTCCCAGAGAACACGCATAGCTGTCAACTTTCGGATTTGAAAATAAGGGATTTTTCCAAACTTTCGGATTTGAAAATAAGGGATTTCCCCAAAACTTTTGGATTTGAAAATAAGGGATTTTTCCAAACTTTCGGATTTGAAAATAAGGGATTTTTCCAAACTTTCGGATTTGAAAATAAGGGAGGGCGGTGCAATGGCACCAAGTAGCCTCACCACCCTGCGCTCCAGAGGCTGCGCACGAACGGGTGAGCGAAAGAGCGAGCGTGTAGACGGCAGGCAGGCTGGCTGGCTGGTTGGGCGTGAGGGTCTGCCTGCACAAGGCATGCAAGCTCCGCCCCCAGTCGGTCTCAGACTCCTTATTGGCAGCTGAGGAGCCTCCCTGGCCGGCAGGGAGGGAGAGGAGCTGCTTCCTTTGAAATCCAGGAAATTTAAGGGATATCAACAATCCGGGATAGCGGGAAACGGCATTGGAATAAGGGAGTTTCCTGCAAAAAAAGGGAGGGTTGACAGCTATGCCTCCATGATGCACCCCTTCTTGCATCAAATCCCTCCCCCAAACCCAATTTTTCTACAAAGCCTATAGCAGCAACCCCTAGGCCCAATATACTGCTGTAACAAAGTGTAAATGCATGGAACCGAATTGTGCATCCATTCATCCAGTTAGCAAATTATATGTTGAGTCCCTTGGGGCACAGACCTGTCCTCTTAAACCCTGTGGTGAGAGCCAGCATGGTGTAGTGGTTCGAGTATTGGACTAGGACCTGGGAGAACGGGGTTCAAATCCCCACTCGTCCATGAAGGTCACTGGGGGACCTTGGGCCACTCATTGCCTCTCAGCCCGACCCATCTCAGAGGGTGGTTGTGGGGATTAAACGGGGAAAGGGAGAACCACTGACACCACCACGAGCTCCTTGGAGGAAAAGGTGGGATAATAATGCAATCAATTAATAATAATAATAAATGCATAGTGCCATCTATGTGCATTACACGTAAATCAACAGCAACAGAGTTATGCCCTTCTCCAGGTAACCACATGCTAACAATGCTACATATGTATTAGGATAATAACATCATATATATTTATATGAGAATATATGGGAGTACATTACATTGCATTTTTGTATATTGTTTCTTTCCGCACATTTTTTTGTTCTCCCCCCCCCCCGTTCTTCTCTTCTGTATCACTTTATTTCTTTATAATCAAAATTCTTTCAGTAAAAAAGTAATACCAAAAAAAAAGGAGGAATGGCTTATCTGAGAATATGAGAACACTGAACCCAAAACTAGTTCTCACAGTAAAGCAAAACCACAGGAGGATTGCTAGTGGTCAGCACAGCACTTCACGGCCAACACTTCCTGTTTCCCAGTCCATGACCTTGTGGTAATGACACTTGCATGCATGAAAGGGTTAACGTGAGCCAGAAATGAGCTCAAGTTACCTTGGAGGAACTCAGGAGTCTCCCAGCAGCCTTTGTCTCTTCCTACCCCCCCCCCACAAGCCCTTTGCCTTCTGGAAGAAGTAAGTAGCCACATGTCTACAGCCTGAATGACTTAGCAAATGCAAATACTACATGATTTCTTTTGTAACGAAACCAAGTTCTTTCCCCCCAAATTGTTTGGAACCTTTCCTTCCTTACTTTTACAGCCAATGGGTGAAGACTTCTTTATTGTAACTGCAGAAACTCTGTAAGTAAAACCATCACTTATTTGCAAAGCCATTTGTCTGTGATTTATTCTAGCCTAAGTATTTTCATGGGGAACGTTTGTTTAAAGGTGGATGGAGGACAGATGTAAAATCTAACCAAGTTTTAATGTGCTTGGTACCAATCGTCAGTGTGCTAACTGATGCAAGAGAGTAAGAATCTTTTTTTGAACTTCTCTCTCTAACAGACCCAACTTTGTTCTTAGCAGCTACTTTTATCAGCCATAAACTGACTACACAGGCGTTCTTCACCTTTGAGCTGTTCCACAAACTCCTCCAACTCCTTGTCTTTCATGACGCAGATACGGGCAGCACCAGCAAAAGCAGACAGGGAGGTGGATTTGGATTTTTTCATGGGTCCTTTCTTCCGACCGGACTTGCTCTCATCAATGCTATCGGCGCGCCAAGCTTTCTTGCCAGTAGATTCCAGGAACTTTTGTCGGTAGTAGCTAGTAGGCAAGCAAAGGAACAACACTGAGACAAAGGCTAAACGTTACAGAATGTGAAGGAACTGAACTCTGTAGTCCTGGGCTACTTGCGTGAACTTGAATATTATATGTAGGAAAACAGATTTTACTTGTGAGGACTGTTGCATATCATACAGGCTTATCTTTACTGCATATTTTCTTGTTTGTCCACTAGGGTTCAGCCTGGAAATCTAGCCAAGGTCCTGAGGCAATGAAAACTCCACTGGATATGTGAGAGGTTGCACACCCTTCATCTGAAAGTGGGGGAATTAAAAACTCCAAACTTCATTGAACCAGTGACCCAAAGTTTCTACCCCACAGTTCCTCCAAGGAGAGCTATTCATCTAAGAGCCGCTGCCCCACTGCAGGGCAGAAACTGACAGCCAATGAACCAACACATGAATGTATGACTCAAGAAGACATTTTCTTTCTTTCTTTCTTTCTTTCTTTCTTTCTTTCTTTCTTTCTTTCTTTCTTTTTCTTTCCTTCCTTCCTTCCTTCCTTCTTTCCTTCCTTCCTTCCTTCCTTCCTTCCTCCCTTCCTCCCTTCCTTCCTTCCTTCCTTCCTTCCTTCCTTCCTTCCTCTTTTTTGCCAAATCGTTTTTATCGATTTTCCAAATTTTACCAAACCAACCACAAATTTAAGCAAATTTAATACATCCCCCCCAAAAAACTGGTTTCCTGCACTCCATCGTCGATGTGTCCATAGTTTCCGCTTCTTGCTGCATTACTTGCCCAGTTATTTCTAATTCACATTCCATTCCTCGCAATTAATCTTATATTACAATATTTTTGTGGTAAACAAATAAACAATACAAACAACAACAACACTCAGTGAGTTTCATGGCTGAGCAGGGATCTGAATACTGATCTCCCGGGTCCTAAAACCAGCACCAAACTGGCTCCCTAATAAATAAATAAACAATCACACACACCTCTGCCCCGGTTTCTCACCTGACAATATTCACAGTGGTTTTCCTTGGCAGCATCGAAGTCTCCACAAGCTTTGACAAAAGCTCAAATAACAAGATCCCTCGGGCGTCAACAGTCTCCATGTCACCTTTCCTGGGGGCTGAGAGGAATGGGGGATACAGAGCGATTACAGAAGCTCCCATTTCCTGACCCCTTTCAAGCCATGGCTATAACTGCTGCAGTTGGGGAAAGGAAGGAGAGCTGAGTGGCTCCGATTTTAATCCAGAAAACAGCAACAACAACGCCTCCGATATCCATCTCAATGGCCACCACCAGCAAATTTGCCTTGTGCAGCTACAGACATTTTCCCACAGAAACTCCCAAGATGCTGCTGAATCCATACAGAGAGAGCAGGGATCAGTCCTAGGACCCAGCTAAAATGGTAAAGAAAAAGCGTTTTATACGCATTATAATGCTGTGGCACCAGATGGCGCTGTGGAGCTACGTTTTTGCCAACGCGATTTCTCATACAAAGTTTGCAAACGCTTCTTTGATGTGACCCTAAACGACAACACGGTTTATCTCACCTACGGCCTGGATGAAGCGGTTGCTGTCTGTGATGATGTTAAGGAAGTCTGTGAAATTCACCTTTCCATCTCCTGCAGGACAACACACACACACACACACACACACACACACACAAAATAAAGAGCTGATTAGACGTCCTGAGACAGTGAATCACAATAATGCCTTACTCCTAACAGTAGTTGCCACTGGGCAACCTTGTCACTCTAAGGCTTCCATTCATTCACTTGCACGCTGGACTCAGTTCTGCGCATGCTGCTGAAGGGTATGTCATTTTAGGAGTCGAGACTTTATTTTTGCAAATTTCTTCAGTTTTGGGGTCTGAGAAATTAAAATCTGCTATTATATTTGTGATTGGACCACATTTAGCTTGGAAAGTCTACATTTGATGAAGAAGCACACAAACTGCTTTCGGAAAACCAATAATTTTGCTTTTACCTTCTGAAAATGTCAAGTAACGCTAAATTATAACATATAACAAAGGGTTTCAACCTTTTTGAGCCCATGGCTCCCTTAACCAACTACATTCTTTGACTGAATGAATTTATTCTTACGGTCACAGACCAGCTTATTAAATCAATAGTACAAAAATAATACTTTAAAATTAACATAGCAACAATAGTACACATATGTATACAGCAACGTTTAAAATATATGAATTAAAATTGTGGCACTAAAATATGGCCTAAAAATTGCCATTTGGGGCCTATTCATATCGGTAACACCGCTTGTTCTCTGAGCTTTATGACAGCTGCACAGTATTTGGCTACTTTCAGTGTAATCTCAGGTCCGTGTCTTCTACAAGGCGTTTGAAACATAGGAATTCATTTGAAGAATTTTGTATAACCGGAGAGATGAAAACCCGACGTATGTCGTTGTAAAAACGACAACGTAGTAAAACGTGAGAGACAGATTCTACCTCCTGCAGGCCACAGGGGCAGACTCGTTCCGCATATGGTTTACCTGCAAATCTTCCCTGCAATAGGGCAGATGGTAATATACTAAATCTAGCAAAAGTAAATGCCCGTCTATATTTGGGTATTTGTAATTTTGAACTACATTCTTTCTGCAGCACCCCTGTGGGGCTGAGGAGCCCAGTTATGTCACCCCTTGCCTGCAGAGCTGGCAGCCTCTCACCCTTTCTTAAACACCCTATAATAATAATAATAATAATAATAATAATAATAATAATAATAATAATAATAATATTTATACCCCACCCATCTCCACTCCTTGTGGAGTGTTCCCTCAGCCTCCTCTCCCCTCTTCTTGGAAGTCCTCCGGGCAGCTGCTCCTGCTTTCCCTGGTCTCTGAGCTGCCCACACCGCCCAAAAGAGGTGCCCCCCCCCAAATATTTTGCCTCAGCTCCAGAGAGCACTCACTATCTGTGTCTGCATACATCAGCTCATCAAAGGCTTCCTCCTCGGTTAAGTTGATTCCCAAGTTATAGGCCGTGCTCTGCAGGGCTCCCAGATCAATGGTTCCATCAAAGTCCTTGCTGAAGGAATCGTAAGCATTGCGGAATGCTGTACAGAAGTTTGAGGTGGGGGAAAGAAGAGGGAAGACTCAGGGGGAAACCAAAAAATGATTTGCTCGGAGAATCCTTGAAAATAATTAAGCCCCTACCCGCCAAATTTCTCCTATGAATGCTCCCCACCTCTGCCTCTGCATTCGAAACCCCATGTTTACATAAAATTCTACCCTTAGTTCACTAGCAAAGTCAGAAGTCCTCAAGCTTCTCTGACCCAGAACCCACCTGTCAGGTTCTCTTATCGGTTGTTCAATAGAAATGCCAAAGCCATTTGCCTTTAAGTCTTTTTATTCAGTGCCAAGCTATTTACAGTGCAGAGCTCAGTCTTATCATGTCTGCTCAGTCACTAGCAGAATCCGGAAGTGCCTGCCTCCTGTTTTGGCGCCAACACCAAAGTTTCGGCATCCTAAATGGCCGCCTTCTCCTCCTACGTGATATCTGCGCCGGAACTGACGCTTCCCCCTCCGAGCGAGTCTGCTGGGTGGTGCCAGGTCTCCCAGTAACTCCCTGGACACCTGGCACTCCCTGGCTCCCAGCCACTAACTGCTCCTCCCCCGAGACAGGACTGCCAGATTCACTCGAAGATTAATCTGTTGTTAACACAGGTTGCGGCTCTCTGTAAACACTCAGAGCTGGACTGGCAGGAGTGGGCAGATCCCTGACATCACCTTTAACACAGACATGCATTTGGGGAACCATTTCTTAATTATTTACCACACAGACTTCTCCCCACTTACGTGTGACCAACTCGAGCGCAAAAGCATATAGGTGCGGCGTTGGGAAACACATAATTTGACCCAAACCCAGAAGTGGAGGGAGAGAGCTGCTGGAGAGTCCTCATGGCTCAAAATTTCATTTATGTGCTCGGGGGCCCGGAATGCAACCCCCGTGTAATGGGGTTGGGAAAACACCTGTATTTGTATGGTGGAAGTGCAGCTATTGCATCCCTCCCCCCGCTTAGATAAGGATGTGAATCAGCAGGGTTTCAGCTCACCAGTTGAAGACCAGTGGTCTAAATAATAAGTTTCATTGCTTTCAAGGAAAATGAATCTGTACTAACTTTGTCGAGATTGTGTCCCTCCATCGACTGATTAATCAACCATTGCTTTCCCACCCCAACCCCGAAATTCTGGAAATTGTTTCATGAGGATATTGACTGCTGCGAGTCTTTCATGCAATGCGTGTATGTTCTTGCTTACATTTCCCTGGTGTGATGGCCTGGGATTCAGACTCAGATGCTGAACCTGAGGGATCCCAGCCTGCACAGGATTCCCCGCCTCCAGAACCAGCAGAGCTGGGGCTGGGGCCTGAGTCGGAAGGGGCCTCACCTGTGCTGGATCCTCAGGTGCAGGCATCTGCTGAGTCTGCTCTGGCTCCTGATGGGATGGAGGACCCATTGCCTGCAGGTGCTCCACTCCCAGCCCCGTCAGGGGAAGCTGAGGTTGCCTCTGGGTCTGGTAACCCTCCAGCCTCTCCTGAGCGGCAGAGGCTCAGGGCAGAGGCGAAGGGAACTGAGTTCCCGCAGGAGGAGTGCTTGCCTCCAAGCCAGGAGAGGCGAGTCACCAGAGGATCGGGGCCGCCCTATGCCTCGGGGCAGATAAGAGCCGGCCAGCCCCAGCCCCAAGTTGCAGGAGCAACATCGTTGATGCCAGTTCCTGCTTGAAACCTGTCCTGCTTTCCTGCCTGAGCTCCTGCCCTGCCCTGGTTCCCTGCTTGCCTACCTGCTCCTGACTTTGCCTGACTCCCTGCCCTGCACCCAGCTTCAGTTATTACGGACTGGCTTTACATTGCACCTCTGACCACGGACCGCACTTGGACCTCGCCTTGCGGGTAACCCACGGGATCAGCACACCTAGCGTGTTTGTCTCTGTGTTTAATCCTTCCTCTTATAACTGAATTTTGTATTTTAAAATTCAGTAAGATACATTTGTGAAACAAATCAAAACAAATGATATTGGGAAGCATCCTAGGACCTCTCTGGTCTTGACCTTCCCAACCTCTGAGCAAAATAAAAAAAGAGCAGTTTGGGTTTGTAGTATAAATTGGCCCTAGCAGAAGAATCTACAGCGGCTTTCAGACCTGTGAGTAGGTTGTCTCCAGGGTCCTAAGAAGACTTAACAGTTGCATCAGGGTACCCTCCATATGTTAAGAACTACAATTCCCATGAGACTCAGCCAGCATGGCCAATAGTCAGGAAAAATGGGAGTCCTATATGGTCTACCGTATCTGAAGGTGTTCCAGATTGGCTAGCCCAGAGTTATGTTTTGCAAACAGGAGAATTACCTTCCAGTTGTGGTTTGGTCAGGTTCCTTGCCGCTCTGGATTTGCCCGATTCACTGGGAGTCTCAGAAAAGAGAATTCTGCCAAAAATACAAAGAAAGAAGCACAACATTGATTAGCCGATTCACGGCTTCTCCAAACTTACCTTTTGCCCTCTGTGCTTTAATGCCCTGTGCCTGAGCATTTTTTAATTTTAATCCCCCCCCACGAAAGCCCACTTTTTAAAGCTGCATGGTCAGTTTGGGTTTCCCACAACTTGATGTTTGCTCCGATTAAGCTTTAAAGAGCAGGTTGTCTGGGTTTTGTTTTGTTTAAAAAATGTCATTCATTTGAGAATCCATTAATGGAACAAATAAGGTGTTGGAACTTAAGAAGAGGCAGGCAGCTTGGGATTAAAGAGGTATAACGGTCATTCCAAAAATTGAGAAGGAGCTGTCCTCCACTAAAACCATACAGATCATTTTCCCCATACTATTTTCATGTCAATACTTGTAGTTCATTTAAATAAGGCGGTAAATACATTAAGGCCAGAGTTAAGATAATGGGGCACATCCAACGCAGGGTGCTTGTGCAAGGAGAATTTTCCGACTCCCATTCTTTGCCATTGCACCCCCTTTTCCTGAGGGTCAGGGGGCTCTCAGAAAAGCCAGAGATGTGGGGCAGTGCCCTGCAGTTAAGTGGGGGTAGCTTGCATTAGTGAGCCCTGACTAACCTGTTTGGTGCCTCTTGGTGATGCTTCTCTTGGTGGTGCTTCTCTGGTAGCTTTGGAAACTTGATGGACTTTGCATGTAACTTTTTATCCACATAGTTTCCTGTGAAGAAAATGAGATTTGTATAAACCGCCAGTGGTAGACAGGCATACCCCCGACGGCAAACAGAACGCGTGGAGCTCTCTCCAGAAAACCCATTTATTCAGCATTCATCCTGATTTACTTGCACAAAATGTACACGGTGTTTTATTTACAGTGGTACCTCAGGATCCAAACTTAATTAGTTCCGGAGGTCTGTTCTTAACTCAAAACTGTTCTTATCCTGAGGCGCGCTTTCGCTAATGGTGCCTACCGTTGCCGGCGGCGCGCAATTTCCGTTCTCATCCTGGGGCAAAGTTCGCCACCCGGAGCAACTACTTCCGGGTTACGAGGAGTTTGTAACCTGAAGGGTTTGTAACCCGAGATACCACTGTTTTCCCTTGATTAAATTTATATCCTAGCCTTCCTTCCAAAGGATAGACTATGTTGAGTCTCTACTGAGCATTTGTCCAGATTTGTTTATGGGGCAGTTATGTGGCAATGAACTATTATTATTATTTTTATTATTATTAGCATTTTACCCCTCTATTCAGCCAAAAAGCATCTCTTGGAGGCTGTAGAACAGAAGAGAGGCAAGAAAGCTGGGAGGGCACTAAGCACTGCCATAGGTTGCGAAGTTGCCAAGTCCAAGAATATACTCTGGTTTCTCTTCAGATCGTATAAATCTTTCGCCTCTTCTTAAAGTCCAATAAATGGGCTTTCCCCCAATCTGTTGCCTCTATATTTCCATTGCCAAAGGTAAAGCAACAACAACAAAACTCACCCTCCATCTCAGAGCGGGCTAGAGTGACATTGCAAGCCCTTACAAACTCTTTCAAATTCACCGTCCCGTCCTCTGCAATGCAAAAAGAGAGAAAGACCAATGTACTTATAAACCCCATTGTAGGGAAAGAAGGGGGATAGCACAGCCTTACACGGCTTCCTTCCAGATTAAAAGGAAAGATGCCTCTTAAAGAACTGCATTGCAGTTTTCTTCACAGACATTATTGTTATTGTTATTTATTAAATTATTATTCAATAAATAAAATAACAATAACAATAATGTTATTGTTGTTTTATTTATTGCACTATACCCGGGGGTCTCAGGGCAGTTCACAGAATAAAATCAAGATATAAAACCAAAAAATACATTAAAAAAATAAAAAACAACCCAAACACATTTTAAAAGTGCATAGGATATAAACATAAACCACATTTTTTACCTCACTAACATGGAGCAGCAGGTTCCCCAAGACAGATTATAGCAACAAGTAATAATAATTAAAAAATATTATTTATATGCTGCCTATCTGACTGGGTTGTCCCAGTCAGTAGCCATATGCCATATATTATATAACTGTTTGTGTATGTATGTGTGTGTATGAGAGAGAGAGAGAGAGAGAGAATGTGTGTGTGTGTGTGTGTGTGTGTGTGTGTGTGTGTATCCAATTAAAACAAGCTCTGCCATTTAAAGTAACTTAAATAAAAAATACAGACCATTCTAAAACAGCAGTCATTTGAAAAAACAAGAACAGATAAAATAGCCTTTAAAAACGGACAATCTGCCTCACCCTCTGAACGCCAACTGATATGTAAGGGTTAATACAAATTTCCAAAGGGCAAGGCCCAAAAAATTGCCTTGAAAACAGCCTTTTGAAACTGAAGGCAGTAGTGACTGAAATCTATTTGTTCACAGTAGTCTGACTGTAGAAAATATAATAATAACGGACCACATAATAGTGGACAGATCTCCCGAAATACAAATCACTCTATTAAAAATTCAGAATGAATGGCAAACCTATGGAACTGCCTTGATCAGCCTTGGACTCCCAGATGTTGTTGGATTACAATTCCCATCATCCCTATCTAGCAGGACCAGTGGTCAGAGATGATGGGAGTCGTAGTCTAACAACATTTGGGGACCTAAGGTTGAGTAAGTCTGCGCTAGAGTATGGTGGGTGATGGGTGGACTCTAAGGACTTGAACAGGACTTGTGGCTTTGTTATCCCATCAGAGAGTTGTCGATGGATGTGCCACAAGACAGTCGTCCAGACTGTGGACTAAAAGGCTGCATCACCCTGTGTGATATGCAGATGTGAAGGTTTGGGGAGTCATATTTTAGAACTCTTAGTTCCATGGTCTAATGAAGATGAGAAGACCATGGGACGCACTCACCATTCATCAATGCAATCTTCTGCGCTTCCTCCAGTTCTTCCTGTGTTAAGAAGATTCCCATGCCACCTAGGACAGTGTCCAGGTCACCAATATCCACTTTTTCATCTTTAAAGGAAAAGAAATAGACAGAGGCATAGGAAGGTCAGGTGGTACCCGGTGCGGAAAATTTCTTGTCACCCCCCCCCAAACACATATTTTTTTCTGCCTGCAAAAATGGTTTTACGTTATTTCAAATTTTCTTACAAAGGAATAATAATAAGTAAAAATAAACTTTTATTTATATCCTGCCCTCCGAAGTCGGGCTCAGGGTGGCTAACATCAGATACATAACATTGATATAAAATCAAACAATAATTAAATTACCTCCTAAAAACATGTCAAAATCAAATTAAAGTCTAATTAGATGGCTTTCCGCAGGGTTAGGGTTGGGAACAGTAAGTGGTCCACTGAATTGAAATTTCGGCCTTCACGACATAGGAAAACAGCCAAGTAAACAGCTATTTTCGTGGAGGAGGGTCAAGATATTAACTGATATGCATGAAATTTCATATATAGCTATATAATCCCTAGTGTAGTAAGATAAGACCTTTGGAGCAGGCATTTGTTTTTTTAAAAAAGTTTTTATGAACCACCCTAGTAGGGCAGTAATTGTTCCTTGATAATTTGTCACCCCCTCCATGATGGAACCTGGGGCGGACCGCCCCCCGCCTCCCACTTCCTACCCCCCTGGAAATAGATATTCACCATATTAAACTGTGGAAAACTAATCCCATCTGGCGTCTCATTTGGCCCCACAACAATAATTATTAAAAACCCGTTTTACAAATGAAAACTGAGGCAGAGCAAGTTAATGCAGCAGAACTCAGACCAGTGATCTAGATTTCTGTTCCACCTTATGCCACACAGCTCACAATTTGAAAACACAATCCGAAGTGAGGAAGAGAAATGTTTTGGGCACTTCCAGATGATCTGTTTGTCCAAAGTTTGGGGGAAGGTTAGACGACATTACAGCTTTCCACTGCATTTTCCTGTTACTTTCCTTATTAAAAAAAAGTTTAGAAGAAGAGTTTGGATTTGATATCCCACTTTATCACTACCTGAAAGAGTCTCAAAGTGGCTCACATTCTCCTTTCCCTTCCTCCCCCACAACAAACACTCTGTGAGGTGAGACTTCAAAGAAGTGTGACCCAGCAGCTGCATGCGGAGGAGCGGAGACACGAACCCGGTTCACCAGATTACAAGTCGACCGCTCTTAACCACTACACCACACTGGTTTGGTTTAGGGGAGGAAGGACGTTTGTTATTCAAAAGCTCCTAATCAACTTTAACCGTGTAACCTAAATTTGCCAGCATGCAACTAATTCCCACCCCCCAAATAGTGGCAGCCAGGATGCACCCGTTGTGTTGTACACTGGATGAACGAGATCAAAAGTTATTCATGGAACTATCTAGCATCAATTACCGTATTTTTCGCTCCATAATGCGCCCCGGACCATAACGCGCACCTTGTTTTTAGAGGAGGAAAACCAGGGAAAAAATTTTCCTCCTCCCCCGCTAGCGGTGGCCACGGAGGACGGGAAAGCAGCCTGAATGCGGGCTGCTTTCTCGTCCTCCGCTCTTCCCCCGCTGGCGGTGGCCACGGGGGACGGGAAAGCAGCCTGAATGTGGGCTGCTTTCTCGTCCTCCGCTCCTCCCACACTGGCGGCTTCGCTCCATAACGCGCACAGACTTTTCCCCTTCCTTTTTAGGAGGGAAAAAGTGCGCGTTATAGAGCGAAAAATACGGTAGCTTTCTGTCTCAGTTTACAAAAATCTGTCCACCCCACTGAGAGGAAAAACAGAGGCAATACAATGTGTTAGTGGATGCTTTCCGTTCTGCCTTCCTTGAAATGCCTATACCCTGTTTCCCCTATTTTAAGACGTAGTCATAAAATAAGCCATAGCAGGATTTTTTTCGCATTTGCAAAATATAAGCCGTACCCCGAAAATAAGCCATAGTGATAGGCGCAGTTCTGGAGGGCGCCAAGGAAAAGGCGGGGCTGGGCATCCAGTCCCGCCACCAAAACCAGTCAGCCCCAGAAGCATCGCTCAGGAATTCTGCAGAGCAGGGCGCACGGGAAGGGACAGCGTGCACAACAAAGGCACTCTGAAGGTGTCTTCTTCGCCTGCACGCTTGCCCAACTCCGCTCGGCGCAGAGCTGTGGCAGAGAGGGAAGGTGGCACAGGCTTTCCCTGCTCACCGCCACGACGAAATCCCCCGAGCCGCCCCGCGCGTCGCCCAAGAGACCCCTTGGAAAACAAGGCTTCTGTTGAGTTTCAAGCAGGGAAGGCGGCGGAGGAGGAGCAGGAGAGAGCACCCAGCGAAAGCGGGTCTCTCTGGTGCCCGTTTCCTCAAAGCTCAGCTTGGATTCTCCCCCCACTGCCAGCAAGCAAACAAAGAGCTCCGCGCCCGTCCCGCCCTTCGCAGCCCCAGAACTCAAGCGTGGCCTTGCCAAGGCGTGCTTACGTAATAAAAATAAGACATCCCCTCAAAATAAGCCATAGTGTGTTTTCTTGAGGGAAAAAAAATATAAGACAGTGTCTTAAAATAGGGGAAACACGGTAATCCTCATGAGGATTGAAAACAGGGCTTTTTCATCGCCCCGCTCTGGCCAGATTTTATTCTTCTTATCATTCTTGTGGCTTCCACAAGAGAGCCAGTGAGGTGTAGTGGTTAAGAGCGGTAGTCTCATAATCTGGTGAACCGGGTTCGCTTCCCTGCTCCTCCACATGCAGCTGCTGGGTGACCTTGGGCTAGTCACACTTCTCTGAAGTATCTCAGCCCCACTCACCTCACAGAGTGTTTGTTGTGGGGGAGGAAGGGAAAGGAGAATGTGAGCCGCTTTGAGACTCCTGCGGGTAGTGATAAAGCGGGATATCAAATCCAAACTCTTCTTCTTCTTCTTCCAGTAAGGGAAGACCCTTCTGTTCCCAACCCCTCCCTGGTCCACAGAGCAAGTGGAATAAAAGAACATGCAATGTACTCTGGCTAGAAGGAAGAGAGATGGTGGTAAGGAGCCGTGGCACCATAGCTGGGAGAAGTACGCTTGGGGTCAAGGCAGACCCACCTTAAGGGCCTGGGTGGGTTAAAAAGCTTGCAAGTCTTAATCTGAAAGATATCCTCTGCCTCTCCATTTTCCACGTGAAGGTTAAAACTCACCCTGAATACTGGGGAGGTCTTGAATGGCCCACATGAAGTCTTTCATATTCACAGTACCATCCTCTGTAAGGCAAAAAGATTAGCTGGGATGGGAAAGAGAGATCCATGCTGATATGTCCCCCACCCTATCCCTGGATGAATTATCATGTTGATTCATATGCTGTCGGTGGGTTCTTGTCATTGATCTTGTTGGGCTGTGCATGTGATAAAGGGGAGCCATACTGGGGTGAAGGCGTCGCCTCCCTCTCGCCCATCACAGCTTTCCCCAGGAGAACATTATTTCACTGCTGATGGCTCATTTTGCAATTATTATTTTTAATGTAAATTTTAATGTAGTATATGGCAAGGGGCCTTCACACTGTTCCTTGTAGCAGGTGTCTAAGAAACGGAAAAGAATGATAATATCAAACTAAGCATTCCCCTCCCTCCCTTTGACTCAACCCGAAGGCAGAGTTAAGATCTAAACAACAACAACAATAATGTTTATTTATCTCCACCAAAGTGCAGGGAGTCCAAAGTTTGCTGATCTCAATATAGAAGAAGGCACTAGCACAACAATATTTTCTCTTTTCATTATGTAGCTCAACTACAAGACTAAAATGAACATACTTTAAAAACAATAATGTTACAATCGCTGTTTTATTCTGGATTGTTTTATTTGAAGTTTTCATGTGTTGTAAACTGCTCTGAGATGATGAAGATATATCTTTCCCCTGAGGGTGAAAAGCAGCCCAGGGAGGAGAATTTTGAGTTGGGGAAAAAAATGAACGGGGGGGGGGAGGGCTATAGTCCAGCCTCCCTCCTTTCTGCCATACAGATTCACAGCCTGCTCCTGGCTACTTCAGGTTACAAAAGTTAAAAAGAACGTGAACATGGAATATGTACGTAGCTTGAGCATCAGGTGCGAAGCATTGGTGGCAGTGAGGACTTTCCAGGGACATGATCCAAAGGTGAACCCATTGATGCATACTCACTATTGATTGTCCTTTTGATAGCCTCCTGAACTTCCATCTGAGTTAAGCGAAGCCCCATAGCACCCAGGATAGAATCCAGTTTGCTGACATTCACCATTTTGCCTTGAACAGAAGGGGAGGGAACCCTCAGTAGCAATTCATATTCATCACTTCCATTGTGTAAAGTTAATTCCAGATATTTTCCACGTTATTCACAAAATGTAGTTTGGTCCAAAGGCTCCTCCCTGTCCCCACTTTGAGGCTCCAGAATGTCAGAAGAGTGCTATAGTTATTTATTAATTATTTGTTGTTATTAACCCGAGTGGCCATGTGCACAGAATAAAGATTGGTGTTTTTAGCTGTCAGGTTTGCTTAACAGTTGCTCATGAGTAAAGACCAAGTTCGTCTTGTCTTTCAACTATCTTTATTGTGCAAGCTATGTACAGTGTGGAGCGATCCTAAAACATGACCCACCTAGTCGCTAGCAGAATCGGGAAGTGCCCCCTTCCGGTTGTGGTGCCAACACCAGAGTTTTGGCACTCTGAAGTGCCGCCTCCTTGGTCCCCTGACCCCTCTGCGCAAAGCGGGCACCGGAAACGGTGTCTCCCCCTCAGAGTGAGTCTGCGGTGCGGTGCTGAGTCTCTCTGCAGTATCCTGGAGACCCCTTCCCACTTGTCTCCTCCCTGGTAACTCCTCCTCCCCCGGGGAGGAGCTGGAAGACTCACTGGGAGACGTGTCAGTCGACAACAAAGGCTGAGGCTTCCGGTACCCACTCAGTGTCGGACTGGCAGGGGAGGGCATGTCCCTGACATCCACCCCCCCTCAAAGCCCTCCCCTGCCACGGGTCAAGCTGGCGAACTGGGCCGTACGGGAGACAGTACCGGGAGGTCCTCCCCTCCCCCAGTCTCTCCCTCCTCCCCGTCGCTGACATCTTCTGGGGAGGAGAAAAATCCCAAAAAGTCCGTGTCGTCATCCCCTGTAGATGCAAAGACCACCTCCCACTCCCTGGACCGTGGTTCCGCTTCCTGCACCCTCTGTCGTGTACGGGAATCCCCATAATTCCTCCCCCTCATCCGTGGTGGCACAAACGTCCCGCAAAAAGAGTGCTGGGGGAACTGGTTTGTGCGGAAACAGGGCATGAAACTCAGCCGTGAGATACTCCTCCGTGATCTGGTCTGAGGGTACCCATGTGTTGTCTTCCGGTGAGGCCCCCTCCCAGGCCACCAAGTATTCCACCCTGTCCCCATTCCATCTGGAGTCCAAGATCTCTGTCGCCTCATTGCAGAGTTCCCTCTCCTGCATGCTCGGAGGGGTGTGCGGTGCCCCACCCTCCCCGTGAAAGCGGGGCCCCTCCCGGTACGGAGAGAGCAGGGACCTGTGGAAAACGGGATGAATCCTCATGGTGTCCGGTAGCAAGAGCTTAAAGGCTAACCTGCTCAATGACCTCAAAGGGTCCTAGCTTGCGGTGCTCTAACTTCAGACCCCTTCCCACTTGGCTGCTCCCAGGTAACTCCTCCTCCCCCGGGGAGGAGCTGGAAGACTCATTGGGAGATGTGTCAGTCGACAACAAAGGCTGAGGCTTCCGGTACCCACTCAGTGCCGGACTGGCAGGGGAGGGCATGTCCCTGACATTAATAATAATTTCTTAACCCAACTGCATTGTAACCACCCGTCTTTCAATATTACGGTTCAGCTCACCAGTCTGCTGGCTTGACAAGACCGAATGCACCCCTCTCTTAAATGTTTCCACGTCCACCGTCCCATCCGCTGCAAGGAACAAAAAGAAGTTGTGAACGAGACACAAAAGTGCTAAGCGGCTCTGAAGGTGGCGGCAGCAGGAGCCAGAAAAGCAGTTTCACCATTGCTTTGGCAGAGAGACAGCTCTCAAGCTCAACCCACCTTCTTAACATGCCAATGTGAGGGACACGAATTGGGCCAAAAACTGTTCTCCTCCCCAGCAGCACAGATATTAGTCCCAAAGTCTTAATATCTATCTCAGGGTTTCCCAAACTTGGATCTCTAGCTGTTTTTGGACTACAATTCCCATTCGTCTCTGACCGCTGGTCCTGCTAGCTAGGGATGATGGGAGTTGTAATCCAAAAACAGTTGGAGACCCAAGTTTCGGAAACCCTGATCTATCTGAATAAACAACAAGCGAACATGCCAATGCATATTTTTAAAAAATGCCCTAAGAACAATCAGTTTAAAAAACCAACAAAAAAAACCAAGAGACCAAAGCAGACAGGGTAGGGATCACACAACTGGCAGGGTCTTGAGTTGCAACCCTCCGAGGAACTTTGCAACCCCCACAAGTTGCCAGCTTAGGGACAAAAAAGATCTGTGGTAGGATGGCATCAGTAGCAACAGTCCACCTGGAGGGGCAGGGTTTGGAACACAGACTCTTCTATTTCTTATTTTTTTCCTTCCCAAAAAGCTACCTGCTGACCAAGGAGAGGCAGTCACAAGGAAGTCCTCTACCCCAGGGGTGGCCAACTTCCAAGAGACTGCGATCTACTCACAGTTAAAAACTGGCAGTGATCTACCCCCTTTTGGGGGCTTCAGGTTGAGGTTGTTGAGTTTTTTTTAGGAAGGAAAGCCCTGTTTTGGGGGCTTCAGGGCAAAGATGTAGAGCTTTTTTTAGGGGAGCCAAAGTTGCTGAGTTTCTTTGGGGGGAGCCAGTGATCTACCAGTGATCTACCACAGACATCCAGTGATCTACCAGTAGATCACGATCTACCTGTTGGACATGCCTGCTCTACCCCATATTTTGACTTGGCATAGGTGAAGATCAACTACTCTGCCACTATGAATAAAAACTGGTGCTTCTGTATATTTTCATAGTTTTTACCTGGAGGTGGGTAGCAGGGAGTGGGGAACCTGCGCCCCCTCAATCAGCTCTAGCCACCATGACCAATGGTCAGAGATGATGAGCCTTGCAGCCCAAGTCCATCTAGAGGAACACAACTTCTCCACTCCTGTTTCAGAGTGGTGTCCTTCATGTTGTCTCCCCCATGCTCCTGCCCAGAAGCCACTGTTAACCATTGTCGTTTTTGTACATGAGGATTAAACTATATGCAATGCAGATTTTGAAGGATGCACCCACAGCTATTTTTGGTTGTCCCGTCAGGTTCATTTTGCCATGTGCCTTTGAGCGGCGGCTGCAGCACAAGTAATTTGGCTGTTCCCCCAACCTTTCATAAACAAAACTGATCAGAAGAGTTGCCTTGCTGAATTAAATCAAGCTCGTCTAGCACTCAACAGCAGCCAGATATAAAGAATCAAAGAAACCAACCGTCAATCGGAGTACATTTCAACGCCTCATACAGCTGCTTGTTGCTTAACTGGATGCCCATTTCATCCAAGACTTCCTCCAAGTTTTCGATAGTAACCCTTCTCTCTGCAAAAGAGGTGACAGTGTTGGCAACAACCTTTTGTCAAATGCCCAAAGAATTGTGCAAAACATGCTCAAGATCACAACCCTGTCCTCGCAGTGCAATGCTCTCCCTCAAAAGGGTTGAGATTTTGTGAGTGTCCCATATAACTGCTCAGAGGGTGCGCATGAAGTGCCCTGCCTAAAATCTTACCTTAAGGGACAGCATGGGAATGCAGCAGAGGACCTCTGCAGATCCTGGCAGAGCGTCTTTTCCTGCCGGGAACCAGAACTACCAGGTCCAAAATCCCCAGCAGGAAACTAACACTATGTGCATCATTTCTACCAGGGAGAAAGCCCCACAAAGGTCAAGGTGGGACTTCTCCCTGGCAGAAATGATGTGCACAGTGTCCATTTCTCTCCAGGGATTCTGGGGCTCCTAGTCACAGAATTCTAGAATCTTAGAATCCTGGTCCAACCCCCCATTCCCAACAAAGGAAATCCAGGACTAGAGCTGTCCAGAAGCCTCTGCTTGAAGACTTCCACCAAGAGAGAAATGAAGGAGGAGCAAAGAGAGACAAGATGAAGGAGCGTCAAGTTGCTAGGTAGGTAAGGTAAAGGTACGGTAAAGGACCCCTGGACGGTTAAGTCCAGTCAAAGGTGAACATGGGGTTTTGGCGCTCCATCTCGCTTTCAGGCTGAGGGAGCCGGCGTTTGTCCACAGACAGCTTTCTGGATCATGTGACCAGCATGACTAAACTGCTTCTGGCGCAATGGAACACCATGACAGAAACCAGACCGCATGGAAACGCCGTTTACCTTCCCGCTGCAGCGGTACCTATTTATCTACTTACACTGGTGTGCTTTTGAACTGCTAGGTTGGCAGGAGCTGGGACAGAGCAACGGGAGTTCACCCCATTGCAGGGATTTGAACCGCCAACCTTCTGATTGGCAAGCCCAAGAGCAGGGCTCGGCAACCTAAGGCCCATGGGCCACAAGCAGCCCATGGGGGTCGTTTAACCGGCCCATGGACCCCCGCCGACTGCTCGGTCAGTTCCAGTGTGCCGCGATAAACCAGCACGGAGCAGAGCGGGGACCGCCTTCCGTGATGCTGGCCGGCTTCCCATTGGCTGCAGGAAACTCCTGCAGCCAATGGGAAGCTATGCATGCCTCCTCCGCGCCGGAAGGAGTACTGGAAATAGCGTTTTGCACGCACACACACTTCGGTCCACCGTGGCGTCTGCGGGACCATGAACCGGCCCAAGCCATAAAAACTTTGCCGACCCCTGCCCAAGAGGCTCAGTGGTATAGACCACAGCGCCACTCGCGTCCCATGCTGGGGAAGGGCCAAGGGCAGTGATGGCTAACCTTGACACTCCAGATGTTTTGGGACTACAACTCCCATCATCCCTGACCACTGGTCCTGTTAGCTAGGGATGATGGGAGTTGTAGTTCCAAAACATCTGGAGCGTCAAGGTTAGTCATCACTGGCCTAGGGGAAGAGAAGGCTTCGGGAAGTATGGGAAGACAGGGACCTTTAGTCCTCGCAACTGTCTCATTGGGGCAAGATCTACTGCAGAGAGTTACAGGGCTCATTGGACCTGAGCTGTTTCGTTTCTTTGAATAAAGAGTTAACTTCACTGGCACCTTGTGAGTTATTACTCCCCTGCCCCTGACAATGACTGTATTCATTTTTCCGCAAGACAGAAATGCATTACAGCCTACAATCTCACATCTGCAACACATTTGCGACCAGTTTCCCCATGCCTTTGAACTGCTTGAATATTCAGCACCCAATGGTTCATATCTGCATGTCGGAATCGACTCTACTGAGCAGAACTATGTCTAGGGTGATTTGAAAACTGTGCCACATATAGAATCCACATATAGAACAGTAACCTATTGGTATGTCCAGACCTCCCGCCCCACCCCCACCCCAAACAATGGATTTGTTAGTGTGATTGGTTTTAAGGCTCTCAACTTACTGGTTGATGACAACCCTCGGAGCGCTTGGATTTCTTTGAGACAGTCACTGAGGTTTACAGTTCCATCCTCTGTAATGCAGAGAAAAAGAAACAGCAATAGACTGGTTCCATAGCCACTGTCATCATTTAAATCGCTGTCCCTGAAAACATCACAGACACTATGGGTGGTCAAGAACATAGCAGCATGGCTGTTGTCCAGGACTGGCCACTGGAGAATATTACACTGGTTTTTGAAAGAGGTTCATTGGTTACCAGTCAGCTTTTAGGCTAAAAATCCACTAACCTTTAGTGTTCACATCAGAGGACATGTGTACTCTTGTTTGTGATTTAAGACCAGCCGTGCAAATCTGCATCCTAGCATAGGAAGATTAAACCCTACAATGGGAAAGTACTTAATGTTTGGGCGCAAATTGCCTTGCGAGTATTTTTATAGGGTCAGTTCTCTTAGAATGAAACCCCACAGTCTGGGCATCAGATATTCTGCATATTGTTTCGTATGTTATAGGGCTGCTTTATTTGTTGTTAGTTGCTTTGGGCGCCACTGTATGGAAAGTAGGGATAAGTATTCGAATAATAAATACTGACCATGCACATCCACATTCGCCAAGACTTCCTGGAGCTCTTTGTCATTCAAAAAGAAGCCCTTGCGGGCCAGAATGGATCCAAGATCCAGAACAGAAATTTCTTCTTCTGGAGGGCAAAAGGAGTTAGTGAGGGGATGGATAGACAAGAGAACACTCAAACTCACAAAACACTAAAACCAGGGTTTGTTTAACAAACCACAAGATAATCCTGAGTTGTCCCACAGATTATCAAACAAACAATGGCTTATTTCTCCAGTCTTTGCTTTGTTTTCTAGTTTTACCAAAGGGGTTGTAGACTCCGAAGAAGCACAAACGCAGGACAAAAGGGAGAAACACATTCCATTAACCCTTCTCACAGCTCTTTAATAGTTTTCTGGGTTGTTATGACCTGTACAGATTATTTTTTAGCCATTTCCTTCTTCCATCTCCCCTCTCTAGGAATCAACTCTTTCACTTTAACCTTTCTCTTTCCAAATAGCATTGCCTTCATATCCTTTCTTTTCTTTCTTTTAACCCAAATTTATCAAAATACAAAAAGGAGGGATCATGATTAGAAGTGGAGGGAAGGGAAGATTATTTAACCCTTTTCCTGCACACTGATCCCAATGAAAATCCCTCCTGCCACAGGATTTTATTTGGATAACAGATGTCTAGAAGCAGAATTACTTTCCACATGCAGCTTAAATCAGAACAGCAAAGATGGGGTGCTACTAAAACATCCATGTCCAGAAGCATTCTTCCAGAGTGGCATTTAGATCTTTCTCTCAATTGTGGTTCTTCCTCACTAAACGAGAACCCAATCATTCACTGGGTTTGCACATAACTCTAAACTATGCTTTATTAAACCATGGTTTAGCTTTGTGCGTGAACTCTGCCCTGCAACTTAACTATGGTTTGTTTATTTGTCAGCAAATCATGATCTTAAACCATAGTTAAAACAAAAGCAAAGATAAATTCAGAGCAGTTATTTTCCAATATAGCAAAAGGGAGCAGATCGCATTTTGGAAGGATAACAAATAAGTCAAGATAATTGTGCGATATCAGCCTAGGTTCTATGTGAAGCACAACCAGAGGGCTGGAAGGCGACAATAGGACCTAGAGATGTTATAGTGTCTTCAAGTCTGCATGAGTGTAGGTTTTGCTGGCAAAATCAGAAGACAAAAATAAATAAAAACTGATGTTTTATTGTGTGCCTTATGCAGTTGTTCCCGTCCAGAACTACATGCAAGACTCATGAGCTAAACACTGATATTTTACAGGATCTCAAAATTCTGACTCCAATACACATGGAGCACAAAAAGCAGGGATTTTTCTGTGGTGGCAGCCCTTCCCCTCTCATAGTGCATTCTCAAACATCTTATTGACTCACCGCTCTGGCGATGTTGTTGGCTCTTTCTCACCTGTTTCATAAATTCTTCCAGGTTCACTTTCCCTTCAGCTGACGGAAAAAGATCTCAGAATCAGAAGGAGACCTCGCTCCCCAACGAGGCTCCAAACAGGGGCAGATAATATGGCGCCCTGAGCGAAAACAAAATTTGCCCCACCCTCTCTAAATCTTTATTATTTTCACAATAATTCCTTTTGGTACACAGTTGCTTTTTATGGATCTTCTCAGTAGGTATCTGTACACATTGTTTATTACGATCATGATTATTATTTCACGCACCCTCAGCTTGGCGCCCGGTGGTGGTGGGGACCACATGAACTGCCCTAACTCCAGCACCGCTCCAAATTTAAATGGAGACCAGCAAACATCAATCAGATAATCTCAGTTCCAGGCCTTGTGGGTTCAGATAAAAAGCTGAAAGCGCCAACTTAAATTCTAACATATCTACATTTTTTTAAAAAGAAGAAGAAGAAGAAGAAGAAGAAGAAGAAGAAGAAGAAAGCCCCAGTAAATAGTCAAGTATTCACCTTTCCTTAAGAAAGTAAAGGGGCATGATGAATTTACAGGCCTGGAGTTTATTTCTCTAGTTGCCAGGATATGTTCCCTGAAGTGTACGCAAATTCCCTCTTTGCATATGTATCTTGCTTCAAATGATATTCTGTATTTTTCGAAATTGCCATAGTTCTGAGAAACTAATTCCTCCACATTCTAGGCCCCCTCCTTAGTACTACTCCTCTAGCACAGGGATAACCTCTGGCCTGTGGGTCCGAGTTGGCCCCTGAGGCCATTCCGCCCCCCAAACCACACCTACCTGACCATCAGCTGACATCACCAGGTGATGTCACCTGAAGGGTGGGATGGTGGGGTTCAGTCCTGCTGGAGTCTGCTTTGCCAGCACACTCTAAGCCAGTAGGATGGAACCCTCCATTCCTTTGCTGGCGAGCAGTCCTGGGTTCAATCCTGCAGGGTGCTGCTTTGCCAGCACGTTCCTTGTGGGGAATGCAGTGGTGAAGCAGAACTCCTGCAGCCAGCAGTGCATTCCCTGCACATTTTCGTTACTATGCCTCTCGTGCCTCTGTTACAGAACTGTCGACTTTCGGATTGCGGGGTTTGCCCGGTGCGGGACGCCAGACCATCCGAGCTTGCAAATTATCTCGGCCGTTTCACGGAACTCCTTTCCCGAAGCCCATACTGACCATCCACCGGGGCATTTTTTAATGCTTCCTGGAACTCTTCTTCTGCGAGTTGGATGCCTTCAATGGCCAGAACGTTGCCTAGCTCCTGAACGTCAACCATTTCTCCTGCAATTGGGTGCAGAACAGATTGGGATGAAATGACTGCAGATCCTACATACATCAGCCACAGAAAGATATGAGCAAGCCAGCTGGTAACCTCTGTTCTGTTGCTGATCCCCTGTGTACAGAGGAAAACTCTGGGCATTTTAAAAAAATTTAAAAATGCTTTTTGATTGTTACTCTTTCACTACACTTAAGCCATTATAGGAATGGTTTGAAATACCGTATAAAAAAATCCTTCTGGGATGGTGCAGAGGAGCAGGAGAAGAGACAGATGAGCAAGCAGTGGGCAGAGTGTCCTACAGTCCCCACAGCATGGGGAGAAATTGCCTGCCCATTTCTGAAGAGAAATAAGGAGACACTGCCATATTTAAAATGTCCATTTCAAACCCACCCCCCACCTCAGTTCAACTCACCTTCATGCGTGGGAAATGGTTGCGGCAGACGGACGTCCACTACTGCTTCCTTCGAGCTCATGCTGTCATCAGCTGCAAACAACATGGCCGCCCACACATAGGGCTTAAGGTCATGAGAGTTGCCTCACCCTTATGACAATACATTCTTCGGTTCACGTTCTAAGCCAAAACATTTTACACCTCAGGTTTCTGGAGAGGACGATTTACATGGTGTGGGAGCAGGGCTTTTTTTCTTTTTTCTAGCCGGAACTTGCCGGAACTCAGTTCTGGCACCTCTCAGGTGGGCGCCATTGTTCATGGCGAGTTCCGGCTCCTTTCCCCCCTAGAAAAATAGCACTAGGTGGGTGTGGAATAAGAATGAGGAGTGCTACTGAGTCAGGTCGAAGGCTCATCTTGTCCCTCGCTGTGTTCTCATGGCGGCCAACCAGCCCACAAGCAGGGAATGAGTGCCACACCAACGCTCTGCTCACTTGCGATTTCCCAGCGACTGGAGGTCGAACGTAGCTGTTTTGACTAGTCGCCATCTATAGTCTTATCCTCCATGAATATGTCTAATGCTCTTTCAAAGCCAGTCCAGGTTGGCGGCCATCACCCTATCTCATGGGAAGCTTTAAGTGACAGGGAAAAATTGCTTCCGAGTCACAATCGTTTGATACACCACCTTGTTATATTTTCTTTGAAAGTGTGGTTTAGAACCATTTAAACCATCCACTTTTAAATATTCCGCATAGAATTTAAAGGAAGACAAGGTAATGAGATTAATAAAGGGTTGAAGTAATAAAAGGAAGGCTAGCAACGTATGAATTCAGAACGATGCTTTTACTTTGAGTAGTCGATAAGTGGAAGTCTACAGAAGGATATGAATTTATTAAGAGAATGATAAGAAATGGGAAGATGTAATATCATAATGTATAATTTAACGTAATAACTTGAGAAACCCGACAAGTGAGATTAAGGAAGAATAAGCAAGGCAAGAGGAGAAGGATGGAATGTATGCGAAGACGGCAATAAATATGTATATGGATACTTATTATTAGCATGTGAATTCCAATAGACACATCTGACATTTTTCTTTATTATGGACGCTGTAAGTTACGTTTACTTTCAGAATGTGTGAACAGTGTTATGTTTATGTGAATGTTTTGTTTTGTTTTAATTTCGATTATAAATAAAGGATTAAAAAAAAAAGAAGAACCATTTAAACCAACTGAGAAACAAAGGCCAATTAAGTGCCTGTTTCGCTCCCAAACAATTCTTGGCTCTCTAGACACAGGGGATGATTTTTTTTGGGGGGGGGTGCATTAAATGCAAGGTCAGAATAGCTGCCTAAATGTCTGTTTCCTTCCTGATACATGCATCTTTGCTGATGGACATTTCTCCAAAATGTAGGCCCTAAATGCACTGTAAGCCTCCTCACATACAACTTACCACCAGGGCTGCTGCCTGTTAAATCTTTCTTCGCTCGTTCTTCGGAAAGGAGGCTGCTTTTCTCCTCCGATGTGGGACTCAAGGTATCACTCTCAGTCACGATCCCTTGGTTCAATCAGCAGGAATTAGTCGACTACAATGATCCATGTTCTGTACTTTGCAGGCTATACTATTGCATTAGAACAGGCTTGTAAATAAATAACTTAACCAGGTGCCCCCAGGTGAATAATATATATATATATATATATATATATATATATATATATATATATATATATATATATATATGTATATAAATCTTTAATATGGTCAAGGACCAGCAAAACAGTTAACAATTCTATTCATAGATAGTAACTGTATACTAAAATTACAAATAAATATTAACAGCATTTTAAATTTTTATAAAACTGTGTTCAGATTCAGGGATATGTCGCCGCTCTGGTGGTGTTCCAACAGGGTTTATCTAGGCTCCTTGTCACTGGATTTTGTTGACGTCATAGCATGTCTTATTCTTGACGCAATGTAGCAAAATTTAGCTACAATCCTAGTAATCTCTGAATCTGAGTCAGCTAAAAGGTATCTGGTATATACTTCAGTTGGTCGACCAGGTAATTTCCTTAGGAGCGGTTCCATCAACTCCTTCCTCGTCAATAAGAATTCGACCTGGGTGACTAGACAGGAACATCAAGCAATTTTTTTGGACACAAAAGACTAACATGGGGGGCAATGGGGTGGGGTGGGGCTGAGCTGGTAAGTGGTGGACTTTTGTGAACACCAATCATTTAAAGTACTTTTAAAGCACATCCACTCCATTCCACCCAAATCCTGGGAGCTGTAGTTTACCCCTTCCCTCGTAGAGCTACAATTCCCAGCACCCTTCAGTTCCCAGGATTCTTTGATGAGAAACCATGTGCTTTAAATATATGGTGTGCGCACAGCCCCACTTGCAAGGCTGAGCCAGTGAGGCAATTCTTGATCTCTATTACAAAATTGTTACATCTTGTGCCTTAGAGCTATAACCATCTTAAATGCTGTAACTAGATAATATGACCTTGGAGAGTTGTGATGGGTGTGTACGTATGTGCATGTGTGGCTGAAAATGTGTGGGGTTTTTTGGTTTTTTGTGCTGTTTTTTGTTTTGTTTTTATGGGATGGCATTCAATTTCGTTGTACTTGTACAATGACAATAAAGAAATCTTATCTTATCTTATCTTATCTTATCTTATCTTATGTGCTCGGAGCTGTACAGAAACTGTTCATTATCCTCCAGCCCGCCATCATTAAAAAGCCCCAGAGACTCACCTTCTGCACTCGCTTTCAGCTGCACATTCTTCACCCCCTCCATGAACTGATTCAGGTTAACTTTGCCATCATCTGGAAGACAAGATGGGGGAAGAGGACGGCTCAACTGGGCAGGGAAGCAGAAGTGCAATTATTTCGCAAAGGGCGTTGCTAGGAGCTGCACAGAATGCAAATAAATTGCACAGTCTGCGTCCGGGGAAGGCAAGACAGAGATGCAACAGGGAGGGGACAGAGAAGTGAGAGATTGCCTACTGAGTAGTGGAGAGGGAGGGCATACCTGACACATGCATATACTTGATATACGTGTATCATAAGATACAATAGAGGTTTCAGGATCTGGGATGGGATTTTTCTCAAGCACAAATAACCCATGATGCTCCGTTGCCTGCATTCCCCCACCTCCCCGCCCAACATGCTTTATCACAGAGGCAGCAGTCTTGGGCTGAAGACCAATGGGACATGCTTAAAACTTTTTACAGATCAACCTGGGGGGTGGGAGATGCAGGTACCTGTATATTTTCCTTCATTGGGTGAAAAGTAGCTGGGGGAAGTTTGAGGAGGAAGTACCGTGTTTCCCCTAAAATAAGACATCGTTTTATATATTTTTTCCTCAAAAAACACACAGTATGGCTTATTTTCGGGGCATGTCTTATTTTAACCGCTCCGCGTCGGTACGCTGCATAGCCACGCCTATCCAGGCCGTCTTAAGGGAGAGGCGCCGCATCACTATGTCTTATTTTCGGGGTATGGCTTATATTTCACAAATGTGTAGAAATCCTGCTATGGCTTATTTTATGGATATGTCTTATTTTAGGGGAAACAGGGTAGGTCAGAGCGGGGAAAGCTAAGAAGCCCCAACCCAGGGGTCAGCAAACCTTTTCAGCAGGGGACCGGTCCACTGTTCCTCAGACCTTGTGGGGGGCTGGACTATTTTTTTTTTGGAGGGGGGGAAATGAACTAATTCCTATGCCCCCCAAATAACCCAGAGATGCATTTTAAATAAAAGCACACATTTAACTCATGTAAAAACACCAGGCAGGCACCACAAATAACCCAGAGGTGCATCTACAGTAATAAAGTGCAAGTGTCTCTGCGTCCAGTCCCTGTGTCCGTCCCTGTGTCCTACTGCGCATGTGCCCCATGGACACAGGGATTGGAGCGCAGAGCCTTCGGGCGGCCGGGCGAAACTGCGCATGTGCCCCACGGGCACAGGGATTGGAGCGCAGAGACTTCGGGCGGGCGGGCTGTTGAAGCGGCGGGTGCGCGCTCGCGTGGACTTACTTCTAAGCGGCAGCGGCCGTTACAAGTGGCGGCTGAGTTGGCCTGCCGGGGCCTGGCTGGTGCCAGTGCCGCCGCGATGCGCCTCCTGCACTGCCTGCTGAAGGGCCATTCGGCGCTGGCCGGGGCGCCCAAGTACATTGAGCACTTCAGCAAGTTCTCGCCGTCCCTGCTTTCCATGATGTTCTAGTGCCCGTTAATTTAACAGGCTTAATGTCTACTAGTTTTAAATAAAAGGACACATTCTACTCATGTAAAAACACACTGATTCCCGGACCGTCCACAGGGCCAGATTTAGAAGGCGATTGGTTTGCCTTAGTTTGCCTACCCATGCCCTAACCCCTCTGAAACTCAAAATCTCCCCATGGCTGCTTTTCATTATTGCTTTTAAACAGGGGGGAGAAATGTTACTTCTTCATCTTACACAACTGTCTCGAGTGTCATATGGGTCTCAGCCAGAGTCTGTGAGATCACCCAAAGGAGCTGAAAGGGGCATGTGCATTTTCTTCCTAAACTGGATACTCTTAATCCGTTTTACTTCCAAGAGAAGTGGGGTAGGAGAGCTAGTGCTTTAAAGACTCACCATCCACAGTTGTAGATTTCAGAGCTTCTTGGAGCTCATCGTCTGTGAGATGAATGCTCATGGTGGCCAGAATAGCATTCAGGTTATCGACAGGAACTCGATCCTCTGCAAGAAAAAGGATAAACGTGGAAACATTTACAGGGCCTTGGAATTCCCTGCTTGGTTAACAAAGCTTCGAACGCTGTCGAGGATTGTGTGCATTCCAAGCAATAAACACAAATTCAGAAAATTAGAAATCTGCATCAAGAAGAATAGAATTCCATGAGCTGCGTAAAGTGCGCAAGTGTACGTATATTTTCTTGTACAGCATGGTGCAGAATTAAAACTGCTGGCACGTTTTGCAAAGCTAAGCAGGGTCCAAGATGGTCTCAAAACTGGATGGGGGACTGCATGTTGACATGCCTGCATTGTGGATGGTTGTTCCAGATGACCCTCACGCATAGCTGTCAACTTTCGGATTTGAAAATAAGGGATGCTGTGAGGGCGGTGCAATGGCACCAAGTAGCCTCGCCACCCTGTGCTCCAGAGGCTGCGCGCGAACGGGTGAGCGAAAGAGCGAGCGCATAGACAGCAGGCAGGCTGTCTGTCTGGTTGGGCGTGAGGGTCTGGCTGCACAAGGCATGCAAGCTCCGCCCCCAGTCGGTCTCAGACTCCTTATTGGCAGCCGAGCAACGCAGCTGAGGAGCCTCCCTGGCCGGCAGGGAGGGAGAGGAGCTGCTTCATTTGAAATCCGGGAAATTTAAGGGATATCAACAATCCGGGATAGCAGCGGGAAACGGTATTGGAATAAGGGAATTTCCCGCCAAAAAAAGGGAGGGTTGACAGCTATGCCCTCACGGTCACTTCGAACTCTACAATTCTATGATTCTATTTATTGTGCACTCTGCTGATTTGCATAATATCTTCTGGCTTTACAGAAGATATTGCCCCCTGGACGAGCGTCAGCCCCGCCCCCCGGTGCCGGAGCATGAAGTTCCGCCACTGCCTTGGGGTCCCTTCCAACTTTACAACTCTATGATTGGCCATCCAGTGTTGACCCAAAAGGGCCTGAGAGACTCCGCTTTTTACAAGCAGCACTTTGGGAAGCCTCTCTTACCACATTCTGCACCCTTGTGGAATCACAGAATGAAACCAGTCCAGTGCCCAGGTGTGCTTTGTCCACTGACCATTTATCCCATCTGCTTCGATGCTGGTCTGTTCCTCATCATTTAAAGCCTGCCTGGGGCTTTAAGCCCTTTAAGCCCTCTTCGAATGCTTCCAGTTTAATGTCACAAATTTCTAATCCAACTAATGCAACCCACTTACCCTCAGCTTGGTTCTTGACTACACTCGCCATCAATTCGCTCATGTTCACCTTCCCATTTTCTGCAAGGACAAAATACTGATAGATAAGACAATTTGCAATGCAGAAAGTGGCTAAGCAGAAGTGTGTGCGTGTGTGTTTTGAAATTCTCATATGCAAATAAAAATGGCTGTATTTCAGTATCCGTCATGGTTATGACCCTGGTCCAACACAGTGATTCAACGGCCTATGCTACTGAAGCGGATCCGAGGTATTGCATGCCCCAGTCTGAGAGGAAGGAGTTTGCTAATTTCCATGAGACACAGAGAGGACAAACTCAGTGACAGACCTGGATCTTTAAGACAGTGGCTCTTGACCGCTCACATAGGCAGCCTCTACCTAAAGACATTCTCCTCATCTGTGAACCCTCACCTATGATGAAAGAGTCACTGGGAAACTTGCCGGTGATGTCAGAATGCCAGATTCCAACCAGAACACTCCTGCTTGACCTTTCACTGAGAAGTAAGGTCTGTAGGGACCCAGGTGGCGCTGTGGGTTAAACCACAGAGCCTAGGGCTTGCTGATCACAAGGTCGGCGGTTCGAATCCCTGCGACGGGGTGAGCTCCTGTTGCTCGGTCCCTGCTCCTGCCCACCTAGCAGTTCGAAAGCACGTCAAAGTGCAAGTAGATCAATAGGAACCGCTCCGGCGGGAAGGTAAACGGCATTTCCGTGCGCTGCTCTGGTTCGCCAGAAGCGGCTTTGTCATGCTGGCCACATGACCTGGAAGCTGTACGCCGGCTCTCGGCCAATAAAGTGAGATGAGCGCCGCAACCCCAGAGTCGGACACGACTGGACCTAATGGTCAGGGGTCCCTTTACCTTTACCTTAAGGTCTGTAGGGAAGTCTGTGCGAGGCCTCCATCTCCACAGAGATCGAAAGCCGTCACACTCTGTGTTAGAGGCACGTGTACCAGTGGGTTGTGATGTTTTTCGCAACCTCTGGGACTGGTGTGCTGAGGATGACCTCCCGAGAGCTGAGGGACTTTTTGAGGAGGAAGATTCAGTGTCTGAGTAGAACATGGGCAAAACAAAAAACAAAAAAAACCCACCCTGCCTGAGATCAGGGAACAAGGTTCACTCACCATTCACAGTCACATACTTCAAGGCTTCTTGGAGTTGCTCTTCGGTTAAGTGGATCCCTAAGTTGGACAAAAAGGAATCTACCTCTTCCATAGCAACCATATCCCCTTGGTCACCTAGTCAAGGGAAACAATGAACCAAAGGCCAGACTTTCAGAAATTGGTGGGAAATCAACAAGGCCTTGCCAAAAAAAAAAAAAAAAAAGATAAAGCTTCTGCAAAACCCAAGAAGTTAACCTAACAGCATAATCAAAACAAAATAAAATAAAATAAATCCTTCCAGTAGCACCTTAGAGACCAACTAAGTTTGTTCTTGGTATGAGCTTTCGTGTGCATGCACACTTCTTCAGCATAATATAAGCCTGCAGGATCAGATCAAAGTTCTACCTAGTCCAGCATTCTGTTTTCCAGAATGGTCAGACAGCACCTCTGGGAAGTTCACAAGTAGGCCTTTACGGCCATAGGGGCATTATTATGAGCCAGACGAATCCAGCATCTAGTCCAGCCACCTGCCGCGATGCAGGAATCTCAGCTAAAGCATTCATGACATCCAGACTCTGCTTAAAAACCTCCAAGGCTTCTGAGAAGTCCATCTGTGGGGCACAAAGGCAACAGCCCTGCTCCACTGTTGACCTAGCAACTAGGTCTTCAGTGGCATACTTATTACCTCTGAACCCGAAGGTTTCATTTAGCTGTCGTGGCCAATTGCCATGGGAGAATATGCCCTCCCTCCAGGGCCAGCCCAAGACATTTTGGCACCTGAGGCAAAACACAAAATGGCGCCTCTGCTTCAGGGAAGAAGGAGTGAGTGAAGATCTACATTGGGAACAAGGGGGAAAGAATCAAATCAAGGGAGGGGGATCAAATAACCTATTTTCAACCTGTTTGTTTTGGAAAAAGTTGGTCTCAGTCCATGTTATTCACAATGTGCTTAAGTGATATGCTTTACCTAGTATAGGGAACAGGCTGGGCCAGTTAAAGGGCTGTTCAGAGGAAAAAGATATATTCATTTGGTGATGGTTGTGAGAAAAGAGATGGGGCTGGTTGGTTTGCTTGCCTCCCCTTCATTCAAACAGTACAGACTACACCCCATGCTATCAAAACCACATTTTGAAAGCTTAACAACTGAAAATAGGTTCAGGGGCTAAGCCTCGGCTCAAAAGAAGCTGAAATTTCTACCATTCATTTTAGTACCATAATGGAAAGAGAAGGAAAATCCAAGTTCATGTTTGGTAGGCACACATAGCAGAGTCTTCCTGGCATCAGAGACCTCACTCACCTTCAAGAGTCTGCTGCATTTCACTAAGGATATTCATAAATTCATGGATGTTCACTTTCCCATCCTCTGTGAGGGAGTCAAAAAAGCGCAGAGTTACATGTGCGGCACCTTTTAGACAAGCACAATTCTTACACCCCGGCTTCTAAAGCCAGAGACAAAACAAAACCAAAAGCAAGGAATAACGGAGAACATAAGGAAGGAGACACACAGTGACAGAGACCAAGTATTAGAATCATAGAATCCTAGAGTTGGAAGAGACCACAAGGGCCATCCAGTCCAACCCCCTGCCAAGCAGGAAACACCATCAAAGCATTCCTGACAGGTGGCTGTCAAGCCTCTGCTTAAAGACCTCCAAAGAAGGAGACTCCACCACACTCCTTGGCAGCAAATTCCACTGTCGAACAGCTCTTACTGTCAAGAAATTCTTCCTAATGTTTAGGTGGAATCTTCTTTCTTGTAGTTTGAATCCATTGCTCCGTGTCCGCTTCTCTAGAGCAGCAGAAAACAACCTCTCTCCCTCCTCTATATGACATCCTTTTATATATTTGAACATGGCTATCATATCACCCCTTAACCTTCTCTTCTCCAGGCTAAACATACCCAGCTCCCTAAGCCGTTCCTCATAAGGCATCGTCTCCAGGCCTTTGACCATTTTGGTTGCCCTCCTTTGGACACGTTCCAGCTTGTCAGTATCCTTCTTGAACTGTGGTGCCCAGAATTGGACACAGTATTCCAGGTGGGGTCTGACCAGAGCGGAATACAGTGGTACTATTACTTCCCTTGATCTAGATGCTATACTCCTATTGATGCAGCCCAGAATTGCATTGGCTTTTTTAGCTGCTGCATCACACTGTTGACTCATGTCAAGTTTATGGTCTACCAAGACTCCTAGATCCTTTTCACATGTACTGCTCTCAAGCCAGGTGTCACCCATCCATAAGAGGACTCTTTGTAGGTAGGGTGGGATTTTGTGCAAAAGGGACGTGAGCTTGATTCTGGTACAGACTGGGCCGAGCCTCCTTAATTCTTAGCTTACGGCTGCATACACACTATACCTTTAAAGTGCATGGGGGAAACACAATTTAAGGAATTGTGGGCACTGCAGTTTCCCCCTCATGGAGTTACAATTCCCAGAAACCTTTAACGAACTACAGTGCCCAGGATTCTTTGAGGGAAGTAATGTGTTTTAAAGGTATAGTGTGTAACATAACCTATGTCTGCTTCCCTGAGCCGGCATTGTACATCTGGCTCTTGTTGGTTATCCTCACAGTTCTAGTAAATTCCACAAGCCTGAAGCCTGCCCACCCCTGGTATAAGGCATTGGGGGTACCCCACTGCACTGAGATCTGGGACGTAGCAGAGGATGTCCCAGACCTCAGTGCCTTTTACTACTGTAATAGAAAGGTGGGGCGCAATAAGTTTCCAGAATCTAACTGTTTAGGGTTCATGAACCTACCACCTTGCCATTCTCCAGCTGCCTCTCTTCCCCACCCTCTTCACCCACATAATTTAAAATCTCAAATACGGGATCCATCAATTCTCACCATCAATTTTAACTTGCTTGAGGGCCTCCCGCATCCTCTTTTTGGTTAAAACAACCCCCATGCTTTCAAGAATGGAATCCAGGTTTTCAATGAGGACCTTGTTACCTTAGATAGGAGGAGAAATTGAACATAAGACCAGGAGAAATCAGCTCTTGAGCAACTGCCCATTTAAAATCTTTTGCAACTGGCCTCGCGGGGTTAGGTTTAAAAGAAACAAAAACAGGATTTAGTTTTATTTTTACATATGGTGATGTAGGATTTCCCCTTGGCTCTTTGCACTGAAGGGACAAACAGACCCCAACTGCTAAAGGGAGAGGGGGCTGAAATCCTCATTAGTGCCTCAAGTCTGGGCCCCTGATGAGAGAATTATTATCCCCCCATATAGCATTCAAGCTTGCTCTTTGCATTACCATTGTGGCTTGGGAATACTCTACCTACCATGTCTTCCACCAAGCTCCTACTTGGTTCAAACTCTCTTTCCATATCTCTTCTCCTTAGAGACACGGACATAACCCTCTTATAAGGTCATGGATGCCCAGCACTGAAGCCTTGAAGGCAAGACAAAATTTCAACACCCGGTGCTGCCTCAATACAGCTGCATACTTCCGTTGCTGGGCTCCGTTGAAAAGGGCTTATCCTGCAGAGCAGGAAGTGACCTCTCCAGACAACGGAACGACTCTTCTCTCTGTGGGCTGCGATCTCCTGGGTGACACGGATGACCCCTCTGACGTGGCCCAGGGCACTGGCAACCCATGCTGGTCTACTGTTCCCACCCCAGCATAACCGTAGGGAAGAATCCTTGCTGTCTTTCTCAAGGGGTGCACTGTGGCTCCCGTTTGCTCTGAACCCACAAGAAAGTTTCCAGAGTACAGAGCTGCAAAAGCTTCTGCTGATGAATGGCAAGCAGGTTTTAGGATAGGGGCGAGGGACGTTCCCAGAGCTATATACACACAAAGTATCCACTGCTCTATTTCCACTTACTTTCCACTTGGGAAAAGCGTTGAGTCTTGGTCAACGCAGACAAGACACTTTCCACACTCACTTTCCCAAGATCTGCAAATTAGTAAAAGAAGTGTGGGGATGTCAACCAACGAAATAGTATTTTGGTTCAGCCTTGCCTACCCAGTGCCCTCCAGATGTTTTGGACTACAACTCCCATCAGTCATTATGTTAGCTGGTTAATCATCCACCTTTCTGTTGATTAAATGATTGTTAGAAGGAGAAGTCAACATTAGAATTTTTGCTTTCTTTCCATTTTACAGTAGTACTTCAGAAATAAAAATAACCTTGAAAATATACACGGGTGCCCTTGATTTCACTCTCCAATTAAACTGTCTTCTACTATTAATCAACTAAAGCTTTTGCTCATTTAGCTAATGGTTGGCTGATTAAAGTTTGAAGTGCTTAAGGAAAAAAAATGACAGATTTACTGGGTTTCTCTCAGATTATGATTTGGTTTGCAATTTTAACAGGCTAGTCAGTTTTGATCGAAGCCATTGGCTTTTAAAAGCCTTACCGTTGTGGGTAACATTTTTCACTGCCTGCTCGATTTCATCAGGAAGTAAATTGAGGCCCATATTGTGCATGATAGAATCCAACTCTCCAGTGTCCACCCAGCCTTCTCTGATGCTATTCATCGTTTTCATAGCTCCTTCCATCTCTAAACACAGACAAGAGTCAACACAATGAACCATCCACAGGCAGGAGCCTCAATGAAGCATTGAATAGTCTAGGAAGGGAACTGGCTTCTTTCGGTCTCTTGCTCTTACCTACAGCTGTGGAGAACCGCCGGGTATGGGGCAATTCGTTCATAAATTCTTTCAGTTTCACCGTACCATCCCCTACAAGACAAAGCAGAGGAGGATAGAGAAATGAGAATGAAATAGTTGCAAAAAAATAACTGAACGGGGCAGGGATGTCTCTAGGGCCAGGGATGGGCCATCAACACCTTTCATCAGGTTAATAATGTCTCTATTATTAACCTCACTTTCTTGGGTTCCATGATCACTGCAGATGGTGACAGCAGTCACGAAATTAGAAGACGCCTGCATCTTGGGAGAAAAGCAATGACAAACCTAGACAGCATCTTAAAAAGCAAAGACATCACCTTGCCAACAAAGGTCCATATAGTTAAAGCTATGGTTTTCCCAGTAGTAATGTACGGAAGTGAGAGCTGGACCATAAAGAAGGCTGATCGCTGAAGAATTGATGCTTTTGAATTATGGTGCTGGAGGAGACTCTTGAGAGTCCCATGGACTGCAAGAAGATCAAACCTATCCATTCTTAAAGAAATCAGCCCTGAGTGCTTACTAGAAGGACAGATCCTGAAGTTGAGGCTCCAGTACTTTGGCCACCTCATGAGAAGAGAAGACTCCCTAGAAAAGACCCTGATGTTGGGAAAGATTGAGGGCACAAGGAGAAGGGGACGACAGAGGATGAGATGGTTGGACAGTGTTCTCGAAGCTACTAACATGAGTTTGGCCAAACTGCGAGAGGCAGTGAAGGATAGGTGTGCCTGGTGTGCTCTGGTCCATGGGGTCACGAAGAGTCGGACACGACTGAACAACAACAACAATCCCTGGCACAGAAAGGAAGCTTAGCCTGTATTTTCCCACATGCCTGCAATCTTCCCTTAAATACTCCAAATAATCAAAATCCTACAATTTATTCATTTCTAGGGTTTAGTGGGGGGGGGTCCCCCACATTCTATAACAGTATTAAAACAGGACAGGAAGAGGACTGTTGGAAGCCACCCAGAGAGTCTGGGGTAACCCAGTCAGATGAGGGCATATAAATAATAATTATATTATTATGGATCGCCAGAAAGCTAGATAAGAAAAACTACTCTGAACCCAGTAGGTAGGGAAGGAATGTGGGTGGAGCCACTCTAGGCCATCTAACTCTACATTGCATGTGATCCTGACAGTTCTGGGTAGGAATAGGAGATAATCCATATTTGGACTGAGAGGGCTAGTAAATCATTAAGAACGGTTTTAGTAGAGTCACGACACTACTGTGCTAGTTTTAGAAGAGGGTTTCTTCATGGGGAGAGCACTCAGACACTGTAGCCCCCTCAGACCTGCAAATCCCAGGTGGGCACAACCTAGGCAGGGCTACAATCGCGTGCCACCTCTCTGCCCATTTGAAATTGGTTACGTCTCAAGGTTTTCTTACTTTTGATTGCCATGCTCCTCAGCGCCTCCTTAGCGTCGTTCTTGGTTAACAGGATGCCAATGGGAGCCAGTATGTCTCTCAGCTCAGAAACCTCAACTTTATCACCATCCATTTTGCTAATGAGCATGTAGAGGTTATGTACAGCTGCAAAGAGGAAAGCGGGTCGCCAAGTTAAGAGGCAAGAAGCGAAGTCTCGTTTCCATGAGACTTGTACACGGGGACACTGCAAACAGTCCCCACCCCATCCTGAACGCGAGTCCTGGCCCCATACATAAGCAAGTTTAGGAATAACTTCACAATGTATCGACAAATATGGGGCAGAGGAGAGGTGGAGAATAACCAGGAGAGCAGTTACAGTCGGTTATATCTTTGGGCAACCTTTCTGAAACAGAAGTTGAAGTGGATCTGTCAGGTTACTGACTGAGTGAGCGATGGGTGCTTTTAGCCAATCAGATAAATGCAGCATTTTAGGCTGGCGATTTTCATGGCCACCCTACTAAATATGTTTAACTAACATGCTTTTGTAGGTGGGTGGGCAATAAATAAATAAATGGAGAGCAGAGGGAACCTACTCTGCATTTACAGTGGAACCTCGACTTATGAAGTACTTGACTTACGTATTTTTTGACTTACGAAAGGGAAAAAGCGGCCGCGCGCCTACGAATTTTTCGACTTCCGAAAGGAAATCCGCTTGGATTTTAGATGTGGTTTACTCGACATACGAAGTTTTAGATGGGGTTTACTCGACTTACGAAGGTTTACATAGGGTTTTCTTCCGAATTTTTTGACTTACGTTTCCAATGCATTCCTATGGGAATGCCGTTTTTCGACTTACAAAATTTTCGACTTACGAGTGTGCTTTCGGAACGCATTAAATTCGTAAGTCGAGGTTCCACTGTATTTATTTCCCCCAAACTACCAGCTTTGGGAAGACGCTACGAAGGCTCTAGCAGCATCACAGACCCCTTGCGCCGCACCCCCTTCCCAAGGGCAGGTAAGCAAGGCACCTGGCTTTGGGAAGGAGGCGTGAGGGCTCTGGCAGGGTCCTAGCGCCCTCCCACCTCCTTCCCAAAGTCCTGTAAGCGCTTGCTTGGCTTGCACTCACAGGACTTTGGGAAGGAAGTGGGAGGGCGCTAGGACCCTGCCAGAGTCCTCACGCCTCCTTCCCAAAGTTAGATAAGCAACCATCCACTTTGTGGGGTGGGAGTGGGAGCTAGTTCCAATGTTTCCTGGCTTTATGTGTTTTCTACGTATATGCGTGGACCTCTGGAACAGAACCCTCGTGTAGGATGCAAGCTACATGTACATTCAGGGGCAAATAGCAGCCTAGGGGGGGAGAGGTTGTGGTGGAGGAAAAAACAGAACAGGAAGGGAAAATAAATAATAAAAAAATTCCCAGTAGCACCTTAGAGACCAACTACGGTAAGTTTGTTCTCGGGTATAAGCTTTCTTCTTATTTTTTATTTTGACTGCATCAGACCAACATGGCTACCTACCTGAATCTTGGACGGGAAAAGTTACCTTCCTTCCTTGTGAGCTACAATCCTGATTTGGACTGGATTCCTACATGGCTGCTTGACTCTGAATCTGCTTGATTTAGCAGCAGCCAGCAATGTGGCCCAGAATGTTTTGGTAATGGAATATGATTTCCAGGAGGGAAATGCATTATTTCATTTAATAACAACGAATGGATTCAATACCGTTCAAGTGAGGCCATTTCAAAACTACGCGATTAATTTTTTAAAGGTGGCCATTCCTAGGAAGCATTTCTATGCACCTATAGTAAATACAAATGCTCAACTCTCTGGGCAATCTGAATAATTACACAGGTGAAATGGTTGTTCTAGACTGCAGTGATGGCTACAACTCCCATCATCCCTAGCTAACAGGATCAGTGGTCAGGGATGATGGGAGTTGTAGTCCCAAAACATCTGGAGTGTCAAGGTTAGCCATCACTGTCTAGAGGCACCTATGCCTCAGCTGGACAGCTGCATTTTGCGGAGCAGAGCATCTTCCTTCTGTCGACCACACACCTGCTTTAGGCCCCCTCTGATCCTCGTTTGCAGCCGTGGACCTTGAATTTTGTCTGACCTTGACTACACATCTTCAGGCTCCTCTAACCAATCCTCTGCAGGCTGCATAGAGGATCCCACTCACCTGCAGATTCAGAGAAACGCTCACTGTTCACTACGCTGGTCAGGAAGTCCTTGAAAGTCACCCTTCCGAATTCTGCAAAGCCAACATTTCATAAACGTTGGAAAGAGGGACCCAAGAGGGCATTCAATCTACCTCCTGCCACTCCACAAGGCAGAATGGTCAAACCATTTCCTCCTGCCTTTAAAAGTTAAATCAATGAATGAAAGTAAAGCTCACCATACAAAGGAGATGGGGACCCTATAGATGATATGTATTTCTATATGACTCAAGAGAGTCAAGCTACTCAGCCCAATAGGAAGCAAACCCTCTCCTGCCATGCACACTCACAGTCGCTGACCCATTTTATCCTGAATAACTGAAGTTCCTGGCCATAGCCTACTGAGCAGAGTCGCAATGGGATAGCAGGTTGATAAGAAAGAAGTGGCTCCCTGAGATCTGCTAAGAGCCAGTCATGTAATGCTTTTTAAGGCAGGGTTTTGCTGACTTATTTGGGCCCATAGGCATATTTGGAATTACCATGGGTGCCAGCCACAAAATGGCTGCCGCGGCAGTGTACAATAACTCAAAATGGCTGTCACAAAATGGCCACCACAGCTAAGAAAGCAAGGAGAGAGAAATGCCCACAAAACAATGCCCACCTCCAACTAATAGAAAAAAGGCAACTATATCACCTGCTGCCATGCTCACTCACAAAGATTCGTTCCTTGCACCTATTCTCTGAGCACATTTAAGGGGTGTTTGTTCAAATGTAGGCAAGCTATTGCAAACAGGAACTGAGCAGGAACAGCAAAGAGTCTCTCACACATTGTGGAATTTCGTGGCGATATTTGCTGAGACATTTCATGGGTGCCAGAGGAGGCACACTGGAACCCATGGGTGCTGTGTTCGTGGCCTCTCGGGAATAAAGAGTCCACATGCTTTTATAGGGAGGGATGCCTCACTCTGTGTGTCACATCCTGGTTTTTCTGAGGCAGGAGAGCTCAGTGCATGTAAGCTAGTGAGGCTCTATCTCAGATATCCTCTTTACTTCAAGGTGGGCCGAGACCGAGGAAGTGCATTTTGCAGCCTAACTAGAGGAAGAGGACTCTGCAGCTCTGGAGTCCTAAGCACACCAATCTAGCGTCTAGGCAGGTATTCCCAAGTCCACGCTCTTTGGAGCAGTTGCAGCAACAGGGGACCACTCCCTCTCCACCAGTTTATGTATCTCCACCTGATGGGCTGAGTGCATACAGCCAGAGACTATGCCTTCATGACAACTTCCTCTGCTCCTCCCTTTTCAACCCCCTCCTGGTTCTGGGGGACAGTGGTGCAGGAGAGGGTGGAGAAGTATCTGGATCTTTAACTTGCCTGACCTGCCCCATCCTGTGCTCTACCTCCAGCTGCTGCAGAGCTCTAAGCTTGTCTTCTCCCCCCCCCCCCAATTTTTAAATTAGTTTTTACAGTTTACATTTATATTCAAATAGTATTCATAATCATACGCATAAAGGATTCCCTAAATCCTTGTACTTCCCTCCGCCCCTCCATGGGTTCCATTACATTCCCTCCCTTTTTTACTGCATCTTATAAGTTCTCCATTTTCTTTAAATTCCCTATTTTCCCATAGTTCTTGTTACATTATGTGTTGTTACAGTCCTGCCAAAGTGTGTAGTTGTTTACAGTGTTCTCCAAGATAAATTTTAAATTTCCCCCATTCCTTGTTGTTGTTGTTTAGTCGTTTAGTCATGCCCGACTCTTCGTGACCCCATGGACCAGAGCACGCCAGGCACTCCTGTCTTCCATTGCCTCCCACAGTTTGGTCAAACTCATGCTAGCAAGATTCAAAAACACTGTCCAACCATCTCGTCCTCTGTCGTCCCCTTCTCCTTGTGCCCTCAATCTTTCCCAACATCAGGGTCTTTTCCAGGGAGTTTTCTCATGAGGTGGCCAAAGTATTGGAGCCTCAGCTTCAGGATCTGTCCTTCCAGTGAACACTCAGGGCTGATTTCCTTCAGAATGCATAGGTTTGATCTTCTTGCAGTCCATGGGACTCTCAAGAGTCTCCTCCAGCACCATAATTCAAAAGCATCAATTCTTTGGCAATCAGCCTTCTTTATGGTCCAGCTCTCACTTCCATACATCACTACTGGGAAAACCATAGCTTTAACTATACGGACCTTTGTCGGCAAGGTGATGTTTCTGCTTTTTAAGATGCTTTCTAGGTTTGTCATCACTTTACTCCCAAGAAGCAGGCGTCTTTTAATTTCGTGACTGCTGTCACCATCTGCAGTGATCATGGAACCCAAGAAAGTGAAATCTCGCACTGCCTCCATTTCTTCCCCTTCTATTTGCCAGGAGGTGATGGGACCAGTGGCCATCATCTTAGTTTTTTTGATGTTGAGCTTCAGACCATATTTTGCGCTCTCCTCTTTCACCCTCATTAAGAGGTTCTTTAATTCCTCCTCACTTTCTGCCATCAAAGTTGTGTCATCTGCATATCTGAGGTTATTGATATTTCTTCCGGCAATCTTCATTCTGGCTTGGGATTCATCCAGTCCAGCCTTTCGCATGATGAATTCTGCATATAAGTTAAATAAGCAGGGAGACAATATACAGCCTTGTCGTACTCCTTTCCCAATTTTGAACTAATCAGTTGTTCCTTATCCAGTTCTAACTGTAGCTTCTTGTCCCACATAGAGATTTCTCAGGAGACAGATGAGGTGATCAGGCACTCCCATTTCTTTAAGAACTTGCCATAGTTTGCTGTGGTCAACACAGTTAAAGGCTTTTGCATAGTCAATGAAGCAGAAGTAGATGTTTTTCTGGAACTCTCTAGCTTTCTCCATAATCCAGCGCATGTTTGCAATTTGATCTCTGGTTCCTCTGCCCCTTTGAAATCCAGCTTGCACTTCTGGGAGTTCTGGGAGTCCACATACTGCTTAAGCCTGCCTTGTAGAATTTTAAGCATAACCTTGCCAGCGTGTGAAATGAGTGCAATTGTGCGGTAGTTGGAGCATTCTTTGGCACTACCCTTCTTTGGGATTGGGATGTAGACTGATCTTCTCCAATCCTCTGGCCACTGATGAGTTTTCCAAACTTGCTGGCATATTGAGTGTAGCACCTTAACAGCATCATCTTAAAAAAATTTAAATAGTTCAGCTGGAATGTCATCACTTCCACTGGCCTTGTTATTAGCAGTGCTTTCTAAGGCCCATTTGACTTCACTCTCCAGGATGTCTGGCTCAAGGTCAGCAACCACACTACCTGGAGTGTATGAGACATCCATATCTTTCTGGTATAATTCCTTTGTGTATTCTTGCCACCTCTTCATGATGTCTTCTGCTTCTGTTAGGTCCTTACCACTTTTGTCCTTTATTATGGTAATCGTTGCAGGAAATGTTCCTTTCATATCTCCAATTTTCTTGAACAGATCTCTGGTTTTCCCCCATTCTATTGTTTTCCTATTTCTCTGCATTGCTTTAGCATTCCAATCCCCTATAATGAGAAGAACATTCTCCCCATTTCTTAGTAAAGTTTCTATCTTCTTGATTTCTGATCTTCCTGGTCATTTTCGCCATTTTGGCGTAATCCATCATCTTTATCAACCATTCTTCTCTGGTCGGGGCTTTATCTTAATTCCATCTTTGGGCTAAAAGTAACCGCGCTGCCATCGTCACGTACATAAATAGCCTTTTCTGCTCCTTTGGTATTTCTACGCCTACAATTCCTAGTAGAAAAGCTTCTGTTTTTTCCACAAAGGCTATTTTAAACATTTTTTTTCAACTCATTGTATATCATTTCCCAGAATGCTTTTGTTATTTCGCATGTCCACCACATATGGTAGAATGTGCCCTCTTTCTCCTTATATTTTCAACAAATATTTGAAGCAGTTCTATACATTTTTGCTACTTTAGTGGGTGTTAAATATCAACGGTACATCATTTTCATATCTAAGCTTGACTTCCTACTGCCACCAAGGTTTTGCCTTACGGGGACCAGGAATGAAGACAACTTTAGTACTTACCATCTAGACGGATGCCTCTTAAGGCATCATAGAACTCAGTGTTGCTCAAGTTAATACCCAGACCTTCCATAATGGACTCCAAGTCTCTGATGTCAACTTTCTCACCTCTGATCTTGCTGAAGTTCACAACAGCAGATTGAAGTGCTGCCAGGAGAAAGATCAAATACAGGCCATGAAAATGGAATTACTGTGTTCATAGGGACTGAAACAAGTATTTCACAGGGATACTAGTCTCGTGATGAAAATCTGTTTTCTGTTGGATTCTAACTCTTTCCTAGCAGTTCGCACAATGACTGGTTGCACCAGGCACCTTTAAGACTTGTTTACATCTTATATCCGCCCACATCCATCTGAAACAAGTGCTCCACATAAAAATACTTAGGCTAGAATAAATCAGACACCTTGTTCTGCAAGCAGGTGAAGATTAAAAGAGTTTCAGTAGTCACAGAAACAAGCCTACGCATGTCTCCATCCTATGGGCAGCAAAGGGAAGAAGACGAAAAAGTTTCCAATTGGTTTAAAAAGAAAAAGAAAAAAAATACAAAGGGACTGTGCGTTTTTTCTGTGAGCAAAGTTATTCGGGCAGTGTAAATTTCCTAGTTAGGGAGTTTACCCATGTGTAGTTTTGTTGAGCTGGGAGCCATGCAGCTACTGGCTTCTTCCAGGAAGAGAGAAAGAGAGAAAGAGAAAGAGAGAGAGAGAGACAGAGAGAGAGAGAGAGAGAAGCGGCAAAGATGCTAGGAGCCTGTTGAGTTCCTCCCATGGTAACTTGAGCTCATTTCTGGCTCAGGTTTACCCTTTTATACATGCAAGTGATAGTCAAATCAAATATTATTCATTGCATTAGCCATATGGCCATAGCACATAATGAGAAACCAGGCGGAGGCCTGTCGCGAATATACATAAAATACAACAGAAGCATTTTATACATTTTGTACAGATACATTTAAAGACTTTAAGTGTAAAATCATGCTGAATGAAACAGATAAAATAAGAAGCAATAACAGGGCATGTCGACAGTGACTATGTCAGGAAGTTACATAAGTCTAGGTCAAGGGCAAGTTAGCCGAAGAGGTGGCCCTGAGTTTCAGTGCCTGTAAAATGTAGATAGCCACACTGCGTGTGACCAGGGGATTGGCGTCTGCCAATAAGTATTTCATGCGGTCGTCGTCCCGGGCAATGGTCGGCGGGATTAAGAGGAAAAGCCTGGGTCTAACTGTAACATATAGAGGGCAGTAAAAGAAAAAATGGATAAAGTCCTCTATCTTTCCCTTGTTGCATGGGCAGAGTCGAAGATCCAGAGTATTGGAAAATACACCCTGTAGGAATGCTGTAGGGATGGCGTGGAATCGAGCTAGTGTGAAGGCCCTTCTTAACGTGGGATTTATCAGGTCACTCAGATAATGGGCCGGAGATCTGACTGCCTTCACGTGAGGTATACGTCAGTAACCGTATATTGCCACATTTTCCATACAGCAAGATGCCATTTCCACAATTTTAGCCTATCGCTGAAGTCACAACAAAGTTTATATTTCAACTTGGAATGTTGCTACAGCAGTACCCCCAGAGTCAAGGGGTCTTAGAAATGTAGTTTTCTCAATATATTTGACATCCTAGAAACTAAAGTCCCTGGACAATATGTTTACAGCTGCATTGGCAGCAGAAGCAGTCACTGCTGCCACAGCAGAAGCCCTATAAAGGGGTCTGGAGGTCTCACAGTAGAAAAGGGAAGGAACTGAGACACTGTTATTCTCCTGATGCTTTCTGAACTGGACTCAGAATAAAAACCAAGCTCATTTCTTTCCTTTTTTTGGGGGGTGGGGGTGGCAATCAGGAACAGCTCAGCATGTTGAGCGCAGTTCCAAACTGAGGCTTACCCAAACTGAGGCACCAACCTCAAACCCTCTCCTAGATCTAAGCCCTTGTCGTCAAGACGCTCACCCAAAGAGTTCTTGAAGCGTTTCCTCTTGGACAGAGTTATCAGGCAGTCCTTGACGTTTACAAACCCTTCGTCTGGAAGGAAAAGTCGAAACAGGATGAAACCATTGAGCGACAGAAGAACAGCGCAATTAAAAAGCAAGAAGAGGTTGGGTTGCTAAGGGTCAGGATCTTGTCTGCTCCTGGAGCAGGCAGAGACTGAAGGCCGATAATAATCAGAGCAGTCGATTTCTCCCTCAGTCTGCAACGGTTTCCTGCTTATGAGGAACATATCACCTGTGTTGGTCCCGTGGGGTATCCAGAAGGCGAAGTTTAAGTCCGGTCCAAGGTCAGAGGTACACGTAAAGGCAGTCCAAATTAACTGGAGCAGGGTACAGGGCAGGGAGTCAGGCGAAGTCAGGAACGGGTGAACAAACAGGGAACCAAGGCAGGTCAGGAGCTCAGGCAGAACAACAGGACAGGGAACAAGCAGGAACTCGTCAGCAAAGATATTGCTCCTGCAACCTGGGGCTGGCCGGCTTTTATCTGCCCCGAGGCATAGGGCGGCTCCGATCCTCAGGTGATTCGCCTCTCCTGGCTTGGAGGCGAGCACTCCTCCTGTGGGAACTTAGTTCCCTTCACCTCTCTGCCCTGAGCCTCTGCAGCTCAGGAGAAGCTGGAGGGTTACCGGACCCAGAGGCAACCTCAGCTTCTCCTGACAGGTCTGGGAGTGGAGCACCTGCAGGCAATGAGTCCTCCATCCCATCAGGAGCCAGAGCAGACTCAGCCGATGTCTGCACCTGAGGATCCAGCTCAGGTGAGGCCCCTTCAGACTCAGGCCCCAGCCCTGGCTCTGCTGGTTCTGGAGGCAGGGAATCCTGTGCAGGCTGGGATCCCTCAGGTTCAGCGTCTGAGTCTGAATCCCAGGCCATCACATCACCTGGACTACGAACCTGCCCTTTTCCCACCTCAGAATTGTGACCCTGTCTGAATTCACAGTGAGCAAGTGAGTATCTCTCTGCTCTAGTTCCCCAGTATATAGAATGGGGAACTCAATTCTAGAATGGGTAACCCAACACGATTGTTGCAAGACAAACAGGGTAGAAATTTTAAATGATTTTTTTCAAATCAACAGTATTTTATAAGCTGCAGTAGCCAAAACGTTGGCTCCTTCCATTAGAAAAGGGTCACACTGGCATTTAGTATGGTCTTGGGAAAAGTCCACTTCATGTATAAATTACTTTCAAAATGCCAACTGTAATTGCCCCAAGCCAAGGAGACAATTGAAATGGGTAGGGTCTCAAAAAGAAAAGGAGAAAAACCTATCAGCACTCACCTTTTTAGGGGGTGGGGCCGAAAAGCGAAACCTTGATAACATAAAACCAGTTTCAAATTTTAAATTCGAAACCAGTTTTAAATTTGGGGTGGAGACGTGACTTAAAAAATATTGTGGCCACGATTTTCTGGTGCAGCAGGAAGCACATCTTTAGGAGTGTGGCCTGAACACGGCTTCCTGTCGACATCAAATTAGGAATGGGCCACTGATGCTGTGCATTTTTAAGTTCAAGCCCATTCAGAGGGACGGGGCCGTTCACTGGCGATGGCATTGCAAAGTCGAATCAGAGTGACGGGAATGCTTCCTGCCCTCACTCGGAATGGGAGAACATCTTCCACCCCTGTTCCATAGCCTCCTTAATCATTGCTAGGATGGTTTAATTTGGCTAAGCAAGTCCTTGCCTCAGTCCTAGATATTACTACTTCTTTTGGAAGGAAGGTTGTTGTTGTTTTTTATGAGGAAGAACATGAATAGCTATCTGGCTCAGCCTGCCATAGACATCGTGTTTTCTCCGTTGCGTAGCAGAGACTGAGCATGCAAAACCAAAACTCATACTCATTTCCCCCTTGCCCACAAAACTCACCATTCATGAGCTCCTTTGCAATTTCCTGGAACTCTTCATGTTTCAAGTAGATGCCCAAAGTATCCAGAGTGGACTGCAGGTCCTTTGGTTGCATCCAGCCATAGTTCCCTATGTCGATGATGGTAGCGGCGCGCTGTAAGGCTGGAGAGAAGCAAGACTAAGTTCCAATCCAGTGCTAACAACAGAGGCCAGCACACCTGGACGGGCCTATACCCACACATCTATTCCTTCTGCTACCCCTAGGGGGCGACAGAAAAATGGGAAGTTCTAGAGGAGTTGCCTTGTTGTTAGCCTGCTGCAGTAAGAACAAGAGTCTCGTGGCATATTAAAGAGTAAGGACTACCAAACGAAATGCACATTCACGTCAGATGCATTAAGAGATGCCTAGACCTGGCCAAATTTCACATGAAATGCAAGCTGGCAGTACTCTAAGCAAAGATGGACGACCCATAATTAAGCTTATGGATGCATACAGGGAACTGCAGGTATTTACTATGTGGGAGTCTACCACAATATGTGTGCAACCATATGATGACCCAGCCATTTGTATTGTCCTTCCAAGTGGGGGAGAATAACTGCATCACTCCTCTGCTTCCCCAGATTTCAGATCACGCGTGGGGAGCATAATGTTAAGCATTGGATTGGATTGTCGTGAATCATATTGCTCCTCTGAATTGAGGCTTGTGCACACTTCAGGAAATCAAAGTGGTATCTTTCTCTTCTTAATTTAGAAATGTACACAATCACAGTACAAATGTATCTAGCCTGACCCTCTCATCCACAATATGGAGGATGTGCTTGGACATCATCCTGCGAGGGGTGGGTCAGTCTATTATTGGTCTGTCCCAGTTTAGCATACATTCATTCATTCATAATAATAATAATAATAATAATACTTTATTTATTTTGATGTATTTTAATATTTGTTGGAAGCCGCCCAGAGTGGCTGGGGAGACCCGGCCAGATGGGCGGGGTACAAATAAAAAATTATTATTATTATTATTATTATTATTATTATTATTATTATTATTATTATTATTTATACCCCAACCATCTGGCTGGGTTTCCCCAGCCACTCTGGGCGGCTTCCAACAAAGATTAAATATACATTAAAACATCAGTCATTAAAAACTTCCCTAAACAGGGCTGCCTTCAGATGTCTTCTAAAAGTCAGGTGGATGTTTATTTCCTTGACATCTGATGGGAGGGCGTTCCACAGGGCGGGTGCCACTACCGAGAAGGCCCTCTGCCTGGTTCCCTGTAACTTGACTTCTCGCAGTGAGGGAACCGCCAGAAGGCCCTCGGCGCTGGACCTCAGTGTCTGATCCCTCCCATTTATGCATAATTCTGCTTTGAATAAACCTGGATGAAAATACATTTTCCCCGCCCTGTGCATTTTACCCTAAAATACGAATTTTTGACCATGTCTTGATACTTTTTTGAGCCAAGAACTATATTGAGAAATGAAAACAAAACCAAAATACCCCCCCCGAAGGACAAGTATTCTGCATGTTAGTCCAGGAAACATGCTTAAAAATGCAGACCAAACAAAATCCTCAAGCATCCCTACTTTCAACTTGTCTTGACTGTAGCACGAACATGCTTTGCTCCCCTTCTGTTATGTTTTCTTTAAAAATATTGAATTTCTGCATAATTCATCATATAACAACCACGTCTGGGTTTCCTATTCCCCCTCCTCCTGTGCAGCTGCTAATCTAAATCTTTCCCCAATCTCATATTTTATTATGTGCTTTCAAGGCTAAAGGAGGCACAGGGGGAGAGAAAAAGAGTGAAAGTGGCGAGAAAGAAGAATATTTATGTATGCTAAAACAGCAGCAAGAATGTTACTTGCCCCAAAATGGAAAGAAGCAGAAGTCCCAGGAAAGGAAGAATGGATACAAAAACTTATGGAATATGCAGAAATGGCAAATATTAACCGGAAGAATAAGAATAAGAAAGAATAAAAATAAGAAATCAAGATAACAATTTTTATTAAATAAAAGAATGGAAAAGGTTTGTTGAATATTTACAGATAAATTATAAACAGATGAAAACATTGGCAGGATTATTGTAATAACCTGCAGTTTTATAAGAGTATATGTTTAAAGGAGTAAAGGAGTAAATTAAGTTAATTTGGATATGCAGAAGATATTAAAAACAAATTTAAGGAACCGCAGAAAGAGGGGGAAGGAAGTCAAGTTTTGAAATGGCAGAATGATTGTGAAATGTATGAACTTGAAAAGGATAGATAGATAGATAGATAGATAGATAGATAGATAGACAGATAGATAGACAGATAGAGAAAAAAAGATAGAGGAAGATGCAAGAAGGCATCTGGGGAGGGAATTTGAAGCAGGCAGTGAGGGAAGACGATGGTTGGGGTAAATGATGCTCAACTCTACATCTCAAATAAGGACATTTGATATATGTATCTGTTTTACCAAAGAAGACTAGAAAAGAGCACTGAACTTACCTTCCAGTTCAGTGAAATCCTCCGTTTCACCCAATCCTAACAAAAAGTCCTTGAAATAGATCTCCCCGTCCTCTGCAGAGGGGGAAACACTTTTTAAAAATTTAATGTGCAAGGAAAATATTGGGATAAAGAAAGTACATTGCATGAGATTTAGGTCCTTTCTTGAATCATGCAGCTCAAGCCAGAATCCGTACTCAATGGCTAGCAAAAGCTGAAATATCACACTGAGATGGCACTATTAGTTTTAAAGTTTTAAATTCCTCCACCTCCCACTCTGTCCATTGTGCGCAGGAAGACGATGATTTGGTTGATTTTGTAGGCAGACGAATGCCTGTACAGTCGTACCTTGGAAGTCGAACGGAATCCGTTCCGGAAGTCCGTCCGACTTCCAAAATGTTCGGAAACCAAAGCGCAGCTTCTGATTGGCTGCGGGAAGCTCCTGCAGCCAACCGGAAGCCCCGTTGGACGTTCGGCTTCCAAAAATAGTTTGCAAACCTGAACACTCACTTCCGGGTTTGTGATGTTCGGGAGCTAAAACGTTCGAGAACTAAGCTGTTCGAAAACCAAGGTACGACTGTACTGCAAATTTAAAGAGAATCTGACTGCATTGTGAGAGAGATGTTCTATTTTCTTGGCCAAACTACTAGGAAGCTAAAGGTAAACTAATGGGAATGTGTGTGACTGGGGGGGGGGGGGAGAGAATCCAATCCAAAATCCTTTCTTTTTGCCTTCAAACCTTTGGTGCACCTTTGAAAATGATTTTTTAATCAACTGCCCGTCCTGATCAGATGACGGAACCACCAGAGGCACATTCCAGTTTTTATTTCACACTACCGTATATTCCGGCGTACAAGACGACTTTTTAATCCCGGAAAATCTTCTCTAAAATCGAGAGTCATCTTGTACGCCGGGTATAGTTTTTCAAGCAACGCGACGCAATGTGACGCAGTGCGCCGCCTCAGCCGCCACGGAGCGTGACGGGCTCCTGTGCAGGAGGAGGGGAAGCTCTCCCCGCCGCTCCAGCTGCCGCCGCCACGGAGCCCGGGCTGGGTGTGGGTGGCGAGCGCGACGGGCTCCTGGGCGGCGAGAGGGGAGGCTCTCCCCGCCGCCAGCATCTCAGCTGCCACGGAGCCCGGGCTGGGCGAGTATACCCCAAACTCTGTTTTTTAACATGAAAAGTTGGGGGTCGTCTTATACGCCCAGTCGCCTTGTACGCCAGAAAATACGGTACTTTTCTCCTCACACCTTTCTGGCTTCTGAGACTCCAGAAACCACACCACACAGGTTTTAAGCTTGTCTCTGCAAGCACATGAGCTAAAAATGTGCAGGGTTTTTTAAAAAAATGTATTCTGAATACTAAAATTTCCCCTGCTTTGGCCACTGTTTTTCCATCAGTACCTTTCAAATGTAAAAGGCAAGTATGGGGTTGCGGCACTCATCTCGCTTTTCAGGCCGAGGGAGCCGGCGTTTGTCCACAGACAGCTTTCTGGGTCATGTGGTCTGCATGACTGAACCGCTTCTGGCGCAACGGGACACCGTGACGGAAAGCAGAGCGCATGAAAACGCCGTTTACCGTCCTGCCACAGCGATACCTACTTGCACTGGCGTCCTTTCAAACCGCCAATCTTCTGATCGGCAAGCCCAAGAGGCTCAGTGGTTTAGACCACAGCGCCACCCACATCCCTTTTACATGTATGATTATGTGAAACAGCATCAAAGCCATAATGTGATCATTATTCATCGACAAGGTGGAACTAGCCTGTGGCTAAATTCAAATTTCTTTATTTACGGCCATAGGCCCGCAGAAAAGAATTTAAGAACCGTATACAGTTTATACAACATCACTTTAATAATTTAGATAAAAATAGTTTAGGTATGATTTAACGAGTTTAAAATCAGCAAGCAGGTTAGTACAATTACTTGTGACCCGGCTAATTGAAAATTTGCTCCTTAGTTAAGATAAGAACATTTAAACAAGTACATCACAAATTTTATAGTAAACAGGACTCTATTTGGATGAAATTAGAAAGAAAAATCAGCAGTAGCCTGTGGCTAAATAAGTATAAAGGTATTCAGTGATTGATTGATCCATTCACCCATTCACCCCTAAACAATATGCAGCTTTTCCTCGTGTTATCTGGTAAAAGCTTCTTTATTAATCTTAGTGAGGCCCAGGCAATGCCTACCGTCTTTCCCCCTTTTTAAGACACCGTCTTATTGTTCTGATTAACGGTCTTTTTCCGACCAAAATCAAACGCAACGGGCTGAAGTGTGGGGTTAACGAACCCCCGGCACCCACAGCTGGTATCTTTCGTTGCGTTGTTCCTCGCCCACACGCTTCTCTGCGATGGACACTGCTTTCCAAACTTTCTTCACCTCTTCATCAAAGGATTGCAGAGCATTTTGCAAACGGAAGAAGTTTAATGAGCCTGGCTAATAAATCAAACAGCAAAGTCCGGCTGATTATTAAGATTTATTAGGTTTAAGGGCTTCGTGCCCAGAAAGATGTGACCCATCCACTGGGCAGCTGAAGGACGAACCGCTCAACCTACGTAGTCCGATACAAGCATCATATTTATACACTGATACAAACATCACATGACGGGAACATAGATAAGCCCCGGACGTGATGTCATCCCTGTGGGGAAGGGCGACAGACCAAGCTTTGTTAAAGCTTAAAACCTCACACCCCCTCTCGTCCTGCACCACAGGGGAAACGTAAATAACTCCTTACGTTATATACACACCACTGCAAAATTCCCCATACTGATGGAATTTTCCTGCCAGATTCTGCTGGCTTGAACTGTACCCCAGTTTTACCAAGCCTGCCTGAATCCCATGACACACGTCTTGAAACAGAACGTCTAGGCATTTGAGTCTGACTTTGGCCTGTCCAGACTCTGCCAACACCAAGCAAAGTTGGTTGTCCTCCCAAACAGCGATGGGTAGGTACCACTTATGGCAGATCTCCTGGATCAAACACCTATAGCACTCCAGTTCCCTACAAAGCCCTGACAACGCAATGTACCTGGCTTTTGCAGGGGAACGAGCAATGAGGCTCTGGTTCTGGGACTCCAGTCCACCGAACAGAGCTCTTCCAAACATCCACACAACTATTCCAGACACAGAATCCCTGTCCTTGGCATGCGGCCAACTGCTGTCGCACCAGCACGTGAGCTGGGGCTCACTGGCATCCGACAACCTCAGGCTAAACTCCTGTGCCTTCTGCACTTCCTGAATGCCATTCCCGGCACATCCACTACTAGGCTCTACAGCCTTCTTGCCGAGCAAATGCACAGCAGCCTCTGTGTCAGTTCTGCTCGACTGGGAAAGAAACAATCGCTTCCCTGACTGAAACACCTCGGAGCTCTGAAACCCAGAGTTTTCTCCGGTTTTACTGTCTTTAACTAGACCAGTCTCTCTGAATGTTCTGTCACTAGCACATTCAGACATCTTGAACATCTTCAACACCTGCACTATCTCACCTGTCTGACTGAGCAAGAAACTACTGTCTTCTTCAGCTCTGTCTATCTGCAGTTTTAGATGAACACCAACAGGGCCTACGTTCCTGAGCTTCAAACACTGACCAAGCTCCTCTGTGAACCGTTGCTCCTGTTCCCTGGTCTCTGCCAGGTTCTCTCCTGAAAAGAGAACTAGCTCCTGCTCTTGACCTATTCCTGTCAGAAACAAGCAGCTATCAGCATACCTCCAGCTGAAATTTTGCTCTAAAGCATCCTGCACACATGAGGTCCAATCTGCGACTGACTCCTTCAAATCACAGACTGACTTGTGCAACTTCCTCACTTGACCTTGCCTGTTGTTCTCGAACCCTGGCGGAGGTACCTCGTACAACTCCTGCTCCAGGTCGAAAACCAAACAGCTATGCAAACCAAAATGGTTCACCTCGAAACTCCTTCGAGCCGTGACAGCTAACAGCATGTGCGTGGTTCTGCATCCAAGAATGAGTCCGTCCTTTGCCTCAAAGCAATGGACCACCTTCACCTGAGCGAACCCTGTGGCTACTGACCTAGCCCTGCACCGCAACTCACCAGTTGCTGCCGTCTTGGGTTTGTACATCCTCCGACTGCTTAACGCTATGCTACCTATTGGTAGCGTCGTGGACACATCCAAAGACCTTACTGAGCTGACCTGCTCTACTGAGCTTACCTGCTCCACCATGGCATGCTGCCATTCCTGGGATCCTCCTTGAGGTACCCTTCGAACCTCCACAAGGCTCTCTGGTTCACACTGCGCCAAACAAGCACGCACGCTTGTGACTGTGAACCCTTCGGGCAGAAACTCTTCAGTGGCTCGCGGAAACCGCTCTGACCCCACTGTCTGTTCCCCCGCTGTTCCAGCTCTGCTGGAACCCGCCTGCCCGTCCTTGACGTCAGGCATGTCACCTAGTGACCTGCTGTGCCCTTGCACCCTAGCTAACGTACCTAAGGATGACGTTGGCGCACTTCGAGATTCCTCCAGCCCCATCGCTAGAGAACCCCCCTCTTGCTCCAGATCGAGACCTTGAACAGGCTCTACCAGAGAAGAGTTGCCACGCATGGCCTGCCTCTTAGCCCTTGGCATAAGAGATTTGGGTGCACTCCTCAGAGTTGCCCCTAACTGCGTTGCTCCCTGACCATGGCCGGAAACTCTGTCCGTGCCACTAGCAGGTGCAAAAACCACAGCAATACCCCCTCCCGGGGCTGATCCACTAACTGGACCCTCACCATCCGCAGACGGTGTACCTGCCTGTCTTTCAGTGTTAGAGCCACTCTGAACACCTGAAAGAACAGCAGTGTTTCCAGGAATGCGTTCCCATGCATTCTGCTCACAGAACTCAGCACTCCTGCTGACTGGAACCTGGGATTGACCCCCCTTGGCAGTGGCAAACCCAGTCAACCTGGATTCAAACCCACCTTCTTTGCGTTCGGTGCGTGGTGCGCAGACCACCGCTTGAGAACCAGAACCGCACAAGAACTGTACCTTGGGCTCCTTGTCATGCAACAGAACATCTGCTCTTTGTGACTCCCCACAAACCTGACTGGGGATACATGCAACAGAGAACACAGTCTCAGTAGCTTCACCAAGACTGAGTACCTGTGAAGTAACTGAGTTAGTCACTCTGTGCTCTTCTTCCCCCTCCTGGAAGAAAACTGTCAGCAAGAACCTGCGGAACTCCTTGCCACTTGTGGCTTGAAACCAGCCCACTGTGGTAGAGAACCTGTCTCCCGTCTCCACCGCCCACTCTTCAGGCAGTGAAGCTGCTGCACTGTGCTCCTTGAGCACCAGACTCCACCCAATGTGTGAACACGCACCCCCCAGGTTGGCCTCTGGCCTCAGCTCAGAGTACTCTACTTGCACCTGGGCAAAGGGTCGAGTGGTAACCCTTTCGAACTTTGGATCACTGGGTGTCTCAGCATTGACGTTGCAGCCCCTGCAAACAAAACGTTCATCACATGCTCTAAACCTGCACCCTGTAGACCCCTCAGGTTGCTTCAGTACACTGGCCCAGTGGCAAAATGCCAGCCTATTGTGCTTCAAAAGCACGCACCCCTGGGGTGTGGGCACAGTAACTTGTACTGCATCAGTGCTACTTTCACCTGAACCTGCTTGAGATGTCTCAACAGCAAACACCCTGTCTTCACTGCATTCCATGCGAATTTGCAGCCTTTCGCCCCTAGAAATGCAACAGGTATCATGCAAACAAAATACTGTAACAGCATCATACAGAATGTTTGATACAGACAATGAATACATTTCCATGTCTTGAACCCCATAAGAGTCCCGTACTGTCTCTGAGAAGCTGTTAGCAACTGTCCCAAAGTCAAGCCTTGACTTCATGCATCTTCCAACAGTCAACTCTGTGGAAATGGACCTGCAGATCCCCACATGTCCACCAGGTGGCACGCTGTGGAGTGACGTCGCTCTGTCGCTCACCGTTGCCATAGCTGCTGGCAAACCACAGGTGTCGTCATCTTCCTCATGCTGGCTAGTGGGGTTCCCAAGCATCTGAGAAATGACCTTGACACAATCTTTCTTCCGGAAAATGGAACTGTTGTCTTTCTCAGCCTTGACTTTCGCTGACTGCGTCATCAGCTGCACACTGGCCTTGACCACTTTCACTGGCCACGTCATCGCCAGCTGGTCAGAGGAACGAAAACAAGCCTCTGAAGCTACTCCGCTTCTGTGTGCAAAACACTGGGCGTGACCCCCCTGCTCCAGGCTCTGTCTCCGTAGCTTTACACCAGCAAAACGGCCTGACAGGAAAATGAGCTGATCTGGGGGCATTTCTCCAGACTCTGCAAGAGCTAATCCCTCTTGGAACTGTACTGAAATTACACAGTCTCCCAAGCCTCCCTCCTTTTGCACAGGCCTTTTGATGCAACACCCCCCTTCTCCTTGAGCTGTGGCATTCCACCCTTCATGGAGGCACTGGGGTGCTTGCAAGCCTTGTGGCTGTGAGGGGATACTAAAACTCCCATAGCCATCTCCCTCAATGTCCCGTGATGGGGGCTGTGGGTCCAGATTACTCACTGTTGTGTAGCTTTCCAACCTGGAATTCACCAGAGAGGTGCAATTGATTTTGCAAGACCTCAATCTGGGCTCCTTGCAGCCTCCCAGCTGCAGCTTGGAACTCCCAAACAGCCAAGCCAAGCCATTTAGTCCACTGACTTTGCAAGCCTCTGTCAGCATTCCAGAGAGGCTTCTCTTTCCGGAGGGGCATCTGAACTCCTGCCAGCCATGACCGATACTCCTTCTCGGAACGTCTCCAGGGCTCATTAATTCACTAATTAACTGTCGCCATAACCTGTTCTGATTAACGGTCTTTTTCCGACCAAAATCAAACGCAACGGGCTGAAGTGTGGGGTTAACGAACCCCCGGCACCCACAGCTGGTATCTTTCGTTGCGTTGTTCCTCGCCCACACGCTTCTCTGCGATGGACACTGCTTTCCAAACTTTCTTCACCTCTTCATCAAAGGATTGCAGAGCATTTTGCAAACGGAAGAAGTTTAATGAGCCTGGCTAATAAATCAAACAGCAAAGTCCGGCTGATTATTAAGATTTATTAGGTTTAAGGGCTTCGTGCCCAGAAAGATGTGACCCATCCACTGGGCAGCTGAAGGACGAACCGCTCAACCTACGTAGTCCGATACAAGCATCATATTTATACACTGATACAAACATCACATGACGGGAACATAGATAAGCCCCGGACGTGATGTCATCCCTGTGGGGAAGGGCGACAGACCAAGCTTTGTTAAAGCTTAAAACCTCACACTTATAATTTTTTTTCCTCAGAAAAACACAGGGTGGCTTATTTTCAGGGGATGTCTTATTTTTATTATGTCAGTATGGTACGGTACAGCCTCCCCCTGCGCGCTGAGCAGGCGGGGCAGAACTCCGCAAGAGGCGCGTTCCCCCCCGCGCGCCTCTCGCTGGTTCGCTGGCTCCCTGCGCACGGGGAACAGGCGGGGCAGGAGGTGGCGTCTCCCCCCCCCGCGCGCCTCTCCCTGCGCGCTGAGGAGGCGGGGCAGAACTCCGCAAGAGGCGCGTTTCCCCCCCGTGTCTCTCGCTGGTTCGCTGGCTCCCTGTGCACGGGGAACAGGTGGGGCAGGAAGAGGCGTCTCCCCCACCCGCCTCTCCCTGCGCGCTGAGCAGGCGGGGCAGAACTCCACAAGAGGCGCGTTTCCCCCCCGTGCCTCTCACTGGTTCGCTGGCTCCCTGCGCACGCAGGAGGTGCTGAGGAGGCGACGGGAACAATGGCGGCACCATGGCTTACTTTTGGGGTACGTCTTACTTCTCACAAAGGTAAAAAAAACCTGCCATGGCTTACTTTATGACTACGTATTAAAAAAGGGGAAACAGGGTATGTCTAGGAACAGAGAGGGGCTTAGAGGAGGGACAAGAGGCAAATCTTTCTTACCGTCAGTTTTGATTGATTTGACTATATCCTTGAAAGTTTTATTGGGCAAGTATAGTTCCATGTCACCCAGACTTCCCTCCAGCTCCTGAACTGTCATCTTCGTGTTTCTGATGCTTTCAACATGCTTCATGGCATCCCGCAGTGCTGGAGGAGGACATGAATGGGAAGGAAGGAAGGAAGGAAGGAAGGAAGGAAGGAAGGAAGGAAGGTAGGAAGGAAGGACGGACTGCCATGAGTCCCCTTATTCACTGTACTGAGTAGCTCAACTCGCCACATTTCTGCACGAGTTTGCCATTTTGTAATTTAAAAAATCCTCATGAAAATCTGTCAGAATTCTGAGAGGTTATGGAGAACTGATTTGAAATTCATGGCATGCTGTACGTTGAAAAAATTATATGAAAATGATGTGCCGTTGGTATTTAAGGCCTAGTAAGTTAGCAAAAATGTGTAAGACGGGTACAAATATCTGTTGGAAATGTAAAGGAAAAAGAAGGCACCTTTCACCATATGTGGTGGACCTGTAAGGTAATAAAAGCATTCTGGGAAATGATGTATAATGAATTGGAAAAAAAAATGTTTAAAATAACCTTTACCAAAAAAGCCAGAGGGTTTTTTATTAGGAATTGTAGGTGCTGAAATTCCAAGGGAGCAGATAATACTTTTCATGTACGTGATGACAGCTGTGTGGATGTTGCTAGCCCAGAGATGGAAAGAAGATAAAGTCCCTACCAGAGAAGAATAGCAGATTAAGTTGATGGACTATGCCAAAATGGCAAAACTGACTGGAAGGCTCAGGAACCAGGAAGACCAAAACTTTAATAAGGGTTGGGAAAAATGTTTAATCTTCCTTGAAGACCGCTGTAAGCAGTTGAAAACATTAGCTGGACTGAAATAACACTTGTAATGTAAAGAGAACTATGGATGCAATGGAGTTATAAATATTTGGATTATTAAAAAAAAAAAGATGCAGTAGAAAAGGTTTAATAATAGAACCCATGGAAGGGAAGGTTGGAAGTCCAGAGATTCATAGGAATCTTGTAACTTTGGAGGTGTTGTGATACGACTGTAAACTTAAATATGTAAAACGAAATAAAAAATATTTTTAAAAATAAAAACTGTCAGCATTATAGTGTGCACTGATTCCATTATAAACACTTTTGTATGAAATTTTGCCTAACACACATATTTTGTGAACAATTCTTCCTATTACAATGCATTTCTGTACATTGTATGAAAAGTTAGACCGCCCTGAGGTAGCCTATTATTCAGGGAAGTGCACACTAGATAGGTTCACGTTAAAAATACTAATCCAGCTGAATTTATCCACCGTCCCCGATTAGAATGCAAAAGGTCCTGCCATTCCCAGACGCCTGGGCTATTCCTGACAGGAGTTCATCACTCAGGTGATGAACGAACTGTCAGTTTCAGTCCTCAAACTTCCTTATTTTTCCCAATTTTAAATTCAGTTCTCCACAGACCCGTAGCATTAGCCCTCAGGAAAAACTGTTGGAATTTCAGTGTGATTGTCTCCTAATAAACACATTTTTTGTATGCTGTACACACTTTGCGAAAGCGGTTTCCCCTAATATACTTCTGTATGCTATATTCTCATTAATGAACGTGTTTTAATGTACAATTTCCCCCTATCATATCCCCCTTTTTGTACATCGGTTCAGTTGAAGAACGGTATCGAAAAATTGAGAGAAATGCACATTTTGGATTGCGGTGTTTCGGCTTGTATATTGGCTGAAGAGGTTTGGGAGTTTCTCATTAAATGCAAAAACAAAACAAAGCAAAACAACCAACCCTCTGAATTTTCTCCTCTGACTCTAGGCTCAGATCACTCACTGCATTGGGCAGAAGAGGAGCAGAGGCTGAGAAACAGGGCCGTTATAAAATCACTGTCAGGGATCTGCCTCCCCTGCCAGTCCAGCTCTGAGTGTTTATAGGGAGCAGCCACCTGTTTTGACTACTGATTCATCTGTGAGTGAAACCAGCAGTTCCTCGGGGGAGAAGCAGTTAGTGGCTGGGAGCCAAGGGGTGCCAGGGGTCCAGAGATTGAGTGAGAGGCCTGGCACCACCCAGCAGGCTCGATCGGAGGGAGAGTCGTCAGGTCCGGCGCAGAGATTACGTAGGAGGAGGAGGAGGCGGCAATTTAGGCTGCCAAGACTGTGGTGTTGGCGCCAAAACCGGAGGGAGGCACTTCCAGATTCTGCTAGTGAGTGAACAGACATGATAAGATTGAGCTCTGCACTGTATATAATTGAGCACTGATTAAAAGAACTAAAAGACAGGTGGCATGGCTCTCTTATTGAACAACCGATAAGGGAAACCTGACAGTTACTGTTGCTGAATGGGAAGCAAAAGGGATGAGGAGGAAGGAGCAGCAAACTGACAGAGCCAAGACTCTCCTCTCCTCGTTTCCCACTTGTTTGTCACCTGCCCCCCCAATGCCAGAGCATTCACAGCCTGCCAACCTCCATGGAGGTTAGGACCAAGTTCACTTTCCCAACTTTCCAAATACTTACCTACGAATTCAAAAAAGTGTGGGGAATTGAACCAAACCTTCAGGAATTCGATCCCATCCAGTCTCCCTAAATCTTCAACGGATTGAGAGAAAAGGGGAAACAAACGGACAAATAAACAAGTGATCACATAGGAAAGGTGCCATTGGGCTGGCATTTGCCACGAAAGGGGATACGGCCCCTTTAAATCAACCACACATCAGCTCACGGCTTTAAAAAAAATAAAATTGTAAATTGCCCCACCTTCAAAATAAAAGGTCTGTGGATTTCCAACAGCCCTTGGCAGGGGAGTGAGAGAAGCTGTACATAAAACATCTAAATACATTACTAAAGGTACACGATGAACACCCCTGTGTTCACGGTGAAAGCGAGGAAAGCTTTTGCATGCATTCTAAACACCCAGAAGCCAGCTGCTACCCTTCTGAAAGGCGAAAGGAAATATGCCAATGGCCAGACAACAATGGTGGCCGCAGACGTTCCCAGCCCCCAGCCAAGGACTGGAGTGACGTCCAAGCATTTGCAGCTGGAAATTGAAGCTGTGTGTTCTGTTCCCACTGAAGATGCCAGGAATCCCAGCGGCAAAGTGATGCTCTATGGCGCGATGAGGATACTGGGCCCTGGAGAAAACGGATGCGCCCCACCCAAAGGGAGGTGCTGTTTGTGCTAGCAAAATGCCCATGATTATGGCAGGCTGAATGGTGAGAGAGCCTGTAGAACAGCCTTTCTCAACCTAGGGTCCCCAGATGTTTTTGGCCTACAACTCCCATCATCCCTAGGTAGCAGGACCAGTGGCCAGGGATGATGGGAGTTGTAGGCCAAAAACATCTGAGGACCCAAGGTTGAGAAAGGACCCTTAGATGGTGCAATGCAGGTGTTGTCCCTCCTGCAACAGTTTACCGTATTTTTTGCTCCATAACACGCACTTTTTTCCTTCTAAAAAGGAAGGGGAAAAGTCTGTGCGCGTTATGGAGCGAATGCATGGTCCCTGGAGCTGAATTGCCCAGGGACCAAAAGAAGATCGAGCTTTTTCTTTTACAAAGAGAGAAGGGGGTGTTGAAAGGCTGCCGCTTTACAGCTGATCAGCAAGAGATCGGGAAGAGAGATAAGGTCGCTGCAGAGAGAAAGAGATCTGGGAAGAGAGATAAGGTCCTCCTGCAGAGGAGTCTGTTGGTTTCCCCAGCGACATGTGACTGGCTGATTAGATAATCTGTTTGGAAACTGTAGAAAGGGCTTTGAGCTGCTCCTTTTGCAGATGGGTCTTTTCTCCTTTGCAAAAGCTGCAGCAGCACAACTTTGAGCTGCTCCTTTTGCAGATGGGTCTTTTCTCCTTTGCAAAAGCTGCAGCAGCACAACTTTGAGCTGCTCCTTTTGCAGATGGGTCTTTTCTCCTTTGCAAAAGCTGCAGCAGCAGCACAACTTTGAGCTGCTCCTTTTGCAAATGTTTCTTTTCTCCTTTGCAAAAGCAGCAGCACAACAACAAGTTTGAGCTGATCCTTTTGCAAATGGGGCTTTTCTTCTTCCAAAAGAAGATGCACAACTTTGAACTGATCCTCAAAAAGGGGGGCTTTCCTCCTCAAAAAACTAGGTGCGCGTTATGGTCCGGTGCGCGTTATGTAGCGAAAAATACGGCACTTATTAAACTTGTATCTGAACTCACATGTGGTCTCCTTTCCACACCTGCTTAGCTACAGCAATTCTGGAGCATCAGAGACTCCTAAGCTATTTACTGGGCCCCCTGCCAATAGTGCTCTCTGTTGTAGGTTTTGTCAACCTAGTCCACTCCTATTTGAACGCCCTTGCTCCCTTCACAGAGTCCTACCCTGCGCTCAGTTTCTTAAGTCTAAAGGGAGAAGATTACATGGAGATAGAACCCTAGGATACTAGCCGGAGAAACAAGGAAATACAACCACGTTGATTGTTCTGTTATGAATAATAATAATAATTATTATTATTTATTATTTATACCCCGCCCATCTGGCTGGGTCTCCCCAGCCACTCTGGGCGGCTTCCAACAGAACATTAAAATGCAATAATCTATTAAGCATTAAAAGCCTCCCTAAACAGGGCTGCCTTCAGATGTCTTCTAAAGTTCTGGTAGTTGTTGTTCTCTTTGACATCTGGTGGGAGGGCGTTCCACGGGGCGGGTGCCACTACCGAGAAGGCCCTCTGCCTGGTTCCCTGTAACTTGGCTTCTCGTAGTGAGGGAACTGCCAGAAGGCCCTTGGCGCTGGACCTCAGTGTCCGGGCAGAATGATGGGGGTGGAGACACTCCTTCAGGTATACTGGACCGAAGCCATTTAGGGCTTTAAAGGTCAGCACCAACACTTTGAATTGTGCTCGGAAACGTACTGGGAGCCAATGTAGGTCTTTCAAGACCGGTGTTATGTGGTCTTGGCGGCCGCTCCCAGTCACCAGTCTAACTGCCGCATTCTGGATTAGTTGTAGTTTCCGGGTCACCTTCAAAGGTAGCCCCACGTAGAGCGCATTGCAGTAGTCCAAGCGGGAGATAACTAGAGCATGCACCACTCTGGCAAGACAGTCCGCGGGCAGGTAGGGTCTCAGCCTGCGTACCAGATGGAGCTGGTAGACTGCTGCCCTGGATACAGAATTAACCTGCGTTTCCATGGACAGCTGTGAGTCCAGAATGACTCCCAGGCTGCGCACCTGGTCCTTCAGGGGCACAGTTATCCCATTCAGGACCAGGGAGTCCTCCACACCTGCCCGCCTCCTGTCCCCCAAAAACAGTACTTCTGTCTTGTTAGGATTCAACCTCAACCCCATGATGTCATGGAGGCCTTTGGGCAAATATAGAAAATTAATTAAAATCTCACCATCAATGGAAACAGATGTCATAGCCAGCTGAAGTTCCTCGGCTGGTAGTCGGATACCCAGGATTTCTAGGGCAACAGGCAGCTGTTCTTTCTTAATCTTCTCTTTGCAGAGCTCGCTGATTGTATCAAAAGCCTTCTGTAAAGCTTGCAGAGCAAAGCGCCAAGAGCGTTCATTTTTACGCCCGTTCCCATTTCACCACCGGCAATCGGGAGACAACCGTAAGGTGATTTGCAACAGGCTGGTTTTAGGCAGCGAGAACTGGGAGGGGACGCATCCTTGAAAGGCGAACAGCTGGCATTAACCCCCATTTGAGCAAACAAGAGGGGGTGGCAAATGATGGAACTCACCAGGGGTGATAAAGTAATCGTGTGATGCAGGGAAGACTGACCTCACAGGGGCAGAGGTGGTGGAAAAGCCGAGAGGGGAGAAACTCACATGAAAAGACCAGCGGTTGCAAGCCGCAGGGTGCAACCCTGTGGCAGAGCATGCCTGTATCACCCTGGAGGATACGGAGGGATGCAAGGATGGAAGAGCCAGTCTCAACACACCCACACACCCCTCCCATGCATCAGACCACAGGTCACAATTTCTCAGAAGCATGTATTTCTACTTCTGCACACTGATTATTGCAATAAAGTTACATGAATCTACGGTAAGATAACAATAGGGGCAAGGTATGACTTCCCTTAGGGACGCGGGTGGCGCTGTGGTCTAAACCACTGAGCCTAGGGCTTGCCGATCAGAAGGTCAGCGGTTCGAATCCCCGCGACGGGGTGAGCTCCTGTTGTTCGGTCCCTGCTCCTGCCAACCTAGCAGTTCGAAAGCACGTCAAAGTGCAAGTAGATAAATAGGTACCGCTCCGGCGGGAAGGTAAACGCCGTTTCCGTGCGCTGCTCTGGTTCGCCAGGAGCGGCTTAGTCATGCTGGCCACATGACCTGGAAGCTGTACGCCGGCTCCCTCGGCCAATAAATCGAGATGAGCGCCGCAACCCCAGAGTCGGACACAACTGGACCTAATGGTCAGGGGTCCCTTTACCTTTACCTTATGACTTCCCTTCTGTTGTAAATGTTGGAATCCCGGAAGCCAAGACCCAATTTGGGGGCAAACACTCTTTGTAAGCCGAGGTGCTACTGTATTATTATTATTAATAATAATAATAATAATAATAATAATAACCCCTTCCGCCATCTGCACATTCACTCAACATTTTCAGATGCACTGACGTATTGTTGGGCAATCAAGATATTGTTTTCTGTGGTCTTACCAGCAAATTCTGAGAGAGACTGCGTACCAGTTATACTCCTAATAATCTCATCAAAAGCTACAGTCCCGTCTCCTGTAAGGAACAGAATAGCAGAGAAGTTGAGGGGGATAACTTATACCTATGTGTGGGAAATCTTGTTCTCATTTATTCATTTATTTCATAAAATTTATATACCGCTTGATTTCTTTAAAAAAAACACACACACACACACACACACAAATGCCCCAAAAGCAGTTCAGAAAAAGAAAACAGCAAAACAATAAAAGCATCAGTTAAGACCAATTAAAAACAGCTATTTAAAACATTATAATAGTAATTAAAACCAACAGTATGCTAAAAGAAGATTAAAACACATGTAAACATTCTACATACTGTATCTGGGCAGGCTTGTCCAAAAAATAAGGCGTTTAGGAGGCACCGAAAAGAGTACAATGGTGTCAAAAGGAAGGCGTTTCAAAAAGTAGGTGCTGTCAGACTAAAAGATTGATTTCTTATAAATGTGGAACGAGTATTATGTGGCAGCTGTAGCAGCCAGAGTTCTGCAGTTCGAAGAGTGGGCCTTTTTGGGAGTTAAGGCGATCTTGCAAATGTTTCTGCAATCAGTCTTGGCGCCAAAAAATGATCAACTGATTATTATTATTATTATTATTATTAATCCTGCTCTTCAGCCAAAAAGGCTCCTTGAGCAGCTTACAAATCACTTTTCTCCCTGACATCCAGTTTTCCGTGTGAATGACGCTATGGTAGACATTCGGTTTTTGCATGCCTGCTGCAGTTGTACAGCCCAAGTTAACTGTCTCAGTGCGATCCCAGACTTAGGTGTGGGACTTGGTAGGAACTCAATACTCTAAGCGTGTTTAATGTCTAATGTGTATGAGAGTGGGGTGGGGGGGTAGGGAGAAGGGTAATGTGACATACTCAGGGCTGGATTTAGGTTTGAGGAGGCCCTAAGCTACTGAAGGTAATGGGGCCCTTTATATGTCCAGCTGTCCTTTGTCAACAACAAATTGCCGCTGTTTTTTGTGTTGAATATATGCTATGTCAGGCACCAGCAACCTCCGGCCCATGAGCCGGATCCGGCCCACGGAAGCCGTTTAACTGGCCCATGAGCCGCCCACTCACCGAGCTGCCTGCTTGGCAAGTCCCCAGCACGCTGTGCTTAATCGGCGCAGCGCGTCGTGGGGACTCGCTGAGTGGTGCCAGAAATGGCGTCTGCGCATGTCCGTGATGCTGGAAACTACATCTGCGCGTTTTTTGGCGTCCGGACATGCGCAGACGTGATTACCGGCGTTGCGCTGCCAATGTCTGGCCCACGGATAATTGTCAGTGGGAATGATCCGGCCCATGGCCGGAAAACCTTGCCGACCCCTGTGCTATATGGTAATTTATGGACCTAATAGGTATCTAAAGCCATTTGCACATGTTGCCATGCGACCAGTCCATGCAGAATGCAGGCACCCTATATAAAGAAATGAGCAAAGCAGTGATATTTTAGGGAGCAGGCTAGCAGGCGGGACCCATTACTTACATCACAGGTGCCTACACAACACGAAACACTGTTGCTGTATGTAGGTTTTATTTTATTGGTTTTTTTATGTTATATTTTGGAAAAGTACACCCAGGGTTTTTTTCCTTTAAATTTTTTGGGGGCCCCCAAAAGAGTGGGGCCCTAAGCTATAGCTTGTTTAGCTTATATATAAATCTGGCACTGGGCACTAATGGCAATGTGGTTCATTAAAGCAGCGAGGAAAAGGGAGGGGAAATGACAGTCCTTGCCCACAGGCTTACAATGCAAAAAGACACAACATGGCCCCAAGCAAGTGTCCTGATCTCACCTGTGACTGGAACTGAGTGGAGCAGCTGCTGGAGTTCCTCTGGTGTCAATTTGATGCCCACATTGGCCAAGGCTTTGGGCAGCTCATCCACCTTGACTTGGTCACCTCTGGTGTTACTCATGGCATTCATAGTATCCTTCAGCACTGCCAAGGGCAGGAGGGACGAAGACGCAGTTGGTCATTTTTCATTCATTTGGAAGCAAGCCTAAAACTATGGCTAACAAAGGATCTCCTCCCTGCAGGTGGAAAAGTAGTCTGGCCATTTATTGGCAGGAAAGGGTTAAGCACCCACACACTTGACTAACTCTCAACCTCCTATGGCTGATTTGCATTTTATAAAGTCAACTATCAGGGCAAGGAATCACAGAACTGAGCATCAGCTTTGAGCTTGAGATTGCTAGGGAATGAAGACGAAAACACGTTTTCTAGGAAAGTCGTCCCCAAACCTCCTGCCCCCCCCCCAATGTTTTGGACTACAACTCCCATCAGCTCCAGCCAAGGGGCAGGGATGATAGGAGTTGTATTCTGGAAGGTACCAGGTTTGGCAAGGCTGCTCTGGAACCTGATGAAAGGTTCTAGGTACCGCAACAAGGAAAGATCTCTCAGTTGGCACCAGGGTGGATAAAAATCAATGATTTTTTTGATTTAAATTGGATTTTTTTTTTTGATTTAAATTGGATTTTTTTTATTTAAATCGGATTTTTTTGATTCAAATTGGATTTTTAAAATAAAATGCTTTTGGAGGAAAAATCTTTCTAAATATAGTCTTCTACTTAAGTTACATTGTAGTCCAAAGGCTATTCATCAGGAAATAAGGGTTTGTTTTAAGTTTATCAAGTGTGCTAAAACTCAGTCTAAGTTTTTTTTTAAATGTTTAACCACATCAGTTAACAAACATGGATACATATGCTATCATGTTATTGTTTTAGTTAAATAAATTGTTTCAATGGTTATTAAGGAAATGATTATTTTTCTCCTTCCAATAAAGTACAGCAGAAAAGTTGTCCAAATAGAAACAGTTAACTTATTAAACCTCACCATAATTTCATAATTATCTGTCTATGTATTTCTAGTAGTATAACCAAATCAGTAATTTTTGATATAACTGTAAAAACTACTCTGAAAATTTATTATTCCAAAAATGAAACCTTCATATGGTTGTAAATATTAAGATTATACCAGCAAGAGTGTGTCTTTCTGTAAAAAAAAAATATTTAAATCAAGTCTTACTGACTAGTGATTTAAATCAAGCCTTACGACTAGTGATTTAAATCGTGATTTAAATCAATTTGATTTAAATCAAACCCACCCCTGATTGGCACAGAGCCATAAAATAAATGGCTGGTTTGCCCTTCCTTACCAGTTGCTTCCAGGAGTTTTGGTAGGAGCGCATAAACCCTCATGAATTCTCTGAAATCCACCCTGCCGTGACCTGAAAGGCAAAGTGTAAATCAGAAAAAAATAGAGCAAATCATCCCAGCCTGTACCAACCTAATGAAGATTTGGCCCCTGCACTACTGTCTTTTTCTTCAAGCAAAAAGGTCTGCAAGAGACTGTTCAAAAGAGAGCGGCACCTTCCCACCCAGACCCCACCCAGAAGTCTTACTGTCGACTTGGGCTGTCTTCATCACTTCCTGCAGTAATTCATTGGCCTCTGGAAGATCCAGGGTGTTCAGGGTGGACTCAAGAGCGTGGAGATTAAAATGGTCGCCCTTGAGCTTGTTCAGAGCCATACAGGTGAGTTGAAGTTCTATAAAAAACAACAACACTCCAAAGTCAACATGACATGACAGAACAGCCCAGCACAATGAGGCCACAAAAATTAGATTTCCCTTGTTCATATATTTATAACAAACAAAAAAAGAGGGTCACTACAACGGCTATTAGCCATGATAATTTTAAAAAGTGGAGCATCTGGTTTAGAGGCACTCTACCTCCTGCCAACTTAGCAGTTCGAAAGCACGTCAAAGTGCAAGTAGATAAATAGGTACCGCTGCAGCGGGAAGGTAAACAGCATTTCCGTGTGCTGCTCTGGTTCGCCAGAAGTGGTTTAGTCATGCTGGCCACATGACCTGGAAGCTGTACGCCGGCTCTCAGCCAATAAAGCGAGATGAGCACCGCAACCCCAGAGTCGGTCACGACTGGACCTAATGGTCAGGGGTCGCTTTACCTTTTTTTACCTCTGAATACCAGATGCCAGAGACAAAAAGCATGGGGTGGCTGCTCTGCTGCACTCTACTTATGAGCTTTCCAGAGGCATCTAGGCCAGGTCATAGCCAACGGGGTTTTTTTCTGTGAGAAGATAAATGAGTGTTGTTGTCCAGCCTCCACCTCTTCCCTGGCGCCCTCCAGAACTTGGCGCCCTGGTGCCCCGCACCACTAGCCTCTATGGGTAAGACGCCCCTGCTCACAAAACATGTAAATGAACTGTGAAAAAGACTATGAATCGAAAGCGGAGAAGACATGTGCTTTCCCCCATTCATTTGTTTTGTAACACAAGAAAATATTTAATAAAAAACTTGAAAAAAGAAAGAAAGCCATAGCCAAGGTCCTATAACTAAGGACATTCTTACTTAAACAGGCACATATATTTCTATGAGTGTTTTAAAATAAATGAAAAGAAGAGAAAACCAATCACAATCTTAGCACCTTGCACCTGTGAGTCTTCAAAGCCAAATTAGCTATTTTCAGACACGTCTTTGCTTACCTGGATGAGTAATAAAAGTGCCAGTATAGGTTGTTCCTTTGAAGAAGTCCTTCAGACTCACTGTCCTTTTGCCTGAAAGTGGGGGGTGGGTGAAATTTACAAAAATATTCCTTGTCCACTCTCCTGGAGGCAATTCCTATTTGCCATAAACAACCAGGCGAGTGGCTATTTGCATGTCTTTCTTAACGGCACTAGTGTACTCTTCCATAACACAAGACAAAAAGACGGTTGTTCTAGGAGCAATGGGATGGCCCCTTTTGCAATTGAATTGAATTCTAGGGCCTTTCCAAGCCAGCCTCAACTCGCAAACCCCCCTACTGGCCACAAAAGGTACTTACCATCAACATTGCAAAAGGCCAACGCATCCGATGCGTCTTTTTGGGACAAGAATATGTTGAAGCTGTTCAGGACCACCTGCAACCCTTCCATGCCTATCTTCCCATTTTCCACCTTGGCAAGGGATTCAAAACCATCATTCAAGGCTGCAGGGTTCAAGAGGAAGGGAAGAGATCGGGCAGGCAGCAACCCAGAGAGCAGGTTAAGATAGGTGACAAAGCTATATCTACAGGGCATAGATCTACACCACAATGCTAGCTGATGGTAGCTTGAAGTAGCTTTAGGTTCAACAGCCATTCTCCTTCCCTTGGGTCCTGAACACTGCCAGGAACTCTTGATTAGTGAATATATTTGATGCCAAATTATTCCCCAGCACTCTTTCCCACACACAACACCCATAAGCCTCTGGGTGGGAGCCATGACACTTAGTGTAAACCTGAGGTAACCAGCCTGTGGTCCTCCAACATCACTGATGGTCAGGGATGATGTGAACAGACCTGAAGGACAAATTCCTCCCTGGCCCCAAATACTGCAACTGATTGTAATCCGCCCCCATTGCTCATCCCGGACGCTTGAGGTCCAGCTCCGAGGGCCTTCTGGCGGTTCCCTCACTGTGAGAAGTGAGGTTACAGGGAACCAGGCAGAGGGCCTTCTCGGTAGTGGCACCCGCCCTGTGGAACGCCGTCCCATCAGATGTCAAGGAAATAAACAACTCTCTGACTTTTAGAAGGCATCTGAAGGCAGCCGTGTTTAGGGAACTTTTTAATGCTTGATGTTTTATCGTGTTTTTAATATTTTGTTGGGAGCCGCCCAGAGTGGCTGGGGAAACCCAGCCAGATGGGCAGGGTATAAATAATAAATTATTATTATCATCATCCATAGCAAGGTCAGAAAACAAACACCACCCAGTGATGGGCAGGAGCCAGCCTACAGTAACTATAAAGAGGGTAGGTGGGAGATCCAGGAAGTCCAAAGTGCCAGGTATGAGGCTGGCACTCTTTACTCTGGGAATAGACCTGAGTGAAGTTCTTGAGCATAGCTGTCAACTTTCGGATTTGAAAATAAGGGATTTTTTCAAACTTTCGGATTTGAAAATAAGGGGTGCCGCGAGGGCGGTACAATGGCACCAAGTAGCCTCACCACCCTGCGCTCCAGAGGCTGCGCCAGAATGGGTGAGCGAAAGAGCGAGCGCATAGACGGCAGGCAGGCTGTCTGTCTGGTTGGGCGTGAGGGTCTGGCTGCACAAGGCATGCAAGCTCCGCCCCCAGTCGGTCTCAGACTCCTTATTGGCAGCCGAGCAACGCAGCTGAGGAGCCTCCCTGGCCGGCAGGGAGGGAGAGGAGCTGCTTCCTTTGAAATCCGGGAAATGTAAGGGATATCAACAATCTGGGATAGCAGCGGGAAACGGCATTGGAATAAGGGAGTTTCCCGCAAAAAAAGGGAGGGTTGACAGCTATGTCCTTGAGGGAACCAGTTAGGCCTACCCCGCAAAGTGCCCACCCTTTGGTCTGGCCGCTATTGGCCAACTCAAATGTTCCCTGGATGGGTGGAGAGGGTACTCTGCCTCCCCTTGTCTCGGGACCCAGCAAGAGACACTGCAGGAGCAGAAGGATGCCGCTGCGCTGCAATGTCGCCCACCATCGATGGTAAGCGGTACTGCGGGCCCAGGCTCCATGACCCGCCACTGTGCCTTATGCATTAAACGACCGCTTGTGACAACATTCTTACCTGCCGCTGTTTTGATTTGATCATTCCTCGTCAAAACCCTCAAGAAATTAATGAAATGTGGCTGCCCAGCTTCTGCAAGTTACAATGGTGGTAAGAAGGGGGTCAGTTGAAAACGTTGCCATAATAGTAATCCATAATTATTGAGAGCCAGTGTGCTGTAGTGGTTGAGAGCGGTGGACTCGTAATCCGGTGAACCAGGTTCGTGTCTCCGCTCCTCCACATGCAGCTTCTGAGTGACCTTGGGCTAGTCCCACTTCTCTGAAGTCTCTCAGCCCCACTCACCTCACAGAGTGTTTGTTGTGGGGGAGGAAGGGAAAGGAGAATGTTAGCCGATTTGAGACTCCTTCGGGTAGTGATAAAGCGGGATATCAAATCCAAACTCTTCTATAATTGCCCTCCAAAAAAGAGGCAAAACAGATGGAGGCTCTGCAATACTTGAAAGAGATGCCCACAATACAGTTATACCTTAGTTCTCGAACGGCATAGTTGACAAACAAATCGGCTCCCGAATGCCGCAAACCTGGAAGTACGGTAAGTGTTTCGGTTTTCAAACGTTTTTCGGATGCCGAATGTCCGACGCAGCTTCCGCTTGAGTGCAAGAAGCCAATCAGAAGCTGCGCCTTGGTTTTCAAACAGTTTTGGGGGTCGAATAGACTTCCAGAATGGATTAAGTTCAAGAACCAAGGTTCCACTGTATTACTACTGCTATTATTCATTAAATTTACATACAGGGCAGTTTACAGTATACAAATATGAAATATATAACGTAACAAACAAACAAACAAGCACCAAACCCTCCCCCACAGACACATTTGAAAGGCCATAGATTGTTTTAATGCCCGCAACACCTTTATATTTAGTGTAATTAATAAGTTAACCGATTCCTGAAAGAATATTAACTCCTGATACATCCTTTGTCTTACCAACTTTGTTTTGTAAATAAAACCTTTCTCATTTGTTCAACTTCTGCCTAAGACTCCAAATCACTAAGTTTTCCCTCGCATAAGATCCCAAAGACAACCTGTGGCCATTTGGAAATTTAATTAATTGGTGTAACACTCGGTGGGTTTGCTACAGGTCTAATTGGGGGCACTTAGCAGTGTGACCTGCTACAGAGACCACCACCTTGAAGAAGGGAAACATTCCCTTAGAACGGGGTGGGCAACCTAAGGCCTGTGGGCTGGATGCGGCCCAATTGCCTTCTAAATCCGGCCCACGGATGGTCCGGGAATCAGCATGTTTTTACATGAGTAGAATGTGTGATTTTATTTAAAATGCATCTCTGGGTTATTTGTGGGGCCTGCCTGGTGTTTTTACATGAGTAGAATGTGTGTTTTTATTTAAAATGCATCTCTGGGTTATTTGTGGGGCATAGTAATTCGTTCATTTCCCCCCAAAAAATATAGTCCGGCCCACCACATGGTCTGAGGGACAGTGGACCGGCCCACGGCTGAAAAAGGTTACTGACCCCTGCCTTAGAAGGACCCTACACATATGTAGAAACCTCCAGCTTTTGCACGGATGAAAGGAAACCTACCGTGCAGAGGTCAATGATCCTATCTGTTCCTCCACCGACTTTTATTATTATTATTATTATTAATTATTATTTATTGAATTTATATACCGCCCTATACCTGGAGGTTTCAGGGTAGTTCACAGAATAAAATCAAGATATAAAAACACAAAATACATAACAAAAATAAAAGCAACAACCCAACAGCCTCTCCCCAAACAAACAAAAACACACATTTTAAAAGGGCATAGCATGTCAATCAGATCAACGAAGGGCCTGGTTAAAAAGGACCGTTTTTGCCTGGCGCCTAAAGGTGTATAATGAAGGCGCCAGGCGAACCTCCCTGGGGAGAGCATTCCAGACGGGGAGCCACTGCAGAGAAGGCCCCGTTCTCGTGTTACCACCCTCCGGACCTCTTGAGGAGGAGGCACACGAAGGAGGGCCTCAGAAGATGATCTCAGGGTCCGGGTAGGTTAATATGGAAAGAGGCAGTCCTTGAGCTATTGCGGTCCTGAGCCGTTTAAGGCTTTATAGGTCAAAACCAGCACTTTGAATTGGGCCCGGAAACTAATCGGTAGCCAGTGCAATTGGACTAGGATCGGTTTAATAAGCTCAAACCATCTTGCTCTGGTGAGCAACCTGGCCGCTGAATTCTGCAGCAGCTGAGGTTTCCGTAACGTCTTCAGAGGCAGACCTATGCATGACCCACTTTTGTCTCTAGACTTGCCCACACTGACATGAACCTGCCAGAAGGCTACCCACAAGGCAAGGCGGCCCCTTGGCTGAGAAAGATTCTTGACCCCCCCCCCCCCCGGAACAGATAGTTACTGGGAGGCGATTTTCACACAAATTATCTACAATGGCTAGCCCCTTCCTTCCGGTTAGACCACTTACCCGACATACGTACCGCCTTCAGCACCTGAGCAATCAACCTGTTAGTTATGCGCAGGTTCAAGCGGCTGGTGGTGTCCTCCACAGCCGGCGACACCCCCACGCTGTGCTCTTTTATTAACTTGAGAGCACAGATGTTCTCCATGACGCCTGCAGAAGGGAACATCATCAGCAACATTTAAAAGATAGGATAAGATAAGATAAGATTTCTTTATTGTACAAGTACAAGTGGAGGAATTAAAGAACCTTATAATGAGGGTGAAAGAGGAGAGCGCAAAATACGGTCTGAAGCTCAACATCAAAAAAACTAAGATCATGGCCACTGGTCCCATCACCTCCTGGCAACTAGAAGGGGAAGAAATGGAGGCAGTGAGAGATTTCACTTTCTTGGGTTCCATGATCACTGCAGATGGTGACAGCAGTCACGAAATTAGAAGACACCTGCTTCTTGGGAGAAAAGCAATGACAAACCTAGACAGCATCTTAAAAAGCAAAGACATCACCTTGCCAACAAAGGTCCGTATAGTTAAAGCTATGGTTTTCCCAGTAGTAATGTACGGAAGTGAGAGCTGGACCATAAAGAAGGCTGGTCGCCGAAGAATTGATGCTTTTGAATTATGGTGCTGGAGGAGACTCTTGAGAGTCCCATGGACTGCAAGAAGATCAAACCTATCCATTCTTAAAGAAATCAGCCCTGAGTGCTCACTAGAAGGACAGATCCTGAAGCTGAGGCTCCAGTACTTGGGCCACCTCCTGAGAAGAGAAGACTCCCTAGAAAAGACCCTGATCTTGGGAAAGATGGAGGGCACAAGGAGAAGGGGACGACAGAGGACGAGATGGTTGGACAGTGTTCTCGAAGCTACTAACATGAGTTAGGCCAAACTGCAAGAGGGAGTGAAGGATAGGCGTGCCTGGCGTGCTCTGGTCCATGGGGTCACGAAGAGTCGGACACGACTGAACAACTGAACAACAACAACAAGTACAACGTTGTACAAGTGCAACGAAATTGAATGCCATCCCATAAAAACAAAACAAAAAAAGCACAAAAAACAAAAAAACCCCCACATTTTCAGCCACGGGAACTGTATAATTCTTCCAAAGATGGGAGAGGATGATCAATAATCTTTCAGGCTGTGGTTATGACCTTCTGGAGTACAGGTACCTTCCTCCAGTGAAGGTTCTCGCTCGGAGACACCCTTTGCGGCCCACTTGCCGAGGAAAAACCCACCCTGCATCAGGGGGGGCTGCGGGGTCAAGTCAGTAATAACTTACAAGGCGACAGCAAAGTTTACTCTTAGTTCAAAGAAAGAAAAACAGCTTAGGCCTAGTGAGCACAGCAACTCTTCCCAGTCTTTAGCATATGCGGCGCCGGGGTACAAAGAACTGCCCAGCGCCCCCAATTTGGGGGGGGCAGGCCAAAGTTGTTGAGCTTTTTTGGGGGGGAGCACGCAACTGTCTCCCATGCCGCTGCGGGTAGAGGGAGGAGAGCAATATGGGTGGCAGGCAAACAACTCTCTCCCATGCTGCTGCGAGAGGAGAGCATTTCCTGCAGAGGCTTGGGAGGGAAGCTGTGTGTGCGCTGGGCGGGCCTCTCGCCGGCCTGCCAATCCCAGGCACGCAGAAGGGCTGAGCCGGCTGGCTGCCTCATCGCCCGCAGCAGAAAAGCCTGCGGTGCTCTGACGGGCTCTGCTCCGCTCGGCAACGGCTGTTGGCTGGCCTGGCTCTTCAATCCCCGGACTCCAAATCTCGGCCCCGGACTCTTGGCCCAGCGCCCCTGAGAGCCCGGCACCCGGGTGCCCCGCACCCCTGGCGCCTATGGGTAAGCAGGCCCTGCTTCCCAGTAGATCTTGCCCCGATGATGTGGTTGCAACGACTGAAGATCCCCGCCTCCCAACAGATCCCAAAGTCTCATCCCCCTCCCCAGTTCCTTCCTAAGCAATCTGAGACTCTGGAGCCAGCCTTGTCTGTTTTTGCTCCACCCTCTTCATACCTCTTCTGGTTCTGGGAGACTGGGGGAGGGAGGGATCTGGTCACAGCAGGAGGGGGAGACCCCTGACTTCTTCAGCACCCTGCTTCATCTCTGCCTCTTGCCCCCACTCCCCTCCAGCCTCTGCTTCTGCCTCTGGTTCTGGACTGCTCTCTGCCACAGCCTCTTCCTGCTCTCTAAACCCTGTCGCCTTTGTGATGATGTAGCATTGCTCTGCTGGGAGCTTTAGGTGGGGGGGGGGGAATGGTGGCTTCTATCAGTGGTGCACTGCAGTGAATGTACTGCCATGCAAAATTTGTCCATATATATATATAAAGTGTGAGGGAGAAGGTTAGACTAGAAGCCTTCTCCCTGACCTGCTGCTTTTTATGTGGATGAGTTTCTTCACCTGCCCCAAATGGAGGTGCATCCAATCAGAACGATGAAGGGCTAGCCCAGGCATAGGCAAACTCGGCCCTCCAGATGTTTTGGGACTACAACTCCCATCATCCCTAGCTAGCAGGACCAGTGGTCAGGGATGATGGGAATTGTAGTCTCAAAACATCTGGAGGGCCAAGTTTGCCTATGCCTGGGCTAGCCCTACCATTAGGCGGATTAGGGCAGTTGCCTCAGGTGGCAAACTGTAGCAAGCAAGGAGTGGTGGTGAGGTGCTGGGTTAGAGCTGTGTGAGCGACATGCGCCCACAAAGTTAGCCTGCTGCCATGAGATTCTGTGCAGGGCAGTGTGTCCCATCACTAATGTTGAAGTAAGAGTCAGCTGTCAGTTTGGTTGGCTTTTGTACATGGAATGGAAGGCGGAACCTGGTCTTTTGCCTCAGACAGCAAAACATTTTGGGCTGGTCCAGATGTGCCTTCTCTAGTTTTTTAAAAATATAATTTTTATTAAATTTTCTGTTTTACAATTTAGAATATTCACTTAGACAACCTTAAAATATCAATAACTCCCCTTCTTCTCTTTCCATGGTTCATTTTGCATAGCATAAATCCCTGCATATTTTATACAGTATAAACTAAACCATTCAGAATTCCATTATTACTTTCATCAAAACTTATTTACACTGTTGAATTTATCTTAATGCTGCCAACATTTTCAGATGTACACAATTTCCCCCCATATAATCAATAAACATTTTCCAATTTTCTTTAAACGAATGTTCTTCTTGTTCTCTTATTCTAGAAGTTAGATCCGCAAGCTGCGCATATTCCACCAGTTTAAATTGCCATTTTCCTTTGGATAGGACCTCGCTCATTTTCCAGTTTAGGGCTAATAAAACATGGTCCACCGTAGTGGCAAACATAAATAATCTTATTTGACACCTGGACTCCAGATAATTCCATCAGATAATTATTCCATCAGAATTATCCCCAACCAAATGGACTCTGGTTTTTTTTGGGAAAGCTGCGTTAAAACATTTTTTTCGATTCATTATAAATCATTTCCCAATACTCTTTTACCCTTTTACAGGTCCACCACATATGAAAGAACAAACGTTCTAAGATGTGCCTTCTCTACACACATTTGTGTATGCCCAAAATCTTACCTGAAAAATTTGCAAACCGCCTGATTGTCTTCATTGCTGTGGCCAGTTCCTTGGGATCCACAGTCCCATCAGCTACAGAAGCAGCAGAGCAGTTAAGGAATCGTTAAGAGAGAGAACAAACAGTGTCATGCAATCCACCTCCGTCTTCTGAGACGATAGCCTATATCGCAAGCATTCCCAGCAGATGCCTGGTAAACCTCCCTCTTTTGAGGACGGAATTCCCCCACCAAACATGGTTTCCCAAACGCATGGTCAAAAAGATGTGTATCATGAGAACTAGTCTAGCGTTCTGGCTAAGTTCATGAGTGATCTGATAAATCCCATGTTAAGAAGGGCCTTCACATTAGCACGTTTCCACGCCATCCCGACAGCATTCCTACAGGGTGTATTTTCCAATACTCCACTGGATCTTCGACTCTGCCCATGCAACAAGGGAAAGATAGAGGACTTTATCCATTTTTTCTTCCACTGCTCTCTATATGTTACAGTTAGACCCAGGCTTTTCCTCTTAATCCCACCGACCATCGCCCGGGACGACGACCGCATGAAATACTTATTGGCAGACGCCAATCCCCTGGTCACACGCGGTGTGGCTATCTACATTTTACAGGCACTGAAACTCAGGGCCACCTTCTCGGCTAACTTGCCATAGACCTAGCCCTCTGTAACTTCCTGACATAGTCACTGTCGACATGCCCTGTTATTGCTTCTTATTTTATCTGTTTTACTCAGCATGATTTTACACTTAAAGTTTTTAAATGTATTTGTACAAAATGTACCTGTTGTATTTTATGTACATTCGTGACAGGTTTCCGCCTGGTTTCGCATTATGTGCTATGGCCATATGGCTAATGCAATAAATAATATTTGATTTGATTTGCTAAGTTCATGCGTTATGAGCTAGCAAATGCACAGCTCTCCCATCTCAGCCACGAACTCTTCGGCTTCTTATCTGTAATATGGAGAGAATCACGCTGCCCTACCTTCAATGGTTGTCATAGGCACAAGGTGATAATGTTTCTGGAATATTATGACCAGCCTAAAGCACCGTAACACATAAAGTAAGGTAAAGGGATCCCTGACCATTAGGTCCAGTCGCGGACGACTCTGGGGTTGCGGCGCTCATCTCGCTTTAGTAGCCAAGGTCATGTGGCCAGCATGACTAAGCGGCTTCTGGCGAACCAGAGCAGCGCACAGAAACGCCGTTTACCTTCCCGCCGGAGCGGTACCTATTTATCTACTTGCACTTTGGCGTGCTTTCGAACTGCTAGGTTGGCAGGAGCAGGGACCGAGCAATGGGAGCTTACCCCGTCGCAGGGATTCGAACTGCTGACCTTCTGATCGGCAAGCCCTAGGCTCTGTGGTTTAACCCACAGCGCCACCCGCGTCCCAACACATAAAGTACCCACCCACTAAAGATTGTGTCCCTGCATCTCACTCCTCTTGCCTCATTTCACAATCAGCCTCCATTGGGGCTGGATCTATACAGTTGTTGTTTTTTTAACGCTACAGAAAAACACGTTATAAAAGCTCTTAATGGAAAATCCCATTGGTGACTGATCACTGCTCTATAGCGCCACCTGGTATCACATGTTTATAACACATCCTATATAATAAAGTTGCTGTGTCCCTGCGTCCAGTCCGTGTGTCACGGAATTGCGCTACTGCGCATGTCCGTGTACCACACGGACGCAGGGATTGGAGCGGGCGGAGAGGGGGGCGTGTCCGCGAGGCAGCGGCGGCGCACGCGCGTTGTCAGTTGCGCCAGCGCCGCTGCCTCGCACGTACGCAGAGGCAGAGCCCAATCCCCGCTACCGCCGCCGCTGCAGCCGCCCCCGGGGAAAAAGAAGAAGGGGGAGGGAGCCCCTCTCCACCCCCCAGCGGCCGCTGTTCTGCCTCCTCCTGCCTCCTCCTCCTCTAGCGCCCGTTATGTAACGGGCTAACTTCAACTAGTAACGATATAATTGACAAGTGTAGCTGAGTCCTGGGGTGGTTAATTCTATCACAACAGCCTTGGGTGCGATGGGCGTGCCATGCGTGATACGGCAATGTGGCGTAATTACTTGCCCTCCGAGAGGCTACCTACTGCACCTCTGTAGGTGTCAAAGTTCTACGTTAGCCTCCTTCCAGCGATCACTCACGCTAAAGCCTAGAAGGTAAGGTAAAGGGACCCCTGACCATTAGGTCCAGTCGTGACCGACTCTGAGGTTGCGGCGCTCATCTCACGTTATTGGCCAAGGGAGCCAGCGTACAGCTTCCAGGTCATGTGGCCAGCATGACTAAGCCGCTTCTGGCGAACCAGAGCAGCGCACGGAAACGCCGTTTACCTTCCCGCTGCAGCGGTACCTATTTATCTACTTGCACTTTGACGTGCTTTCGAACTGCTAGGTTGGCAGGAGCAGGGACCAAGCCTAGAAGGAAAGGGCGTCTAATATTTATTTTCTGTTCTCTGTAATTGTACCAGAACATCTCAACTGGGTGCAAGCATGATCAGGTCACAAGTGGCTTGGTGTGGCGACGGTCAATACCTTACTGGCCTTCCACCCACCTCAGAGTCAGAGGCAGCCAAGAAGAGAGGTAGAGAGGAAGGGAAAATCACAGTGGGAAGATGGACTTAGAATAGACTCATAGAGTTGGAAGAGACCACAAGGGCCATCCAGTCCAACCCCCTGCCAAGCAGGACTTAGGAAGGGAAGAAGCAGCAGACAGAGCCCAGTCTCAGGCCAGAGCCTGGTCCAGTTCTCATCCCTAACAATTCCTCTTACTGAGAGGAGGACACCTGTTGGCGAGCCAGGAACATTTGTAGGGAAGCTGTATGGGTTGAGGAAAGCACAAGGGGTCTCATTATAAAGATTAACGCAGCCTTTCTCAAGGTTAGGTCCTCAGATGTTGCTGGACTACAACTCCCATCACCCCTGACCGCTGGTCCTGCTAGCTAGGGATGATGGGAGTTGTAGTCCAACAACATCTGAGGACCTAACCTTGAGTATGGCTGGATTATCGTAAAGATACTAAAGATGGCCTGGAGTCCTTATGCTATTATATCTTCAGGAAAGCTCCAGGGATGAGCAGGGCTTCTTGGCTGGGCAGAAAGAAGGACCCAACCCTTCTGTTCTCTGACGAAAGGGGAAAGAGGCTTGGGCTCTGAAGGTTTATCGGATTACCGTGGCTGGCTGACCATCTTCCAGGGATTCTTTTGCTGCGATTCCTGCATTGCAGGGGGTGAGTCTAGATGGCTCTTTGGGTCCCCTTCCAGCTCTACAGTTCTATGATTCTACGATCCCCCAAAGAGGACCAACTTATTCGACAGCGTTTATGTCACGCAGCTCCGCCAATCAGAAGCGGGCCCATCAATCAAAGTTAAAACTTGCAGCCCTGCGTCCTGCCCCACCCGCAAGCCACATATAAAAAATGTCACATGTGAAGTAGCTTTCAAAGTATAGACGTACCTTGGATCCCAAACTCAGAGGTTTAGGCTCCCGAACACCGCAAACCTGGAAGTGAGTGTTCTGGTTTGCAAACGTTTTTTGGAACACGAATGTCCGACGGGGCTTCCTCGGCTTCCGATTGGCTGCAGGAGCTTCCTGCAGCCAATCGGAAGCCACGCTTTGGTTTCCAAATGTTTTGGAAACGGACTTTCGGAACGGGTTCCGTTCGACTTCCAAGGTACGACTGTACTGAAAGAGGAAGGAATTGTTCTCGCGCCTGCTCTCCCAGATTCGGGTCCTGCAAACTCGGGACGTGCTTGGCAAAATGAGTAACATGTGTAGGAATGAATGCTCACCGGAAACTATCACAGACTCTATGGCTTGCTTTAGTTCTGGTTTAGTTAAATGGACCCCGACAGTTCTGAAGCAGGCCTCCACATCCGACACCTTCACTTTCTCATCCTTGAACTGGCTAAAAGTCTTGATGGCATTGTTCAGAACTACAAGGAGGAAGAACAGAAGATGGCAAAACAGTCGGCACTGATAATAAGAGGCATGATTTCAGAATCCTTTAAGGGGGACCAGAGACCCTTTCTAGTCTGTTTTAAAAGGTATTTTCCATATTTGAAGGCCACAGCGGGGTTTTGAAGCTTAAGGGGGGGGGGGAATAGCCGAACATATTAATAAACTTGTTAAAGAGGATGAAACTGGATATGGTGGGATTATAAAATGCAAGTCTTTGATATTTTGATTATAAACATTGACGATGGGTGAGCAGGAAGTCATTTGTACTGTAGAATTGGATATAACTGTTGAGTGACAAAATGCAACTTTTAAGCCTGAAATAAAATAAAATATGCACCAACGAGACTGGTGACTGGGAGCAGCCACTGGGACCATATAAAACCAGTCCTAAAGGATCTACATTGGCTCCCAGTATGTTTCCAAGCACAGTTCAATGTGTTGGTGCTGAGCTTTAAAGCCCTAAACAGCCTCGGGCCAGTATACCTGAAGGAGCGTCTCCACCCCCACCGTTCAGCCCAGACACTGAGATCCAGCGCCGAGGGCCTTCTGGCAGTTCCCTCACTGCGAGAAGTGAAGTTACAGGGAACAAGGCAGAGGGCCTTCTCAGTAGTGGCACCCGCCCGGTGGAACGCCCTCCCATCAGATGTCAAGGAGATTAAAGAACTACACAACTTTTCGAAGACATATGAAGGCAGCCCTGTGTCTGGAAGCTTTTAACGTTTTGAATGTAATCTGTTCCAGAAGATCATTTGACTTCCAAAACGTTTGAAAACCGAAGCAGTTACTTCTGGGTTTTTGCCATTCGAAAACCGAAGCAGTTACTTCTGGGTTTTTGCCATTCGAAAACCGAAGCAGTTACTTCTGGGTTTTTGCCATTTGAAAACCGAAGCAGTTACTTCTGGGTTTTTGCCATTCGAAAACTGAAGCAGTTACTTCTGGGTTTTTGCCATTCGAAAACCAAAACGTTTGACTTCTGAGATGTTTGAAAACTGAGGTATCACTGTATTATGTTTTTATTTGTTGGAAGCCACCCAGAGTGGCTTGGGCAACCCAGCCGGAAGGTCGGAGAATAACAACAACAACAACAACAACAACGAAAGAGGAGGAGCCTTCCTTAAAAAACTCAGTCGCAAAGCCTTTCTGTCCAACTGTGTTGTACTCTCTGCCCCTCAGTAGGCCTGGAAGCCAGGGAAGAGACACCTTGTGGTAGGGGTACAGGAGACATGATACAAAAGAGGCCCCAAATCTGTTCTTTTCAAAAAGCTGGATTTGAAAGAAATCTCCAACACAGGTTTCCCCCTCTAATAGCATAATTCCCCACCCACCACTAGTGTGTTCCTAACCTGCGCCTTCCCCCTCACCTTCCATTTCTGTGAAGCGTTGCAATTTGGTTATCTTCTTCAAGACTTGCCCAATGTCAAATTTCCCATTTTCTGCAGAGGGGAAAGAGATTACATCAAACGATGGGACAGCAAGTCCTGGGACCTTCGCTCCCACTGGACTCTTTCTCTATTAAAGGTCTCTTCTTATATATATCATGTCCCTCACATACCTGCAGCCTGAGGCACCTTGCGGTTCCCGTTGCCGGGCAACAGCAGGCGATTGAGAAGGCAAGACCAAGGCCTCACCCTCCCAAGAGGTGTCCTCACTCAGTGCCGTATTTTTCGCTCTATAAGGCGCACCTGACCATAGGACGCACCTAGTTTTTAGAGGGGGAAAAGCCCCAATTTTTTGAGGATCAGCTCAAATTTCTGTAGCTTCTTTTGCAAAGGAGAAAAGCCCCATTTTTTGAGGATCAGCTCAAATTTCTGCAGCTTCTTTTGCAAAGGAGAAAAGCCCCATTTTTGTGGATCAGCTCAAATTTCTGCAGCTTCTTTTGCAAAGGAGAAAAGCCCCATTTTTTGAGGATCAGCTCAAAGTTGTTGAGCTTGCTTTGCAAAGGGAAAAAACCCTGTTTTATGGGGTTTAACTCACAGTTCTGCAGCTTCAGGAAGCCATTTCTACAGTTTCCAGACAGATAATCTAATCAGCCAGTCACATGTCGCTGGGGAAACAGCCTCCCTCTGCAAGGGGGCGGGGCTGGAATCTCTCTCCCTTATCTCTCCCCCCGATCCTTTGCTGAGCAGCTGCTCAGGGGGCTTCCTTTTAACACCCCCTTCTCTCTCTCTTTTTAAAAAAGCACATCTGCTTTTGCCCCTGGGCAGTTCAGCTCCAGGGACCACACATTCGCTCCATAAGACGCACAGACATTTCCCCTTACTTTTTAGGAGGAAAAAAGTGTGTCTTATGGAGTGAAAAATACAGTAATACCGTGTTTCCCCTATTTTAAGACACTGTCTTATATTTTTTTTGCTCAAGAAAACACACTATGGCTTATTTTGAGGGGATGTCTTATTTTTATTACGTAAGCACGCCTTGGCAAGGCCACGCTTGAGTTCTGGGGCTGCGAAGGACGGGACGGGTGCGGAGCTCTTTGTTTGCTTGCTGGCAGTGGGGGGAGAATCCAAGCTGAGCTTTGAGGAAACGGGCACCAGAGAGACCCGCTTTTGCTGGGTGCTCTCTCCTGCTCCTCCTCCACCGCCTTCCCTGCTTGAAACTCAACAGAAGCCTTGTTTTCCAAGGGGTCTCTTGGGCGATGCACGGGGCGGCTCGGGGGATTTCATCGTGGCAGTGAGCAGGGAAAGCCTGTGCCGCCTTCCCTCTCTGCCACAGCGGTCGCCCCATGCGCTCTGCGCCGAGCGGAGTTGGTCAAGCGTGCAGGCGAAGAAGACACCTTCAGAGTGCCTTTGTTGTGCACACTGTCCCTTCCCGTGCGCCCTGCTCTGCAGAATTCCTGAGCGATGCATCTGGGGCTGACTGGTTTTGGTGGCGGGACTGGACGCCCAGCCCCGCCTTTTCCTTGGCGCCCTCCAGAACTGCGCCTATCACTATGGCTTATTTTCGGAGTACAGCTTATATTTCGCAAATGCGAAAAAATCCTGCTATGGCTTATTTTATGACTACGTCTTAAAATAGGGGAAACAGGGTACTCACTATCAGCAGGTGTCCTCGTGATTAGCTGTTCATACTCGCGTGGGTTTAAGCGAATGCCCATGCTCTTGAGGGTGGGATTGAGTTCGTCCAGCGAGACTCTGCTTTCCTGAATGGTGTCAACTGCTTTCATGATGCCCTTCAGCACTAAGAGGTAAAGCAACATTATATATTACTTTTATTTATTTATTATATTTATACCTCGCCCATCTAGCTGGGTTTCCCCAGCCACTCTGGGCGGCTTCCAACAAAATATTAAAATACAGTAGTCCATCAAACATAAAAAGCTTCCCTAAAAAGGGCTGCCTTCAGATGTCTTCTAAAAGTCTGGTAGTTGTTTCTCTCTTTGACATCTGGTGGGAGGGCGTTCCACAGGGCGGGTGCCACCACCGAGAAGACCCTCTGCCTAGTTTCCTGTAACTTGGCTTCTCGCAGGGAGGGAACCGCCAGAAGGCCCTCGGAGCTGGACCTCAGTGTCCAGGCAGAACAATGGGGGTGGAGACGCTCCTTCAGGTATACTGGACCGAGGCCATTTAGGGCTTTAAAGGTCAGCAGCAACACTTTGAATTGTGCCCGGAAATGTACTGGGAGCCAATGTAGATCTTTCAGGACCGGTGTTATGTGGTCTCTGCGGCCGCTCCCAGTCACCAGTGTCTAGCTGCTGAATTCTGGATTAGTTGGATTGATTATGTTTGAAGTTTTATTCTGGCGTTAGTCTTCTGTTGGAAGCCGCCCAGGGTGGCTGGGGAAACACACACACACACACACACACACACACACACACACACAGAGAGAGAGAGAGAGAGAGAGAGAGAGAGAGACGGATACACAAAGATTTGGGTTCTGGTTTTTAAGGCAAGGAAAGGCCATCACACCAGTTTTCTGTCACTTATGACACTCCTGAATGTCAAGACCTTGAAGTCTGGCAGTGACCCCCACACACAGAGGGTGTGTGGCCAGCAGAACTGACCAGAGTGGGAGCCCGAGACGCCCCCACCCCCCGAGCTTGACATCCTGATCTTGTGCCCCTAGGGAGAATGGGGTGGTGCTAGCCGTTCAAAACAGACTGAGTCGAGATTATTTGGTTTTGTCTGGGGAAACCTGTGGTTTACTGCTGAATTGGTACGAATGTCAATTGGGTTTTTTGCAGATTGATGTCTGTTCCCAAAAGGTAGGTTTTCCTGGCGACAGTGGCAGGACAAACCCGACCCCCCCCCCAAAAAAAAATCAAGGCACAAACGGAAGTGTGAATGAGCCCTGAGCTTGTCGTGGAAGGAGATCTCCATGCCATGAGCCCTGTCCAGGGTCCTGAAATACCTGCCTCTAAACACCCTAATTTTTAGGAAGCCTTATGCTGACTGGAATGAACACTGTCTTGTTGCCTGCATCCATCTCTTTCTACCCTATGGTGTTCACTCAATTGGTTCCCCACAGGAATGAAATGGGGCAAAAAGTTATCAGGAACAGATGCTAGCAAATGTGGCCTTTCCCTGGTTAATAGCAACAGGAGGCAGTTATATATTAAAGGTAAAGGGACCCCTGACCATTAGGTCCAGTCGTGACCGACTCTGGGGTTGCGGCGCTCATCTCGCTTTATTGGCCAAGGGAGCCAGCGTACAGCTTCCGGGTCATGTGGCCAGCATGACTATGCCACTTCTGGCGAACCAGAGCAGCGCATGGAAACGCCGTTTACTTTCCCACCGGAGCGGTACCTATTTATCTATTTGCACCTTGGCATGCTTTCGAACTGCTAGGTTGACAGAAGCAAGGACCAAGCAACGGGAGCTCTCCCCCTCGCGGGGATTTGAACCGCCGACCTTCTGATCGGCAAGTCCTAGGCTCTGTGGTTTAACCCACAGCGCCACCCGTGTCCCAGTTATATATTGTTGTTGTTCAGTCGTTCAGTCGTGTCCGACTCTTCATGACCCCATGGACCAGAGCACGCCAGGCACGCCTAACCTTCACTGCCTCTCGCAGTTTGGCCAAACTCATGTTAGTAGCTTTGAGAACACTGTCCAACCATCTCATCCTCTGCCATCCCCTTCTCCTTGTGCCCTCAATCTTTCCCAACATTAGGGTCTTTTCTAGGGAGTCTTCTCTTCTCATGAGGTGGCCAAAGCACTGGAGCCTCAACTTCAGGATCTGTCCTTCTAGTGAGCATTCAGGGCTGATTTCTTTAAGAATGGATAGGTTTGATCTTCTTGCAGTCCATGGGACTCTCAAGAGTCTCCTCCAGCACCATAATTCAAAAGCATCAATTCTTCAGCAATCAGCCTTCTTTATGGTCCAGCTCTCACTTCCGTACATTATATATTACCCACAAATTAATCTGATGCACAACGCTGCGATGCATCAAATATCTGCAGGATATTTTGCTGTTGCTTTTTTTTTTTTTAAGAAAAGCTGTTTTCCCCCTTGCAAAATACGTAATCTTTCATCTTAAAAAGACTGGCACCGTTCGCCGAAAAATGCAACTCTACTTCAAACAAAACCAGTCAGTAGAGCACGAGACTCTTAATCTCAGGGTCGTTGGTTTGAGCCCCACATTGGACAAAAGGTTCTTGCATTGCAGAGGGTTGGACACTTGGAGTCCTTTCCAACTCTATAGTTCTATGATTCTATAAGAAAACAAAACAATCCCCCGCCCAGGTAGTCTTGAATTGTTTTAATATTTGATTGGAAGCCGCCCAGAGTGGCTGGGGAAACTTGGCCAGATGGGCGGGGTATAAATAATATATTATTATTATTATTATTATTATTATTATTATTATTATTATTATTGAAATATTTTGTATCCACAGGAACCTTCTGAACCGTAATGATTAAGTGCTGGCCCACCGTATTATCTGCTTATTTATTACATTTATATAGCACTTTTTCCTCCAAGGAGATCTCAAGGTCCTGTGCATATTTTCTCCCCACACCATTTTTCTCTTCACAACAATCCTGTGAGGTAGGTTAGGCTGAGAGACAGTGATCCAGTGGATAAAGTTGATGAGTTAGTCAGTTAATCATCATAATAAGGCTGGACTGGACGAATCCCAAACCGGAATTAAGATTGCCGGAAGAAATATCAACAGCCTCAGATATGCTGATGACACAACCTTGATGGCAGAAAGTGAGGAGGAATTAAAGAACCTTTTAATGAGGGTGAAAGAGGAGAGCGCAAAATATGGTCTGAAGCTCAACATCAAAAAAACTAAGATCATGGCCACTGGTCCCATCACCTCCTGGCAAATAGAAGGGGAAGAAATGGAGGCAGTGCGAGATTTCACTTTCTTGGGTTCCATGATCACTGCAGATGGTGACAGCAGTCACGAAATTAGAAGACGCCTGCTTCTTGGGAGAAAAGCAACGACAAACCTAGACAGCATCTTAAAAAGCAAAGACATCACCTTGCTGACAAAGGTCCGTATAGTTAAAGCTATGGTTTCCCCAGTAGTACTGTACAGAAGTGAGAGCTGGACCATAAAGAAGGCTGATCGCCGAAGAATTGATGCTTTTGAATTATGGTGCTGGAGGAGACTCTTGAGAGTCCCATGGACTGCAAGAAGATCAAACCTATCAATTCTTAAGGAAATCAGCCCGGAGTGCTCACTGGAAGGACAGATCCTGAAGCTGAGGGTCCAATACTTTGGCCACCTCATGAGAAGAGAAGACTCCCTGGAAAAGACCCTGATGTTGGGAAAGATGGAGGGCACAAGGAGAAGGGGACGACAGAGGACAAGATGGTTGGACAGTGTTCTCGAAGCTACCAACATGAGTCTGACCAAACTGCGGGAGGCAGTTGAAGACAGGAGTGCCTGGCATGCTCTGGTCCATGGGGTCACAAAGAGTCGGACACGACTAAACAACAACAACAATTGGTAACTATAATATTGCAAACCCTAGTAGATAGGTGAATTGAATGAAGATATCCCAGCTCAAACAGAGCATCGATGGTGCCTCATATCCTCTGTCCCTCCCCAGCTGAAAATCTCACTTACCTATCAGATCAGAGAAGTGTGGAGTGCTGGTAAAGACTTTCATGAAGTCTTTCACAACAACCTTTCCATCACCTAAAAATAAAATTTATATATTAAAAAAAGTTCACCTTTTTAAACCAGTAGGAGGGGACAGGAAAAGGGGGTGGGGCGATGAATATAATAATACCTACATAACATGCTTCCCTCCCCCAGTTGACTGTCATGGGGTGGAATTTGGAGAAAGGGCTTTGGCGTGGGCCAAGTTGAAGGACTGTGTCCCAAAGAAGGGTGACCAGGACCATGAGGGGGCCTGGGAACTAAATCCCAAGAGGAATGGTCGAAAAAGCTGAGTCTGTTAAGCCTGGAGGAGATTAAGGGGTGTGTGAAAGCAACCTTCAAATATCTGAAGTGCTGTCTTGCTGAAGGTGGAGCAGACTTGCTCTCAGTTGTTCCACAGGGGAGGGCTAGACCCAGTGGGTGGAAACTGCAGGGAAGTAAGCTTTTAGCAAAACTCTAGGAGAATTGCCATAGCGGTGAAAACACTTTGATGGAAGAACAGCCTTCAAGAGCGATGGGCTCGCCATTGCCGGAGGTATTTAAGCAGAGGCGGAATGGCCATCTGTCAGCAATGCCACAGCTGCATCCAATGTCCCTTCCAACAGTTCTAGGAAGCAAAATGGCCAAGCTGGACACATTTTGGGCTAATGTTTCTCTGGGGCAGAATGGGAGGTTAATGTAGACCAAGGTGCTCCAGATGTTATTGGACTACAACTCTAATTAGCCCCAGGCAGTGCTTTTTTCTAGGGGTACACATACCGCTAAATATTTTGTGAATCTAATGGGAGAAGAAACTAAAAAATAAATAAATTTTAAGTTTCTTCCCTAGCACGGTGAATCATTACAGTGGTACCTCGGGTTAAGAACTTAATGCGTTCTGGAGGTCCGTTCTTAACCTGAAACTGTTCTTAACCTGAGGTACCACTTTCGCTAATGGGGTCTCCCGCTGCTGCCGCCGCGCGATTTCTGTTCTCATCCTGAGGTAAAGTTCTTAACCCGAGGTACTATTTCTGGGTTAGCAGAGTCTGTAACCTGAAGCGTCTGTAACCCAAGGTACCACTGTAGTTCCATTGCTACTCCTGATGGCGGCCTCATTTCCTGTCATGGTGTTTCCTGAGTCTCAAGACGGAAGCGAGAGTTTAATGCGTGAAGCAGCGTGGAATGTGGATGTGTGGTGTTTTACCAATGAAAGTCGGGGAGATGTTAGCGCACACAGCCTCATGCCAATGTGGAAGTTACTCTGAGCTGTCAGCTGTGTAATATGAGGCAATGCACGCTCTTTGTACTTTTGTCCATTTACTGTATTTATTTCCCCCGATTTGAACTATAAAATGGTTATTTTCTTGAGTCAAAATGAGAGTATCCCTAAACATTTTTTTAAGGGGGAAAAAAGCACTGGTCCCAGGTGGCATGATGGGAGCTGTAGTCCAACCACATATGGAGAGCACCATTTTGGCTACCCCTGATGTAGACTGTGCGGTTGCAGAAGCCATTGCAAGACAGAGAAAACCTCCCTGCTGCAGCGCTGGCTGGGTATTCCAGCAGTACGGACGAGAAAGTATTTCCTCCTGTACTTACCATCCACAGATACGTGTTTCAGAGTTCGCTTGAGCTCGTGGTCGGACAGGTGGACCCCCATGCAGCTCGCAAAGTCCTGGAGGTCATCCACTGCCACCTTGCCTCCTTCAATCTTGTTGATGGCTTCAATGGCACCTTTCAACACTGCAGACACGGGCACCTGATGTCTCAGCTGAACTTCAGCCTAGCACTTCATCCCAAGAACAAACCTTGCACACAGCGTGTCTGTTCTTACTCCCCAGAGAGGGTTGCATCTTGCTGGCCTGCAACAACCACCGTCCCTGAACGGTGTTGGCTGGGGGGGGGGTGCTGGAACTCTGGAGTCCGCATGCAGTGATGGGAACAAGCTTTTTAATTTTAAGTCAATAAATAAGCAAACAAACGGAAGCATCGCCACAGCAGCAACCAAAGGTAAGCATGGGCCAAAAATATTTTAGGAAATTCAGCAAGCCCCCTTGCAAACGGGACGAAGCCCCCTGTCAGGGGGCTGCATCCTTGCTCCAGTCCCGCGTTAAGCAGCTACCGAGAGCAGCCCCCAATCTTAACGACGGATTCCTCCAGTTCCCCTTCCGGCCCTAGCAGTGGAGAAGGGGGGTTGGTGGAGAGGCTCCAGCCAGCCAGGCAGAGCCATGGCAACGTAACGGGGGAAGGAAAGAAGAGGCGCACAAGGTGCTTTCGTTTGCCAAGATGGGTTTCCTGGCGGGAGAATCGTAAATCTCCACTTCCGGGATCTGAGAGTGACTGACGAGACATTTTTATGATGTACTCCGCATTGTAAAGTAATTAGCCTAGATTAAAGCTTAATAGCTTAATGTTTCAGTCTTTCTTTGAACGGCCAGCTGGGGAAGGGACCCCACGCAGCCTGACACCCCCCATCCTGCTTTTTTCACCTGTGAAGAGGGGCAGATACTGAGGGTTCAGGTCAGTGCTTCCATGCCTCCATGTTCCCACTAGACCAGTGATGGCTAACCTTGACACCCCAGATGTTTTGGAACTACAACTCCCATCATCCCTAGCTAACAGGATCAGTGGTCAGGGATGATGGGAGTTGTAGTCCCAAAACATCTGGAGTGTCAAGGTTAGCCATCACTGCACTAGACTATGGGATGTCAGCAGCAGAATCCTACATCAACTATACCTTCAGGAACAATTGCAGTCCTTTCAGCAAGGGAAGATCTTTGGGTGGCCTCCTTTGATCTAAACACGCTTGTTTGTCCTGGAGGATTCATCATCAGCCTCTTTAAATTATTTTTTTACCTGGTTTCTTCTAAGGCTTTGTCTTCCCCCACACTGTCACCGTGCTGGAGAAAACATCTGCCCCGGTTTTCAAAAAAAACCCGACCCCTGCCAATCATTATGTGGGGCTGGGATGTTCCACTACTGGCAATAGCTTGGCTCTTGGTGTAACTAAGGGGTGGGATCAAGCATCCTTTGCAAGCCCAGGTGGTACCCGGGGCGGAATTTTTTTTGTCACCCCCCACCACTTTAATTTAAAAAAAATTAAAAAGTGTCACCCCCCTCTGATGGTGCCACTTTGCGAGGTGTGGGGGTTTTGTGTGTGTGTGTCTATTATCTCTTTTTTTTCAATAAAGTTAAAATAAAAAAATAATAATAAATAATAATAAAAATGTAAAAAAAAAAATTTTTTTTAAGTGTCACCCCCCTCTGATGGTGCCACTTTGTGAGGTGTGGGGGTTTTGTGTGTATGTGTCTATTATCTCTTTTTTTCAATAAAGTTAAAGTAAAAAAAAATTAAAAAAATAAAAATTAATTTTTTAAAAAAAAAATTAAAAAGTGTCACCCCCCCTCTGATGGTGCCACTTTGTGAGGTGTGGGGGGTTGTGTGTGTGTGTCTATTATCTCTTTTTTTCAATGAAGTTAAAATTAAAAAAAAAAAAAAAATTTAAAAAAGTGTCACCCGGGCCCCCCTCTGATGGTGCCACTTTGTGAGGTGTGGGGGGTTGTGTGTGTGTGTCTATTATCTCTTTTTTTCAATGAAGTTAAAATTTTTAAAAAATACATTTTTTTAAAAAATGTGTCACCCCCCTCTGGGGTGGAACCCGGGGCGGCCCACCCCCTGCCCCCTTGCTACGCCCCTGCTGAAAATACCTTTAACCCAGCCTTATGCAGGAAGGCCTGGTCTGCTTACTTTCAAATTCAGTGATGCTGCTTGTTTCCCCCAAGGCAGACAAGAAGTTGGAGAAGTTCACCATCCCATCTCCTGCAATGTCAAGTTTTAGGCATGAGATCATGAGGGTTTGCTCACAGGGACTGGCAGCCAACTGTATGAACCTGCCTGGACGCTGCATTCCTCACCCGTGGCCCTTCTCTGTGTCCGGGTCCAAAAGAAGCACAGAGGTTGGTGAACAGAGACTGGACCTGCAGCCCCAGCCCCACACGCAAGCTAACGGTGGTGGGAGAGAAAGCCATTCTCTCTAAGTCCTCCACTGGAGGTGGCCTCCCTTAGTAGTTCAAAGTAAATAAATTAAATTGATGGTCTTTGAGGCCTGCCAGACTAACAGAGCCCCTGCAACAGCACACACAGATTTTTAGATTTTAAAAAAATAAATAAAAACCAGAAGGAAGAAAGGGAGGGAGGGAGTTGAGGTGCTCAGGCAAGTTTGAACCGCACACTTGCCACACAGGCCCAAAGCCTGCCTCAGGCGAAGCCCAAAGGACCCTGGAGAGACTCACTTGCCAAACCCGCCTTCTGCAGCATGTGCTGGAACTCCTTCTCACTCACACTCACTCCCATTTTGTGAAAGGTGGAGTGCAGCTCATTGCCTTTCAAGTTATCTTCTGCAAGCGTGTTGACGATATCGAAGGCATTCTGCAAGGCTGAAGAGAGACTCTAGTTAGGGGCAAACTACATGCTATACACAGAACCAGCGAGACGCGGGTGGCGCTGTGGTCTAAACCACCGAGTCTCTTGGGCTTGCCGATCGGAGGGTCGGTGGTTCAAATCCGCATGATGGGGTGCGCTCCCGTTGCTCTGCCCCAGTTCCTGCCAATCTAGCAGTTCGAAAGCATGGCAGTGCAAGTAGATAAATAGGTACCGCTGTGGCAGGAAGGTAAACGACGTTTCTGTGTGCTCTGGCTTCCATCATGGTGTCCTGTTGCACCAGAAGCGGTTTAGTCATGCTGGCCACATGATCCGGAAAGCTGTCTGTGGACAAATGCTGGCTCCCTCGGCCTGAAGGCGAGATGAGCGCTGCAACCCCATAGTTGCCTTTGACTGGACTTAACCATCCAGGGGTCCTTTACTATTCACCTTTTTACCTTTACACACAGATCCAAGTAACAAAGCCCTGGCTCTGTTTTTCTTTAAAGAACAAGCAGAGGAGGAGAGACAGAGGGAAGGGTAATGGTCTGCCAACCACTGTTGTCTTCTGAATGATCCCTTCTCTGGTCTACTTTTCCTCACCAAGGTTTCACGTTCACCTAGATTCCCACCACCTCACATTTCTGTGTCTGCTTTTGGGTGGTGGTGATCATGTAGACCAGTGATGGCTAACCTTGACACCCCAGATGTTTTGGAACTACAACTCCCATCATCCCTAGCTAACAGGATCAGTGGTCAGGGATGATGGGAGTTGTAGTCCCGAAACATCTGGAGTGTCAAGGTTAGCCATCACTGATGTAGACAGAGACAGTCTTTATGTTGTTGTTGTTGTTGTTGTTGTTGTTGTTGTTGTTGTTGTTGTTGTTCCCTTTATGAAAAGATCTCAGGGCAACATTAAGAACATATTTTGTGGAGCATGACAACACAAACATACTACAAAGCATAATGATATACAGTGTAATAATAAAATAGTCACAATAACAGGTCCCCCACCCCTCACATTTAACAGGTCATAGATTATTTGATGGCCCAAGGCCTTGGTAAAAAAGAGAAAGGTTTTTTCTGACGCCTAAAGACATGTAATGATATACCGGTAGTCAGTTGAGCCTCTCTGGGGAGACCATTCCACAGGTGGGGAGCCACCACAGAAAAGGTCCTGTTCTCGTATTGCGACCCTCCAGACCTCTTGGGGAGTGGGAACATAGAGAAGGGCCTCAGATGACAAGCCCAGGGTCCAAGGCAATTCGTATAGGGAGAGGTGGTCCTTAACATATTGAGGTCCTGAGCCATGTAAGGCGTTATAGGTCCACACCAGCACTTCAAATTGGGCCTGGAAACTAGCGGTTTAGGTGGGAAAGGTTTGTTATTTTTGCAACCATTCCAGCTCATACCAGACAGAGGTCTGTTTAACCATACTGCCGAAGGCTGAGCCATCCGCCTGAAGACTATAAAACATTACAGATTTTGAGGGCTGCAACCTTCTTTATCTGGTGCACAGAAATGAAGCAGATTACACTTTTCACATCCCTGTATCTCCACTGTACTAAAAAATGTTTCACTAGCTAGACCTGTGCACAGCAGGCTGCCGTTGCAAGAACAGGAGCATGACAAGGGAAAAAAGGTGGGAAACTGCCCAGGATGCAATTAGCTAAGCCCAGCTGACACAAAGCAAATATGCACAAATATGGCTTCTTATTTTAATCTGACAGAGGCTACATTTAACCCAGGCTTTAACAGCATAACTTGCTTGGGCCATCAGTACACCAAAGCCACCACAATCTTTATTGGACCTGTGGCAGGGACATTGCTTGGCACTTAAAACAATTGAAAACATTGGCAGGATTTTAAAAACGCTTGCAATGAAGCGAGAACTCTGATAAAAATTGAGATTTAAGAAAACATGGAGCTTATGATACGATGCAGTTTGAAAAGAATATCTGGGGAAACCATGGAGGGAAGTTCGGGGATTCTGAGAATCCTATTTGTAAAATGATTACGATTTAGGTACGATGACAAATGTTAAAAGTGAAAATGAATTAAAAAAATTATATATATGAAAAAAAGGATATGAAGGGCCTCTAAAGCAATGGGGCAAGTCCCCACCCGCTATGTGAGGTAAGCAGAGTTTTACATAACAAGAGGCCCATTCTGCTGTCATCCCTAGTGAATGCTGGCCAATGGAATGCAAGGTTGTGTTCTGCCCACCACCCAATGCCATTAGAAACTTGCGGCCACATTTCCCAAGGCAATAGATGACAGCGAAGGACCGCGAGAAATGAAGCTGCTGTGGTTCCATTTCAACCCCTTGAGCAGCAGAGGAGTGCTAGGAAACACCAACGAAAACTACAATCTTTGCAGAAATGCCTGCTTCAAGTAAGAATCAGTCCAGCTCTATTTCTTTGGGATTTCAAAAGATGACCACTACCTGTTGGGCCCTGGACCCATGCCTTCCAAAGCCTTCTCTCTCTCTCTCTCTCTCTCTCTCTCTCTCTCTCTCTCTCTCTCTCTCTGCTTAGGTGATGAGAGTGTTTCTCCATCTCCACCCAGGCACCAAAGGCTCAGACGCAGGCATAGGCAAACTCGGCCCTCCAGATGTTTTGGGACTACAACTCCCATCATCCCTAGCTAACAGGACTAGTGGTCAGGGATGATGGGAGTTGCAGTCCCAAAACATCTGGAGGGCCGAGTTTGCCTATGCCTGGCTCAGAGTATGCCTGCCAAAGAGGCTTAGAGGACCACATGCAGCTTGTGGGTTTGTCCATTGCTACTCTCTAAAATGGTTATTTGGGGTGGCTGAGATGCAGAGGAGAGATCGGACACCAGCCCCCATAGATGGGGACACAATTGTCAGCGAGAGTGAAGGGAAGCAGGCTGCAATTCACTCCAAATCTTTGGGATACGGCAGGCAAATTTCTAAAATAATAAAAACTTTTCAGTGCCACTGCAGATTTTCCTGAGCCCATGTATTCAACCAGAAAGCAAAATGCTATATTAGAAGGCATTATCCCACTCCTCTCTGTCTTTTCCTCTGTATTTTAAGTTACGGTAATTGTGTTAAAGGTAAAGGGACCCCTGACCATTAGGTCCAGTCGTGTCCGACTCTGGGGTTGCGGTGCTCATCTTGCTTTATTGGCCGAAAGCCGGCGTACAGCTTCCGGGTCATGTGGCCAGCATGGCAAAGCCGCTTCTGGCAAACCAGAGCAGCGCACGGAAACACCGTTTACCTTCCCGCCGGAACGGTACCTATTTATCTACTTGCACTTTGACATGCTTTCGAACTGCTAGGTGGGCAGGAGCTAGGACCGAGCAACGGGAGCTCACCCCGTCGCAGGGATTCGAACCCCTGACCTTCTGATCGGCAAGCCCTAGGCTCTGTGGTTTAACCCACAGTCCCTTGTGTTACCTGGGTTCCTTGTGTTAGACCCACTGAAAACAATGGACCTAAGTTAGCCATTATTCATTAATTTCAATATGTCTATTCTGATTACGACTTAAGTGAATACAACTCACCATGTTTTTAATTGTGTGCCATTTTCTTCTTCTTTTTTCAAAACCCCTTTTATCTACCCCGTTTTTATTTTTATATGGTTTCACTGTGATATTACTTCTTTGTAACGTATTGAATTTTGTTGTTAGCTTCCTTGGGCATTACTATTATTCGTAACAAACAAAAACAATACCCTTTGGGCACTTCATGAGGAGCATCCATGGAGAACTTGGATCGAATATAGACTGGGATTCCAAATTATGTTAGCCAGTGCAAATCAAGATTCCAAATTATGTTAGCCAGTGCAAATCAAGATCCTCCCAAGGGCAAGTCCATGCTGATCTTCACCAACCGATTGACTGCAGTAATGGTGTGGATATATGGAGAGAAGTATCTTGTGGGGCCAGCACACAAGGGCAGATTCAACCAAGTCTGCACCTAAGCACCTCCAGGAGTTTGGTCAATCATCCTGGCTGGAACTGGGGTTTGGTAGCCCACACTAATTTAGTCCTGGAGGGGAGTTTTTCCAGCTGAAATGCTTATCTTTGGCAAATTGATATGGCTGGAAAGGTGAGGTCCATCAGCGTTCCAGGCATAGCTGTCAACCCTCCCTTTTTTTTTGCAGGAAACTCCCTAATTCCAATGCCATTTCCCGCTGCTATCCCGGATTGTTGATATCCCTTAAATTTCCCGGATTTCAAAGGAAGCAGCTCCTCTCCCTCCCTGCCGGCCAGGGAGGCTCCTCAGCTGCGTTGCTCGGCTGCCAATAAGGAGTCTGAGACCGACTGGGGGCGGAGCTTGCATGCCTTGTGCATCCAGACCTTCATGCCCAACCAGACAGACAGCCTGCCTGCCGTCTACGCGCTCGCTCTTTCGCTCACCCGTTCGCGCGCAGCCTTTGAAGCGCAGGGTGGCGAGGCTACTTGGTGCCATTGCACGGCCCTCGCGGCATCCCTTATTTTCAAATCCGAAAGTTTGGGGGGAAATCCCTTATTTTCAAATCCGAAAGTTGACAGCTATGGTTCCAGGTGGCACAGAATTTGGGGGTGGGAGGAAGAAGAGGGGTGTTTTGTCAATCCTTTTACCCTATGGGAACAAGGCCCTGTTTTGGTGACCTTCCAGACCATGTGCATTTACCAGCTCTGAAGCCTCTAAAAGAGGCAATACACAGTGGGATGTGCTCTGCAACTGGTGCTTTAAAGGAGGCGATCTGCTTTGTGAAGCCCTGCAGCGTCCCAGACTAACTCTTGGCAAACTGCTTGGCTGCCAGCAGAGGGGGGAAGAGCAGTGGCGTGATAGAAGTTTATAAAATTATGCATCGCATGGAGAAAATGGAAAGAGAGAATGTTGGAAATTTCAGAACAGATCAAAGGAAGTTCTTCTTCATGCAGTGCATAGCATTGCTGTCAACTTTCGGATTTGAAAATAAGGGATGCCGCGAGGGCAGTGCAATGGCACCAAGTAGCCTCGCCACCCTGCGCTCCAGAGGCTGCGCGCGAACGGTGTGAGCGAAAGAGCGAGCGCGTAGACGGCAGGCAGGCTGTCTGTCTGGTTGGGCGTGAGGGTCTGGCTGCACAAGGCATGCAAGCTCCGCCCCCAGTCGGTCTCAGACTCCTTATTGGCAGCCAAGCAACGCAGCTGAGGAGCCTCCCTGGCCGGCAGGGAGGGAGAGGAGCTGCTTCCTTTGAAATCCGGGAAATTTAAGGGATACCAACAATCCGGGATAGCAGCAGGAAACGGCATTGGAATAAGGGAGTTTCCCACAAAAAAATGGAGGGTTGACAGCTATGGTGCATAGTCAAACTATGGAACTCGCTCCCACAGGAAACAGTGACGGCCACCAACTTGGATGACTTTAAAAGACAAAATAGAAAAATTCCTTCCAGTAGCACCTTAGAGACCAACTAAGTTTGTTATTGGTATGAGCTTTGGTGTGCATTCACACTTCTTCAAATACAGAGGTATTTAAAAGACAAATTCATGAAGGAGCTGTCAGGGGCTGGCCGGGTTCCGAAGCGGTGCCAAAGGAGACAGCTGACCTAGACAGGGCTCCGCTGACACCCGAAGAGTTATTGAGGGTCTGGGATCAGGAACAGGCACAGCCCCTGCAGACGACAGAGCAGATAGTGCAGCAATGGGAGGAAACCTCCACCAGAGCGCTAGCACAGCCAATGGGAAGGGATCAGAATATGGAGACTGAGGAGGAGTTGAGGCTTGGAGAGCCTGCCAGAGCATCAGACACCACCAGCATGGAAGGTGAAAGCGAAAGGGAAGGGGGAGCCGTAGGGCTGCGCAGGTCAAGGGCACAGAAGCGGAAAAAGGAGCGGCGGAGACTAGGCTTTCCGAAGCTCCTATGCTGGGGGCGGAGCCGCAAATCTGTACTAGAAGGATCTGACTCCGAGGGGTCGGATGCATAGTCGCAAGGTCTGGAATATCAATGTTATAAAATAAAGTGATTAGTTTAGCAGACGGCGTTTTGTGGATGCTTACTTCCGAGGAGACACACATCCGTCTCACAGGAGCCTAGATAGCTCAGCTGGTTAGAGCATGGTGCTGATGACGCCCAGGTTGCAGGTTCAATCCCCGTATGGGACAGCTGCACATTCCTGCATTGCAGGGGGTTGGACTAGATGAGTCTCAGGGTCCCTTCCAACTCTACAGTTCTATGAAACTAAATCTATAAGAAAGATATCAATGGCTGCCAGTCATGATGGCTATGCTCTGCCCCCACAGTTGGAGGTATGAATGCTTCCGAATGCCAGTCGCTGGGAAACACAGGAGGGGAGAGGGCTCTTGTGCTTCGATCCTGTTTGCAGGTTTCCCACAGGCATCTGGTTGGCCACCATGAGAACAGGATGCTAGGCTAGATGGGCCACTGGCCTGATCCAGCAGGATTTTCTTATGTTCTTGTAGCACTTGGCTTTGTTTCGCATGAAAAAGCGACTGTTCATGAGGAGTGGTGTTTTGCACCCTTTGAAAAGGCAGCTTCTACATGGAACTGAAACCTGAACTCGGCACAAACTGAGCGTAGCACTCGCATCATGCCTTTGTGGGCCAAGTTGGGATGATCAGATGGATACTTAAAATTGTTCTTAGGTGCACAGCTGGGAGGTTTCAAGGGTGCACTTGAAAACAAAGCTGAATGATAACGGAAGACTGGCCTGTATTTACAAACAGGGGGATCGTGCAAATACACTCCTTAGGAAGTCAAAACTGGTTGAGGCTCTCTGCCGAGGGCACTTTCAGAGGCCAATGTGTGTTTGCCCCGTGGGATGTGCGAAAAGGCACTAGTGCTTCCTGCAGCAAACATGCAAAGTGTGGGACTCCCTTCCATGTGCATGTACACCATTAAACACTGTCATTAAACACATCTCTGAGAGCCCTGTTTTGTCCAGGCTACTCAGATTCACAGACACAGAAATGAATTAGACGTCTCTGCTTTGTGCATTTGCTGTGAGAAATACCAGTACAGTGGGACCTCGACTTACGACGATAAAGCGTTCCGACGCAATTTTCGTAAGTCGAAAACATTCGTAAGTCGAATCCCCATAGGAATGCATTGAGCGAAAAAAATTCATAAGTCGAAAATTCGTAAGTCGAAAAAATCCTATTAAAGCGGCTGCGACTTCCATTCCTAAGTCGAAAAATTCAGTTGCGGCGGCCATTTTGTTTCTCCCGGAAGTCATTCGTAAGTCGAAAAACATGTAAGTCGAATCGCTCGTAAGTCGAGGTCCCACTGTACAACTCTTCTTCTTTGGCGATCACTCGTAGCCGAGTAAGATTGTCTTCCATAAACACAGTTTTCAAAAGTGAGTGACTTCAAAACGTGACTGTGGAGGCCAATTCTGGATCCACACGTCCTTCCACAGTGGGGACACTGGTTTCTGGGCAGGACTTGATCATGGTGAGGGTTTGCCAAACGTGCCTTCCTCTTAGCACATTTCTCCCTTTCGTCCTGAGTTTGAGCATCTTCAAAGCCCATGACACCTTTGGTAAAGGCTGTTCTCCAATTGGAGCGCTCGCAGGCCAGTGCTTCCCAGTTGTCAGTGTTTATGCTACATTTTTAAAGATTTGCCTTGAGAGAGTCTTTGAACCTCTTTTGTTGACCACCAACATTATGCTTTCCATTTTTAAGTTCGGAATAAAGTAGTCGCTTTGGAAGACAATAATCAGGCATCTGAACAACATGACCAGTCCAACGAAGTTGATGTTGAAGAATCATGGCTTCAACACTGGTGATCTTTGCTTCTTCCAGGACACTGGCATTAGTTCGCCTGTCTTCCCAGGTGACATCTAAAACTTTTCGAAGACACCGTTGACGGAATCTTTCAAGGAGTTGGAGATGGCATTTTTAAGTGGTCCACGTTTCACAAGCATACAGTAAGGTTGGTAGTACAATAGCTTTGTAAATAAGCATTTTGGTTTCCCTGCGAATGTCCTGGTCCTCAAACACTCTGCACTTCAATCGGGAGAAAGCTGAACTCACAGAGCTCAGGCAATGCTGGATTCCAGTACAACACGATACTGGTGTTTCTCATAGCAAGTATAATGTCTAGAATTGTCAGGAAAACGCCACTGTAAGGTTTATCTTGGCTGCCCACGTGATCAAATGTTTTGCGAACCCCCCCCCCCGCCATGTTGTTGTTTGTTTTTTGAAGTGAAGAGGCATAACTTTTTTTGCTCTGCATTTCCTCATCTTTAACACAGCTTACTCCTCTGCCCACACATAACGTTACTGACCCTGTTTGGTGATGACATATTAAGTTGATCACTCGATAATAGAGGGGAAGGGGGAGAGGAAATGACTGGCTTTTATTTCCTCAGTGGGTGGGGATTAAGAAAAGAAAGCTAAATGCGCCTCAAATTGATGGGAATATCTGGATAGCTCCATTGGTTAGAGCGTGGTTCTGATACCACCAAAGTTGCAGGATTGATCCCCCGTATGGGACAGCTGCATATTCCTGCATCGCAGAGGGTTGGAGTAGAATTCAGGCATCCCCAAACTCGTCCCTCCAGATGTTTTGGGACTACAACTCCCATCATCCCTGACCACTGGGTCCTGTTAGCTAGGGATGATGGGAGTTGTAGTCCCAAAACATCTGGAGGGCCGAGTTTGGGGATGCCTGGACTAGATGATCCTCAGGGTCCCTTCCAGCTCTACAATTCTATCTTCAGTTTTTGGCATGTAATACAGGCAACCCCCCCCCCAATTTATGCGGGGGTTACGTTCCCATGCACCACACGTACATGAAATCGCGCATATTGAAACACCATTATAAAAGCTTGCAAACACCCCGTTATGCCCCTGCCACATTCTGCCCCCTTTTTTTGCGACATTTTTGTGGCGTTTTCAGGTCACTTCCGGGTCACTACATACATGATGCATGTATGCGCGGTCACACACATATTGAACGGTGGTGGCCTGCACCTAACAGATTTTGAGATTTTGAACTAGTGTGAGGAGGCAGAGGAACAGTCTGATTGTTTTGAAGGCAAAGGAGGAGAAAGAGAAGGGCAAAGGGAAAGAGGGGAGAGGAACTCTGATTGGCTCTAAGTGATGCAGTGTGAGATGCATGCACTGCCTGTGGAATCCAAAGCAAGCTTGGCTGTTTTTCTGCCTGCTTTAGGAGTGTTTACTATGCTTCTACTATGCTCTACTTATATATTTGAAAATAAAGCAAAACTACAAAGACATTGGTCTCCAGTGGTCTCTTGTCCAAAGGAAAGTAAACCTGGAATTTGCTCAGTGTTCTGGGAAGTAAAGGTAAAGGACCCCTGCACAGTTAAGTCCAGTCAAAGGCGACTATGGGGTTGCGGCGTTCATCTCGCTTTCAGGCCGAGGGGACCGCCATTTGCCCATAGACAACTTTCCAGATCATGTGGTCAGCATGACTAAGCCGCTTCTGGGGCAACAGGACACCATGACGGAAACCAGAGCGCACGGAAATGCCGTTTACCTTCCCGCCGCAGCAGTACCTATTTATCTACTTGCACTGGTGTGCTTTCGAACTGCTAGGTTGGCAGGAGCTGGGACAGAGCAATGGGAGCTCACCTCGTTGTGGGGATTCAAACCGCCGACCTTCTGATCGGCAAGCCCAAGAGGCTCAGTGGTTTAGACCACAGCGCCACCCGCGTCGCCACAACAGCACCATGCAACATCATGCAATAGCACCGCAACACCATCATGGGGTTGTTATTTGTTGTTTTGCATTATGATATTAAAGAGTGTGGTTCCAGATATCTGGGGGCAGGTTTGGTAGGATTAATGCTTCTGCAAACTGTTGCTGCTACCACCGTGGCTGTTTGCAGCATCTACATCAGAGCTTCCAAACTTTTTCACGTTGGCGACACATTTTTTAGACGTGCATCATTTCGCGACACACTAATTCAGTTCTACCAGCAAACCGTAAAGGGCTGCCTGCTCTCTTTCCAGTTCCGGGAGGAGCACAGGGAGCATTTGCGAGACACACCTACACATTGCAACCGACACACTAACATGTTGCGACACACAGCTTGGAAAACTCTGATCTACATAATGTCATCGGCATCGAAATGCCATAACTTATCCCTGTCCCCAATTTAATCTGGATTTACCCTTTCCGGGTAAAACTCAAGAGAGATATAAAACCCGTATGCAATATCTCAATGGTTCGCTTGCAAATTAATCCCCTGTCAGGAAGCACCCATGATGCTATAAGCACCATAATGCCATAACATGAATATATATATATATATATATATATAAAGGTAAAGGGACCCCTGACCATTAGGTCCAGTCGTGCCTGACTCTGGGGTTGCGGCGCTCATCTCGCTTTATTGGCCGAGGGAGCCGGCGTACAGCATGACTAAGCCGCTTCTGGCGAACCAGAGCAGCGCACGGAAACGCCGTTTACCTTACGCCGGAGCGGTTCCTATTTATCTACTTGCACTTTGACGTGCTTTCGAACTGCTAGGTGGGCAGGAGCTGGGACCGAGCAACGGGAGCTCACCCTGTCGCAGGGATTCGAACCGCTGACTTTCTGATCAGCAAGCCCTAGGCTCAGTGGTTTAACCCACAGCACCACCTGGGTCCATATATATATATATATATATATATATATATATATATATATATATACCATTCCAGTTACTGCCATTTCAGCAGTGATCAGAAATAGGGTTGTCTGGTTTTCCTATACCTATAAAACTTTATATTAATATCATTAGGGGGTTTTTTTTAATGAAAAAGGGGGGAAAGCACTTTAATAATAATTAAAAGATTGATTAAGAAAGCAAATATGGGCTCTGAAAATTGCACCGCCACCAAAGGTTATAATGAAAGTTTGCTGAGCTTCTATTGGCTCCACAAACAGCAGCCATGTCACGCTGAGCGGTTGGATAGAACGCAATGGGATGTGTACATAGAAATGTGCGCTGAGTTCTGATTGGTTCTCTTTTACTGATGCATCACCCAAACGCTTTGGAAAGATGGAAGGGTAGCACAGTCGGAGAAAAGAACAGAACCACAGTGAAAATACAGGATAACAATGGTTGGATGAAAGCCTCGTGCGGATGTCCTGTATAAAAGTGAGTGAATGGAGCACGGCACTAAATTTATAGTGTGGCTTCCCTAGAAGCCATGCAGAGTAGCAGAAACCAGGCTTTAAAAAGTGCAGTCCTTGACCCTGGCTCCCTATTATTCATTAGAAGACAAATCCCGTATTGTAAATGACAACCACCCCTCCAGTTCATTTGATTCAAAATGTGCAAGTTCAAGCATGTATTGCATTGAATGGACAACATTTCAGGACCCACCTTGCTCGTCGGATACTACTTCTGGCGGTTTCATGCCTTCGCCTTCGGAATCCGATGTCTCTTCATATCTCCTTGGAAGATCCTTGTTGAAGGACAGCCTCTTCTTTTTCTTTTGCTTCTGGATTATGTCAAGGTTGAGCACTGAGAAAGAACCCTCCTCTTCTTGGCTTGCACTCAATGACATCTTTCTTCCCTTCTGGGCGGAAGTCTTGGCATCTTCTTTCAAGAATAAGGTGGAGGAGAGAGGAAACAGAGTGTATTGACTTGTATAGCCAAAGCTTTGTCGGACTTTTGGCCACTCAATGCTCTTCTCTTCCACACGGCTTTCAGGAACTGCAGTACTGGGTTTTGTCTGCTCGGCCTCGGCAGGTTTCTGGGATTTATTTTTCCTCTTCCGTAGCTGGGCAAGAGCGGCGTCGTAGTCAGGATTATAGAACAGAGGCGGGTGAGCATGAGCAGGCAGTATTCTCCATTGGGTCTCTGAATCATCCGTATTACTAGAAAAGCCCCGGGAAGACCCCCAAGCAGAGCTTTCATCTACAGGTGTAGCAGAGAGAAGCAAAGAGATCCTATCAGATTCTGCAGCTGAAACAAGGCCTCTGCAGCAGTGTTCCCCAATCTTGGGCCTCCAGCTGTTTTTGGACTACAACTCCCATCATCCCTCGCTAGCAAGACCAGTGGTCAGGGATGATGGGAATTGTAGTCCGAAAACAGCTGGAGGCCCAAGGTTGGGGAACACTGCTCTACAGGATAACCCTTAAATACTTCTGAAACAAAAATATTTTGCACAACAACTTCTAAACTCTGTGCAGCCAGGGGTGCATTCGTGTGCCGTGAGAAAGTGCTTAAGAGATCCCTAAAAGCAATATTAATATATTCCTATATGCCACAGCGGCAGCGAGGTTATTAATTGCAAAAAAATGGAAATCACAATTTCGGAATGGAGAATTAAAATGTGCTAGATGGTAGAAATGGCCAAATTAATGGCAAATATTAGAGGCTGTTCCAATCAAGAAATAATAAAGCAATGGGAAAGAGTGAAAGAATATATGGTTGAATCTTGTTCTGGAATTGATATTCTGGTAGATTTGGAATAAATCGTGCAGGGGAAATAAGAAAATACAATACCTGTATTGGATAAGGATATCGGATGCAGTAACACAACTTAAAGTGTATAGTAGATTATGGAATATGTAAAATCATGCATGAGTGAGGGGGAGTGGGGGTGGGGGTGGGATAAAGGTTTTCCTTTTTTAAATGGTTTGTGTATTTGTTTTTTTTTTCTTTCGCTTTTGTGAGATTTTGAATTTGAATTAATAAAGTTTTGTTTTTTTAAAGAGAAAGCTCTTAAGAGTTCATTGAGAAGTAAATAAATAAAATAAAAATGATCAGTCTCATATGAACTGAAAATATGTACGCAGGACTGGGCTAATAATGAGGAGGATGCTAATGCTAATGACAATTTGTTAATGTGCCCTGCCCATCTGACAGGGTTACCCCAGCCACTCTGGGCAGCTTCCAACATATATAAAAACATAATGAAACATTCAACATTGAAATGCTTCCCTATATACAGGGCTTCCTTCAGATGTCTTCTAAAGGCTGTATAGTTTCTTATCTCCTTGACATCTGATGGGAGGGTGTTCCACAAGGTGGGTGCCACCACTGAGAAGACCCTCTTGCCTGGTTTCCTGTAGCTTCACTTCCCACAGTGAAGGAACCACCAGAAGGCCCTTGGATCTGGACCTCCGTGTCTCTCTGATGTGTAGAGATCTTTCCTATTCTAATTAATTCAAGGGGGTTCTGGAAGCTTCTCTGAGTGAAAGAAACAAGCAGAAAGTTCATGATGTTTGGGTTATTTCTTCAGAGAAGCTGACTACAGCTGGCTTAAACTGGTTCTCTTATCTCTTTCTGTCCAGGTCATGCTGACAATACAGTGGCACCTCAAGTTACAAACACCTCAGGTTACAAACGCTTCACGTTACAAACTCTGCTAACCTGGAAGAGTTACCTCGAGTTGAGAACTTTGCTCCAGGATGAGAACGGAAATCTTGTGCCAGCGGCGCAGCGGCAGCAAGAGGCCCCATTAGCAAATGCACGCCTCTAGTTAAGAACAGTTTCAGGTTAAGAATGGACCTCCGGAACGAATTAAGTTCGTAACTAGAGGTACCACTGTAAAAGTAAGGCCAGAAGAAGAAGAAGAAGTTTGGATTTGATATCCCCCTTTATCACTACCCAAAGGAGTCTCAAAGCGGCTCACATTCTCCTTTCCCTTCCTCCCCCACAACAAACACTCTGTGAGGTGAGTGGGGCTGAGAGACTCCAGAGAAGTGCGACTAGCCCAAGGTCACCCAGCAGCTGCATGTGGAGGAGCGGAAACGCGAACCCGGTTCCCCAGATTACGAGTCTACCGCTCTTAACCACTACACCACACTGGCTCTGGGTTTCACTTTCTCTTTCTATCTCTTTTCCTTCTGGTGTGGTGTTCTGTACATAGTATGCTTAGTGTTCGGGTTTAGACTTACTACAAGTTATTGTAAGTTTAAGTTAAGACTACTGCAAATGGATTTCTTATGGACAGTGCCAATCCTGAATGTATTGGATTTGTGACCATTCTGCTCATTTGCCTTCAGTAGCAGTAAAGTTCTGTTGAATGAAATATAATTGCCTCTGGTCAATATTTTTGGGAATCCTGCAACGTGTTTTAAGTTTTTACTCTGCTAACTATACGTTGGAGTTCTGCTCTGGCTCAATACTGAGTAGAATTTCATGACACACTAAAAGTGGGTAAATCTTTTACACATACTAAGCCAAGTATGTTACTTTCTTTCCCCCTCAAGTCCTGTCCCCACCCCCATCCTATTCTGCTATGTCAGGTTAATAATTCCAACCAGTTGTACAATGTCGCTGTAAGGATGTGGAACCTTTGGCGCTCCAAATGTTGTTCGACTCCAATTCCCATCAGCCCCAGCCAGCAGGACTGATGTTCAAAAATGGCAGGAGTTGTGTTCCCGCAACATATGGATGGCCACAGATTTTTCTACAAGAAGCAAATGTTTCTGAAGCACTTTGAACACCGTGAAAGTCCTATGAAAACACTTGTTTCAATCGCTATGCCTATTCTGCTTCCAAGAGGAGCCTTGCGAAATTCCTTTAGATAGACCCAAGTCCAATTTATGGGCAATGGTCACTTACCTAGTCCTTTATGGCAAACTGGTGGTCCTCTCACAAGTGACAGAAAATCTGAGATGTTTATTTTCCCGTCCCCTGTAACAGAATGAGAGGAAATGGGCCCTGCTTATGCAAAGGAATGCCTCTCCCCATTTAAACCCACATGCTTAAGGGTTCCTGTTTTCAAGGTTGGTGCAATGTGGAGAAGGCCCCTCTCAGCCACAGTTCCACTTTCCCCAGTGAGGTCCACCAGTGTTGTCCAGTCCTGTTACTCTTCCAGACCAACAGGCTGAGGAGAGCTCTTCAGCAGCTGGTGTTGATGCAACTGATTTGCAATTGGGAATTTGTTAACCTTTGGCTATCTGTATTTTGAGGGACCCAGGTGGCGCTGTGGGTTAAACCACAGAGCCTAGGGCTTGCCGATCAGAAGGTTGGCGGTTTGAATCCCTGCAACGGGGTGAGCTCCCATTGCTCAGTCCCAGCTCCTGCCCACCTAGCAGTTCGAAAGCACGTCAAAGTGCAAGTAAATAAATAGGAACCGCTCTGGCAGGAAGGTAAACAGCGTTTCTGTGCACTGCTCTGGTTCGCCAGAAGCGGCTTAGTCATGCTGGCCACATGACCCAGAAGCTGTACGCCGGCTCTCGGCCATAAAGCGAGATGAGCGCCGCAACCCCAGAGTCGGACACGACTGGGTCAGGGGTCCCTTTACCTTTATCTGTATTTTGCAGGGTTGGATGTCAGATTCTGGGACCATCTGCACTACATAGTAAAGGCAGTACCATTGCCCTTATAGCAGACACAGGTTCCCCTAAAGAATTCTGGGAAGTGTTGTTTGTAAAGGATTCTAAGAGCTGGAAATAGGGGGCACCTTTTTCCATCACAGAGCTGTGAATTCCAGAGTCAACCCTCTTCCCAGAAAACTTTGGGAATGGTAGCTCTGTGAAGGGAATAGAGGTCCCTTACCAACTCTCAGCATACTTAAGAAACCATACTTTTAGTGCTGTGGCAGGCCAATAAGGGGTGGGGAAGAGGGGAAACAAACTTCCCCAGGCAGGGAGTTTCAAAGTTTGAGTGAAATAACGGTAAAAAAAGGTCTCTCCCTTATTCCAGGTAAATGTGGATTTGGAATCAACAAGAGGGCCTCTGTAGATGATCTTAAGATGCAGGCAGGCTCCTATGGGAGGGGATAGTAGACCTTCGTATATTTTGATGCTAAACTGCAGGGTTTTTCTATTTTCTCTGAACCCTAAATTCTTTAGATTTTTATCCCCCCCTTTCCTCACTCTCTTTCTTTTGCCCTTTCCGTCTCACTTCCCAGTTGCAGAAGAAAAATATCCCAGATGGAAATTTTGGCTCAGTGCTAAATACTACAGAGGGATGTAGCTCTGTTACTTTCAAGAGGGGAAAGCCAGATGTTCCTCTCTGGACTGGGCATGAATCTGAGCTGGAAGAGAATTTGAGGTCTTGTAAATTAACGCCAATGAACCTCCAAAGTTCTTTTCTGACCCTGGATCAGGAGAACGTTTGCTGAGCTCAAGGACAACAGAGGCCTGGCTGAAATTTGCAGCCCACCAGCGAAACATTCAGTGCATTCACGCAACCCACCCACCCTCCTACTTCAGCACACACTGAAATTGGTGGATACTTACAGGTAACTCGGATGGATCCCACTGCCTGTTGTATAACCCTGGAGCTCAGAGTGACCCCCAGGCAAGCCAAAATGGTCTCTAAGTCATCAATGGCCACCATGTCTTTCCTAATGTTTTTGAAAATGAACAGAGCGTTCTTGAGAGCTGTAGAAATTGCAGGGGAAGAGGAGGAGGAAGAAATCTATTAGTGTGTACAAGATAACCGCTTAATTCCAATACACTCCAGTGCGGGGATTATTTGGGCAAGCAGAGTGTTGCAAGGGAAACTATATTTGCCCTAGTTCTCCCTGCCAAAGAGTAGTTTAGGAAATTTCATGCTCGGGCCCTATCTGCCATATTTTACCATACCGGTGTCAGTGAAGTTAAGGACACTGACTGGCTGAGCTGATGCGATGTTCACACTCATAACCGTGCACTTGTGTCTGCAAAGAACAGGGCAAAACGCAGGTATGGCTAAGCCTGGTGTTACAATTTCCAGCAATCCTTAATAGTGCAGAAGTCACCAGAATTCTTTGAGGAAAAGGATGAGCTTAAAGGTAGAGTGTGTACGCAGCCTGGGTCAGACGGTGAGAAACACGGCCATATTTTGCTCCATTTCTGTGGGATGTATCATCACCGAAGCAGTCAAATACAACAGTTCCTGTTTCCTAGAGTGGACACACAGGGGAATGTTGCCCCAGACAGGGAGGACTTCCTGTCATACCTGTTCTGGAGCATCCTCCGGCTGTGTGTGACCCTAGCAGACCCTATAAAAGGGCTAGCCATGCAGCCATCTTCCTCTCTTCTGGCTCTTAGCCAGCAGCACACGGCTCATCCTTATAGAGGATGGAAGCCACAAGGTAGAAAGTCTGAGGCCTAGCTCAGACTTCTTTTCTCTACAAGTGTAACTGTAACCACAAGATAAAGCCTGCCTTCAGAATACTGCTGTGAACTGTGAACTTGACTCTTACTTTTAAACAAGACTGTCGTGTTATTATTGTTTTAAACAAAAGGGGAAACTTACCAGGAACAATCCAGGCCGGACAAGCCAGACTGGATTGCTTAACTTCAATTATATTCTAACGAATCCACCAAGGGAATGCGCTCTGCTGCTTGCTCACTAGCGTGAGTGAGGAGGGATAATATTTAATCAATATATCCTCTCCTACTTTCCTCAATGTTCTGTCGTGGGTGCAGTTTCTATATGATTTCAGCTCTTCGTGGAATCAGCTCTGAGTAGTGATTCAGCATGCTAGCAAGGATATGCTAGGAGTCTAGTCTAACAAGAACAATCTTCTTTGTTGCAGTAGGAACTTGACTGACTGGAGGGAAAGGGCGAGCTCCTTTTATACTCTCAGGAACAGGAGTTGGGGAAAGGATACATTTAGATTTTGGCGGGACCCAATCAGAGTAAGGATCCAAATTGTGCCAACAAGTTAACCAGTAGCAACTGTCCCTGCACCCGTTTGAATCACCCTGGAGCAGGAAAGGCAGTTACAGAACTAACAGTGAAACTCATGCATACATATTAAACCAATACATAACACTCAACATCCCCACAATTTCCCCTCCACGTACCCTCATTTTCTGTGAAGGTTGGGGTGGTCTTCAAAACGTCCAGGAAGTCAGCAAAATCCAGATTCCCATGCACTATTTTGAGAAGAAGAGGCAGGATAAATTGGTAAGAAATGTGGAGTAGGCAGTACAAAATGCGCTCCGCAACTGAACCTCAGTCATGTGCCTCCAGATGTTCCCATTTAGCTTCTAAAATCACATGAAATTTTTTGATCCATTTCTCACAAAGTCATCAATGAAATTTTTAATTTCAAATTGTAGACTCAGGGATTATTATTTTTCCCCTGTAGGAAAGTTTCAGGTGTCAGTGCACAGATATTTGCGCTGGTGCTCAGAAGGGAGTGGAACAGGTTGAAGAAAAATGTTCTGGATGCTACAAAATATATTTTGATGGTTGTGCAATTATTACTTAGTATTTCTAATAAAGCTAAATCGTGAAGCTGAAAAATTTGGATTTTTAAAAAAAACCAATTTTGATTTTGTGTGAAGGTGTAAATTGTGTTTGGTTTAGTTGTTTTCAAATTGTTGTGCACATTCTCGGAGCAGTAAAAGGTTTCAGGGGTGCAGTGCATTTGCAGATTTGGTTGCCTTTGGAAAGTCACTGGAGGCTTACAAGAGTGTTGTAATAATAATAATAATTTATTGATTTATTTATACCCCACCCATCTGGCTAGGTTTCTCCAGCCACTCTGAGCGGCTCGCAACAGATTAAAAACAGAACAAAACAACAACCATTAAAAACTTCCCTAAACAGGGCTACCTTCAGATGTCTTCTAAAAGTCAGATAACTGTTTATTTCCTTTTACAAGTAGGTGGCCGTGTTGGTCTGCCGTAGTCGAAACAAAATAAAAAAAAAAATTCCCCTTCCAGTAGCACCTTAGAGACCAACTAAGTTTGTTCTTGGTATGAGCTTTCATGTGCATGCACACTTCTTCAGATACACTGGTGCCTTCTGTTTCAGTGTATCTGAAGAAGTGTGCATGCACACGAAAGCTCATACCAAGAAGAAACTTAGTTGGTCTCTAAGATGCTACTCGAAGGGAAATTTTATTTTATTTTATTTTATTTTATTTTATTTTATTTTATTTTATTTTTTAAACCACAGAGCCTAGGGCTTGCTGATCACAAGGTCAGCGGTTCGAATCCCTGTAATGGGGTGAGCTCCCGTTGCTCGGTCCCAGCTCCTGCCCACCTAGCAGTTCGAAAGCACGTCAAAGTGCAAGTAGATAAATAGGAACCGCTCCGGCGGGAAGGTAAACTCCGTGTGCTGCTCTGGTTCGCCAGAAGCGGCTTTGTCATGCTGGCCACATGACCTAGAAGCTGTACGCCGGCTCCCTCGGCCAATAATGCGAGATGAGCGCCGCAACCCCAGAGTCGGACATGACTGGACCTAATGGTCAGGGGTCCCTTTACCTTTTTAAGGTGCTACTGGAAGGAAATTCCGTTGACATCTGAAGGGAGGGCGTTCCACAGGGCGGGCGCCACTACCGAGAAGGCCCTCTGCTTGGTTCCCTGTAACCTCACTTCTCGCAGTGAGGGGACCACCAGAAGGCCCTTAGAGCTGGACCTCAGTGTCCAGGCTGAATGATGGGGGTGGAGACACTCCTTCAGGTAAACTGGGCCAAGGCCGTTTAGAATTTCTGTCCACTTACAAATATACAGGTTGAACAGAAGTGGAGGAACACTTCTGTTAGATGTCTCAAAGTTCACTGCTCCTAAAGGGCAGTCAACTAGCACTGTAAGATGCTTCCAGAACCATCCCAGCTCTCTGTCTGTCTCTGCCCAGTCTACACTCACCGCTTAATGACATCATCCCCAGCCAAAGGAAGAGGAAAGGGGAGGGGACGAAAGACACATGCCCATCTCCAAAATGGCTCCCATACTTCCCTGCCAGAACAGCCTTTGGCAATATCTTTATCCCTAACAAAGGAGTGGTTCTGGGCCACTTTGTCAAGGCTACTAACAAGTTCTGACCAGCCAAGCTTCAGGCAACTTACACCGGTATAAAACCCATTTGGAGAAATCTTCTAGTCAAAAATCCCCAAGTTGGAAGGCCCACCCCCCAAGAGGTCATTCAGCCCAACGCCCAATCCAGTAACAATACGTATCCCACAAATTCCAAACACCCACCTCCCCATTTGTTTCCAAGGAATGCAAAATTACTGTTGCCGACAACCCACAGGCCTGGGAGTGAGAGCACGCACCATCCATCGGAATGAACTTGAGAACTTGGTACATCTCGGATTTGGTCACCAGGATACCCAGCGTGTGCAAACTAAGGAGGAGGTTGCTGATGTTAATCTTTCCCTTCTTGATGGTGCCAAAAATGGTGCAGGCCCTGGAGAGTCCTGGAAAAAAGAATAACACAGTGGATCTGGTTTTTCCCTTCCCCATTGTCCTGTCCCCGCACCCTCTTGCTGGATCCAGAATGTCTTCAAATTCTGGATGCCAATTTTTTTGGTGCTCCCTGGAATTTGGCTGTTTTGGCAACATCACCAGTGAAAGGAGAATGCGTATGCGCAGCGGAGACAACCCACGTTTACAAAGCCATAGGCAAAAGAAGTTCAAGTGCCCCTTGCCCAGATTTTTTTTGCTGACATTGCCATCAAGAGAGGTGCAACACAACTCCACCAATTCATGCATTACCTCTTGCTCCTGGATAAAGGCATGTGTCAAACTGCTCTCCCTCATCGCAGAAGGTCGTGTAGAGATTGTACAAAACTTTGCTCCTCCTGCCAAGAGACATGCATGCAGCTCATCATTACAACGATTTGGGTCTCTCCCTCCCTCTCTTTTACAGTGATGAACTCAGATTTATCGACGACAGAGGCCTCAACTAGCTGGCTAGGTAAAGGTAAAGGGACCCCTGACCATTAGGTCCAGTCATGTCCGACTCTGGGGTTGCGGCACTCATCTCGCTTTATTGGCCGAGAGCCGGCATACAGCTTCCGAGTCTTGTGGCCAGCATGACAAAGCCACTTCTGGCGAAACAGAGCAGCACATGGAAACGCCGTTTACCTTCCCGCCAGAGCGGTTCCTATTTATCTACTTGCACTTTGACATGCTTTCGAACTGCTAGGTGGGCAGGAGCTGGGACCGAGCAACGGGAGCTCACCCTATCGCAGGGATTTGAACCGCCGACCTTCTGATCAGCAAGCCCTAGGCTCTGTGGTTTAACCCACAGCGCCACCTGGGTCCCTCAACTAGCTGGCTAGTAATGGAATATTCTATTCTATTCTGCTGCTGCTGCAGAATCTTTCCATGCCAGCATCGGCTGCCTCTCTAGAAGCAGTAGTGCTGGTGTGGAGATTCTTGTGCCCGGTGTCAGAATGACGCCATGGCCGACGCTTCACGTTATGCAAGGTGCAGGGTTAAGCAACCCCCAACAAGTTATTTCCAGCAGTCTGCACGACGTCAAGTCAATCTTTGCTGTTTCGATCGGGCATCGCAACAGAGAACGAAGAAATAAAACTGCAACAGTAACAAAATAAAATATGCACCTTTACCTACCATCCCACTGAGAAAGTAGGAAATTGGTTCAAACTTTGGAAGCTGACAAGGTGAATCCCACCACTACCAATAAGGTCACCCTGCTGTAACGATGGGGAACCTTTTTCAGACCACACAAAGCTACATTTTCATCAGGGCTGCCTGACGAACTCTGAAAATTTATTATTCCAAAAATGAAACCTTCATCTGGTAGTAAATATTAAGATTATACCAGCAAGAATGAATCTTTCTGTAAAAAAAAAGGAAAAAGATTCAAATCAAGTCTTACTGACTAGTGATTTGAAACAAGTCTTACTGACTAGTGATTTAAATCAATTTGATTTAAATCAAATCCACCCTGGCACTGCTATTCAATACTTATTCTGAATGTGGAAGTTCCTTAATAATAATAATAATAATAATAATAATAAATTTTTATTTATACCCTGCCCTTCCCAGCCAAGACTGGGCTCAGAGCGGCTAACACCCATAAAATCACAACAAAACATACAAAACAATCAATTAAAATGCAAGTTAAAATATGATTTAAAATTTAAAATGCAGCCTCATCTTTAAGTAGCCCACCAATCAAACAAGTTTAAACTAAAACCAACCCAAAGGCCAGGCGGAACATCTCTGTCTTGCAGGCCCTGCGGAAAGATGCCAGATCCCGCAGGGCCCTCGTCTCTTCTGACAGACCGTTCCACCAAGTCGGGGCCAGTACTGAGAAGGCCCTGGCCCTAGTTGCTGCCAGCCTAGCATCCTTATGGCTCGGGATCTCCAAAATGTTATTGTTTGAGGACCTTAAGGTCCTACACGGGGCATACCAGGAGAGGCGGTCCCTTAGGTACGAGAGGGTCCTAGGCCGCATAGGGCTTTAAAGGTCAAAACCAGCACCTTAAACCTGATCCTGTACTCCACCGGGAGCCAGTGCAGCTGGTAGAGCACTGGGTGAATGTGGTCCCGTGGCAAAGACCCCGTAAGGAGCCTCGCTGCGGCATTCTGCACCCGCTGGAGTTTCTGGGTCAGCTTCAAGGGCAGCCCCGCGTAGAGCGAGTTACAATAGTCAAGTCTGGAGGTGACCGTCGCGTGGATCACTGTGGCCAGATCAGGGCGAGAGAGCTAATAGCAGCTGACAAAGCCACTGGTTAATTAATTTGTTAAATGCCTGTCTGTCATATCGCGTCAGATAGAATCATAGAATTGGAAGGGACCGCAAGGGGCATTTGGTCCAACCCCCTGTACCGGTAGTGCATATTCCAACCTGCCCAGATACCTTAAACTGGGTGAAGTGGTCCTTGGTGACTGAGCTTTTCTGAACTCCTTGCTCTCTTTCACCTCCTTCCTGCCAGCCTTTTGCATCCTCTCGACTGAAGAGGAGACCTGGCAGAGGGGAACAGCAATATGGGCTTAGCTTTAAAGACCTGAAAGCCTCAGCTGCTGACCTCCTCAGTCCCTTAGGTCAGTGAAGGAAATTCAACTCCATCCCACTTTTCACCTGGGAGAAATCGGTGGAGACGTAGAGGCAGGGCTGGAGTAATGTAGATGATGTGCTGGCACAACATCACCCTGGCATGTCTCCTTCACCACCACCAGTACAACCCAGTTGGGGGAGAGAGCAGAACAGAGTGGGACTCCAAACCTGAACGCCACGCACCTTACATCTTTTGAACTTTGCACGCGGCTTTTTCAGAAAGAAGCTTTGGTAACACGGTCCTTTCGTAGGGTTCTCTGGGCTGTGCCTGATCATCTGCCTGCGGGAAACGGGAAATGTGGAAGGAGGGAAATAAACCATGGGAGTGGTGGGGGGTTGCCTTCAGGCTGCCCCCTGGATTTCTCTTTCTCTCGAAGGCCACAGAGGGCTGGGCCTCAGAGCTGACGCATTTCAGGATTCTAACCAAGCATATAGCCAAGCTCAGAGAAGACTTTAGAAGTCTCCCAGTGCCGTGCCATGTTTGACAGAAGGTCTCCCAGGCCTGAGAGACGGACTAGAGGACTTTGGGAGTGTTTTTAAAAAGTGGCAGGGCTTTGGGAACACATAGGATGAAGGCTTACCCGTTTGTAGTGCAAAAAATACAGCTTCTCTCAGTCCAGGATTTCTCGGTCCAGCATTTGAAATCCCTCCCTTTGGTTAGGTTACCCACCCCTTTTCTTCCCTGCACATGCTTCCAGGTGAATGAAGAAGGAAGTTCTGGTTTGCCGCCCCCCTCCAACCCACTGGGCAGGTGTCAATACGCACACACCCTTGCCAGGATCGCCTACATCTGCTTTCATATGGGCAAACAGAAGAGTAACACAGAATCAATCCATGGCAAGCTTTTGTTTTGGCAGTGAAAACATTTTCTCGAGAAGCACTTTTCAGGGGCAAAAATAATTGTGTGTGTGTGTGTGTGTGTTGTGTATGGACTATGCAGGGGGGGAAAGTGCCCTGTCTATGACTCAGGGTCCTGACACTGCCATTTGTTCCAATTCAGTGGTAAATTGCAAGTTTTATCAGGGAAAGCGCTGGGACAGAAAGGAAGAAAGGAAAGAAGGAATAATAAATTATCTATCTATCTATCTATCTATCTATCTATCTATCTATCTATCTATCTATCATTTATACCCCACCCACCTGGCCGGGCCTCCTCAGCCACTCTGGGCAGCTTCCAACAGAATTAATGATAATAATAAAAACATCAGACATTAAAAACTTCCCAAAACAGGGCTGCCTTCAGATGTCTTCTAAAAGTCAGATAGTTGTTTATTTCCTTGATATCAGATGGGAGAGCGTTCCACTGGGCGGGCACCACCACCAAGAAGGCCCTCTGCCTCGTTCCCTGCCTTAAGGAAGGAAGGAAGGAAGGAAGGAAGGAAGGAAGACTGCTTGGACACGGATCTGGAAATCCCAGGCTTGTGCCTAGAAACACGGCACAAAAGGAAGTGTGGACAAGCCCTCAGATCCAGCGTCTGCCTTCAGCCACAACTTGCTGTATCGACTTACTCAGTTGCGCTGAAGCAGCAGTGGGTGTGGTAGGAAAGCTTGCATTCTGGAGCGTGCTGGGCAGGTATGTGATCCCTCCAGTCATCCTCAGTCTTCCATAAGGAGAAAGGAACATCTTCGTCCTGCGAACTCTGCAGCTCGTCCCAATCTGTCTCCTTTAAGATTTTGAGTTTTCTAAAAAGGAAATCGAGATCCATCACAGATGTGATCACTATGGTATAATGGGATGAGAGGAGCTCAGGAATGACAACTCTTATGGTACAACTGGGTAACACGACCATAATGCAACCACCCTAATATTGATGCGTAATCCATTAGAAGATAGAATCAATTCTCGGGGGCCTTGAAAGACATAGTACATCGGACAGAAATTCCTTTCTACTAAACGTGTTTGGCAATCGAAGGTTAAGGCCACAAAACTGAAAAGACAAGCCCCACGTGGCTCATTGCTGTCAACTTTCGGATTTGAAAATAAGGGATTTTTTCAAACTTTCGGATTTGAAAATAAGGGATGCCGCGAGGGCGGTGCAATGGCACCAAGTAGCCTCGCCACCCTGCGCTCCAGAGGCTGCGCGAGAACGGGTGAGCGAAAGAGCGAGCGCATAGACGGCAGGCAGGCTGTCTGTCTGGTTGGGCGTGAGGGTCTGGCTGAACAAGGCATGCAAGCTCCGCCCCCAGTCCGTCTCAGACTCCTTATTGGCAGCCGAGCAACGCAGCTGAGGAGCCTCCCTGGCCGGCAGGGAGGGAGAGGAGCTGCTTCCTTTGAAATCCGGGAAATTTAAGGGATATCAACAATCCGGGATAGCAGCGGGAAACGGCATTGGAATAAGGGAGTTTCCCGCCAAAAAAGGGAGGGTTGACAGGTATGACGTAGCTGTATGACCGAAGGGCGTTTGAAAAGTTCACCCAACACAAAGGACTCGACTTGGAGCCCAAAGTAAAGGAGGAAAGCCCAGGCAGCTCACTTCCGACTGTGCGGTTGTTTCCCTTACCTGTCGAAGCTGCGTGAGGAGCGGGTAGCAGCTGTGCTCGGCTTAGAAGTAAGAAAGCTGGAAAGATCATCCTTCAATTCTGTTGCAGTCTTTTCCCAGGATCGAGAGCTGCGCGTCTGAAAATTCTCCTTCCCATCTTGGGACTGCGGCTCCGATGTCCCGGACGGTGTCACGAGCTCCTCCTCGCTCTGATTCTTCTGATCTTGAGATTTACGGTCTTCGGACAGCTCAGTAAGGTCTTGGGCTTTGCCTTCGGTCTGATCGTTTGGGTCTTGGGACTTGCTGTCGTTTTCACTCAGATCATTTGGGTTTGAGGATTTGCTGCCACCTTCGCTCCGATCATTCAGGGATTTGATGTCATCACCCCCATGCTCATTTATATCTTGGGATTTGTTGTCCTCCGTGTGTTCGCTTAGATTTTGAGTTGTGTTGTCCTCAGCTGGCTTGTTTAGATCTTGGGATTTGCTGCAATGGAAGGAAGAATTGACACAGACATGGATTACATTGTGTATACATACATTCCTCTGGTTAGAATCATAGAATCATAGAGTTGGAAGAGACCACAAGGGCCATCCAGTCCAACCCCCTGCCAAGCAGGAAACACCATCAAAGCATTCTTGACAGATGGCTGTCAAGCCTCTGCTTAAAGACCTCCAAAGAAGGAGACTCCACCACACTCCTTGGCAGCAAATTCCACTGTCGAACAGCTCTTACTGTCAAGAAGTTCTTCCTAATGTTTAGGTGGAATCTTCTTTCTTGTAGTTTGAATCCATTGCTCCGTGTCCTCTTCTCAGGAGCAGCAGAAAACAACTTTTCTCCCTCCTCTATATGGCATCCTTTTATATATTTGAACATGGCTATCATATCACCCCTTAACCTTCTCTTCTCCAGGCTAAACATACCCAGCTCCCTAAGCCGTTCCTCATAAGGCATCGTTTCCAGGCCTTTGACCATTTTGGTTGCCCTCCTTTGGACACGTTCCAGCTTGTCAGTATCCTTCTTGAACTGTGGTGCCCAGAACTGGACACAGTATTCCAGGTGAGGTCTGACCAGAGCGGAATACAGTGGTACTATTACTTCCCTTGATCTAGATGCTATACTTCTATTGATGCAGCCCAGAATGGCATTGGCTTTTTTAGCTGCTGCATCACACTGTTGACTCATGTCAAGTTTGTGGTCTACCAAGACTCCTAGATCCTTTTCACATGTACTCCTCTCAAGCCAGGTGTCACCCATCCTGTATTTGTGCCTTTCATTTTTTTTGCCCAAGTGCAGTACTTTATATTTCTCCTGTTAAAATTCATCTTGTTTGCTTTGACCCAATTCTCTAATCTGTTAAGGACATTTTGAAGTGTGATCCTACCCCTCCCAATTTGGTGTCATCTGCAAACTTGATCAGGATGCCCTCAAGCCCATCATCCAAGTCATTGATAAATATGTTGAATAAGACTGGGCCCAAGACAGAACCCTGTGGCACCCCACTAGTCACTTCTCTCCAGGATGAAGAGGAGCCATTGATGAGCACCCTTTGGTTTCGGTCAATCAGCCACCCCTCACTAGGGAACAGATTCCACCAGCAGAATAGTTCTGCTCTATCTCAGCATGGGATATTTTTGGGACTTTCAATCATCTGAAATATGAAAACGCAGTACATTGGATTCTGCCTGCAGTGGTGCGGTCGGGTAATTTGACGGCTTCGAAAGGTACATTTCATATATTTTTAAAAGTCTCATTTTGAATTAACACTACATTTCAGCTGTAGCCAACATATTCCATCCCTAAGAAGCCTTTCCATTGCTTTATGTTCCATTATGGGATCAGTTTGAAACATGGTGCAAGCCTAAGGTCTATTTTTCAGTGCCAGGCTCTGAAGATCAGCTCTGGAGCATGCAAGGACTAATAATGCAAACCCGAGTATCTCTGACCATGTGAAGAGTACTGTTCCCTATTGAATAAACATTTGATAAACACCAGCTACTGGTGTTTATCAAATAAGGAAAATTTGGAGTAGGGATAAGCTATGACAATTCAAAATGAAAGAATACTTAGGATTCTTTTTTTAAGCCTTGCCAAATATGCTGCAGAATTTCGCAGTTTATGATATAAGCCCTTAAAAACATTGTTGAAATTGTTAATCGTGATAAAAATACAACCGAAGGCAAAAGAAAACCAATATTAAAGAGGCTGAAGTCACCTGCTCACAGGGCTGAGTGGGGCCTCCATTCTCCTGGGCTGGAAAGCGCAGCTCCTTCTTCATCAGTGTTGTTGTGCAATGAATCCTAAATAATAACCATTTTAAAAGTAAGGCACAACGCAAAAGTGAAGATGCCCCTGGGTCTCTGGTGATGGGACCAGGACCGGTCCGTCCATGAGGCAGACTGAGGTAACTGCCTCAGGCAATGGAATCCAAGGGGAGGTGCCCCCATGGCTTAGCTGTCAACTTTCGGATTTGAAAATAAGGGATGCCGCGAGGGCGGTGCAATGGCACCAAGTAGCCTCGCCACCCTGCGCTCCAGAGGCTGCGCGAGAACGGGTGAGCGAAAGAGCGAGCGCATAGACGGCAGGCAGGCTGTCTGTCTGGTTGGGCGTGAGGGTCTGGCTGCACAAGGCATGCAAGCTCCGCCCCCAGTCGGTCTCAGTCTCCTTATTGGCAGCCGAGCAACGCAGCTGAGGAGCCTCCCTGGCTGGCAGGGAGGGAGAGGAGCTGCTTCCTTTGAAATCCGGGAAATTTAAGGGATATCAACAATCCGGGATAGCAGTGGGAAACGGCATTGGAATAAGGGAGGTTTCCCACCAAAAAAGGGAGGGTTGACAGATATGCCCCATGGGTGCCCTGCAGGCATGCCACTGCCACCAGAGAAGTGGGCAGAAGTTGCGGTGGTAGCTTCTGGGGTCTGGCAAGGTTTTGCCCTACGAAACCTAGCAAGATCTTCTGGGCCTCTCACGAGAGCTCACCATAAACTGCCGTCGTGTCTCACTTTTCCCATGAATGGCGGCAGCTTCCAGAGAAGCAAGGGGAAGTGGCTGTGGCTTCCAGGATCCCACAAGATCTCACAGATCTCTCACAAGATGCTACCAGAACCCAGAAATTGCCACCACCACTCAACCCTGGTAACCAAGTATTGGGCAGGGGGTGGAAGCTTTCAGGGGGTGGAAGCTTTCCATTTCACCTCAGGTGGCAGAACAGGATGGGCCACCCTTGGGTAGAACAGAAGCCATAATCCAGCTTTTGCTAGGAGCCAGCCCTTTGGCCGGAATGGCTGTCCCCTAGTAGATTTCATTCATTCATTAATTCATCCATCCATTCATTCATCCATTCATTATACCACCCTATACCCGGAGATCTCAGGGCGGTTCACAGAAAAGATCACAATATATAAAATCAAAGTAAAAACAACCCAATAACCCCCCCCCAAAGAGCCACATTTTAAAAGGGTATAGGATGGTCACCAGGTCAACCAAAGGCCTGGTTAAAAAGGAACGTTTTTGCCTGGCGCCTAAAGGTGTATAATGAAGGCGCCAAGCGAACCTCCCTGGGGAGAGCATTCCACAGATGGGGAGCCACTCCAGAGAAGGCCCCGTTCTTGTGTTGTCACCCTCTGGACCTCTCGAGGAGGAGGCTCTCGAAGGAGGGCCTCAGAAGATGATCTCAGGGTCTGGGTAGGTTCATATGGAAAGAGGTGGTCCTTGAGCTATTGTGGTCCTGAGCCGTTTAAGGTTTTATAGGTCAAAACCAGCGGTTTGAATTGGGCTCGGAAACTAATTGATAGCCAGTGCACCAGGATCGGTGCAATATGCTCAAACCATCTTGCTGCAGTGAGCAACCTGGCCGCTGAATTCTGCACTAGCTGAAGTTTCCGAACCGTCTTCAGAGGCAGCTGCACGTATAACGCATTGCAGTAATCTAACCTTGAAGTTACCAGAGCATAGACAACAGTAGTTAATAATAATAATAATAATAATAATAATAATAATAATAATAATTTATTTGTACCATCTGGCTGAGCTTCCCCAGTCACTCTGGACGGCTCCCAAATGAATGTTAAAACAATACAGCATTAAATATTAAAAACATCCCTAAACAGGGCTGCCTTCAGATGTCTCTTAAAAATAGGATAGCTGCTTATTTCCTTGACATCTGATGGAAGGGTGTTCCACAGGGTGGGTGCCACTACCGAGAAGGCCCTCTGTCTGGTTCCCTGTAACCTCACCTCTCGCAATGAGGGAACCGCCAGAAGGCCCTCGGCGCTGGATATCAGTGTTCATATAGATATTAAAAATCCCTGTCCAGATAGGGGTGTAGCTGGGCCACCAGCCGAAGCTGATGGAAGGCACTCCGGACCACAGAGCCCACCTGGGCCTCGAGGGATGGCAAAGGATCCTGCAGTACCCCCAAGTTGCGAATATGCTCCTTCATAGATGCATACAGAAATACTTACACAAAATGCCTCTGTTGCTAATCCACTTGTCAGGACGTTGCAGGGATTAGCAAACCTCTTGGAAATGACTGGGCAGCCAGAATGGAAAGAAAAGGATGTAGCACGGCCAGGATGGTCAACATGAGCAAGGGGAAGTTCTTGGACTTCTGATCTTCTCCTGGCACCATGAAGAAGGTGTTAAGTTTGGTGCCAAGTTAAAGGGATAGGAGGGGCCTAGAGAGTTTGGTGGAACTGGCTCTCTGATGATGGATGTGCATCCCTCCTCCACACTAAGTTCTCTCCCACTACTTTGACCTCAACTGTTGCATGGGGAGGTTCCAATCTAGTGATGTCACAGAGTAAGAGGTGACCCATGTGGTAGAAAATAACATCCTGAGTTGGGAGGTGAAAGAGAGACTCGGCTACTTGATGCCGTTCTGGGCCTGTAGCTATGGAATCATGGAGCCAGAAGGGTCTTTATGAGTTCCATATAACGCGGATACCCATTGAAGACCAAGACATCAAGAACATCATGGATGATCTTCTCTAGATTCTGTTGGAAAACCTCCAAAGAAGAAGACCTCACTGTGCTTTGGGAAAAGGGAAACAGGATCCATTGATTAACCATTTTCCGTGTTGCTTAACCATTCTACCTTGCCAAGGCAATCCCTTTTCCCTATTTAGAAATGCCATCACATTTCCTACCCTGAACCTCATCCCCCGCCCCAAGTGACCTAGACTGCTAGTTAGATGACAATAAATAGTCTATTTAGAAAGGCAAAGGGAAGCAGAGTTAGCCTATAATCAACCTTTCCTTACAAAAACGCTAGCTTAATGCTTTTCCATTATCGAAGCTGGGATAGCTCAGTTGGTAGAGCAGGAGACTCTTAATCTCAGGGTCATGGGTTCAAGCCCCACATTGGGCAAAAGGTTCCTGCATTGCAGGGGGTTGGGCTATGTCACACGTAGGGGGTTCCCTTCCCCGTCGGCTGGACGTTCCAAGAAAGACAAAGGCTCATTCTGCCAAAGGCTTTTTATCTATGTTATTTACAATCATGTACAGAGAACATTAATCATGTCTGCTCAGTCCGAAGCAGAACTTCCGTGTGAGGTACAGCAGCGCGGGAAGAAATATTTCCGGTTCCTCCTTCTCCTGTGACCCCTGGGAACCTGACTCTGTGATGTTGGCTGAAGCCTCACCACCCCCTCCTCCTCCCCGGCACTGCTTCCTGACGTAGAAGATGAGGAGGACGATGAGTCTGTTGACAGAAGCTCTGGCTGCAGTCTGTATTGGCTCAGAGCTTGTTTGGCAGGGGGAGTCTGGAGTTCCCCTCTGACATCCACTCCCCCCTCCAAAACCCCCTCCCCCTCCGGTGAGGTGGGAGATTCCTGCTCTGCCGGCTCACCCTCCCTCCCCCCAACCACTCCCTCGGGGGAGGTGACAAAACCCAGGAAGTCTGTGTCGTCGTCCTCCTGCGATGCGAATAAGTCCTGCCATCCCTCATCTTCCCCCACCGGCGACGAGGGCTGGCTTCCCCCTGGCTGCTCCTGTGAAACCTCTGGGGTCTCCCTCCCTTCCCTCTCTGTACTGGACCTGAAACCCCAGAAATCTTCCTCGTCGTCTTCCGTGGTGGCACACACGTCCCTCAAAAAGAAATCTGGTGGCATGGGCTTCTCCGGAAACAGGGAATGGAATTCCGCCGTGAGATACTCCTCCGTAATCTGGTTGGAGGGCACCCACGTGTTGTCCTCTGGTGCTCCCCCCTCCCATGCTACCAAGTACTCCACCCTGTCTCCCTTCCATCTGGAGTCCAGAATCTCCGTGGCCTCGTTGCCGTCTTCTCTCTCCTCTACAATGGGCGGTGTGGGGGGTGTCCCACCCTCCCCGTGGAAACGGTGCCCCTCCCTGTATGGTGAAAGCAGTGACCTGTGAAAGACAGGGTGAATTCTCATGGTGTCCGGTAGCAATAGCTTAAAGGCTACCGGATTGACCTGCTCAATGACCTCGAAGGGTCCCAGCTTGCGATGCTCTAACTTCCTGCAGCTCCCTCTGATGGGTAGACCCTTGGACGACAACCACACCTTGTCCCCCACCCGAATGACCTCGCCCTCTCTGCGATGGGCATCCGCCGCCCTCTTGTATGCCTCCTTGGCCCTTTCCAGAGTGCTCTTGAGCATTTTGTGCACCGTTTGCATCTCCTCTGCAAAATTCTCTGCTGCTGGTACACTGGGCTCCTCCTCCCGCCCTGGGAAGGCTCTGGGGTGGCGACCGTAATTGGCAAAAAACGGAGTCATTCCTGTGGACAGGTGGACAGAGTTATTAAAGGCGAACTCTGCCAGACCCAAAAATTGCGCCCAATCATTCTGCCTCTGGTTGACATAGCAACGCAGATACTGCTGCAGAATGGCATTGGCTCTCTCGGCTTGGCCGTTGGTCTGGGGATGTCTGGCTGTGGAGAAACTCAGCTCCACCTGCAACAAGCTCATGAGCTTGCGCCAGAACCGTGAGGTGAATTGCCTCCCCCTGTCACTGAGAACTCTCGACGGCACTCCGTGCAAGCGGAACACCTGATCTACAAAGAGCTTGGCCGTTTCTTCTGCGGACAACACCTTGGGGCAGGCTACAAAATGGCACATCTTTGTGAGCATGTCCACCACCACGAGCACTGCTGTCTTCCCTCTGGACATGGGCAGGTCGGTGATGAAGTCAATGCTCACCATTTCCCAGGGTCTGCTGGGGGTGGGTAAGGGCTGCAACAGCCCCGCTGGTGCCCTATTGTCCCCCTTGGCTCTTTGACAGGTGTCACATGCCCTCACATAGTCCTTGACATCGTCCTGTACCCCTGGCCACCAAAAATCTCGGGTGACCAGGAGCAGGGTCTTCTGCTGCCCGAAATGCCCTGCCGAGGGGTTGTCGTGGAGTTGCTTGAGGACTTTCGCTCTTAACTGGTCCCCCGGGATATACAGTGCTCCTTTAAAAAACAGGAGCCCCCCTTTCTCCACAAAACCTTCTTCCACCCCCCTCCCTTCCTTGAGGTCTCGAAATTTCTGCTGCGCGAAGGAATCCGCTCGGGTGAGCCGCAGTAATAGCGAGGCCTGCTCCATCGTGCCGCCACACGCCCATTGTTCTATGGGAAACATGTGCCTCGCTGCCGCCGGCTCCTCCTCTTCCATGTACTGTGGCTTCCTGGACAGCGCATCGGCTCGTACGTTCTGCTCCCCCGGCACGTAGTGGATCCGGAAATTGAAGTTCGCGAAGAACTCTGCCCATCGGATTTGTCTCTGGTTGAGTATTCTGGCAGTTCTCCAGTACTCCAAGTTCTTATGGTCCGTGTGCACTTGGATCTGGTGCTGCGCCCCAATTAGGAAGTGGCGCCATTTCTTGAACGCCGCCAAGATGGCCAATAGTTCCTTGTCCCAAATGGTGTAGTTTTTCTCCGATTTGCTGAGTTTGCGCGAGAAGAAAGCGCACGGTCTCCACTCTCCGTCGCGGTTCTGTTGCAAAAGCACCGCTCCCACGGCTCGATCCGATGCATCTGTTTCTAATTTGATCGGTCGCTCCGGGTTCACATGCAGGAGGTGTTTCTCGGACGCGAAAGCTCTCTTGAGGGCCTCAAACGCCCTCTGGGCTTCCGGTGTCCAGACGAACTTCTTGTTGCCCCTCAGACAGTCGGTGATGGGTGCGGTCAGCTTTGCGAACCCCTCGATGAATTTGCGGTAGAAGTTGGCGAAGCCCAAAAATCTTTGCACGTCCTTCTTGGTTCGGGGGGTCTTCCAATCCAGCACCGCGTTCACCTTCTCTCCGTCCATGGCCAAACCTCTGTCCGACACTCGGTAACCTAGGAACTCCACTTGCTTCACGTGGAATTGGCACTTCTCTAGTTTGGCGTACAGCTGGTGTTTTCTCAACCTTTCCAGCACCTGCCTGACATGCTGCTCGTGCTGATCCTCGCTCTCTGAGAACACTAAGATGTCGTCAAGGAAACAGACACAGCTCTTGTACAGCAGGGATCCCAACACGTGATGCATGAAGGACTGGAAGGCCGGGGATCCCCCCTGTAAGCCAAATGGCATCACTAGGTACTCGAACGTTCCGAGGGGAGTAAACATCGCCGTCTTCCACTCATCTCCTTCCCGCATTCTTATGAGGTTGTACGCCCCTCTGAGGTCCAGCTTGGTGAAGATTTTTCCTCTGCGCACCACCGCCAGCAGGTCGTCGATCCTGGGCATGGGGAAGGCGATTGGTTCGCTGAGCCTATTGACCGACCTGTAATCTACGACCAAACGTCGTTGGGTGGTCCCCTTCTTGTCCACAAAGAACACCGGGCTGCCTCTGGAACTCTTGGACTCTCGCAGAAATCCCCTCTGTAGATTCTTGTCTATGAACTCTCTGAGCTCCTGGAGCTCCTGCTCTGACATGGAGTAAAGCTTCCCCGCAGGCAACTGGGCTCCTGGCACCAGGTTGATCTGGCAGTCGAAAGAGCGATGCGGCGGAAGCTTGTCCGCTTCCTTCTCGCAGAACACATCCTTGTAATCCTCGTATTGGGGTGGAATCCCTCTGGTGGCTTCCAACTTCACCGTCGCCGCCTGCATGTTGCTGTCTGGTGGACTCCTTTCCTGCAGACAGTTCTCCACGCAGTGCCCTGATCCGAACGTGAGCGATCTTTGGTGCCACGCCACGACGGGGTCATGTAGGTCTAGCCAGCTCATCCCTAGAACGATAGGACATCCCGCCAGCGTGGTGACGTTGAACGCGATGACTTCAGAGTGCTGGGCGATGCGCATTCTCATGGGGGGCGTTTGTTGTGCCACCTCTCCCCCCAGCAGCTCCCTCCCGTCAATGGTGGTTACTAGCAGGGGGAAGTCCAGAGGAAGTAAGTGTATTTGATGCTCTAAGGCGAATTTCCTGCTCATAAAATTCGCTGAGGCCCCCGAGTCAATCAACGCTTCCACCTCTAGGGGGTGTCCATTGGGGAGTTCCAGCACCACCCTTACTACAATGCCTACTTTGGGTGGATGAGGGGGGGAGGTTGAAACGTCTTGCGGGGCTTTCACTGCTTGCCGGCCTGGGTGCGCTCGCCCCTCAGTATCTCCTCGACCCAGGCCTCGTCGTTTCCCTGTTGCGCCCCGCTTTGCTCCTCCTGTTCCGGTGCTCTTGCTCCCTTTGCTTGCCATACGCGGCGTTGCGGGCAGAATTTGGCGAGGTGGTTGGGGGCGTCACAAACGTAGCACTTCCGAGCACCCTTGCCTTCTCTCCCATCCCCTCCCTTGGGTCGTTTGGCGCGTGCCCCCCCAATCTCCATCGGCTCCTCAGCTTGCCTGCGAGACGCGTCTTCCACCGGGGGGTTGCCTCCATTGCCTCCGCCCTGGTAACGCTGCCAGGTGAGCCTCTCTGCCTTGGGCTGCCCCCTTTCCCAGCTCCTCTGTTGGGCTCTGTTGTCTATGGACATAGCCATTCTCACCAGTTCGCTCATATTCTTGGGGATGGGCGCCCTGCTCAGTTCATCTTTAATACTGGAACTCAGGCCTTCCCTAAACAGGGCCTGCATCATCTCCCCTTCCAGACTCCAATTTAATCTGTGCGCCAACATCGCAAACTGCGAGAAGAACGCGCGCACCGAGCCTCCTCCCTGCTTCAGCCTCAGGAGCTCCTGTTTGGTGGCTTCGCCTTCCGCTTCATTGGCGAACAGGGTGTCCATCGCCTTTAAGAATTTCTTGAGATCTTGCATCTCTGCGCCCCCTGCTGACATAAGTGGGCGGGCCCAATCTCGGGCGGCACCCTCCAAATGCGCCACCACGAAGGCAATTCTCTGCTCATCATTCTGGAATTCCCCCTCCTGCATCTTGAGACAGTAGTGTAAGTCTGTTTTGAACCCCTCATATTTCCTGGGGTCCCCCGTGAACTTGGACATAAGCGTCTGCAGTCTCCTCCCCACTGGGGCCGGGCTTCCACCTCCCCTCCGCCGCTCTTCTAACCTGATTGCAGCTTCCTTAGCATGCTCCTCTAATTGAGCGTTCCTAGTCTGCAATTGCTGCACCTGAAGGGTTAACTGAGACAGCTGAGTTTCTAAGAGCTTACGCTGCTCTGCTAGCTGACGCTCTGCCTCCCGCCGTAAATCAGCACTTACTTTTTCCACTTGTTCTCTGACGGCTGCAGCCATTCTTTCCTCTGCAGACATTCTTTATCTTGCTCCTGCTTCTCCGCCTCCGGAGATAGCGAGGGGGGGTGCGTGGTGTTTCTTTACTGTCCTTTCCTTTGATGAACGGCCAGCTTGGGACACGGAAGTTGCTGTCACACGTAGGGGGTTCCCTTCCCCGTCGGCTGGACGTTCCAAGAAAGACAAAGGCTCATTCTGCCAAAGGCTTTTTATCTATGTTATTTACAATCATGTACAGAGAACATTAATCATGTCTGCTCAGTCCGAAGCAGAACTTCCGTGTGAGGTACAGCAGCGCGGGAAGAAATATTTCCGGTTCCTCCTTCTCCTGTGACCCCTGGGAACCTGACTCTGTGATGTTGGCTGAAGCCTCACCACCCCCTCCTCCTCCCCGGCACTGCTTCCTGACGTAGAAGATGAGGAGGACGATGAGTCTGTTGACAGAAGCTCTGGCTGCAGTCTGTATTGGCTCAGAGCTTGTTTGGCAGGGGGAGTCTGGAGTTCCCCTCTGACAGGCTAGATGAGCCTTGTGGTCCCTTCCAACTCTACGATTCTATGATATCTGTCTACATTTTCAGTTGATGAGAGTAAGTTGGATCCAGAGAAGCATTCTATGATGAAGGCCGCACCTTCCTTCAGTGGAGGAAACTCTTCCTTCTGCATCTGACAATAAGAGATTTAGCTTGGTTCATGCCTCCAATGCAAACCATATTATTATTATTATTATTATTATTATTATTATTATTATTATTATTATTATGATTATCGGAATTTATATACTGCCCTATACCCAGGGAGTCTCAGGGTGGTTCACAGAATAAAATCCAGATATAAAACCACAAAATCCATAATAAAAACAATAATAATAATAATAATAATAATAATAATAATAATAATAATAATTTATTATTTATACCCCGCTCATCTGGCTGAGTTTCCCAAGCCACTCTGGGCGGCTTTCAACAGAACATTAAAATACAACAATCTATTAAACATTAAAAGCCTCCCTAAACAGGGCTGCCTTCAGATGTCTTCTAAAGGTCTGGTAATTGATGTTCTCTTTGACATCTGAAGGGAGGGCGTTCCACAGGGCGGGTGCCACTACCGAGAAGGCCCTCTGCCTGGCTCCCAATAGCCCCCCCCCAATAACATTCCAATAACAGTCTCGTTATAATTCCACTCCACTTCCCAGTGGGGAGGAGTTGCGGTGGACCACATGGCCACCCACTCCCCTCCGGGGGTGGGGGACGAATTCCCGCGTCCCCCGGAGGTTCCCAGCCACATCATTCGCCTGCCAGCCAATCCGCTGGCTGGGGGTGTGTGGCCGTGCCCCGTTTAAACTGAGGCGCGAGCTGGAGAGCTTCCTCTTCACTCACTTCCTCGATCTCCTGCCTTCCCTCCCTATTTTCAGGTTTCAAATTTGGCCTTGCTATGGACCTCGGTTGGTCGCCGTTAAGGGGCCTGGTAGGAATTTTTCCACTTGGCAAATTGGCATGGGCCATTTGGTTTTCGCCTACCTCGTAGTAATCGTCACGACTTTGTAAGGTTTGGTGGTTAGGCTTTGGTTGATCTTATGATGGGGGACCTGCCCCTCCAAGCTTAAGGGTATTCCGTTAGAAGAGTTTGGATTTGATACCCCACTTTATCACTACCCAAAGGAGCCTCAAAGTGGCTAACATTCTCCTTTCCCTTCTTCCCCCACAACAAACACTCTGTGAGGTGAGTGGGGCTGAGAGACTTCAAAGAAGTGTGACTAGCCCAAGGTCACCCAGCAGCTGCACGTGGAGGAGCAGAGAGCCGAACTCGGTTCCCCAGATTACGAGTCTACCGCTCTTAACCAGTACACCACACTGGCTTGTTAAAGGAATCCTGAGGTGTCGATCTTGTCCGAAGTCCGGGGCTGGGCTAGGGCCATGCCATGACCCCGTCAGGAACCCTGGGGGAGCTCGAGTTGGTTTGCATCAATGGGGCTCCCCCTACCAGTGGTTGACTCTTACTGGACTCCCTGCATGACGAGCAGGAGTCAGATATAGTCGGCTCAATTCCAATGCCTAAGCCAATACCGCTCACATTCTGTAACCAATAAAGTTGTGGCCTAAATTTGCCCAATAACATTAACCTAATTTCTGTGTCCTTGTGTCTTATTCATCAACGAGGCGGTGGTCTCGGGGTCTCGACACACAACAATACCAATGTAGTTTTATAAGAAATTCTGTTGACTCATATAACAATTCTTCGAAAGCACGTCAAAGTGCAAGTAGATAAATAGGTACCGCTCCGGCGGGAAGGTAAACACCGTTTCCGTGCGCTGCTCTGGTTCACCAGAAACGGCTTAGTCATGCTGGCCACATGACCTGGAAGCTGTACGCCGGCTCCCTCGGCCAATAAAGCGAGATGAACGCCGCAACCCCAGAGTCGTCCGCAACTGGACCTAACGGTCAGGGGTCCCTTTACCTTTATCACACATCTTATATGCACATGAGTTAGGCTATTAGCTTCGACACCACCAAACCTTAATTAAATCCTAGCACCTATAAATCTATATAACAATACTCTTAACTTCAGAGTCTACTGGGTGGGGTTGTTGCTACCAGAGCATTGATTCCTCCCCTGGAATTGTCCTTTATCTTGCTTCCTACCCCTAACTTCTTACTTTTCACTAATCTCCTCTTATAGGTTCACCACTAAAACTTTTTGTCCCAGACCCTGAATCAAAATCTCTTATTCTTGCCTTCATATTTGTACAAAGTGTGAGGGCTCTGCCTTCCAACCCCCCTTTCTCCTCTCACTTTTGTTTGTTTTTTTTAAATAATTTTTTAAAAACATTTTTATCATAATAACATCATATCAACTAACAACAAATTCAATTCCCGGATTCCCCCCCACCCCCGCCAGCGAAGTGTGCATGCACACGAAAGCTCATACCAAGAACAAACTTAGTTGGTCTCTAAGGTGCTACTGGAAGGATTTTTTTTATTTTGTTTTCTCCTGCTTGCTTTATTATATCTTAATATTATATTCTTTAAATTAAATTTTGTTATGTTCTTATCATTTTATCATCACCTTTGTAATTTCTGTATTTGTTTTTGTTAATTGTAAGTGTTTACTCAAAACCTACTAGTGAGTCCATTTCTTTACATTGATTCCGTAAATACAACATAAATGGTTCCCAGTCCTTTTTTAAATCTCTGTTCTCCTTGTCTCTAAGCCTTTCAGTTAACTTCGCCATTTTAGTTAACTTCGCCATTTCTCTCACCTTTCTTTGGGTGCTGTTTAGAGACGGCTCCCCTTTCTTATTTCTCTTCCTGCAAAACTATTCACACTGTGAGTGGGATACAACACACCCCAACAATTCCTATCCCACTTCTCTCAACTTTCCTCTTCCTGATTTCGCATCATGCCTGTACCATAGCTGTCAACTTTCGGATTTGAAAATAAGGGATTTTTCCAAACTTTCAGATTTGAAAATAAGGGATGCCGCGAGGGCGGTGCAATGGCACCAAGTAGCCTCGCCACCCTGCGCTCCAGAGGCTGCGCCCGAATGGGTGAGCGAAAGAGCGAGCGCATAGACGGCAGGCAGGCTGTCTGTCTGTCTGGTTGGGCATGAAGGTCTGGATGCACAAGGCATGCAAGCTCCGCCCCCAGTCGGTCTCAGACTCCTTATTGGCAGCCAAACAACGCAGCTGAGGAGCCTCCCTGGCTGGCAGGGAGGGAGAGGAGCTGCTTCCTTTGAAATCCGGGAAATTTAAGGGATATCAACAATCCGGGATAGCAGCGGGAAACGGCATTGGAATAAGGGAGTTTCCTGCAAAAAAAGGGAGGGTTGACAGCTATGGCCTGTACCTCCCACTAGGGCTTTTTCTGATTTATCTCTGCATGCTGCTAACAAGAGAGGTGTGGCCTCCAGACTGACTTGATTGATTGCTGCTGGGGCTTCCTGCAAAGACTTGCATAATCAGGGCACCATGGCTGTCTCCTCCTCACAGTAGGCTTGCTATGGTTAACCACCTTGTTCTATTCAATTAGAGTGAGTAGATTTCATTTTTACACACTTCCATATTGCATGGCTGAAATGGGACTTCTAAGCTCTGTTGTTAATTGATCCTGCAGATTCAGACTGTTCTGGATGAATGCAGGATATAAAAGTGTGATCTTACATTGCCATCCATTGGGATAGCTCGGTCAGTAGAGCATGAGATTCTTAATCTCAGGGTCGTGGGTTCAAGCCCCACATTGGGCAAAAAGATTCCTGCATTGCCGGGGGTTGGACTTAGTGCCAGGGGTGGCCAACTCCCAAGAGACTGCCATCTACTCACAGAGTTAAAAGCTGGCAGTGATCTACCCCCTTTTGGGGGGTTCAGGTCAAAGTTGCTGAGCTTCTTTTCTAGGAAGGAAAGCCCTGTTTTGGGGGCTAGAGGTCAAAGTTGTTGGGCTTTTTTTAGGGAGAAGGAAAGCAGGGCTAAAATCATGAGCTTTTCTTAGTGGAGCCAAAGTTGTTGAACTTCTTTGGGGGAAGCCAGTGATCTACAAGTGATCTACCAGAGACGTCTCAATCTACCTGTTGGACGTGCCTGGACTAGACGACCCTAGACGACCCTTGTGGTTCTTTCCGATTCTACAATTCTAGAATGTTCCAGGAATTTGAGATAGTCTTGGAAGGAACTGTTTCTGGCCAGCAGAGCTATGGGGAATGGCAAACTGTGCTTCAGTTGCAGTGTAACAATTCCACCATAGGTACTTGTAAGCTGAAGTGGTTAAAGGGAAAGAAGAGAAGTATAGGGCTTGGTTTGCTTAGTCGAGACATGGGGGCAGAGGACTATGGGGTGATTTGTTTTCCCATCTCCCCTTTCACTGGTTAAAACCCCCCACTATGCAGTGGACCCTCGACTTACGAAGGTAATGCGTTCCGAAGGGACCGTCGTAGGTTGAAAAAATCGTAAGTCGAGTCCCCATAGGAATGCATTGGGAGAAAAAAATTTGTACGTCGAAAACCCCCCCATCTAAACTTCGGAAGTCAAGGAAACCCTATCTAAAACGGCCACGACTTCCTATTGGAAGTCGAAAAAAATCGTAGCCTCACAGCCGCTTTGATCCCTCATAACTTGAAAAATACAGAAGTCGGGTCATTCATAAGTCAAGGGACCACTGTAATATGTAAAGGTAAAGGTTTAGAGGTTTAAAGACACTCTCAGAGCAAATCTTAAAAACATGTAGTATAAACACCGACAACTGGGAAACACTGGCCTGTGAGTGCTCCAGTTGGAGAATAGGTAAAAGGTAAAGGTACCCCTGACCATTAGGTCCAGTCATGTCCGACTCTGGGGTTGCGGCGCTCATCTCGCTTTATTGGCCAAGAGCCGAAGTACAGCTTCCGGGTCATGTGGCCAGCACGACAAAGCCGCTTCTGGCGAACCAGAGCAGCGCACGGAAACGCCGTTTACCTTCCTGCCAGAGCGGTTCCTATTTATCTACTTGCACTTTGATGTGCTTTCGAACTGCTAGGTTGACAGGAGCTGGGACCGAGCAACGGGAGCTCACCCCATCGCAGGGATTCAAACCGCTGACCTTCTGATCAGCAAGCCCTAGGCTCTGTGGTTTAACCCACAGCGCCACCTGGGTCCCATCCAGTTGGAGAATAGCCTCTACCAAAGGCGTCATGGACTCTGAAGAAGCCCGAACTCAGGATAAAAGGGAGGAACGAGAACGAGCTAAGAGGAAGGCACGTTTGGCAAATCCTCACCGTGATCAACTCCCGCTCAGAAACCTATGTCCCCACTATGGAAGGATTGGCCTCCCCAGTCACTTATGGACACACTGTTAAGAACATATTCATGGAAGACAATCTTACTCGGCTACGAGTGATCACCAAAGAGATGCAATCTAGAAGCTTCCAAAACCTTGTCCTGATGTTGATTTGTGTTGGTTTCAAATGCACTTTGCAAAACGATGACAGCGGCGGTGATAAATAGACTAAAGTTTTTTTGTTTTTTGTTTATAAAGAAGAAGCAGAAGAAGAAGAGAATGGTTTGGAGAAACAGGTCTACTAGACTTTATTCAAGTCTGCCAACGAGTCATTCATTGAGTCCCCTCCTCCCCATGCGATCCTGGCTTCCATTCTGGAAATAGGTTCAGGAGCTCATAATATGGCATGGCGCAAGGAAGCGATGAGGAAGATTCCCCTGTACTTGATCAGGAGGAGGAACTGTATCTGGTTTGGGGAGTTTTTTTCTAAATAGAATTTCTGCCAAACAGGAAACCAAAGTTCTTTTATCAGTTAAACTCACTTGGATAGAAAGGTGCCTTGAGGATGCAAAGAACCCTTAGTTGAGGGTTTAAAGTCTGACGAGGACTTTGTCTCCTCCTTTACTTCTTTTTGTTGTTATTCTTCTTCTTCTCGGATGGCGTTTGTCTGGGCAATAGCGCCTGTCTGTGCCTCTGTCACCTCCATGGCGTCATGGTCTTTATCTCCCCCCTCTGTGTTATGCACAGATGTAGATCTGGTAGTTCTCAGGTCAGTAGCATCCGACTGAGATTTGATTCGCTTGGTGCCATTGCCTTTATCTCCCACTTTTGCATTATTTGTAGAGATGACAGTGCTGGGGCAGGCCCTCCAGGACAACCTTCTCTGTGGCGGGGCAAAAACAATGTCTTTACTTGGACATGACAATGACATCAGGGGAACTAGGCACTGGTCGAATTCGTCATCGGAGTATTTCTTTCTCCATGTAGCATCTGCACTGACAAGCTCAGTCACATCCTGGAAAGGGTTCGTGTCTATGGAGTCACATTCATATTGGGAATCTGTTGGGGAGAAGCAGAAAGATCATTCATCGTGAAGGCTTCCACAAACATGGTGCTATGCCATTACATCTCTGACTGCCAAAACACCCCCTCGATCTTGATTTTTAAAGCTGCTCCTCAGAGCAAGAAATGCAACACCTGTCTTATTGCAAAGGAATTTCGGAAATAGACTGGAAAGAGAAGTTGCTGAATTGCAACTCATTACCAAGCTTAAAAGGTGGCGCTGTGGGTTAAACCACAGAGCCTAGGGCTTGCTGATTAGAAGGTTGGCAGTTCGAATCCCCGCGACGGGGTGAGCTCCCGTTGCTCGGTCCCAGCTCCTGCCCACCTAGCAGTTCGAAAGCATGTCAAAGTGCAAGTAGATAAATAGGAACCGCTCCGGCAGGAAGGTAAACGGCGTTTCCATGCGCTGCTCTGGTTCAGCAGAAGCGGCTTTGTCATGCTGGCCACATGACCTGGAAGCTGTATGCCGGCTCTCGGCCAATAAAGCGAGATGAGTGCCGCAACCCCAGAGTCGGACACGACTGGACCAAATGGTCAGGGGTCCCTTTACCTTTACCTTACCAAGCTTAAAACCATGTCTCAACAAAGACATTGGATTCTTATCTCATTATACACGACAAAGCTATTTTTAACCTTCTCATCCCTTGCTTTTTCCTGTAAGACTAATTGCAGTCGTTAACAGTCGTCAACAGGTTTACCACAGCTATCAGCCTATCACCCATTCCCACCACCCCTCTGAGTAATACCCCTCCCCACCCTTTCACTATATATAAGGGTCTGGTGACTTCTGTTTCAGTGTATCTGAAGAAGTGTGTATGCACACGAAAGCTCATACCAAGAACAAACGTAGTTGGTCTCTAAGGTGCTACTGGAAGGAATTTTTTTATTTTTTATTTTGTTTTGACCTTTATTGGAAACAGCAACAAGTATGGGAAGGAAGAACAAGCTGCAAGGAACCAAAATAAAAATGCCAACTAAATCAATACTGTGGGCCAGATCCAATGGCCCTGTTCTTTAGGAGAAGCCAGAGCAAGGACTGCCACTACTGCAGTTCCCCCATGCACCCCACCTCCCCCAAGCAGTGCCAGAGGAAACCCTGTGGAGGCCCCCAGGCAGTCGAAATCTCGGGGGGCCGTGCTCTCGTTAGTCCTAGGGCAGACAAAAGGAAGAAGAAGAGTTTGGATTTGATATCCCGCTTTATCACTACCCAAAGGAGTCTCCAAGCAACTCACAATCTCCTTTCCCTTCCTCCCCCACAACAAACACTCTGTGAGGTGAGTGGGGCTGAGAGACTTCAGAGAAGTGTGACTAGCCCAAGGTCACCCAGCAGCTGCATGTGGAGGAGCGGAGACGCGAACCCGGTTCCCCGGATTACGAGTCTACCGCTCTTAACCACTACACCACACTGGAGACTCCATGATGGGAAGGCAAATGCCCCCTCCATAGCAGTGCGTGAGTCGTTGTAGGTATGTATAATCATAGAATTATTGAGTCGGAAGGGACTGTGTGGGTCATTTAGTCCAACCCCCCCAATACAGTATCATTGGTGATAAAAGTTATAAATGGAAACCATACTATGTCAAAATGATATCATTTAGCCAAAGCACTAGGCAACCCACCTACTTCCTCACAGCATCTTTGCAGTCTCGACACAGTCTGAAGGAAGCTCAAAATGTCCACATTCCCATACCCTACAAACGGAACAAAATGTATGTTTCCTGAGAAAGGTCTAGTTTGTTTCAGCTTATCATGTAAAGACCTTTTGAGATAATAGGTTTCTTTAAAAAATTTGCCTACAATTGTTCAAATAATTAATTCTGGAGGGCACATTTATTTTTATTTTATTTTAATGTAGCGATCCATGGATAATTTTTGACATATTTGCCTTTCGCCATGGTTTTGCAGAAGGGCATGTTGTTGCACGTGTCTTAAATAAGCAAATGTTTTAAAAAGTTGGGGAAGGCTGGGACTCATGAGTGGCACCACTCCGATCCTATAATTTGTTTCATGGTTTAAAAGTGAGAAGAGAACTTGGAGAGGAATCACAACTGGATATGAAGCATCAAATTCAAACAAGAACTTCTGTTGGTGTCAAAAGAAATGGAGAACTGGCCAAATTTTCAAGCTCCAGCACCAATCTGGATGAAGAAATGACCAACAGACACCTCCACAAGTTTTATTTGGGTAATACCATGCCTGATATCCGTTCTGTAACTTGTTCTCTTGGTGCGCACTGAGATACTCACTAACTTCAGTGCATCCCAGTGCCTGTTGTATCTCCTCGTTGTTCAAGTTGACTCCCAGGCCTGCCAAGACTGATTCTAAGTCCTCAATGGCCACCATACCGTTATGTATTTTCTTGAAAACCCAAAGAATAGTCTGGAAATCTAAAGGATGCACATGGGAGAGAAAGGACAGCAATTACTGAGCCTGAAATTACCTTCAACCTTTAATTGCCAGGTGGTGTTGGTGGTTAGGCTTCCTGGGCAGATCGAAGGAGCCAATCTGGCGCTCCTACCAATTTGCTGATGTGCCCCCCACCTTGCTGCTACCTCACCCAAATTCAGTCCCATCCAGGTAAGCTGCTGTTGGGAGGACAAACCCACAGCTCTGCCTCCAACTTCAGCTCTGCCACTGAAATAAAACTGACCCCCAGAAGGAAAAATAAGACTCTGAAAGATTTATTAGTAATGGAGGACCTCCGACTTCCGACTTCGCAAGTAATGGCGCTGCAAGAATTGAATCGGTGTGGGGAGCCCGTGAGGCAGAGCACTACTCCATAGGGAGAAGCCAGTTCTGGTTGTTTATTGAAATTTGATTTATATTAGAGACTGGCACTCCTGGAAAGGGGTATGTGCAAAGCAAGCGGGGGAGAGTAGCAGTGTGAAGAAGTTTGGTGAACAACAGGATGAGAAGATGGCGATGGTCGGAATGTGGCATTTGGAATTAAGAAGATCGACCTCATCCACACAGAGACATTGTTTATTATAATTTAGCCTGCTTGCTGGCATATATCAGCGGCTGTGGAAATATTGGAAAGAATTTTGAAAAGCAATCAATGGAGGTGATCAGGGAAGGTCCAGCGTCCGAGGCATGGGAAGTCCATATATAAAAAAATTATTATAATACCGTCTTTCCCCCTTTTTAAGACACCGTCTTATAATTTTTTTTCCTCAAAAAAACACAGGGTGGCTTATTTTTGGGGGATGTCTTATTTTTATTACATCAGTATGGTACGGTACAGCCTCCCCCTGTGCGCTGAGCAGGCGGGACAGAACTCCACAAGAGGCGCATTTCCCCCCCGCGCCTCTCGCTGGTTCGCTGGCTCCCTGCGCACGGGGAACAGGCGGGTCAGGAAGAAGTGTCTCCCCCCCCGTGCCTCTCCCTGCGCGCTAAGCAGGCGGGGCAGAACTCCGCAAGAGGCGCGTCCCCCCCGTGCCTCTCACTGGTTCGCTGGCTCCCTGCGCACGCAGGAGGGGCTGAGGAGGTGACGGGAACAATGGCGGCACCATGGCTTACTTTTGGGGTACGTCTTACTTCTCACAAAGGTAAAAAAACCCCTGCCATGGCTTACTTTATGACTACGTATTAAAAAAGGGGAAACAGGGTAATTAGGCATAATTGGAATGTTTCTTTTAATTGGGAATTGTATAATTAATTTGGATTGTAATTTGAAATGTAATTGGGAATAATTTCGATGTGATTTGCTGTGATTTGTATTGGAAAATTCAATAAATAGATTATAAAAAAAGAAAAAGAAATAAAACTGACCCCCAAAAGGCCAGACACCCAGATTGGCACAGAGTGTGTTTTTGTAAAGCAGCATCAGCAACTGCAACAATGGATAAATCTTTTAGTTTGCTCAGAGGGGGTGGAGGAGAGAGAAACAGTCGACAGGAATGCAGACAGAGAGTGACATACAGAACAACAATAGGAAAGCGGCCATCTTTCCCCTCACTCCCTCAGTTTCCTTTATCATACCCTCTGTGTCTGTGAAAGGCGAGGTATTATTCACAACTTCCAAGAATTCAGAGAAATCCAGAATCCCAGATGCTGTAATGGAGAAAGACACAGAAGCTGAGTTGAAGTATGCATGGGCGCATTACAGCGAAACCTAGTCTTAATAATAATAATAATAATAATAAATTTTTATTTATACCCCACCCTTCCCGGTCCAAAAGCCAGGCTCAGGGCGGCTAACAACAAATACAAAACAATTATTAAAAACAACTTAAAAAACAGCATAAAAAACAAACATCAGTGGGATCACCAGGGCTAACTGGCCAAGTTAGTCTTGCTAGACCAGTAGGGAGACCAGGGGAGAATTTTAATGTGGGGACCCAGAAGGGTTTCTTCAGAAAAAAGGGAAGGGGAAAAGGAATAGGGGGTCAGGCTAGATTGAAGGCCAGGCGGAATAACTCTGTCTTACAGGCCCTGAGGAAGGAGGTCAGATCCCGCAGGGCCCTGGTCTCATGGGACAGAGCATTCCACCAGGTCGGAGCCAACACTGAAAAAGCCCTGGCCCTTGTGGAGGATAATCTGGCTTCTTTGGGGCCCGGGGCCCTTAAGCTATTGTTATTCGTGGACCTTAAAGTCCTCTGTGGGGCATACCAGGAGAGGCGGTCCCGTAAGTACGAGGGTCCTAAGCCGCATAGGGCTTTAAAGGTCAGAACCAGCACCTTAAATCTGACCCGGTACTCCACCGGGAGCCAGTGCAGCTGGCAAAGCACTGGATGAATATGCTCCCATGACAAGGTCCCCGTGAGGAGCCTCGCTGCAGCATTCTGCACCCGCTGGAGTTTCTGGGACAGTTTCAAAGGCAGCCCCACGTAGAGCGAGTTACAGTAGTCAAGCCTGGAGGTGACAGTTGCGTGGATCACTGTGGTCAGGTTGGAGCGGGAAAGGTTGGGGACCAACTGCTTGATAAGGCGACATTTTTCCATCTGCGCCGTAACTGTTGCTGTAACCTGCGCTTCCATGGAAAGGGAGGTGTCAAGGATTACACCCAGACTCTTAACGGAAGGCGCTGGGACCAATTGAGCCCCCGCAAGAGAAGGGAGTTGGTCCGCCTTGTGCAAGTATCCAGGTATTTCTGTGCAGTTTGAAGTGACTGGAAGCATTCAAACTGGCTCCTTTGGAAGAAAACATTGTGCAGGCCCAAAAAAATATTATTCAAACTTTTTGTTATGTACTGAGTTGAATAGGATCCAAAATGCGGCAGTCTGATTGGTCCTAGAACAATAGGATTCAGAATGCAGCAGTCTGATTGGTCCTAGAACAATAGGATTCAGAATGCAGCAGTCTGATTGGTCCGCAGGAGCCACCCAATCCAGCTCCAGGTGGAAGTGAATCCACAACCTGATTGGCCTACAGGAGTAACCTGGAATTAGCCAATCACGTGGGCCCCATTGTGTAAATAATGTATATAAAGCAGACGTTCTGGGGGAACTTTCATTCCTCGCTACTATGAGCTGAATAAAGAGCATGAAATCCACACTCGACTCCAAGTATATTTCACTTTTACTTGCAGAACTCTTTAAAAACGGAACAGAAGCATCACAGATACATCCAAAATATCCATACAATGTCCAGCACAGGCTCAACATCTTTGAAAATATGAAATAATCCAAGCAGACCTAGAAGCAGAGGTCTGTTTCTCCCCACAGCCTGCTTTCCAGCTTCCATTGGCCTTGGGCTGCTTACTCTCCCTTCAGGAGAGCTTCATTTATATCCTCACTCACTGGAGTTTGGGAAACAAAAGACTAAAAGCAACTCTCTTTTCAAAATGGAGATTTGCAGGTTGTTTAGCAACTCAGCTGTTTCTCCACTTGCTACAGTGGAACCTTGGTTCTCAAACTTAATCTGTTCCGGAAGTCTGTGCGACTTCCGAAACGTTCAAAAACCAAGGCATGGCTTCTGATTGGCGCAGGCGCCCCAGAAACAATAGCCGACAACCGCATCGGATGTTTGGCTTCTGAAAAAGGTTTGAAAATGGGAACGCTTACTTCTGGGTTTTCGGCGATCGGGAGCCGATTTGTTCATCAACTAAGCAATTTGAGAACCAAGGTTCGACTGTATTTGTAAAGTCTTCTGGCTTAGGCTTATGAGGTATAAAGGAATTTGTTCTTGTGGAACACAAATTGTCCTTCGGTCTGTTCACCCCACCTTCAACTGTGCAAGAGCTGGGTCTGACCCACTTAAATCAGTGCACGTAGCTGTTTTCATATAGCAAGTTTTGTTCTGACTTTCTAAGCTATGGATGCCCTGTGTTGGCACTTTGTCGCGGATTGCATATTCTGTGCTGATGAAGCCAATTTGGTGAAACAAGGATTATAATCCGGGTAACCTTGTCCTTTTTTGGTTTGCTGTGTTCCCTCATGGCAACACCACTTGCACATCTTTGACTGGCGAGACCACAGCTCCATCGCCAGACCCTACAGTACCTGGAACCATCATCGTGACAACTAAACCCCCTCATTGAGGACTGGCAAGATCATATTAATCATTTTCATTATTAACTCTTTGGACCTTTGGAACCTCCACTAGACCCATGTGGGTTGCACGGGACATTTTGAATTTGGATCTTACAGCTCTATGATAGCATGTTTATGCATACATGTATGTTTGGATTTTTGGTTTTGTGACTTTACACCGTACATTTTGTTACAATTGTATTTGTTTAGTTGGTTCTTATCCTATATAATAAAGTCCCTGTGTCTCTGCGTCCAGTCCGTCCGTCCGTCTGTTTGCGCTACTGCGCATGTGCTCCACAGACACAGGGATTGGAGCGCAGAGACGCGCGCACCAATCAGGGCCAGCCGAACGCTGGGCGCGTGCGAAGCAGGCAAGCAGGCGGTTAAGCTGCTTGCTGCTGCTGCTCCTCCCGCCGCTGTTCCCTGCGCTCCGCTCAGGGGCTCCCGTGAGGAGAAGGCGGAGGTGGCGGCGGCGAGGAGTCGCAGCGCGCCTCCGTCGCCGCCGCTCTTTCACTCTGCGCTCCACTCAGGGGCTCCCTCTCCCGGGCGCCGCTCTCCACCTCCCCTCGCCGCCTGCTGCGTCCGACGGGCTCCCGGCAGCAGCTGCTGGCCTGGGCTTGGCCCGGGTGCTCAGCCCGAGGGCCCGGGCAGCAGCCACGACACGAGCGGGTCAACTGCGGGGTCGGAGGGCCCGCGGGGAACTCGGAGAGCGGCGCCGGGAAAGCAAGGCCTTCCCGCGGATACGCCGAGCTGGTAAGGGGTCTAGCGCCCGTTAATTTAACGGGCATAAACCACTAGTATTTAATAATTATGTTACGTGGAGACTGATTTATCAGCTGGTCACGTTTTTGTGTGTTTGGCATACTGCTATACGTGACTGGTTTTTTGAGTGTTATATATTGCTTTCATATAGCAGTCAGATTTCAACAGGGCTGGGGCATATCTGGAGGTCCCCAATATTGCATCCAACAAAGGTAAAACAACTACCAGGGAAAACCACAGATCTGAGGGTGAAGGTTGTCACATACCGTTCACCTTGACATGCCTAAGATTCCGACACATTTCAGCATTGGTCACTAGGATGCCCAAGGTGTGCAAAGTCAAGAGGAGATCGCTGGTGTGAATCTTTCCACACTTAAGTGTGCTTAAAACAGTGCAGGCCTTGGAGAGCCCTGAAGAGGATTCAGACTCTGGAAAGTAAGGATGAGAGTGCATTGGTTTCTGGAACTGATTGTGAAAAAGAACAAGAGGCAAAAACCTTTGGGGAAGGGCCGTAGCTCATTGGTAGAGTAAAAAGGTAAAGGACCCCTGGACGGTTAAGTCCAGTCAAAGGCAACTATGGGGTTGCGGCACTCATCTCGCTTTCAGGCCAAGGGAGCCGGCGTTTGTCCACAGACAGCTTTCCAGGTCATGTGGCCAGCGTTCCTAAACCGTTTCTGGCGCAACGGAACACCGTGACAGAAACCAGAGCACACGGAAACACCGTTTACCTTCCCGCCACAGCAGTACCTATTTATCTTACTTGCACTTTGTGCTTTCGAACTGCTAGGTTGGCAGGAGCTGGGACTGAGCAACGGGAGCTCACTCCGTTGCGGGGATTCGAACTGCCGACCTTCCGATCAGCAAGCCCAAGAAGCTCAGTGGTTTAGACCACAGCGCCATCCTCATTCTGGTTCAGTGGTAGAGTATTTGCATGCAGAAGGCCGCAGGTTCAGCATCTCGGCAGGGCTGGGAGACCCCTGGCTGAATCCCTGCAGTCCCACTGCCAATCAAGGTAGCTAATAATGAGCTAGATGGATCAATCTAGCTCCCCACCCCCCGAATTAGAACACAAAACCTGTGCTGTATTCAAATGCAGCAGCTTAGATCCAGTCCAGGTTGTGTTTAGGCCCCACCCAAATCAATGGGGCTTGAAATCACCAGTCTTACAGCATCACAAAGACTAACATATTTATCACATAGTCTTTTGTGGGTTATGCGCATGAAATGCTATCCTGAGTTTCGGTAATGTGTGTGTGCATACACACAGATCCGAGGAATCGTAAACAGTGAGGTCAGAGGGAAAAGAATTACTACTGTGAATTACACAATTATCACTCTCTGTGTACTTTCTGCATTTCAAAATGGCGGCACTTGAATGGGTCTGGGAAATGGCTGAAGCTTGCGATGTCAAGAAGCTCTCCACATTTCAGGATGTTTGAATTAAAAAGATAAAAGCACCATACACGTTAATGTAGCTCTGATTTGTTTCATATTGTCATATCTCTGCAATCACATTTGGGTAAAGATAAAAAAAGGTGGAGATTTATTCCCCACTCTATGTCCTTGGGACTGTGTAGGCTTATAAATCAAAATTAGAGTAAATGTTTCTCTGTTAGGAAATCTGCAGGTTTTTCAGCCACACAGATTTCTCTTGTCAGGGCAAGAACACATTAATTACCTGGAGAACAGCAACAACCGGGGGGGGGGGGGATGAAAGACATAACATATCACAAACAGGAAGAAACACTACAAACAGAATAATTGCCAAACATAGGAAGAACGAGGATTTAGTTTGAGTTCCTCACTTGTAGTTTTATAAATCATTTAATGTGTCAACACAGTTAAAAGTTATTCCTATTGCAGTTGTTGTATAAAGGATTGCTATTTTGACTGGAGTGTAATTGAAATTAATAAGATTTTGGAATGCAGAAATAAAGCAAATAATCAATTCTAGCACATGGGGGCACCTTATCTAAATTAAATAATTCGGTATTTGAACTATTGGTATTAATTGTATTATAAATTGGTGTCGTTATAATGAGGCTGCTATTGGATTGCAATCGAAAACTACCGGTAATAAAAATTATTATCAAAAATAAAGAAAAGAAAAAAGAACACATGAATTACCTTCCCATCTAGGTCCCGGTTTACATATCGGATCCATTTCTTTCTCCCCTTCATAAACAGTTATGTGGAAATTGTAGGTAGTTTTAGTTTTCCTGCCAAAACACATGCAGAATTACTAAAATGACTTTTGCTTAATTTTGACCCATTTGTTGATCCCTGAGGGATCTTTAAGCTTTATTATTATTATTATTATTATTATTATTATTATTATTATTATTATTATTATTTAGACTTATTTTTTTAGACTTGCTTGTTACCCAAAATATCTCCAACAACACATTAATTACTTAATTATAAATACATAATACCATAGAAACAGAACTACCCCTATAACAAAGTTGGAGGCAAATTAATAACTACAATAACATCATCTCAGTGTATCAGATGTCTAGGGGTGGTGGGAAGATAAGTCTATACCTGCTGCCAAAAAGATGTCAGTGAAGGCGCCAGGCAGACCTCGCTTGGGAAAGCATTCCACAGATTGGGAGCCACAACTAAAAAAGGGGGGGACCTGGGGGGGTCCCTCAGAGGGGGGACCTGGAGAAGTACCTCAGATGAAAATCTAGTGTCCGAGAGTGTTCCCATAAGGAGAGGCATTTCCGAAGATATTGGCATCCGGAGCAATAAAGAGCTTTGGACCCTGAGATTACGCTGAAAGTAGCCAAATACTGTGCAGCAGCCATGAAGCTCAGAGAACAAGCTGTGTTACCGATATAAATAGGCCCCAAATGGCAATTTTTAGGCCATATTTTAGTGCCACAATTTAAATTCATATATTTTAAACGTTGCTGTATACGTATACATATGTGTACTATTGCTGTTATGTAAATTTTAATGTATTATTTTTGTATTATTGATCTAATAAGCTGGCCTGTGACCGTAAGAATAAATTCATTCCTTCAATAAAGAGCTTTATAGGTCCAAACCAGCACTTTGAATTGGGCTTGGAAACATATCCAGTGTTGTAACACAATTGGTATTTATGTTATTTGTGTGGGTGCTTGTGCACACCTGTGAACAACACATGGGTGATTCCTGCTCCAGCTTTAGGGCGGAACAGAATGTAAAGCCACAATTTAATCCCATTTCCCGCTTTATGAATCTCTGGGCTTCAGTTAAGTGTGGTTCGAGCCCGCCGAGGGAAAACGGTGGGCATAGCTCAGTTGGTTAGAGCATGGTGCTGATAATGCCAAGGTTGCAGGTTCAATCCCCATAAGGGACAGCTGCATATTCCTGCATTCCTGTGGAAATGAAAGGTGAGACAAGCTGTGAAAGAGGCAGAACCAAGATGGCGGAAAGGAAGAGGAGAGGAAAGCAGGCAGGCCCAAGAGGCCAGCACAAGGGAGTCAAGTCAAGGCAGGACAGAAGAGTTTGGAATACTCACTTGTCCTTTTTAACAGACATGCAATCCTCTATGGAGATACTGTGGAAGGCAGAAATTGTGGTTACTTATAAGCCACCTAAGACCCCCCACCCCATTTATACGGTACCTGGAGCAACACGACTGCCATCAATTCATGGTTGCTTCCTTCCAGTGCTGGATTTACATATAAGCTAAACAAGCTATAGCTTAGGGGCCCACTCTCTTGGGGGCTCTCAAAAAATCTAAAGCAAAAAATACTGGGTGTACATTTCCAAAATATAAGATAAAAAATAAAATAAAACCTACATAAAGCAACAGTGTTTTGTGTTGTGTAGGCTCCTCTGATGTAAGTAATGGGCCCCGCCTGCTAGCCTGCTCCCTAAAATATCACTGCTTTGCTCCTTTCTATATATAGGGTGCCTACAGTCTACATGGATTGGTTGCATGGCAACATGTGCAAATGGATTTAGATACCTATTAGGTCAGTGGTGGCCAAACTTGGCCCTCCACCTGTTTTGGGACTACAATTCCCATCACCCCTGACCACTGGTCCTGTTAGCTAGGGATGATGAGAGTTGTAGTCCCAAAACATCTGTAGGGCCAAGTTTGGCCATGCCTGTATTAGGTCCATAAATTACCATATAGCATCTGTTCAACACAAAAAAAAAACAGTGACAATGTGTTGTTGACAAAGGACAGCTGGACATATAAAGGGCCTCATTACCTTCAGTAGCTTAGGGCCTCCTCAAACCTAAATCTGGCCCTCCTTCCTTCAAGCCTAATGTCAGTGAACGGCTGCCATCTACAATGTGATAGAGGACTCAGCCATACAGCTACAAATACAATGTTTTAAGTGCATTATACAAATGTGACCCTAGATGGCGATGGCGAGCTTATGGCAAATTCCATATATTTTTCAAAACCTGTTTTTAAAAAATAATTTTCACAGCCTTTTTTTTAAAACAAACAAACAAACATGTTTCTAGATCCCACCTGGGACAGATTATGGGTTGCATAGCATGCTGGCAATGCCTGGGGATGTGTTGCTAGCAGAGGATATAACCTTGCGCTCAACTCTTAATTATGTGGGTGGAAACTGCAGGGGCTACCAGAAGAGGTGTGGGATCAAGCACAGGACTGCACAAACCCCACCGCTCCGGGTGAAATATATGTAAGGCTTAACTCAGGGGCGGATTTAGGGCTCTGCGAATGGTGAGCACACAATGGGAGCTACCATCTCAAAACCCGGTAAGTGAGGCACTGGCCTTTGAGAAGGAGGCATGAGGCTTTGATAGGGTCCCAGAGTCCTCCTTCCTTCTTCCCAAAGCCTAGTTAGCACTTTGCCAGCTTTGGGAAGGAGATGGGATGGCTCTAGGACCCTGCCAGAGCCCGCACACCTCCTTCCCAAAGCCGGGTGCCTCCTTACCTGCCTTACTCCCCAAGTTTGCCTCTGGTGACTGAGTCCCTCCAATAAAGGAGCAAAAGGCAGACCAACCAGTGGAAACATTTTCTTACACTCTTCACATCAAACAAGATTTTAGACAAGTGGTACTGTGTTCATGTTCTGCTTATTGGCTTCCAGTGGGCATCTTTCTTTGGCCCCTGTGAGAACATATTCTTGACTAGATGGCCTTTGATCCAGCGGGGCTTTTCCTCTTCTTATACTGCTTAAGTGCTTTTGCTTTGATCGAGGAAATTGACAAGAGCAGAGGCAAATTGATGAGAAATCACCACTAAACTCGAGAGTCTCCCGGTCTGAACAGCCGAGCTGGCAGACTTGCATAAATATGGGAGAAGATGAGTTGCAATAGAATTAAATGGGCATTCGTTTCTAATATGTGTATACCTCTGAATTGTAGAAACCTCTAAGAGGCTTACACTGAATATAAAATATACATTAAAGTTAGCAATAAAAATCAAAAACAAGCTGACCTTAAAAATAAATCCAGGTATACATATAAGCGGTAGTTGATTCCGCCACCCACCTCTTTGAATGCCTCTCTTACATATCTGGGTAGGCTTGCCTAAACAATTTAGCTCTTAGCAGGTGCCAAAAAACAGTACAGAGAAAGTGGCCAAATAAGTTGATGGAGGAAGGGTGGAGAGTGCTTTTTTTCCTTAAAATAAAAAATGTTTAGGGGTACTCTCATTTTGACTCAAGAAGACCACCATTTTATAGTTCAAATTGGGAAAAATAAATACAGTAAATGGACAAAAGTACAAATTCATATAATCTTTAGGGGTAATGTGCACTCCTGCGTCCCCCCAGGGGGAAAAAGCACTGGTCTTAACTATACCAGGGATTCTTACTTGTCATAACTGCTGTCACTTTCTTTCCGCAAGGTGGATGATCTGGTCTTGCTTGGAACAGACTTGCTAATTGTCATTTCCCCTGTTTTCTTCTTTTTGCTCAAAACAGACGATCTCTTCTCCAACCTCCCATAGTTGGAGTTAATCTGTTGGTGAGGATGGCAGGGTTGTGGCTACAGCAAATGCTCAGGGCTACAGCCTAGCAATCTCAGACAGTTAAGGAGTGATGGGGTTGAGATTAAGGAGAAATCTCCTAGCTTTAAGATACCTCATCTGAAGTGCGACAACCAACGCTTGGAGAGAAATTTCGGGAAGCTGTTGTTTCTCCGTGTGTAGTCTTATCAAAATTCAGCTTCTAGTTAGTTGGAGAAGATAAATATTCTAAGAGTGAGCTTATCAGTATTGCATCACCAACTGCATTTAGTGAAGTCAGAGAATTCAACGGAAGCAGGAACAGAAATTATTCGTCCTGTGTCCAGAATAGAAATTGATTCAGCAAATATAAGCAGTATTTGCTCTTGTTATTTTATTCAGTCCTCAAACAATTCGTAATTTATTACTAATTCCCCTCTCCAGTTGCATTGGTTTTCATTTGCACTGTAATGAATGGTGTGGAATGATGTAATATTAACACAATTACCGTATTTTCCGGGGTATAAGACGACTGGGCGTATAAGACGACCCCCAACTTTCCTAGTTAAAATATAGAGTTTGGGATATACTCGCCGTATAAGAAATATGACCCGGCGTATAAGACAACCCCCGACTTTTGAGAAGATTTTCCTGGGTTAAAAAGTAGTCTTATATGCAGGAATATACAGTAATTGTGTGAACATCTGCCACTGTGGACAGGGAGACAAAGACTATGTACTCTTTGCCAGAAGCCAAATTCCAGCAGAGCAAAAAAGGTCTGCGTGGGACAAACTCAGGTCGGAATGCAAACCGATACCTTCTGGCATCCCTAACTGCAAATTAGCATTGCCAAAAGTGATGAATGGCCATGCAGTGTGATCTTAAGTATATAGAAAGCGAGGTAATTTACGCTATCTTCAGATAAACCAGCATAAATTACCCCTATTTTAACCTCCGTTCAGAAATGGAGGGTACTGCTGCCTGATGCAGCTTAGGTTTGGCAGAGAGGGGCTGAAACAAGCCTTTAAAACAGAGCTTGACTTAACAGCACCCTTTCCACTGCCATAAGTTCTGCCCAGTTTTGAGGTCACATGACTAAGCTGAACCAAGTCAGGATCCAGCGTAAGCACACACAGTCCTGCCCCTCCCTCATAATATCCATTTTTCAGGGCTTATATCAGCAAAAGGCCCACCAGTCTCAGCTGAACTGGCCGAGTCCCAGCTGAGCTGGAAAGAGGAAGTTACATCAGCATAATGTCTGCTGAGCTGGAATCTTCTTCTTCTTCTTCTTCTTCTTCTTCTTCTTCTTCTTCTTCTTCTTCTTCTTCTTCTTCATACCCCACCCATCTGGCTGGGTTTCCCCAGCCACTCTGGGTAGCTCCCAGCAGAATAATTAAAACACAATAAAACATCAAACATTAAAAACAGGGCTGCCTTCAGATGTCTTCTGAAAGTCAGATAGTTGTCTATTTCCTTGACATCTGAAGGAAGGGCGTTCCACAGGGAGGGTGCCACTACCGAGAAGGCCCTCTGCCTGGCATAGCCCAAGCTATGCTGGGAATAAGCTGACTGAGCCAGAGATCCAAACTCACTCATCCCAATGGATCTTGGTATGAATTGCTCCTTAAGCGGAAAAATAAATAAATAATGAAGTATGGAACCTATGACTGGCAAACCATATCAGGCATGCACATAAACTCTGCCACAAAAGAGGATACAAAAGAAAATGGCTCTTAGGACAGATGAGTTAACACTGGAAGGAAGTATCAACAAGTTCTTGTGGCTCTCTGATATCACTGAAGCAGCCCGAGTTCCGTCTTCTCTTCACTATGACTTACCTGTCCTGCTTTCTGCATGTAAAAGAGGGAGGGTAGCGGGAAGTGAAGGTAAGATAAGTTGGCAACGTTGTTATGAGTTTCTGGGTGCCAGACACTGAACCCCTGGATTCAGCAAATGTTAAAATATAAGCCAGGCCAGTTTCCTGATGAGGTAATTGCCTGGGAGATGAGACATTAGGAGAACAAAAGGCAGGTGACGAGCCATTAGGAAAGCCAGGGCTGTTCTTCCGTTGGCAGAACAGCACCAGTCACATGGTTTAATTCACTGGCAATGGGAAGTACCTGCTGTAGGACACTGAGGGGAGCTTGGAATGAAGGTATCTTAACAAGGTGGGGCTTCCAGGGTTAGATCCATCCAGGGCTGGCCCAATACATTTTGGCACCTGGGGTGAACCACAAAATGGTGCCCTTCGTTGCCAGGAAAGAAAGGTGAATATCTACATCAGGAACAAGAGAGGGAATCAAACCATCCTTATCCAATGGTTGAAGAGGAAATCAAAGGTCATTGTAGGAGAAAAAGGGACTCGCCCTGAACTACATGGCTGGGGGTTGCAGAGCCCAGGAGATTCCAGAGGGCAACCCCCACCATTTTCTCCCTAGGGGTGACAAGGGACCAGGAGCACCTCCTATTTGCAAGGAGGGTGTGGTGGTGCTGCTGATCCAGTCTCCAAGGAGCACACCACAGCTGTTGCTGCTACTACAACAGCAGCAGCCGCCGATGTATTCCTTGGAGGTAAGATCTGCTGCCTTTGTGGCTCCTCCCACCTGAGGCAGTCATCTCGCCCTGCCTCACAGGTAGGCCGGCCCCAGATACACCTTGCCATATGCAAAGATTTCGGCTCCCACCTGGGTCGATTTATCAGCGCTTGGGGCTCTCTGCACTTGGCGTTTCTGAGGTGGCGGCGTCTTTGGAAGCACCTTCAATTTCCGCATGAGCATCAGCTTGCACTGTTCAAGAGAAAAGACAATTCCAAGATGACAAACAATGTTGATCACTATCCCACTGTTGAAATATATGAAGAACTCTTGTTAGTTGACAGCAGCTACTACTGTCAATCTTAGAGGTCCTTATAGTAGCAATTTTCAGGTGACAACTGTGGGGTGTAATCCATTGGAGCAGTCAAAGACAACATTCCTTATTTCCCTAGAGTGGGCAGAGGCAGGAGGACATCCAGTCAGTGTAACTTCCTGTTCCACTGGTCTGGAACATCCTCCCACTGCATGTGATCTGGGAGATGGGTGTGGCTCTGGCTGACTCCATAAAAGAGCCGAGTCATGCAGCCATTTTCTCAGATCTTGCGGCCTTGCTGTTCTTTTGCTGCTGTGCTGCTTTCCTGCAGCCATTTTGTTATCTAAATGTAATTTTGCTGTCTGCTGGCTCTCAGCCAGCAGCACATGAGTTCAGTCTCCATATGAGATGAACTCACAGTCTCTTCCTTTATGTAACCACTAAGTAAAGCCTGCCTTTCAGGGATCAAATCATGAACTGAAATGTGAGTAAACTTTTTGTTACTTTACTCAGAAACGACTCTTGTGTCTTTATTCTTCTAAGAGGGATTAAAGGGGACACCAGGAAATAATCTTAACTAAGAGATTCAAATGAATTTGCAAACTAGCTTCCAGCTATATTGAGGGGAATCTGCTCTGCCACATCACTTACTAGCGTGAGTGAAGGAAGGAAAATACTTATTCAATATATCCTTTCCTACTATCCTTAACATTCCCACAACAACTGTGCACACAGTGAACACATGGGAGGTGTAGAAGGGGACAGGACCATGTGGCAAGCCCAATATGCATATTACTAGACGGTGTGACTAGTTCTTATATGTGAATAATTGATTATCATTATGTGTTCAAATTCTGCCAGTGGCATTTCAACTGCATACTGTTTGCCACTTTATTGGCAGCACTGAGCTGTGCAATTTGATTTCCTGAACTGTGAACATGCCACGATGCCATGCATCACTACGGAATACCAACCCGCCCACCCATTGCTCTGGATTGGCCACGTAGACCCACATTATCTCACTGGTCTGGCAGAAGTCAATACTCAACTTACCTGAGTTCCTTTATCAACAGTTTCAGGTTTTACTTTGGGAGAAGGGGGTGTCTGAAGTGGGACCTTAGCACGCACTGGCAAATTCTGTACGGTTCGCCTATGGAAAATGGCAGCACATCAGGGAATGTTCTCTCCTTGCTTCTATCCATCTGTCTTCAAATATGACACTTTGGAACTTAATTCTGATAAATACTTGGTGTATCTATATCATTGCAAGAAGAAGATGGCCTTCTTTAGGAGGGTATTTACAGCTGCATACCCTTCAACATTTCTCTGGTGAAAATAGGGGCGTCCTATATTCCATAATAATGGTTGCCCCAGTCACTCCAGGTGGCTTCCAACAGATATAAAAACATAATAAAACATTAAACATTTGAAAACTTCCCTATACAGGGCTGCCTTCAGATGTCTTCTAAAGGTTGTATAGTTACTTATCTCCTCGGTTCAGTGAAGTCGCCTAACTCCATGCCTGCCAACATTTTTCTGATGAAAAGAGGGACGTTCTACCATACCCTACAACATTCTACTGATGGAAGTAGGGACATCCTAAGGAAAAGTGGGACATTCCAGGATCAAATCAGAAACCAGGACAGCTTCTGTAAATCCGGGACTGTCCCTGGAAAATAGGGCACTTGGAAGGTCTGATCCTGAGCTCAGACATGAACTGTAGGCCATCTTCGGTCCCAGCTCTCTGCTTCTGCTTACATGGAGTAAGTGGATCTAGCAGAGACGTAGGAGATGGTATCCTTCTGCTTTTTTTTGGACTGCGGTTTTAAATCCACAATGGTGGTAATAGAAGGCGGCGTTATTTTTTTCTCTTGAGGCTCTTGTATCAGTGTCTCAATCAGAACCTTTGAAGTTTCCTCGTCCTCCTCCTTCAGGGCTGGGAGTCTGCCATCTTTACCCCAGTCTTGTGAAAATCTGTAGCAAGGGAGGAGGAAAGAATTAGTCCAGTCACAGGCATGAATGAAAACTATTCCTCTCAATAGGAAGAATGGCAGATTAAGTTGACGGACTATGCCGAAATGGAAAAAATGACCGGAAAGATCAGAAATCAGGAAAACCAAAGCTTTAATAAGGAATGGGGCGGGGGGATTTATACTTTACCTTAGAGATCACTATAAACAGTTAAAATCAGTGGGATTTTAAAAACACTTGTAATGTAACGAGAACTATAGATATAATGGAGTTAAAAAAAATTGGATTATTATAAAAGATGCAGCAGAAAAGGCTTAAAAATGGGACCACAAAGGGGGAGGTGGGAAGTCCAGAGAATCGTGGGAATCTTGTACTTCTAAATGTGTTGTGGTATGATTGTAAATTCTAATATGTAAAACCAAATAATTTTAAAAAAACAAAAAAAGAAAGAAAAAGAAAACTGAAGTGTTGGTAGGTTCCCACGAGGCAAAACACATTGATAGCAGCAAGAACCTTTCTTGAACTACATAAGTGGGAAACTGGGGCAAAGCAACTGCTTATATACATTCCTGAAAGCCTGGGCCGCTCCCACTCCCAACATGATTGGCTGTCTAAACTTCCAAGCTGCGAATCACGGCTTAGAGTTCAAGGGCCAATGGCAGTGGCCCAAATCCTGAAACGTTCTGTGATTGGACATCATGTATCGAATCAGAACACAGGTGCTCAGAATCCTTTGTCCAGACTCAAGCTCAGGCAAACACAGACCACTGAATACATAACAAAAACTATTCCTCTCAAACTGTCTTTTTATAGCGAGGGCAATGCTTTAGCCTGAGCCTGAGGGTCATCTTAGATGTTAGCAAATTTAGGTTGCAATTGAGGAAACTATCAAAGGAGGAAAACACCCTTCTTTTCCCACCCCATACCTTGCAATCCTCCAGTAGGGAAGCCAACTTCTGCCTTAGTCAACCTACTTCAGGAGAAAAGCAGGGGCGGAACGACGCTGTTGATTCACCTGGATCTCTCAGCAGCATTTGGTATCAGTAAATGTGGACAATATTCTCGGGTGGTTCTGCTATTTTTTTGGAGCATCTGCCCAAGTAGTTAAGAATGGGTGGCCTTTAGAGCCTCTTTTACAGGATTATAACTAGCTTCCTGTCGGAATTAGATGTGGCCTGAGCAACGAGGCCTACTTAGCCTTCCCTATGTTTTACAGTGGTACCTTTGGATGCGAACGGGGATCCATTCTGGAGCCCCGTTTGCATCATGAGCAGCGCACAACCTGAAGCTTCATGAGCAACGTGATTCTGCGCTTCTGCGCATGCACGTGGCGTCATTTCGCACTTCTGCGCATGCACGAACCGCCGGACCCAGAGGTAATCCATTCTGGTACTTCTGGGTTCGGCGCATTCGTAACCCGCGCCAAACACAACCCGCAGTGAACGCAACACGAGGTATGACTATATTTGGCTCACACTTTCGCCCCAATTTCTGACTTAATGCTGTGGCTTCCCTCCCAGGTCCTAGCTCATCTCGGACAGCAGCTTACAGTTTAGCCCAGACAAGAGGAATTTTAGCTCACCCCCCTAGCATTTGTGCTGGGTGGCGGGTGCTCAGGGATCTTGCTCTGTCCCTCATCCTATTTAACACCCATACGAAGCTACTGGCTGAGCTCATGCAGGGTCCCTGGAGTTCTTAAAACCTCTTTTTGTGACAGTACTCACCAGTACAGGGTACCGTCACCTCTTCTCCTTCCTTGTATGCTGCTCATGGCTGCCGTTTCACGCTGGCACCCACAACATTTATAATTCTCTTTATAAGTTAATAAATTAAGGTAAATCCATCTGGGACGTTCCTCACACAAAGGGTGGTGCTGGATGCAGCCGCTTGGTGCTGACGTTGGCAACGCTAGGGACAACTTAAGGAATCAAATGTGAAGCACAAGATTTCTGCCACAATGCCAGAACGTTACTTACCGGAACTTATCCAAGTCAGGTTGAGAAGCAGGTTGAGAAGCAGGTTGAGAAGCAGGTTGAGGGATTTGTAGTCCACCGGGCAGTTCTGCCAAATAAAAATCTGGTATCCTGGCAAGATGATACAGGGAGGGCTCTTTACCAGGGAGGTACAGCACTGATGTTTTCACTTGTTCCTCAACCCTGTCCTTTAGATCTTGGGGATTACCGTATCATCGTTGGCCTCATTACCTTCAGTAGCTTAGGGCCTCATCAAACCTAAATCTGGCCCTCCTTCCTTCAAGCCTAATGTCAGTGAAGGACTGCCATCTACAATGTGATAGAGGACTCAGCCATACAGCTGCAAATACAATGTTTTAAGTGCATTATACAAATGTGACCCTAGATGGCGATGGCGAGCTTATGGCAAATTCCATATATGTTTCAAAACCTGTTTTTAAAAAAGCATTTTCACAGCGTGTTTTTTTTTAAAATAATGTTTCTAGATCCCACCTGGGACAGATTATGGGTTGCATAGCATGCTGGCAATGCCTGGGGATGTATTGCTAGCAGAGGATATAACCTTGCGCTCAACTCTTAATTATGTGGGTGGAAACTGCAGGGGCTACCAGAAGAGGTGTGGGATCAAGCACAGGACTGCACGAACCCCACCGCTCCGGGTGAAATATATGTAAGGCTTAACTCAGGGGCGGATTTAGGGCTCTGCGAATGGTGAGCACACAATGGGAGCTACCATCTCAAAGCCCGGTAAGTGAGGCGCTGGCCTTTGGGAAGGAGGCGTGAGGCTTTGACAGGGTCCCAGAGTCCTCCTTCCTCCTTCCCAAAGCCTAGTTAGCACTTTGCCAGCTTTGGGAAGGAGATGGGAGGGCTCTAGGACCCTGCCAGAGCCCGCACACCTCCTTCCCAAAGCCGGGTTCCTCCTTACCTGCCTTAGTCCGCAAGTTTGCCTCTGGTGACTGAGTCCCTCCAATAAAGGAGCAAGAGGCGGCCCAACCAGTGGAAACATTTTCTTACACTCTTCACATCAAACAAGATTTTAGACAAGTGGTACTGTGTTCATGTTTTGCTTATTGGCTTCCCGTGGGCATCTTTCTTTGGCCCCTGTGAGAACATATTCTTGACTAGATGGCCTTTGATCTAGCAGGGCTTTTCCTCTTCTTATACTGCTTAAGTGCTTTTGCTTTGATCGAGGAAATTGACAAGAGCAGAGGCAAATTGATGAGAAATCACCACTAAACTCGAGAGTCTCCCGGTCTGAACAGCCGAGCTGGCAGACTTGCATAAATATGGGAGAAGATGAGTTGCAATAGAATTAAATAGGCATTCGTTTCTAATATGTGTATACCTCTGAATTGTAGAAACCTCCAAGAGGCTTACACTGAATATAAAATATACATTAAAGTTAGCAATAAAAATTAAAAACAAGCTGACCTTAAAAATAAATCCAGGTAAACATATAAACGGTAGTTGATCCCGCCACTCACCTCATTGTATGCCTCTCTTACATATCTGGGTACCTTCAACGTCTTTATATTCCCAACAATTATTTCCTCCCGTTTTGTACATTTTTGACAACTTAACCGGTGTTGAATACCACCTATGCATCATTTTCATATAATTCTCTTTATAAGTTAATAAATTAATGTACCGGGTAAATCCATCTGGGACGTTCCTCACGCAAAGGATGGTGCTGGATGCTTCTGCTTGGTGCTGAAGTTAGCAACGCTAGGGACAACTTAAGGAATCAAATGTGAAGCACAATGCCAGAATGTTACTTACGTATCCAAGTCAGGTGGAGGAGCAGAGAGGTTGTCTAGTTCTTCCTGCAGTTCTGCCAAATAAAACTCTGGTATCCTGGCAAGAGGATACAGGGAGGGCTCTTTACCAGGGAGGTACAACACTGATGTTTTCACTTGTTCCTCAACCCTGTCCTTTAGATCTTGGGGATTACCGTATCATCGTTGGCCTCATTACCTTCAGTAGCTTAGGGCCTCATCAAACCTAAATCTGGCCCTCCTTCCTTCAAGCCTAATGTCAGTGAAGGGCTGCCATCTACAATGTGATAGAGGACTCAGCCATACAGCTGCAAATACAATGTTTTAAGTGCATTATACAAATGTGACCCTAGATGGCGATGGCGAGCTTATGGCAAATTCCATATATTTTTCAAAACCTGTTTTTAAAAAAGCATTTTCACAGCGTTTTTTTAAAACAAACAAACAAACAAACATGTTTCTAGATCCCACCTGGGACAGATTATGGGTTGCATAGCATGCTGGCAATGCCTGGGGATGTATTGCTAGCAGAGGATATAACCTTGCACTCAAGTCTTTATTATGTGGGTGGAAACTGCAGGGGCTACCAGAAGAGGTGTGGGATCAAGCACAGGACTGCACGAACCCCACCACTCCGGGTGAAATATATGTAAGGCTTAACTCAGGGGCAGATTTAGGGCTCTGCGAATGGTGAGCACACAATGGGAGCTACCATCTCAAAGCCCGGTAAGTGAGGCGCTGGCCAACAATTATTTCCTCCCGTTTTGTACATTTTTGCCAACTTAACCGGTGTTAAATACCACCTATACATCATTTTCATATAATTCTCATTAGGTAAAGGTAAAGGGACCCCTGACCATTTGGTCCAGTCGTGTCCGACTCTGGGGTTGCGGCGCTCATCTCGCTTTACTGGCCGAGAGCCGGCGTACAGCTTCCAGGTCATGTGGCCAGCATGACAAAGCCGCTTCTGGCGAACCAGAGCAGCGCACGGAAACGCCGTTTACCTTCCCGCCGGAGCGGTTCCTATTTATCCACTTGCACTTTGACGTGCTTTTGAACTGCTAGGTGGGCAGGAGCTGGGACCGAGCAACGGGAGCTCACCCCGTCGCAGGGATTCGAACCGCTGACCTTCTGATCAGCAAGCCCTAGGCTCTGTGGTTTAACCCACAGCGCCACCTGGGTCCCTTTATTGTAAGTTAATAAATTAATGTAAATCCATCTGGGACGTTCCTCACACAAAGGATGGTACTGGATGCTGCCGCTTGGTGCTGAAGTTAGCAACGCTAGGGACAACTTAAGGAATCAAATGTGAAGCACAAGATCTCTGCCACAATGCCAGAACGTTACTTACTTATGCAAGTCAGGTTGAGAGGCAGAGGACATTTGTAGTCCCTCCAGCACTTCTGCCCAATAAATCTCTGGTATCCTGTCAAGAGGGTACAGGGAGGACTCTTCATCAGAGAGGTACGGCACTGATGTTTTCATCTGCTCATCTGGGCCTTGTGGCTTGTTCTTCTGGTTCTGCTCCTTAGCTAGTTCTTGGATTTTATGGTATTCGACATCTGACTCCATAAGTTCACTGCTCTCTTCAGTCTGCTCGCTTAGGTATTCTGGCTTGTTCTCGTCAACCTGCTCAGATAGATCTTGGATTTTAATTTCTTCAAGATCTGGCACCGAAAGTTCACTGCTCTCTTCGGACTGGTAATTTAAGCTTTGTGGCTTGTTCTCCTGGCCCTGCTCAGATACCTCTAGGGGTTTATCGCTTTCGAAATTTGGCTCCTGAAGTTCGCTGAGCTCTTTGACCTTTAGCTCTTGGAGTCTTTTGTCCTCCTCAGCTTGCTCATTTTTGTCTTGGTCACTGTGAGGGAAGGAAAAATAAGCCCAGTGACAAACATGAATAAAAACACAATACTATGATATGGTGAGATAACACCATTATTAGTGGTGAGGATACCACTAATGTGGAAAAAACAACAACCCTCAAGCAACAACAACAAAAACTACAAGGGAATAGGCAATATGGCCGACCCTTGGTTTCCAAAGACTGGTCCATGGCCCACCAGTGGTTCACAAACTCAGTCAGTCAGTCCACAGCCTGTCTGTAAAAATACAATTAAAAACCATACAGCACGTTACTTCGCAGACCACATTGCTAAGTGGTCTGCCCAGACCCTCAGGGAGATGGGGAGATTTGGGAAGAAACTGATCTAGATCAGCACACAGAGTAAGGGACCTGTAATTCATTCCAAAAATTAACCTGTTTCACAGGTCATAAGAAGCGGTTCTTTTCCTTATCCTTGTCATACGCTCAGGATGGAAAAATGTCATAAATAACCCTTAATAGGCGACACGCAGGAGGAAATACATAGGGACTCTTGGGATTTGCCATAAATAATCCCCTTCTCTTCTTGGAATTGTTCCTTTTTGTCTTTGTTTCTCTTCCTATTTTTTTCAGAATTACTGTATATACTCATAGCTGCTCATAGTATCATTCCCCGCTACCTCAGTAGAAATAAAGAAAAACATCAAACCATCAATTCTAGCATGCGGGGGGCCATGTAAATTATATAATTTGGTATCTGAATGATTGGTATTAGTAATTGTATTTTAATTTGGCATTGTTATAATGAAGCTAATATTGGACTGTAATAGAAAACTAATAAAAAGTATTATCAAAAAGCAAGTTGATCACCCTAGTTAGGGGTATATTGATAGCTGGGTAACCTTAAAGGTAAAGGGACCCATGACCGTTAGGTCCAGTCGCTGACGACTCTGGGGTTGCGGCGCTCATCTCGCTTTATTGGCCGAGGGAGCTGGCGTACAGCTTCCAGGTCATGTGGCCAGCATGACTAAGCCGCTTCTGGCAAACCAGAGCAGCACACGGAAACGCTGTTTACCTTCCCACCGGAGTGGTACCTATTTATCTACTTGCACTTTGACGTGCTTTCGAACTGCTAGGTGGGCAGGAGCTGGGACCGAACAATGGGAGCTCACCCATCGCAGGGATTCAAACCGCTGACCTTTTGATCAGCAAGCCCTAGGCTCTGTGGTTTAGACCACAGTGCCACCTGCATCCCACAGGGTAACCTTTAAGAGCCCCTATTACCTGCTAACTCTGTTGATGGTGTCATCCATTTTCCAGGAACCACAGCAGGGAGATGCACTCCTTCCACATTAGCAGGAATGGCAGCCCAAACTGGTAAGTCAAAGGTCAACAGAAAAGATGAAGGCCACACAGCAAGGTCCTCTTCACTGGAGGTGGAAAAGAAATCATTGAGCACTTCTTCAAAGACCCTTCATCCAGAGCGAGTGGAGGGGAAAATAATAAAAGGAACAGGAGGAGCACCGAGGGAAGACTGCCTCCTTTTCCAACCCCTCAGAACCACAACTCACTTGGCCAGAAGCTGTAGGGATCAGCAATCTTGTTGGGTGGCGTACGAGGACCTAGGATGAGATGAACTGTCAACAGGGAGGTACATCTAGGACCAGAAATATGGGGATGGAGTGGAGATCAGGACTTCCATTTCCCCCAAGGCAGCTCAGGTGTTATGGCTGGTAGAAGCAGGGCTACGAGAGTTGGCATAAATTGTTCTCCACCGGTGCCATGTTTTTCACCACCACCGCCACTTGGGTGGCAACTGTTGTTTGAGAGGTTCCGGCCCGATGATGTCATAGAGCAGCGAGTGATCCAAACAGAGCTCATCTTGTAGAAACTCACTATCCCAAAAAGAAAAGGTGCAAGTCTGTGTTGAATAAGCTGGCTGTCATCCTTGGGAGTGAAGCAGTAGAAGGAACACATGGCCATGAGACCAGAATGGTCCATTTCACGCAGGCTGGCAAAGACGCCCAGCAATGTTACAAAGCTCACAAAATTTGATTTGTTTCGCGCATTTTTATCCCGACCTCCTTCACCCCATGATCACAGGGAAGTAGGGGTGGCTTTACTTGTCTTGGAATAAGCCTCACTGAACTCACTGAGACTTACTTCCGAGTAAATGTGCAAAAGGTTACATTTGGGGCTGTAAATCAAGAAGTCCTCGGGTTTGATTCTCAGTTTTGCTGTAAAATCATTTACGGGACCTTAGGCAAGTTGCTCTCCTTTGGCTTCCCTGCCTCTACCCCACCACCCACCTGCAATAAAGATGTACCGTATTTTTCTGTGTATAAGACGCCCCCGTGTATAAGACCCCCCCTCTTTTTGGGGACTACAAATAGAGAAAATGGGGGGAGATTGCCAAGAGTTGTTGAGCTTTGTTTGGGGGAGGATTGCCCAGACTTGTGGAGCTTTTTTTGGGGGGGGGGTGTTGCCGAAAAACGCTTACCCGCAGGACTGCCACAGCCAATCGCACACCGAAAGCAAGCGCCAATTGCCGCCGCAGCCAATAGCCAGCAGACATTGTTGCATCCACCAATCACCAGCACAAACACTGCTGACAATCTCCTGCTCACGGCAGCCACCAATCGCCTGTCCCACCTCTCCACTATCTGTGTATAAGACGACCCCCAATTTTTAGCATAAGCAAAAACATTCCTTTTCTCCAGGCCTTTGGCTAAATAAACAATCTATGGCCTTTTAAACTGTGTTTGGGGTGGTGGTGTTTATTGTTTTGTTTGCTGTTATGTATTTTTGTGTTTTCATGCTGTAAACCGTCCTGAGATCCTCAGATGAAGGGCGCTATATACGTTTAATATAATATAAATAAAATAACCTCGGCTTATACACAGAAGAATACGGTAATTGCATATAGGTATGATCAGTGCTTTTTTTTCCTTAAAAAAATGTTTAGGGGTACTCTCATTTTGACTCAAGAAAATCACCATTTTATAGTTCAAACTGGGGGAAATAAATACAGTAAATGGACAAAAGTACAAACGTTCAGGAAAATGTTTAGTGGTATGCGCCCCCCTACGTCCCCCCAGGAAAAAAAAGCACTGGGTATGATACTTCTGGTCACAACCAGAAGTCAAGCATTTTGTGTCTCTGGTGCTGTGAAAGCATTCTGCAGTCACTCTCAATTTTTTAAATTATTTTCAGCCGCCTCTTGAATACTTTTTTAACACTGAAAGGCCTTTGTAGATTTTGTTAAATTAAAAAAAAACTCAGGAAACCAATTGTTTTCATGGTGGTTTTGTATTGCTTTTAAAGTTTTTCTAAATGGTTTATATTGCTGCACCCCTCCCTGATACTTTATAAATATATTTTAATCAGTAAATAATTCTGTATATATTGCAATATATATTATTATATTAATTATATGAGTTTCCAATACTCAGAAGTATGCAAATGTTGTTTTACAGTAGAATGCTCAGGGTGTTTGGATATGATGAAATCCCACAAAACTCCCCTAGATGTCACTGCTGCCTCAACATTTCCCTTTGTCAACTCTGTCCAGTACTATTTTGTCCAGTTCAACCTGTCTATTCTGAACCTATTGAATATTTGGTAAAAAATATATATCTAAACATAGAAAAGGAAAAATCAGCTCCATATAAAAGCCACTTTTCTGTAACATAAACTGTGTTTACAATAGGCAGATGATTACTCTCTGCTTGGGGGGGGGGTCTAACCATTCCAATTTGCGAGAACCCAATATCCTATATAATAAAGAGCCTGTGTCCGTCCGTACCACTTTCCGTCAGTCAGAGGAAATCGCAACTGGGCATGCCCCACACGGACGCAGGGATTGGACGACGCAGAGACTCTATGCAGATGAGACGGTCGGAGGCCGCCAATCGGAAGTACGGGAGGGGAGGGGCTGCCTCACCCTGCACTCAAAGAAAGTTGCTGGCGGCCATTTTGTGTGTGTGAGTGATGGGAGTTACACAAGGATTCCTCTCACACGCCCGCCCTAGGCCGACGGCCCTGCCTGGGAGGTGGCCTCCCTCCCTCAGGGGCTCAAAGCAGCCCCCGTCCCGTCCTCGCCATGTCCCTGTACAGGAACTCGGTGTGGTTCGTGAAGGGGCTGGGAGCCAAAAGGGCAAAGAGAGGCGGGGGCTGCCATGGCCGTTTCCACACGGAGTTTGCTTACGGAGGGAAAACGGATCCCCCCCTCCCCATTACGTGGGATTTGAGCCCATTCCCCCTCCTCCGCCGCACGCCACATATGTTCTAGCGCCCGTTAATTTAACGGGCTGAACGTACACTAGTGTTATTTATAAAAACAGCAACCAGGCTCCATATTTCATTGTTCTTGTAATTTTATGCTGTGAACCATCCTATGTGCTACGGATGAAAGGTGGTACACTAACTAACTAACTAAATAATAATAATAATAGTAGTAGTAGTAAGTTCAAATGCATTTCAAGATTTAGGGAATGCTATCTGGGTGGCGCTATGGTCTAAACCACTGAGCCTCTTGGGCTTGCCGCTCAGAAGGTCAGCGGTTCGAATCCCCCCGACACAGTGAGCTCCCGTTGCTCTGTCCCAGCTCCTGCCAACCTAGCAGTTCGACAGCACGCCAGTGCAAGTAGATAAATAGGTACCGCTCCGGCGGGAAGGTAAACGGCGTTTCCGTGCGCTCTGGTTTCTGTCATGGTGTCCCGTTGCGCCAGAAGCGGTTTAGCCATGCTGGCCACATGACCCGAAAAGCTGTCTGTGGACAAACGCCGGCTCCCTCGGCCTGAAAGTGAGATGAGCACCACAGCCCCAAAGTCTCCTTTGACTGGACTTAACCGTCCAGGGGTCCTTTACCTAACACACACACACACAGCCATGATTTCCCCATCTCTGTTTAGATTTACAATCAATGAGCATAAAGCAGTCTAGCAACCACTAGAATTGAGCATTTAAACAGGCATGGCCAAACTTGGCCCTCCAGCTGCTTTGGGACTACAATTCCCATCATCCCTGACCACTGGACTACCTCTTGTTACTTTCTGGGGACTGGACCGGCTATAAAATTGAGAATGATTTTATAAACTTCTACGGTGCCTCCTTCCAAACCAACCCCCCTCACACACTTAGTAGTGTGTTTCCTCACTGGAAAAAGTAATCCATCCCACGTATTATTTTAGTTGCTCCTTTCTGTACCTATCACAGTTCCGGAAATATGTAGATTTGCTTCCACATTCTCATTTCACCAGCAATAGCAATTTGCGGCATTGTGTTAAAGTTGTCATTGGGCTAAGAGCAAAAAAAATAAAAAAATAAAAAATACAAATGAATGACTAAGAGAAGCCAGGCAAATCTGTGGGTTTAGACAATTTGATTTTATTTGCGTGTGACAAAGAGTCTTCATTTCATCACATCATTGCCCTCCACAAGACCTGATTTTCACCAAACCAACACAGCCCTGCCTGTCCCCTTCTAAATATGTTCCCAGGCCCACTTCTTGGCACCTCTCTCCCCTTCCCAGAATCCACACCAGTTGACAGCAGAACCGGAAGAGGACAGGTGGGGCTGGCGTCGGATGGGGCAAGGAGTTGAGAAATCCAGAAGAATAGATCCATTGTGCGGACGGAAAAAGGAGTAACTTGGAAGCTGGAGCCATGTGAACCCAACTTCTTCTGACCTATATTCTGTCGCTCCCAACAGACTAACTGCAGCACTGAGCCTCCTTTTCGTAATTCCAGGGTCAGAAGTCTGTGGCGGCAATGTGAGATACTTTGGCTGACGGATCCAGCCTGCATGTGGGAAGCTTGGGGCAATGGAAGCGCTGGTGTGAGCGGTGGAGTGAGAATCAGGGAGGAAAGAGGGCATCAACTTTTCTGCGGCTCCTCACCTCTTTTAATGACTATGGGTCTCAGGCCAAGCAGCCACAGTGGCTCTTGGAAGCCACCTTCCACGGTCAGAATGGCCAATGGCGAAAATACCCGAGTCTACCAGAATAGTTCACAGCCCAACGAAAATTTGGGGGTGGAGGACAACCCATCTAGCTGTAGTGGGTGACGCAACCCCAGAAAAAGAGGGTTTCATTGGGCAGGTTGCTTCAGCGTATTCCCCACCCCCCCAACAAACCTGAGGAAAAATTTAGGTCACCCAGGACACTAGTGTCTCATCTCCTTAAGGCGAATCTTTGGTTCCCTGAGTAAGAAAGCAGGAGCTAAGAACTTGCCCCCATGGGGAGGCTCTGAGGATTCAGGAACATGTGAGACAACGACAGCTCAGAGACACGTATCACATCTTGAAGAAAGACCTCCTGATTCATATGAACCTAGGAGAATACCTTGTCAAGCTACCAAGCCATCTAGCTTGCTACTGTCTACTCCAGGGGTCTTGCCTGGGCCGGATCGGTCCCGCAGAGATCCCTCCATGGGCTGCATTGCACCCGCAATTTTCGGCATCTGCACAGACACGATTTTCAGCGCCGCGGAAGCAAGCCCCCGCGCCGAGCCGGTTTAGCGCAGCGTGCAAGTGGGCAACTCAGTTCGGGGCATAGCTGTCAACTTTCGGATTTGAAAATAAGGGATTTTTTCAGACTTTCGGATTTGAATAAGGGATGCCGCGAGGGCGGTGCAATGGCACCAAGTAGCCTCGCCACCCTGCGCTCCAGAGGCTGCGCGAGAACGGGTGAGCGAAAGAGCGAGTGCATAGACGGCAGGCAGGCAGGCTGTCTGTCTGGTTGGGCGTGAGGGTCTGGCTGCACAAGGCATGCAAGCTCCGCCCCCAGTCGGTCTCGGACTCCTTATTGGCAGCCGAGCAATGCAGCTGAGGAGCCTCCCTGGCCGGCAGGAAGGGAGAGGAGCTGCTTCCTTTGAAATCCAGGAAATTTAAGGGATATCAACAATCCGGGATAGCAGCGGGAAATCGCATTGGAATAAGGGAGTTTCCCACAAAAAAAGGGAGGGTTGACAGCTATGGTTTGGGGGCGGCTCATAGGCTGGTCAAACAAACCTCTGCGGGCCGCTTCCAGCCCATGGCCCTTAGGTTGCTGACCCCTGGTCTACTCTGACTGGCAGCAGCTCTCCCAGGTCTTCCCCAGCCTTGCTACATAATAATACACGCTCTATCAGTGTGCAATGACCCTTCCCCAAACCCACGTCAGCATTATCAAGTTGGCTATGCAGCACAAAGGTGAGAGATGTTGTGCGAAGGGCTTGATTTGAACCCAGGGGCTCAGCCTTGGAACATGCGAAGCCATTGTGCAAAAAGAAGTACCTTCAAGCACGTGCAGAGTGCATTTTGTCCCTTAACAAACTGAGCCCCGTGAATGATTAGGGAGGGTCACAAAATGGTCAGGGGCAAGCTTGTAAATACATCAGCATCTCTTGTTTTTCTAGAAGTTAAATACAAAACACTTATTACTTACTCTGGGGATGAGAATAGCAAGAGGTATATTATATATATATATATATATATATTTAAAAAACAACAACAACAGTATGCAGTGCTTTGTTCTTGGTACAGTAAAAGCTAGATCAGTTTGAAATAGGTTCTGAAAATATTTTCGCACACCCCTCAAAATTCCAGAAAATGCTTTCTATTTCTGAACCTATTCAGAAGTTCAGTCTTGCCATGCTTGCAGTTGTGTCCGCAGCACTACAGAGCCTTGGGTTCTTGTCAGCCCAATGACGACTCTGTTCCCTTTTCTCAGAGCTTTCCTACTCCCATTAGGAGTTAGGATGCATGGGAACTATATCTCCCAGGTATCCGTGTACCAGAAATGCTGGCAAGCAGCACCTAAGACGCAACGGAGGCCTTGCAATAAAGCTTTCCCATGCCCACCTGAGCCACTGACAGGTAACTTCAGTTGAGAAGGGAAAGGGGCGGCGGCAACAGCAAAGGACAGATTTCACCAGCTGAGTCATTTCAAAGCAGCTGTGAAACTTCAGGAGGAGTTTGGGAGTGAGTTAGTAATAATCTGAACTGGGCAAGTTTGTTTCTGGAGGGAAAACTCCCCAATTCCAAACCTGATTAATAAAATCCTTCGGAGTTAATTTCATTCAACTAGAGTGTCCGGTCACCTCTGAGGGATTTGTGCAATGCCGTTCCCACTGATGAGAGAGGCCTGCTTTCTCCTTCAGCATAGGGGGTCTGGGCCCACAGTACTAGGTGAGCTGAGGTAAACAGAGAATCTCGGAAGCATAGTGCATAGTTCACACACGGCAGCAGAACAACGAGGAGCCAAAGCTCCTGCACCATTTGAGCAACAGCTGTTAAAACATCTCACATACACACACAGAAAACACACATGCCAGCGCACCACAGACTGTTCTGTAAACATCAGTAAGGAAGGCCCTGCAAGGCCTTGTCTCTCTTCACGAATTTCCACGGTACGTGATGTTGGTGAAGGTCGAGGTAGCTCCTTTGTATAATGGGTTGTTGGCCTGGAACGGAGAAACAGCAGCGTAAAGGAGTTAGCACAAACCATAACCTGTACCTGCTAATTCATGGCCATTGTCCAAAGGGGTTTGCGTATAGGCTTAAACCAGTTTAACACTTCTCTTGCCCCAGTAATCCCTGGGCAAACATAATTCTGCCAGGCAGGGCTTGGAATCTCTAATTATTCTCACCAAAATGACAACCCCAGGATTCTGTAATAGACCCAAAGCACACGGGTTCTGGCGTATCTCCCTGGCAGCATGCATTTGAGAACATGACATGTCATCGTTATTTTAGTGTTTTTCTCTCCTTCCCTGCAGGCATTAGTTAATGAAGCGGAGCAAAGGGCAGGAAATGCTAGCACAATGAGTCTAGTCATATGTTTTTTCAGCAGCGCAGTGCTGGAGAAATAGGAATGGATGTGAGTTGGTGACACCCACACTGCTTCCCCCTCAATGTCTAGTTTGAAAACTGGTCTAAGCCTGATATCCATGGCTGGTATGATCCACAGCATCATAATAATAATAATAATAATAATAATAATAATAATAATAATAATAATAATAATAATAATTTTTTTTATTTATACCCCGCCCTTCCCAGCCAAGACCGGGCTCAGAGTGGCTAACAGCAATAAAATCACAACAAAACATACAAAACAATCAATTAAAATGCAGGTTAAAATACGATTTAAGTTTAACATGCAGCCTCATTTTTAAGTAGCCCACCAATCAAACCATAAAGGAATGAAACATCAGGGTTAAACTGAAACCAACCCAAAGGCCAGGCGGAACAGCTCCATCTTCCAGGCCCTGCAGAAAGTTGCCAAATCCCACAGGGCCCTGGTCTCTTGTGACAGACCGTTCCACCATGTCGGGGCCTGTACTGAGAAGGCCCTGGCCCTAGTTGAGGCCAACCTAGCATCCTTATGGCTCGGGACCTCCAAAATGTTGTTATTTGAGGACCTTAAGGTCCTACACGGGGCATACCAGGAGAGGCGGTCCCTTAGGTACCGCCTTAGCATGAGGATTGCCAGAATATGGAAGCTGAACTAGGGATCCCTGCAATGAACTCTTTCCCCCACTGCAGCAGAAATGTTGCAGGGCTGCTCTCTACTCCCCCATCAACCGCCTCTCGTGTTTCTCACCGTGTCCCATCTAGCCCGGGCCCGCTCTTCTTCAAACTTGGCAAACTCCCGCCGGTCGTGGATGGTGATGAGCAGTTTCCAGATGAGCAGAGTCGCCAAGCCAATAAGCAAAATGGCTCCCGTCACAGAAAGGAGAACGACCAGGATGTCCGGCCCCTTGGGACAGTCTGCAAGAGAAGCACGTGTTATCATGCAGGGCTGCGAAACTTCCTTAAGTTTCCTACTTTGGTATTTCCATCCTCTCTCCACAACCCACATCTGCGCACCAGTAGAGATCTCTACTGAGAATGCACGGCAATAATTCCCATCCCATATGAGAGTGGCTCCCCTCAATGACTTCCCTTCCTCTCTTTCTATGGTTCATTTTGCACTACAGTACATCCATCAATAGGGGCATGGGTGGCGCTGTGGGTTAAACCACAGAGCCTAGGGATTGCCGATCAGAAGGTCGGCGGTTCGAATCCCCGCGACAGGGTGAGCTCCCGTTGCTCGGTCCCTGCTCCTGCCAACCTAGCAGTTCGAAAGCACGTCAAAGTGCAAGTACATAAATAGGTACCGCTCCGGCGGGAAGGTAAACGGCGTTTCCGTGCGCTGCTCTGGTTCGCCAGAAGCGGCTTAGTCATGCTGGCCACATGACCTGGAAGCTGTACGCCGGCTCCCTCGGCCAATAATGCGAGATGAGCGCCGCAACCCCAGAGTCAGTCACGACTGGACCTAATGGTCAGGGGTCCCTTTACCTTTACCTTTACATCCATCAAAACTTATTTACATTGTCAAATTTATCTTAATGCTGTCCACGTTTTCAAATACGCACAATTTTCCTCCATATGTTCAATCAACATTTTCCAATCTTCTTTAACGTATTCTTGTTCTCTTATTCTATATCAGGCATCCCCAAACTCTGCCCTCCAGATGTTTTGGGACTACAATTCCCATCATCCCTGATCACTGGTCCTGTTAGCTAGGGATGATGGGAGTTGTAGTCCCAAAACATCTGGAGGGCCAAGTTTGGGGATGCCTGTTCTATATGTTAGATTCGCAAGCTGCGCATATTCCATCAGTTTATGTTGCCATTCTTCTTCATTTCGGACGTTGCTTGTTTTCCATTTTGGGGCTAACAAAACACAAGCCACAGTTGTGGCATACATAAATAACCTTTTTTGAGAGTGGCTCCCCTGCTTGATTCACCAGAAGCAGTTGATCTGCAAGCGCCACCTCAAGATACTTGGTCTCTGCTTCTGAGCTGTGGGAGTCTTATTGTGGGGACAGAGAGCTTGGGGGCCTTTTGTGCCCAGCTGATGGTTCTGTTTCACACATGCATGTTCAACATCTCACCACGACTGCCGCATCAAGCTATGACCACACATTCAGCTGCTAGCCATCAACAGCTGCACATGCCATGTGTGAATCAGTTCTAATAGGTTTTCTGCAAGCCGGGCTCATTTGCTAGAGGCCCAGCTAGGTGAAAGATGGGCATTTTAGGAGACATTTACACTTAACTGAGAAGGGGATCGGATTTTCACAAAATACCTCCTCCCCTTCGTCTCAGTCCTAGTTCTGATCCGACGCTTACGTTTTCTGCAATTCAAGTTAAGCGTTATAGTGCTCAATCAAACGTGGGATAAACTCTCATCTAGGCGCAGCCCAAGACAAGGACATAAACGACAGAGAATCAGATCCAACGTGGGCAGAACCAAAGCCTTCCGAACAGCCAGATCAACACAGTTAGGAACCTCCTCCCTGGAAGTCCAAGGCATATTTAGGGCACTGCGTACAATGACTCAGGCAGCGGGAATCCTGCCCTGGAGGGAGTTGCAGGTCTCAACAGTCTTTGATTATGTTTTGATGATTAAGCAACTGTCGCAAGATCCTCCCCAGAAAGCGTACTGGATAGCCAAAGATTTCCAACTCTTTCTTACTTCCGCATTACTGTATGCGTTAAGTCCCATGGAGCCGCAAGAGAACTGGCAGCTTTGGGGTTTCCCACCAGGCATTAGCTGGCCTCAAAACTGCTCCCCACTGAAGTCTGGCCAGGCCCATGAAATCTATCCCAGCTGGGTGTCAATCTCCTCTGCGCAATACAGTTGCATCTGAGTCACTGGTCAGGATCATGCCCCTTGTGGCTAGGGGGGTGCATTTGTTTGTGCCGTTTATTCATTCTCTTTTGGGGTCTACGGCCATGCTACTCTGAACACACCCGATCTCTGTCATTCTCTTTTGGGGTTATATGACGATCCCTGGAACTTTTGCTCACAAGCCTTATCAGGCAGGAGGGAGACAGACAATAGCTCTCACTCCCCTTTGCTGATCTATCAGCAGGCACAGACGGGGCAGAATTTGCTAACCTAAGCAAAAAAAAAAAAGCCATCTGTTTCATTCTATTTATGCTTTTATTACTGGAAGTCACTCTGGGGCCCTTTTAAGGTGTAGCATTGTTATAAACAGGGGTCAGCAAACTTTTTCAGCAGGGGGCCGGTCCACTGTCCCTCAGACCTTGTGGAGGGCCAGACTATTTTTTTTTTGGGGGGGGGGGGAATGAACGAATTCCTATGCCCCACAAATAACCCAGAGATGCATTTCAAATAAAAGCACACATTCTACTCTTGTAAAAACAGGCTGATTCCTGGACCTTACGCGGGCTGGATTGAGAAGTTGATTGGGCCGGATCCGGACCCCGGGCCTTAGTTTGCCTAAAAGGTAAAGGTAAAGGGACCCCTGACCATTAGGTCCAGTCGTGTCCGACTCTGGGGTTGCGGCGCTCATCTCGCTTTATTGGCCGAGAGCCGGCGTACAGCTTCCGGGTCATGTGGCCAGCATGACTAAGCCGCTTCTGGCGAACCAGAGCAGCGCACGGAAACGGCGTTTACCTTCCCACCAGAGCGGTACCTATTTATCTACTTGCACTTTGATGTGCTTTCAAACTGCTAGGTGGGGAGGAGCTGGGACCAAGCAACGGGAGCTCACCCCGTCGCAGGGATTCGAACCGCCGACCTTCTGATCAGCAAGCCCTAGGCTCTGTGGTTTAACCCACAGCGCCACCTGGGTCCTAGTTTGCCTACCCATGGTTATAAATAATGTTTGCTTCGGTTTTGTTTTGCTTAATTCATCACTGCTCACAATGGACGTTCACTCTCCAACTTGATACTTCTAGCTTAACAGAGATCTGCCTATTAAGTTCCTGATTACCCATATCTTCCTTGGCCATGTATGTGGTTCCAGTTTCTCTCTTCCTTCAAATCCCCATTTTCCCATGAAGCCTTTGGCTTTGACCCTCATCTACTACAGAAGCAGTCTTAGGTACGTTCTACTGCGTTGGCAGGTATTTGCTCTTTGACAAACGAACGTCTCCCTTACTTCTTCTCTCGTCTTCCCCAACACATGAAGTAAGTTTTAAGTTCCTTGCAGCAGGAACCTTCTTAAAAAAAGGTTGTCCCCCCCACCACTAATGAAACTATCTGAAGTTTTGTGTTTATCGCTGCAGCTGCATTTCTCATCTTGCAGATTAAGCATGGGGGGGCTAATCTCCAAAGATCAAGCCTCATTTCCGTGGCTTTTCATCCTCACCTGGCTCCTCAATGACATAGAGGATGGACTTGCCGCTGGAGTCCTCATAGTACTGGAAACGTACGACACAGTCATTCTCGTCCTTGTATGTGCAATTCACAGCATCCTTTCCCTTGTCTCCTACATAAGGGGAGGGGGCAGGTGAGAAGAGAGAACATGGAAACGTTTAGTCCTACACATAGTAAGTAAAGGACCCCTGGACGGTTAGATCCAGTCAAAGGCGACTATGGGGTTGTGGCGCTCATCTCACTTTCAGGCCGAGGGAACCGGCATTTGTCCACAGACAGCTTTCCGGGTCATGTGGCCAGCGTGACTAAACCACTTCTGGCGCAACAGGACACAGTGACGGAAGGCAGAGCACACGGAAACGCCGCTTTACCTTTCCGCTGCAGTGGTACCTATTTATCTACTTGCGCTGGTGTGCTTTTGAACTGCTAGGTTGGCAGGAGCTGGGACAGAGCAACGGGAGCTCATTCCGTCGCGGGGATTCGAACCAACCAACGTTTTGATCGGCAAGCCCAAGAGGCTCAGTGGCTTAGACCACAGCGCCACCCACATCCCTCGCTTTCAGGAGTTGGCCTAACAGGTGCCCTTGGGAAGTTCAGAAGTAGGACTAGGGGTGTCACAAGCATTCAAATTGGGGGCACACAAAAAGCGAGTGCTCCTACTCAAATACTCATAAGCAGATTCGAATCTGTAACCCTGGGTCTTTGATTCATTGCCAAAATCGTCTCAGGGCTCATGGGAGGAGGCTGCTGTACTCTACATGAATTCCATCTACCATTCTAGTCTAGTTGAATGTTTGTAGCTGGTGTTGGGCTCTAGATACGGCTAAGGGAGCAGTCTTTCCCAACATCATGCCCTCTGGATTTTTTTGGACTACAACACGCAATACATGTGGCAGGCCACACTCTGGGTCAGGTATTCTGAGCTCTAGATGTACTCTAGATGCGAGGGAATTCATAGACTCATAGAGTTGCAATGGAGGAATACGCAGCCATCCCATATGAGGATCGAACCTGCAAACCTTGGCATTATCAGCACCACGCTCTAACCAACTGAGTTATGCAGGCAATTCATCATAACTCTTGTCGCAGTCAGGCCACTTCCTGATGAGATTTAGGTCTGTAGCCATCATTCGACTCCATGGAGGTGGTGGACCTATTGAGATGTTGCAACCCATAGACCACGGTCTTCCCCGACCATTGCACCTAAATGGATGTTGTTGCACTACAACCCCCATCATCCCCTTTGGCCATACTGGTTGAGAATGATGGGAATTGTAGTCCAACACCACCTGGGGACCCATGTTTGGGGGAAACTGCCATAAACCAATGGAGTCTGGGGAGTTCTGGATGGAGTCCTCTTAAGGTTTTTGGCATCTGTCTGTCTCTTGAGACAATGGAGTGCACCTCCTTTCCATGGCACAAGCCTGGTGGTGCCTATGGAGGTCCTGGGCCAAGACTAGAGATGGGAAGGCCTCAGGGGAAAAAAAAAAACCCAGATTCCCCCCCGTCCGTCCCCCCCCCCGAAAAATGGGGGGGAGTGTGTGGAATATTCAAACTACAGTGGTACCTCTGGTTAAGTACTTAATTCGTTCCAGAAGTCCGTTCTTAACCTGAAGCACCACTTTAGCTAATGGGGTCTCCTGCTGCCAGAGCACAATTTCTGTTCTTATCCTGAAGCAAAGTTCTGAACCTGAACCATTATCTCTGGGTTAGCGGAGTTCTTAACCTGAAGCGTATGTAACCTGAGGTACCACTGTATATCAAACTGTTTTTTGTTTTTGTTTAAAATTTTCTGGGGGGAAACGGCTTTGGGGAAAAACAGGAAAAAACCTGGTCTCCCCCCCAATTTCCCCCCCAAGCCTTCCCATCTCTAGCAAAGACACCCTCTCAGGCTCACTGATGTGGTCCAAAGGAAAGCAGAGAAATACATTTAGCACGAGCTTGGCTGCAGGAGTTGCTGGAAGGAGGAGTACAAGGCGCCATCCAACCGTCTTAGGGACTCCACTCTGGATTCGTGTAGTGTTTACTCTTAGCCCTTTCTTCTCCTGAAGATGTCCTGCAAGGCAGCGGGTACCTCTTAAGGTACCTGTTTGGTATCATTGGCGCTCCCTAGTTTTTTGTGCATGAAATATGTAGCATTTGCCCGGCTTCTTGAGATTAGAGGCCATTCATTTCCGCCTCTTGTTACATACACATTGCACGCAGAAGTTATTCTTTCTGTTATCCCAAAGCGTCTGCTTAAAAAAAAAAAGGATGGCCAGCAGCTAAAATACGAGAGGAAGAATGGTGTTGGGTGTGTATGTGTGTGTTAATCACGCAAGAAAGAAATGGCACAGCTGCCATCCCTTCCTGAGGCAGGTCATGCTGAGAGCCCCATGTTTCTTACGCACCAAGCTCCTGCACCAATTCGATCTCGTCCCGGCAGTTGCGGCTGCAGGTCTCTTGCTCCATCAGGATCCCTCTCTCAAACTTCTTGCATTCCACACACTCCCTGTGTAAGAGAGGAAGAAGCAGGCACAGTGAGAATAACCAAGCAGGCCAAGAGATGCTGGCTCCAGACCCCATGCCTGCAAAAACAGAGGCTATACTGCCGTACCTTGGATCTCAAATGCCTTGGGGCTCCGGAACAAATCGGCCCCCGAATGACCGAAACCCGGAAGTGAGTGTTCCGGTTGTTCTTTTGGAAGCTGAACATCTGACGCAGGTTCCATGGCTTCCAATTGGCTGCAGGAGCTTCCTGCAGCAAATCAGAAGCTGCGCTTTGGTTTTCGAACGTTTTGGAAGTCAAACGGACTTCCGGAACGGATTCCGTTCGACTTCCAAGGTACGACTGTATTAGGATTTCAGTAGCATCTCTGGCACTCCACTCCCCAGTCTTCCCCCTAACCAAGGCAGTGTTATGATTTTTGTCCAAGCTGAGCGGCAAACAGCTGCAGTGAGGCCGGTTTGACTTTTGCCTGTCTCACTAAGCCGTGAGAAAGCTGCCTTATCTTTTCCTACATGGAATGTTTCCTACATGGAATTTTTCCTACATGGAATGTGGTGGGGAAGTGGGACATGCTCCATTCGTTGAGCTCCTCCCTGAACTGTCTCCCTTTTTCAGCTGGTCATTAGAAGAACTACGATGCAACTTTAACAACCAGCGCCCAAGTTAGCTCATTTCTTGATCCCTCCTGTGTCATATTGGCTAGACTGTTAGGCCTGCAGCCACAGACTTGATTTGAAATTGGAGTATTTGCACAATGCCTAGAAAAATGTAAGAATTTATAAATAGTAATGATGAATAATATTTCAAGGTTTTAAGCCGCTTCTCAAGGTATTCATGAGAAGGAATGAAATCTCAGGATGAGTGGGTAAGAACGGAGGGTTGATTAAAGCTTGCTTGCTGCCTTCTTTTTTTGTCAACTTCTCAAACTTGTACAGTCGTACCTTGAAGTCGAACGGAATCTGTTCCAGAACGTTTGGAAACCGAAGCCCGGCTTCTGATTGGCTGCAGGAAGCTCCTGCAGCCAATCGGAAGCCACAGAAGCCCCGTCGGACGTTCAGGTTCCAAAGAACGTTCGCGAACTGTAACATTCCCTTCCGGATTTGCAGCGTTCGGGAGACAAAACGTTTGAGAACTAAGCTGTTTGACTTGCAAGGTACGACTGTACTTCGTTGTTGTTTTTTAAAATTTATTTGATTTTTCAACTTAACATTTTACAGAGATATATCAAACATAAATCATAAAAACAAGATTCCAAGGAATCTCCTGGACTTTCATCCTCCCCTATGTGGGTCCTATTATTAATCAGTTCCTCCCGCATCTTTTATGATAATCCAAACCCTTTACCTCTTCCCATTATGTCCAGCGTCAACCTTCAACTACATGTACTATTCCAATCCTACTAACGAATTTAACTGTTTACAATGGTCTTTAAGATAAGTTATAAATTTCCCCCATTCCTTATTAAAATTTTGGTCTTCCTGAAACTTGTACTTTGCTGTTTCAGGGAAGGCCCGTTCAAATATAGCAAATAGGGAAGTTTTTAATGTTTAATGCTGTATTGTGTTTTTAATATTCGGTTGGGAGCCGCCCAGAGTGGCTGGGGAAAGCCAGCCAGATGGGAGGGGGTATAAATTTATATATTATTATTAATGATATTATTATTATTATTATTATTATTATTAGAGTTAAGAATGCAACCTTGCACCCTAATATTCTACATGTCTGCAGCATGTTTCTTCCTGCTATGATGTTTAATGATTTTGTGTTGTTTTGAGAAACGACAGACAACTGGCGCACACATACATACATACATACACACACACACACACACACACACACACACAACCACAGCTCCCTCTTGCTCACTTCTTGATAGTGCAGGCATCAGGGCAGGTTGGGCACTTCTCACAGGTATCTCCGTAAGAGCCAGGCTGGGTGCAGACGCATTTCCCGCAGGCGCAGTAGCCGCGGCCTTGTCCGCTGCAGACCAGCCCGTTGCTAGACATGCAGGTGTCAGTCCGGGTGGTGCAGTTGCAGTAGGCTCCCGTCCAGTCGGGGTCGCAGGCGCAGTCGCCGCAGACGCATTCCCCATGACCTGCGGGCAAATCACAATGCGACTATGTTCCAAATTAAACAGGAGAGGTGGCAGCCAGAGGCGTAGGAAGGTCAGGTGGTACCCGGTGCAGAAAATTTCTTGTCCCCCCGCCCCCATTGATTTTTGCCTGCAAAAATGGTTTTATGTTATTTCATATTTTCTTACAAAGGAATAATAAGTACAAATAAACTTTTATTTATATCCCGCACTCCCCGTCCGAAGTTGGGCTCAGGGCAGCTAACATCAGATACATAACATTGATATAAAATCAAACAATAATTAAATTACCTCCTAAAAACATGTCAAAATCAAATTAAAGTCTAATTACATGGCTTTCCGCAGGGTTAGGGTTGGGAACAATAAGTGCTCCATTGAATTGAAATTTCAGCCTTCATGACATAGGAAAACAGCCAAGTAAACAGCTATTTTCGTGGAGGAGGGTCAAGATATTAACTGATATGCATGAAATTTCATATATAGCTATATAATCCCTAGTGTAGTAAGATAAGACCTTTGGAGCAGGCATTTTTTTTTAAAAAGTTTTTTATGAACCACCTTAGTAGTGCAGTAATTGTTCCTTGATAATTTGTCACCCCCTCCATGATGGAACCTGGGGCGGCCCGCCCCCGCCCCTCACTTCCTATGCCCCTGGTGGCAGCACAGGAGCGTAACGTGTTTGCTGCAAAGGGAACAGTTTTAGCATTCAAGTTACTGACTCTCACCCCTCTTTGTCCCCAACTAAAACAAAAAAACGCAAACCCCATGTGGGAATGTTTAGGGATGCAGGAGAGGATATATTGTTTAAGATATCCTATTCCAACTTGTGTTAACAAGTCCCGGAACTTAGCAGTTTTACATTCCCCTTTTTAAACTCACACACAGCAGAAAGCTTGCTCAGGTTCGCTAGAACCTCTATAACAATATTATCCTGGTATTTTCCCCTTCTAATTCCCTCTTAAAATAAGACACGACACAGTCTTCTATAAAAATGTAAAGAGTTTACTTACAAATGTCATCTGTTCACAATCGGATCCCAGAAGGCAGACTTATAGCTTAGAAAATAGTATATACATCATTAGGAGACTATTCCTTAAGAGATATAGCCCCTTCTCCTCTTTTGGCTGAAGGCCAACATGAACCCTAAGCACCCTTAAGCACATGTTCCTCTGTCGAAAGACGATCGGAAAAAGAGAAAGATGGCGGGTGGCCCGGTGCTTTTGTGTTTACCTGCACAGGTGAGGTCACACCCATCTCCAGTTACACAGAGGAAGTCCATCCCAGCCCAGAATAAACAGGAAGTTCCGGCTGGTGGACTGAGACCCTCTTCATGTCCACTCTAGCAATGTTGACTGCTCCTGCATTTTACATCCCACACCCCATACCCATCGAAGCAGAGTGCACATTGGGACAGAGCAAAATGGTCTGAGAGGACTGCCTGTAAAATTTCTTTATTTTGATATCCTCGCCTGCAATACAGAGGTAAGATTCGGAGGTGTCGGTGTGCCACAATTCTGATGGGGAACATAGAAAGTGCAGGGCATGGACATAGACTCAGAATTCAGCTTCCACTTATATTGTAAACCACCCATTTCCTATGAATTCCTATGAAGATAAAGCAGGATAACCCCCTTTGCTGTCCTCAGAGGAAGGGTGAGAAATGAATGTGATAAATTACATAAAATAGTATCAGCTGGCGCAGACATTCTCCCTAGGTTGGGGAAGGGGCAAGGCAACAGAGGATAATAATAATAATAATAATAATAATAATAATAATAATAATAATAATAATAATTTATTATTTATACCCCGCCCATCTGGCTGGGCTTCCCCAGCCACTCTGGGCGGCTTCCAACAAAATATTAAAATACAATAATCAATCAAACATTAAAAGCTTCCCTAAACAGGGCTGCCTTCAGTATACTCTTAATAATTTACCTCACCGTTGCCAGACACCAAGGCCTGTGCTTACATTTAATTCCCACCCAAGTAGGTGCTGACCTTGCTAAACCACTGATGCAGTTAGACCATTAGCTGTTTGCGAGGCGCCTGCTCCAATCAGGAGGCCCCAAGAAAGGCTGCCATGGAAATATTCGGAGGAAACGTTTTCTCCCAGGTGCCCAGCTCTGCCCACGCACTCCTGGGACAGTGGGTGGGTGGCAACCCGCAGCCCCCTTTGCTAACTATGAAGAAGACTGGTTAATGAGAAACACAAGTGAATCATGGCCGGGTTTCGGGGGGGGGGGAGAAGAGAAGGAGCCGCTAGTTTGGGAGGGGGGAGTCTCTCATGACACTGGGGGAAACACATGCCAACCAAGAGAACAGGCCGTGCGTGTTTGTCACTCGCTTTAGAATTAATTACCCTGATGGAATGAGCCGGGAGACAATGACCTAGTCAAAAATTGCTGAGGAGAACAAGGCTTGTGGAGGAAAGAACAACAAGAATAGAAAAGAAATTGGGAGCCGTAGCAAATCTATCTAGTTTTCACATTTACATGCCGAAATCCACTTCCCCGGGTTAGGTCTGCGCACCTTTTTTTTAAATAATTAACAAAAACCAGTCTCGCTCCAACGCCTTAACTGCAGCCTCGAGGCACAAATAAATGCATGCGATGATGGTGTGTTTTAGAAAACCCTATTCCCATGCTAGGAAAATCTCCACCTGCTTCATTTGTGGTCGTCAGGCTAATGTGAACGCAGAGGCAAATTCAGGGGAGCGCGGCCGGTTTGGTCGCACCGGGTGCAGAGCCTCAGGAGCGCGACAGGTGGGGTGTCACAACTATGATGTCGAATGGAAGATGAGGAGGCAGGGGGTGCCAGTTTTAGGCATCCGCTGAAATTTGAGACCCCCGAGGTGTGCCACTGTGGTTAGCAGTACAGGAACAAGGTCCACTAAGAAGTGGGAGCAACCACGCTCAGCATCCACATTTCCCATTCCGGAAATGTTGAAATTTGTGGCCTGACCTACCCGATATGTGTGCTCAACCTGATGGCAGCTCCCTTTGCCTGTCGTGTGGCACTGCAGCACGGCCGTCAGGAAAGGCCTCTGGGTGAAATGGGCACTCTCCTCTCCCTCTGTGAGTGCTGCCACGTTGAAGCCTGAGGATGCTCTATGGCTGGCATGTCCAACTCCCAAGAAGAAGAAGAAGAGTTTGGATTTGATATCCTGCTTTATCACTACCAGAAGGAGTCTCAAAGCGGCTAACATTCTCCTTTCCCTTCCTCCCCTACAACAAACACTCTGTGAGGTGAGTGGGGCTGAGAGACTTCAGAGAAGTGTGACTGGCCCAAGGTCACCCAGCAGCTGCATGTGGAGGAGCGGGGACGCGAACCCGGTTCACCAGATTATGAGTCTACCGCTCTTAACCACTACACCACACTGGCTTTACAGTCTGCGATCTACAGTCTGCGATCTACGGGTTAAGAACTTAATTCGTTCCAGAGGTCCGTTCTTAACCTGAAACGGTTCTTAACCTGAGGCGTGCTTTCGCTAATGGGGCCTCTTGCTGCCGCTGGAGCGCGATTTCTATTCTTATCCTGGGGCAAAGATCTTAACCTGGAGCAACCACTTCCTGGTTAGCAGAAGTGTTCTATTCTTATCCTGGGGCAAAGATCTTAACCTGGAGCAACCACTTCCTGGTTAGCAGAAGCGTCTGTAACTTGAGGTACCACTGTACTCCCACTATAAAAAAACCTGGCAGTGATCTACCCATTGGATTGACCAAAGTTGTTGAGATTTTTTGGGGGACCCTTCACCAAAGTTGTTGAGAGTTTTCTGGGGGGGGGGGCGATGAATCAGGATAATGCGATCAACCAGGGATGCCCCGCAATTGACCAGTAGATTGCGATCGACCGGTTGGACATGCCTGCTCTATGGCAACGGGCTTTCGGGTGGAGAGTAGGGATGGGGGGAATTCAATTCAGTTCACATTTAGAAATGAGCTTGGGCCAAGTCACGCTTTCTGAAAAGCGTACATGAACTGAAACACAGCCAGTTTTCAAAATTCTCTCAGTTTTACAACCGAGAACATGCACGTACTGCAACGACGTGTGCATGGCAATGCATAAGTTAGCGAAAGCAACCTACGAAAATGTGTTGCCTTAGGGGAAACGGCTCTGCGGAAGTGTGCGGATGAGGCAAACCTGTGTACGGAAAGTGTATTTCAGAGGAGAAATTCACACTAAAATGCTGATGAAATTTCATTGGTGCTAACCTGGAAATGTGGAGAACTGAACTTAAGACTGGGAAAATGAGAAACCAAGGGCAAACCAACAATGACAGATTCACTCATCTCCAAATGAGATTCAAGGCTGCTGTGGCTTCCCACGTCTTGTTTCCTCTCAGTCTTTTAGGGACAGACAGGAGAAGACTTGGCTACTTTATCTCCCAATTCAGTGGTGGGTTCAGGGCCAAACCATGCTTTATGTGAGCGTCTTGTTTCTACTACGATATCCTCTGAATGGAGTATCAAAGGTCAGTATCAAAAGAACCACAGCGGCTTACGCAATGAACAGCATGCCTGCTTTATCAATGGGCTGTAAACATCTCAAACGGCCGCATTGCACAATGTTTGTTGTATTTTACAACACACAGAGAAACTCATATGGAACGGAATGCGCTGCTGCTCTGTACAAGGGGCAAGGATGAGTCTCCCAGCTCACAGAACCACAACAGTCACCCCTTTCCCCACCAGTCCTTATCACATTGAGTCACCCACAGAGCCACCCTGAATTCTGTAACCGAAAAAGAAAGGCACACCCGAGCAGCCCTTTCATCCTTCAGGAAAGCAGACATAATCAAAGCCTGGATCAAGAAGTCATAAGTTACAAGCACAGACCAGGAAGCACTGCAGAACTGGCACCCTCCCTTTCAACAGCAAGCTTTCCACTTGCACAGAAACCTTCTTTGAGGAGGTTAACAAATTCAGTTCCTGTCTGAATAAGAGTTTTGTGTAACCCACAAGCTTGCTATCATGTGAACACCAAATGCTCGAATAAAAATATTATTACTTTTTGAATCCTACCTCCTATGGCAAAATACAGAAAGTTGTTTGTGTGTGTGTGTGTGTGTGTGTGTGTGTGTTTCTGTTGCCTATGTATATACAGTTATTATAGTAATTACTTATATCCCGCCTTTCCCCCTGATGGGAACACTCAAGGTGGCTTACAGATAAAAATGGAAACAGCTAACATAGGAAAAATAAGAATAAAAACCAATTAAACGTTAACAGAATTAAAACTCAAAACAAAATAAAAAATAAAAAAAATCCTTCCAATAGCACCTTAGAGACCAAGAACAAACTTAGTTGGTCTCTAAGGTGCTACTGGAAGGAATTTTTATATTTTTTATTTTGTTTTGACTATGACAGACCAACACGGCTACCTACCTGTAACTAGAATTAAAACTATTATGTATAGCTAAAACAAAATCCTCAAAAGTCATTAAGTATGATCTATCTTTCAGCCAGGAGCCTCCGGGTTCCCTTTCAGAAGTGAGGCCAAAAGTGCACTTATTTCTTAATCCCTTCTAAGATCCAATCCCCATGTTTGTCCCTTTTTTTCTCTCGTATCCCAAATAACTCTCTTGGACAGGGTAATCTGCTTAGCATAGATCAGCAAGAAACTGATTTCTGGCAGACCCAACAGAGTAAGTAAGTGAGTACTTTTCCCACATCAAAGTTCAGCTACGATTAAATCTTTGCCATTTGGGGCCTCGTTCTAAAGGAGCAGAGCCAAGGACTAACAGATTCGCCACTTAGGAAGGGAAGGAGGGCGTGCTCACTTCATGTTTCAGTCCACATGTGATTATTCCTCAGAAACACCTTTATTTCTGCCCAGCGCTGGCTGGTTCTATGCATTGATTATTGTTAGAAAGACTTCAGTTGGCACTGTGTTTGAGGCGTGTGCCCAAAGCTACAAACCTCTTTGCCTTAAAAAAAAACAACAACATTGACTGTTGGATGCATGTTGATAAAAATCAGTATTAATTATTCTCTGTATAGAAAAGGAACCAGGGCACATGCCCAGTGGCGTAGCGTGGGTTGCCGGTACCTGAGGTGAAGCAAGTGTGGTGCCCATCCAATGGACTGGGGAGCTGGGGGGGCACACGCCAGGGGGCGGCTGTGTGGAGCCCACCTCCAAAAGGCCCCTCACCTGCTGCCTCCATCCACCTGGCCACTAGACCAACCTGCCTCTGCCTGTTGTGGGGGCGTCTGATTGTGCCCCCTCAAAAATGTGCGCCTGGGGCCATGGCCTCCCTGTCCCGCCCCGCCCCGCAATGCTACGCCTCTGCACATGCCTTTTAAAATGTACTGCCTTTTCTGCAACATAATCTCGGATCGATTCAAAGGTGGGGCATTGCAATTGGGAACAGAGCTTCCCCTGCGAAATCAGAGGAGGAAACCAAACCTTTCCGGCTAGACACAAAAAGTTTGAAAGAGCTGGCAGCGTTTTGAGAGAGCCATCCATTCCTATGGTGCACCAACAAGCCCCCACCCAAGCAACCAGATGTATTGGGCTACAACAGGGGTCAGCAACCTTTTTCAGTCGTGGGCAAGTCCACCATCCCTTAGACCATGTGGTGGGCTGGACTATATTTGAAGAAAAAAAATGAACGAATTCCTATGCCCCACAAATAACCCAGAGATGCGCTTTAAATAAAAGCACACATTCTACTCCTGTAAAAACACGCTGATTCCTGGACCGTCCGCGGGTCGGATTGAGAAGGCGATTGGACCGCATCCGGCCCACGGGCCTTAGGTTGCCTACCCCTGGGCTACAACTTCCATGAGTCTGCTTGATCAGAGGTGTAAGAAGGGGACGAACAGAACGCAGCATGAGCAGCGGTCTTCTCGTTTCAAATTACACCAGATTCTCGAAAGCCCAGTTCCAAGCCCCCCAGACATCCCCCCCCCACTTACCAGAGCACAGCTCGCCCTTGAACCGGACGCAGGAGAAGTCATCGCATTCACAGTACTTGCCGGAGATCTTGCCAAAGTCACTGCCGTAGCAGACACACTGGCCGCAGATGCATTCTCCCCGCTGGTTGCAAGCAGGCTGCCCCGGGCGGGGGCTGCAGTTATCCTGCTGCGAGGGGCTGTATTCCTCCTCGGAGCACTCGCACTGGCTGCCCAGGCGGCCCGGGTGGCAGCGGCACATGCCGCATTCGAAAGTGCCATTGCCGTCGCTGCAGATATCGCTGTCCGGCTTGGCAAACTTTTGGCAACTGCAGTTGCAGTGGAAGTTCACCTGCACCGTCAGGCTGTCCTCAAAACCCACTGGCTTGATGGTGAAAGTCTTCTGCCGTTCCGCGGGGCAGCCACGCACCTTTGCTTCAATGCTGAAGCTCACCTGGAAAGAGCAAGACACACGGGACTGTCATTACATCCTTCCTGAGAGATCTACATTGGCTCCCAGTACGTTTCCGAGCACAATTCAAAGTGTTGGTGCTGACCTTTAAAGCCCTAAACGGCCTCGGTCCTGTATACCTGAAGGAGCGTCTCCACCCCCACCGTTCAGCCCGGACACTGAGGTCCAGCGCCGAGGGCCTTCTGGCGGTTCCCTCACTGCGTGAAGCCAAGTTACAGGGAACCAGGCAGAGGGCCTTCTCGGTAGTGGCGCCCGCCCTGTGGAACACCCTCCCATCAAAGGTTAAAGGAATCAACAACTACATGACATTTAGAAAATACCTCAAGGCAGCCCTGTTTAGGGAAGTTTTTAATCTGTGATGTGTTAATGTATTTTAAAGTTTGCTGGAAGCCTCCCAGAGTGGCTGGGGAGACCCAGCCAGATGGGCGGGGTACAAATAATAAATTAATTATTATTATTATTATTATTATTATTATCATCATCATCATCATCATCAAGGAAACACTTAAAATAAACAACACGTTCGGATTCTGCACTTTTAATAACCCATCTCTCACAGCCTTGAAGTGGAATTGCCCAATTCGTACCAAAGCTGCCCCATTCACAATGACATTCGAGTTGCGATGACATTCTCTTGCTCAATAACTGGGCAGAATCTCAGTCCATTTCTTTGGGGGGGGGGGAGATCACGTCTCTCCACTTAACACAGCTCTTTTCGCAGTATAGGACAAACACCCTTGCACTTGGAGCAGTTTCCAAGTACTGCGTGACACAGGGAGACGCAGTCAGCTTTTCAGGAAATTCACAGGAATTTCTGTTCAACTGTCTCCATTTCTAATAGTTCCGTTAAGTGCCGTTCTATGAAACTGATTTAAATTCTCTCCGCTTACTGAACAAAGAGTATCATTATACAGGGGGAGCTGGGTTTTTGTTTGTTTGTTTGTTTGCATCCAATAGGCAATTCCATATATAACCTCTTGTTCTTTTTGCAGCAGTGGCAAACACGATGATCCACCATAGTGGATGGAGAGTGGCTGAGAAGGTCTGCTTTTAGGGAAGGGAGTGTAGTAAATCAGATCATTTTAGCAGGGGAAAGGGGTAAAAAAAAGAAAGTAAAAGACCCCTGGAAGTCCAATCAAAGGCGACTATGGGGTTGCAGCGCTCATCTCGCTTTCAGGCCGAGGGAGCCGGCGTTTGTCCACAGACAGCTTTCTGGGTCATGTGGTCAGCATGACTAAACCACTTCTGGCGCAATGGAACACCGTGACGGAAACCAGAGCGCACAGAAACATTGTTTACCTTCCCGCTGCAGTGGTATTTATCTACTTGCACTGGCGTGCTTTTGAACTGCTAGGTTGGCAGGAGCTGGGACAGAGTGACGGGAACTCACTCCGCCGCGAGGATTTGAACCGCCGACCTTCTGATCAACAAGCCCAAGAGGTTCAGTGGTTTAGACCAGTGCCACCTGCGCCCCAAGGGAAAGGGGTGCTCGATGCTACTGAATACAAATCTGCAGACGCATGGTCCCTTATTTTTTTTAACTTTTGGGGCCCTCTGCCTCCCAAATTTTAACCCATTCTTTTTTTTAAAAAAACAACAACACCCTCTACACAAAAGGTTTATGATGCAGAAATATTACTTGCACATTCTGCTGACGCTTTTCTCTTGCCTCTGCTTCTTTGCTTTGAACCTTCTTAAGACTGCTGGTGGAGGTTTGGATTCCCTTTGAATGAGAGACATGGAGAAGTGGTCCTCCTTACCCAACCCCTTGCAGTTCTTACTGCCCCTGCAACTCACCGTGTCGCCAATCTTAAGGCCAACGCAGGACTTAACTCCTTGAATGACTTCGTTGTTCAGGCAGGTGGCATTGAATGAGAGGGACAATTCATCCGGCAGATTGCGAACTTCTAGTTCAATCTTGGAACGAATTTTCTGAAAGAGGAACAGGGGGAATGTCTGAGGACTCGGCTACATCAGTAAAAATAAACCGTTATAAATGCATTATAACACTGTGACACCAGATGGCGATATAGAGCTGAATCAGAACTCTATGAAATTTTCCATTGTGAGCTTTAAAACGGTTCCCCCCCCCTGAGCATTTTCAGAGTGATTTTTATAGCTGTGTAGATGCAGCCACAGTCTCAAGCTCAAGATGAACCCTCAACAAAAAAACAAGCACATCTCCCTATTTATTCTTGTTTATATCCAAAAACAAAAGTCTCTGAGTGGCTTACAACAATGCCAAAACACAATTAGGTAAAGGTAAAGGGGCCCCACCGTTAGGTCCAGTCGTGGACAACTGTGGGGTTGTGGTGCTCATCTCACTTTATTGGCCAAGGGAGCCGGCGTACAGCTTCAGGGTCATGTGGCCAGCATGACTAAGCCGCTTCTGGCAAACCAGAGCAGCGCACGGAAACGCCGTTTACCTTCCCGCCGGAGTGGTACCTATTTATCTACTTGCACTTTGACGTGCTTTCGAACTGCTAGGTTGGCAGGATCAGGAACCGAACAATGGGAGCTCACCCCGTCGCGGGGATTCGAACCGCCGACCTTCTGATCGGCAAGCCCTAGCTAGGCTCTGTGGTTTAACCCACAGCGCCACCCGCGTCCCTAAAACACAATTATAAGCTGTAAAAACTGAGCAGGCCTGGTATCTATGGTTGAAGGGTGGTTTACGAAATATAATAAATAATAAAAAAATTAAAATGGGGGTGGGTGGGGCGTGCTTGAAAGTCCACATCCCTCTTCCGCAACCTCATGATACTATCTCTCCGAGTGTGGAAAGCTAAGATGCCATAGAGAAAAGCTCAGAAACCCCAAACTAGACAGAAAACCTTTTGTGCAACTGGGAAGTGAATTAAAACCTGCCCTCCTGACCAGAGTAACAATAGAGTCACAGCTGGGTTACTATTTCAATTTTAACGCCTGCATTTCCTACGCTTTTACAACTTTACAACTATGCACAGCAGGCAATGAAGATCAGAAGTCTCTGGATCATGTCTACTGGAATTTAGGGAGCCTCACTCAGCCAATGAGCTGCTAAGCCAGGGGTTGGCAAGGCTTACCGGCCATGGGCCGGATCACTCCTGCAGAGATTGTCCGCGGGCCGGGCCGGTGCAGCGCGACGCCAGAAATCGCGTCTGCGCCGGAAATCGCTTCCACACAAGCCCAGACGCTGCCTGCGCAGAAGCAATTTTCGGCATCTGGGCATGCGCAGAAGCGATTTCCGTTATCTACGCATGCACAGATGGGATGATTTCTGGCGCCGCTCGGCGCCGAGCGGGCAGCTCTGTTCGGAGGCAGCTTGTGGGCCGGTAAAACGGTCTTCGTGGGCTGGATCCGGCCCATGGGCCGCACATTGCCGACCCCTGTGCTAAGCTGACCCTGTGCACCTCATCCAAACACACAGGTTTTGCCTGTATCACACAACACAGTTTGCTTAGCTGTGGGAGGTGACCTTGGAAATCTGGCACCTGCCTATTTTGCCTGGAACAACCTTGCTTCTGCATATCACAGGTCTACAGACTCACCTCATAGGAATCCACAATGAGCTGCAAAACATTGCTGGAGTCGGCTGACAGGGTCCCTACAGTAGTGCCAGGGATCAGCTCACTGTAGTTCTGAAAATAAAGAAGTGGAGGGTTTCCGGTAAGTTTGGGTGAGATTTTGCTAATATCTAGGACGATAAGGGCTTTTGTTTGCTCCATCTTCAACAATCTAAAAGGGCAACACCCAAGCTGATATTTTAGCATTTGGACAGCCTCGTTCAAGCCCCACCCGCCACTCCAATGTTCTTGAGGAAACTGTAGCTCAAAAGGGTCTACTTACTCGGTAGAGATCCACAATGGCCTGTGTCACGGCAAAAATCAAGTTGATGTTTTTCTGGGAGAGTTTGTCTGTCATCAAGCCGAGGGATGGATAATCCTTGGCGGGGGAGGGGAGAGGAAGTTAGAGAACAGAAAATCTACTTATTTCTGATGTGAGGGGAACAGAATAAACACATTTCCATCCTATTCCCCCCCCCCCTCAAAGGACTAGAATAGGAAGGACAGTCCAACTTTTCATACCAAGTGGGCTGCAAAAGCAAGAGTACGGTACTTCAGCACAGAACCGACGAGCCACACACTGAACTAAATTTCCATATCGTAAATTAAACTGTTTTCAAAATATTTAATGCTATTTAAGATACACAATTATTATATGCAATTAAATATATGTAAATAAATACACAATATATTTAATGATTAAACAATTTTATACACAAAGATGCATGTGCTTTCGTTCACAACACGGCACAAAAAATGAAATTTTAAGGCTTTATGACTGTTTTTTCTTGATTGTTTCTGAGGGCCATCAAAAAAGGCATTTTGAACCACCCTGGACTAGAAGGTGCCTAACAACGGTCAGTTAAAATAAAAGATGTGACCATCATAATAAAATTAGTGCTATCACAAATCTTATCTATTTCCTGCCTACCTATGTACTGCCAGCCCTCAGCACCCCTCCCTCTCTTCCTCACATGCTGTTACATTTAGTGTAACCAAGAAATAGAACCCAGATGATGGGGTGAAACCAGACAGATGTCAAAGTTCTTATACAGGTGGTCTTTTGGCCTCTGGGGTTTAACCTCACCAAAAAACTGAAAATATAAATATGGAATGCAAAACATGTTCTGAAACCGAAGAGCAGCCCTGCTGGATCAGACCAAAGGCCTAACTAGTCTAACGTCCTATTTCCTGCAGTGGCTAACCAGATGCACTTATCCTCTTACTTGTGTTCACTGGCAACTGGAATTCCAAGGCACGTTGTCTCTGGTCCTAGGGGGATATACCGTATTTTTCACTCTATAAGGCGCACCTGACCATAGGACGCACCTAGTTTTTAGAGGGGGAAAGCCCCATTGTTTTGAGGATCAGCTCAAATTTCTGCAGCTTCTTTTGCAAAGGAGAAAAGCCCCATTTTTTAAGGATCAGCTCAAAGTTGTTGAGCTTACATTGCAAAGGGGAAAAATCCTGTTTTATGGGGTTTAACTCACAGTTCTGCAGCTTCAGGAGAGGGAGCCATTTCTACAGTTTCCAGACAGATAATCTAATCAGCCAGTCACATGTCGCTGGGGAAACAGCCTCCCTCTGCAAGGGGGCGGGGCTGGAATCTCTCTCCCCGATAGTTTGCTGAGCAACTGCTCAGCGGGCTTCTTTTCAACACCCCCTTCTCTCTCTCTTTTTTAAAAAAAAGCACGATCTGCTTTTGCCCCTGGGTAGTTCAGCTCCAGGGACCACACATTCGCTCCATAAGACACACAGACATTTCCCCTTACTTTTTAGGAGGAAAAAGGTGCGTTTTATGGAGCGAAAAATACAGTAGTCTAATATCATAGGATTTGCCTACTACGTATCCCCTTTCGAAGCCATCTATCACATCAGCTACAGCGGAATGACCTGTAGCGGTTGCAATCCTGGCCTTGTGGCTGCAGCCACCCAGCCTTACCAATGTGGTGGAAGCGTCATATAAATTGTTGCTGCCCATGTGGCACTGTCCGTCGTTGGGCGTCACGATCCCTGCCAGTCTCCCATCTAACGCAATGTGCGTCTTGGCGTCTGTAGTAAAGACCAGCAAATGGGAGGCATCCGGTCTCCAGCCAATCTTGTCCTGCAGCAAAATTAAAATGGCGCTACAGTCTCCATCGTGACAAACACAAGCAAGGCCTAGAAAGAAGCCCTACAAAGGAATACACTCTACGTCAGTGGTTCCCAATTAGTTAAGCACTGCAGACCCCATGTTATTCAAAAGTCAAGCCACAGACCCCCTGCTTTTGAACATTTTGATGGTAGTTTTTGTTATGTAAATGGTGACACACACCCCCTGGGTGGGTTGCATGGACCCCCTGGGGTCCAAAGATCACCAACTGGGAACCAATTAGCATAGGCTCTCTCTTTAAAGCCGAGGTGGCCAACCTGCAGCCCTTAGCCCAACCCACATCCTAATTTCAAAAGGTGGGGGGGGGGTCAATACAGGGCAAGATCAACACATATTGGGTTCCTGTCTGAGTTGGGAGATCCAGCTACCTTCAATAATAATAATAATAATAATAATGTATTATTTATACACCGCCCATCTGGCTGGGTTTCCCCAGCCACTCTGGGCGGCTTTCAACAGAACATTAAAATACAATAATCTATTAAACATTAAAAGCCTCCCTAAACAGGGCTGCCTTCAGATGTCTTCTAAAGGTCTGGTAGCTGTTGTTCTCTCTGACATCTGAAGGGAGGGCGTTCCACAGGGCGGGTGCCACTACCGAGAAGGCCCTCCGCCTGGTTCCCTGTAACTTGGCTTCTCTAACACACTCCACACTCTAACGAACATCAGGCAAACACAACCCACTGAGAAGTTGTTCTCTATCATCACAAGTAATCATTTTGATCTACGGCAAGGGGAGGGCTCTTACGTCACAGACGACTGCTTGGATGATGGCATCGAAGCCGCCTTCCGGTGCATCCCGGTTCCTTGACACACTCTGCTTCTTTACCTCCTCATTGAAACGCTTCACCTCATCTGTGAGTGCCAGGACGTGCTTGTATCCGAACATTGGCAGGCAGCTGTTATCTGGGGGTTTCAAGCTGGAGGGAAGCAGTGAAAAAGAAGCTGCATTGGGCAGGCAACCAGGGCCCCAGAGGCCTGATTGAAACTAGCATAGCCATGGATAATAATAATAATAATAATAATAATAATAATAATAATAATAATAATTTATTATTTATACCCCACCCATCTGGCTGGGTTTCCCCAGCCACTCTGGGCTGCTTTCAACAGAACTTTAAAATACAATAATCTATTAAACATTAAAAGCCTCCCTAAACAGGGCTGCCTTCAGATGTCTTCTAAAGGTCTGGTAGCTGTTGTTCTCTCTGACATCTGAAGGGAGGGCGTTCCACAGGGCGGGTGCCACTACCGAGAAGGCCCTCTGCCTGGTTCCCTGTAACTTGTCTTATCGTAGTGAGGGAACCGCCAGAAGGCCCTCGGCACTGGACCTCAGTGTCCGGGCTGAATGATGGGGGTGGAGACGCTCCTTCAGGTATACTGGACCGAAGCCATTTAGGGCTTTAAAGGTCAGCACCAACACTTTGAATTGTGCTCGGGAACGTACTGATCCCAAGGCTGGGGGTGGGGGTGGCACCTCAGTCATTTTTCTTGAGCTGAGACACATACAAAAGGCTTCCTAACCCAACTCCCAGCAGTGTGCATGTAATAATAATAAACTAATAAATTATTATTATTATTATTATTGCTTATACCCTCCCATCTGGCTGGGCCTCCCCAGCCACTGGGCAGCTCCTAACAGAATATTAAAAACACGGTAAAACACCACACATTAAAAACTTCCCTAAACAGGTCTGCCTTCAGATGTCTTCTAAAAGTCAGATAGTTGTTTATTTCCTTGACATCTGATGGGAGGGCATTCCACAGAGTGGGCGCCACTACCGAGAAGGCCCTCTGCCTGGTTCCCTGTCACCTTCCCGCAGTGAGGGAACCACTAGAAGGTCCTCGGAGCTGGACCTCAGTGTCCGGGCTGAACGGTGGAGATGCTCCTTCAGGTATTTAGCCTTAACAACAGTTAACGTTCGGGCTGGCACATCTCTTAACTGCAGTGAAGGCAGGGAAGGGACTGAATTGCTGTGGGATCATAGAAATCAAAGAACTGTAGAGATGGAAGGGACATCTAGCCCATTCCTGCAATGCAGGAATCTTTTGCCCAAGGTGGTGCTCGAAACCACAACCCTGAGATTAAGAGTCTCGTGCTCTACTGACTGAGCTACAGATGAGAGCACACATTGCGTGGCAAGGTCCCAAACCCTCCCGGGAAGTGGAATAGAGACAAATGAAACAGTATTTTAGGTTAATGGGCAAAAAAAGGCCACAACTTTATTGGTTATAGAATGTGAGTGGTTTTGGCTTAGGCATTGGAAACCACACGACTAACTCCTGAGTCTTGGAAGGGTTAACCACCAGTAGGGGGAGCCCTGCTGATGCACATCAACTACCGGTAGGAACTCCCCCAGGGTCACCGCTAGGGGTCGTGGCCCTAGCCCCCTGTCTGGGACTTCGGCCAGAGACCACGCTCCCGCCCCTCCAGATTCCTTTAATGGAATACCCTTGAATTAGGAGGGGTAGATGATGGTAGATGTACGGAAGTGAGAGCTGGACCATAAAGAAGGCTGATCGCCGAAGAATTGATGGTTTTGAATTATGGTGCTGGAGGAGACTCTTGAGAGTCCCATGGACTGCAAGAAGATCAAACCTATCCATTCTGAAGGAAATCAGCCCGGAGTACTCACTGGAAGGACAGATCCTGAAGCTGAGGCTCCAGTACTTTGGCCACCTCCTGAGAAGAGAATACTCCCTAGAAAAGACCCTGATCTTGGGAAAGATGGAGGGCACAAGGAGAAGGGGACGACAGAGGATGAGATGGTTGGACAGTGTTCTCGAAGCTACTAACATGAGTTTGGCCAAACTGCGAGAGGCAGTGAAGGATAGGTGTACCTGGCGTGCTCTGGTCCATGGGGTCACGAAGAGTCGGACACGACTGAATGACTGAACAACAACAGATGATGGCCACTACCTCCCCTCCCCTTCAACCTAATACTCCCAATGCCTAACCGCCAAACCTTACAAAGTTGTGACGATTTGCTACGAGGTAGGAGAAAAACCAAATGGCCGATGCCAATTTGCCAAGTGGGAAAAAATTCCTACCAGGCCCCTTGGACAACCAAGGCGAGCAACTGAGGTCCATGGCAAGGTCAAGAAATAAAGAGCCTAACCTAAGGGCGGGAAAACTGACCGAACAGGGAGAAAACAGGGGCCACGGGCAGTTTAAATAGCCTGTGCCATGCCCCTGGACAGTCTAGATTGGACAGCCTAAGGATGACATGGCTGAGGACCATCCAATGGCGCAGGGGCTATCCCACCCCGTGCACGTGGGGAGGGCTTGCTCCCAGCCTGCAACGTCATCTCCCAGGGATCGGAAAATGGCTATCCCACAGCTCACCTGATTTCGAAATGAGATTAAGAGAGGCCCTTCATTAGGTCTACCATGCCTCAAAGCGAAGGTGAAACGGGAGTACTGCACATACCTGGCAACCCTTCTAAACTCTAGATTACGAACATTTATCAGAGGGTCGCTTAGAGAACTTACTCATAGCATGGGTTTCTGATGGCTTCCGGAGGGGAAATGTACATGTAAGGAGGCATGGGTTTGTCTACGAAGGCTCCAAAGCCAATCCTCAGGTTGCTGGTCACTTTGCGCATTTCTATGGCTAGCCTGGTACCCAAGTTCTGGATGTTGCGGAGGTCGTCTTTCATGGAATTGGACAAGTCCATCAGGTAGTAGATGTCCACAGGGTAGTCCTCCACCTGTCGCACTTGCACCGTGAATGTTTGGGAGTCATCTGAAATGTCAGAATGTGGAGAAAGTGTGAGGAGGGGTCATTTTCCCTGGGAGACTCCAGCTCACCATTCTTCCTTCCACATATTTGAGTAATTAACTCCGTTATGCTAACATAAGCCCATATTGACATAAGCTGACCCATATGTGGTGGACTTGTGAAAGAGTATTGAGAAATGATCCGTAATGAATTGAAAAAAAATGTTTAAAAGTACTCCCCCCACCCCACCCCCCAAAAACCCAGAGTCCTTCCTGTTGGGGATAATTCAGACTGAAATCCCCAGGTTTATGTATGCCACTACTGCAGCCCATATTTTGTTAGCCCAAAAACGGAAAACGGGCGAGGTCCCAAACAAAGAAGAATGGCGACTTAAGTTGACAGAATATGTGCACCTTTCAGACTTAACATATAGAATAAGAGAACAAGAAAAACACACGTTTAGAGATTATTGGAAAATGTTTACTGAATATATGGGAAACAACTGTGTACAGCTGAAAACACTGGCAGCATTAAGATAAATTCAACAGAGTAAATAAGTTTTGATGGGTGTAATAATTGGAATACTGAATGGTATAGCTTTTGTAAAATATGCAGGGATTTATGACATGTAAAATGAACCATGGAAAGAGAAGAAGGGAGGTCATTGATATCTTAAGGATGTAAAAATGAGGACTTTAAATTGTAAAACAAAAAATTCAATAAAAATTATATACAAAAAGACAGACCAAAAAAGAAAGAAAGGTATAAGCTGACCCAAACTGTCTTTTTTCCCATGGCTTGAAACTCTGGATACGTCTTGGGCATCCATTGCACTGTGGCTGATCTCTGTCATCTATGTATGGGATGAAGTTTTAATGGATAACCACTCACAGCACCCTGAAGTCCTGGGGGGGAAAGTGCACCGATGTGCTAAAACTGCAATAATCAAATAGTGTATCTCAGTTTACCTGGCCGCAGGTGGAGCGCGATCTTCTGTGGGGTCATCTGAGTGATGTCGCTTCCTGATCCTTTGTCACTGAGCTGCCTGTCCTCCAGGATGTCAGTGCGGCTGACTGGATACTCGATCAAGTTTTTCATACAGCCATTTTTAATGAGGTTGTCCTTTGAGTCGCAGCGGGAAAATCCTGGCGGCATGCCCTGTTGGAGGGAGAAAGGCCAGCCGTAAGATAAAGAGGAGAGCGCTCTCACAGAGAAACAGTAATCCAGTCAAAATGGGATTTGTGTGATGCTGATGCGGGTGGTACTGTCGTCTAAACCACTGAGCCTCTTAGGCTTGCCGATCAGAAGGTCAGTGGTTCGAATCCCCGCGACGGAGTGAGCTCCCATTCCCGTCCCAGCTCCTGCCATCCTGGTTGTGAATGTATATGGTAAAAAAATCTGGTTGTGAATGTATATGGTAAAAAAAGGTAAAGGACCCCTGGACGGTTAAGTCCAGTCAAAGGCGACTATGGGTTTGCGGCGCTCATCTCGCTACAGGCCAAGGGAGCCGGTGTTTGACCACAGACAGCTTTCCGGGTCATGTGGCCAGCAGGACTAAACCGCTTCTGGTGCAACAGGACACCATGACAGAAACCAGAGCGCACAAAAATGCTGTTTGCCTTCCTGCCACAGCGATACCTATTTATCTACGCGCACAGGCATGCTTTCGAACTGCTAGGTTGGCAGGAGCTGGGACAGAGCAACGGGAGCTCACCCCGTTGCGGGGATTTGAACCGCCGACCTTCTGATCGGCATGAAAGGGTGTGGGCGGGTTATAAAAGTGTAAAATAAATAAATTAAACGAAGAATGGCTTTAAAAGGGGGAAACAGCAAGAACTGATATTGCAAAGAAAAGGAAGGCTTCCGATTTCGTTTCAATTTATTTATTCAAATTACGTCGCCTTTTGGATCCTGCCCTTCTTTCCAAGGAGCTAAGGGCTGTGCATACAGGACTGTACAAATTTAGCCTCCCAACATCGTAAACGGAGCTGCCACCAAATTTGGAGGTCCCTGTTCAAAGAAAACATCCAAGGAATTTAGAGGGAAGGAAAAAATAATTTCAGTAAGAAAAGCAAAAAATGATAGGGGGCAGGGGCTACGTGCTCCTACATGTGAGGTAGGTTTAGGCTGAGAAAGAGTTACAGGCCCAAGTTTGTCAAGGGTGCCGAGAGTTGTGAGGAGACCCCCCCCCCCATTGCCCTCACAAAGTCAGCTTCCAGAGTGGTTTAACAGTCAACCCCAGGGAACTCTGGGAATTGTAGTTCTGTGGGCGGAATTGGGGTATCTTAACAACTCTCAGCACTCTTAACAAACTACAGTTCCCAGGAGTCTTGGGGGGAAGCCAAAAAGGTTTAAAGTAGGATTGCCATACATCCAGAATTTTCTGGTCATAGCCGGAAATACTGTAGTGTCCGGGAAAATCCGGATGTATGCTAAAATGTCTGAGAAAATCCGGACGTATGGCAGAGAGAGACTTTCTGTTCCTCATCAGGTAATGATATTTCCACCTGTCTTGCCCAAACTAGCCCTTCCCAGACTATGACTTTAAGAACAGCAGCAACAGCTGGGAAGAGAGGAGTTCAGGGATGGTTTTTTTAAAAAAAATAGTTTTGTAAGTTGTCCTCCCCACCCCCCAATTTGATCCTTTTACATGGTTCTGTATGTTTTGTGGTCTTTTATGCATTGCGATTTACTGTTACTTTTATTGATTATAGATTGGTAATTCTTTATTGTGGTTGAACTGTTTGTTATTTGCTGGTGTTTAATTGTACTGTTTACTATTCGATTCTGATGGATTGTTGAATGTTGCTTCGTTTGATATAAGTTATTTATCTTAAAGTTATTGTGACTTTCATATTGGATCAGATTGTTACTATTAATGTTTGATGTTCCATTATGCTTTTATGTCTTGGAAGCTGCCCAGAGTGGCTTGGGCAACCCAGCCAGATGGACGGGGTATAAATGAAATATCATCATCATCATCATCATCATCATCATCATCAGCTCAAGAACTTTTGGGTTCGGATTTCCCCTTTTTGAAATATGGCAACCCTAGTTTAAAGTGGTATGATATGGCTTTAAATGCACAGCACTAGTGGGGCCTAAGTCTCATTCACCACACGGGGCACATCAAGGAAATAAGGTAAAGGTAAAGGGAACCCTGACCATTAGGTCCAGTCGTGTCCGACTCTGGGGTTGCGGCGCTCATCTTGGCCAAGGGAGCTGGCGTACAGCTTCCGGGTCATGTGGCTAGCATGACAAAGCCGCTTCTGGCAAACCAGAGCAGCGCACGGAAACGCCGTTTACCTTCCCATCAGAGCGATTCCTATTTATCTACTTGCACTTTGACGTGCTTTCAAACTGCTAAGTTGGCAGGAGCAGGGACCGAGCAACGGGAGCTCACCCCGTCGCAGGGATTCGAACCGCCAACCTTCTGATCAGCAAGCCCTAGGCTCTGTGGTTTAACCCACAGCGCCACCTGGGTCCCTTATTTCTGATGAGTTTTTTCTTATTTCTGATAAGTTTTTTCTTGTGGCTGCCTAGTCACCTTTTAAAAAAAGATTTTACTTATTAAATACGGGCTTGAAAAATAGGTCTCTAAAGATTAATTATCCCTGAAACCACACAGCACTTCAGTTTTCTGCATTCCAGATTTGCAGCCAGATCCTAGCCATGCTTACTGGGAAGTTTAAGTCCTACTAAAGGGACTTAAATAAGACTGCAGCTTTAAAACTGGTTTAACAGCTAAGAGAGCTTTGAGAACTCTAGCTGGGGTGAAGGCAATGCGACTCTAGTACATAATTCTCAAAACACATCCCCCTAAAGTGGAAGACGGCAGCATTGGCTGAAAGTTATTTAGAAGTGCAATTTCGCCTTCACGAAAAAACATGGACAACCTCTGTCCTTAGTAAGTAGTTCCAGTTATTATGGAACGGGACTCTCAAAATAGGAGCAAACCATATGAATCATGAACATGCGGTAGCCTTGTTTTCTGGCAAACGTTTAAAAAACTGGCCCCATTGACCCTGCCAGGAAATCCGGCTTTCGTGGAACTCAGAAGCCCCTCAAGCCGATACAGGGCAATCTGGTGTCACACCAATTGCGCAAGCTGCCCGGAAAAATGAAACAAGCAGCCCTCTAACTTATCGTTTCCTCCAGGCATGCTGGGGGCAGGAGCACTGCAAGAGGGGGAAAAAAAGAGAACCAAAAAAGGAATAAGGGTGATTTTGCAGCAGAAGCAGAGACGCCATAGGAGGAAGGGCAAGGAAATGGAATGCAAACAAAGGCTCAACATGACTCCTCGAGATATTTTTTGTGGTTCCTCCGGGAGAAAAAAACCTCCCAGGTCTATTTTTTTTTTTCTGTTATAGATTGGGGCTAAACTAAGACTTTGATTGCCACAATCGGTTAGCACACCTTGGTATATTTGAAGCTTACCTTTTCCCTGAGCTAAACAAAAATATGGGTTTGGGTTTTGTTCCTTAAACCTATAAAGGCAAAGGGGCTATGATTATGCATGGCATGTCTACATCTTCTGAAAGGAAGCAGTTTTCTTGTATGCTTTTAAATAAATAAAATAAATAAATAAATAAATAATTTTAAAAAACCGTTAGTGTAAAGATACAGAACAAATGCAGGAGCACACCTCCTCTGAATGGCACTGTTTCAAAAACAGTTAAAACCACACATTTTACAGGAAGTGTGAATGTCACTGAAAGACTGACCACATTTCCCTCCCAAGATTTTTATCCACCCATTTCGACAGCTAGAAAGGTGACACGTTTGCTGGGTCACTAAAACTCTTCCCAATTGGAAGTCCTTAGGGGAATCCCCAGGATAAGACAGAAATTTTGACCTTCTGAGAAGAAGCGGTGAGAAGCAGATTCCAGGAGTCCTTTCCAATGGTCACAGGAACAGCCTGATATCTTCATCAGCAAACACTGATGAGCTGGGAAAGCTAATTCGAAACACCTTATTTCCCTTAAATAATTCTGGGCACTGTAATTTCTTCAGGGTGCAGAGAATTACAAGTCCCAGCAACATTTAACAAACCACTTTCCCCAGATTTTCTTTAAGGAATGGATGTGTTTCAAATGTGCTTTAAAGGTATAGTTTACACAGCCCTATTCTGGGTGCAAAAGCCCAGTTCCCAAATCGTGTTAACCATGCCTTAAAACAAACCACGGTTTAGGGTGCCTGAGCAGTGTGCTTAGTGCACTCTGCACAAAAAGCTGCCATGGCAGTCTTTCCCCAATCCTGCTACAACTGACAAACCAACAAAACAATCCAGAGCCTGGCTTGCTCACACTGTCCGAACCAGGCTTGTGGTTTGTTTCATCCAAAAGAAGCCATGAGCAATAACCACGGGGTTCAGGCGGTGTCAACAAGCCAGTCTCTGGCTTGTTTTGCCCATGACACTTTAGCAAACCAGAGTGTGGGAAGAGCTTTGTGGGAACTTTTGAGCAGTGGCGCACTAACACACTGCTAGTACACATCAAACCACAGTTTGTTTGTTTGTTTGAAACTATGGCTTAATAGGTGCGAAATGGTTCACCGTGACTAATCTGTGTTGCGTCACTTTGAGTACGTATCCAGGGAATTATAGGGGAGGGAAATGACATGAATTATAGCGTGGTGCTAGATTAGGACCAGGGCTGTCTTTACCCAGGGGTGCAAGGCACCTGGGCGCCAAATTTTGGGGGGTGCCAGGCACCAGCCGCTGAAACTGCCTAAGCTCTTAACTACCTACCTGTTATGAAATAATAAATAATTTTGATCAAGCTAGAAAAACAAAATACATATATACCTAGGTATTACCGAAATGTATACCTACTGTTTCACTAAAGGATTTTGTGCGCTCATTTACCAAAGGTGCGCAGCGCCAGCGGCAGTGCTTATCAGACTCAATTGTGGCGCTTGTCATTCTCAACGGCGCCGTGCACATGAAATTAACTCTTACATCAAAATATTATGTTACGTATTGTATTGAGCTGCTATGCGGCAGCACCTTTGACATGGCTGATCCCGCGCCGCCTGCAGTCGTGTCAAAGGTGCCGCTGACCCAGAGTTAAACATTGCAAATTGCGTTTTAATTCCATCACTTACAGTTCAAATTCGTTTAGAGAAATCGTTTTTAAAAAATGTCTGACATAAGCGTAATAAAAGTTAATTTGGGGGCTAAACTAAATTTGGGGGTGCTGGGCGGATCTTTGCACCCCAGCGGCGCATATGCTAAAGACGGCCCTGATTAAGACAGTGGAGATCCAGTTTCAAAAGCCCTACTCAGCCATGAAACTCCATGAATGAAACTCAGCCACACACATGGGATTGCCACTGAGCCCAGGAAGAAGAAGAGAAGAAGAGGAGGAGGAGGAGGAGGAGGAGGAGTTTGGATTTGATATCCCGCTTTATCACTACCCAAAGGAGTCTCAAAGCGGCTAACAATCTCCTTTCCCTTCCTCCCCCACAACAAACACTCTGTGAGGTGAGTGGGGTTGAGAGACTTCAGAGAAGGGTGACTAGCCCAAGGTCACCCAGCAGCTGCATGTGGAGGAGCGGGGAAGCGAACCCGGTTCACCAGATTACGAATCTACCGCTCTTAACCACTACACCACACTGGCTCTCCAGGAAAGTTGGTCTTGGGGTGAGGTAGGGGGATCTTTAAACACAGCCTTTTCCAGAAAGAAAAAAGAGCCCAGTGAGGAAGACACAAGTATAACCAAATGTGTTCCAACTGCCAAGCCATTTTTCTGTTCCCTTGTTCTCTGAAACGGCCAGTTATTCTGTACAGTTTCCTTGCCCAGTGGCTGGGCAGATAAGAACAAAATTGGCTACCCACAATAATTCCTTCCTGGAGTTGCCTGCTACTGCCGGCTGGCAATGAGGAATGGTACTGCCCTTTCTCCTCCAGACTGTTCCCCCGCCTTTAATTTTAAAGTGAACGGCAGGAACCCAGCAATGTGCGAAACATTTTTCTTTGTAATAATAAGAAATACTTACCACTTATATAGCCTTTGAAGCATTTCACACATGTGACCTTGTCATCTTTAAGACAGGGCAATATTGCACCCATTTTGCAGATGAGGATAATCGAGCTGTGTGTGTGTGAGCAGCTGGGAGGGAGTGGCACACTTAAAGAACACTTAAAGCACATGCCGACCCACACCCCAAAAAGAATCATGGGAACTGTAGTTTGTTAAAAGGTGGTGGGAATTATGTTCCTGTGAGAGGTAAACAACAGTTCCCATGGTTCTTGGGAAAGGGTATACTTGAAATGTATAGTGTACTTGCACCCTGAGGTAAGAAAAATATGTGCAAGAGAGAGATGCAAAAGGAGGGTGGTTTTTCCCCCTTTCAAATAAGGCAGACAAAAAGACAGAGGGCTGTAGGGAGCCAGGGAGGAATCTTTCATTTGCTAAATTAAGACAACATATGAGGAAGTTACTCCACTAACAAGTATTGCAGCCCAGGGGACCTGACTTCTGGCGAGAGGCAGGAGACAGCTCCTTTGCTAATTGCTACATCTCTTCAATAAACAGAGCCCCGAGGCCCAGCGGGGAAAATATTGCCATTTTTGGAAACGCTTGTCAGAGGTAAGCAAAACAGCTCCGTAGCCATAGCTGCTGTCTAGGAACACGGGATAAACGCTGAGGCAGCTGTGGGAGCGGGAAGAAGTGGTGACGTATTGGCTTGAGCCAGCCAATACTTTACTTTTAAAAAAAGTTTCCCCATCATATTACACACAAAACTGGCAAGTATTTCTGGCACGGGGCCTTGTGGTCCAGCCGTCACACGCCCACAAATATCTCACCACGTAATCAACAGCCAGGATGTCTGGTGAGCTGTTAAGGCACAAAACTGAGGCAAACGCCTCAGATCGTTGTGACAAGAATTATGAGGGATCCTGGGTTTCCTGGTTAACCCTTTCTACTTATTTTCATGCCAACCACCTCACCCCTAGCTACACAACAGAGATGGGTAGTTTTTGAGAACCACACCCCTATGTTGTTGGCAGGAGCAGAGCAAGGGGGTGCGTTGGGGGCGGGCCGCCCCGGGTGCCACCCTGGGGGGGCGACACTCGACGCACCCCCTGCGACTCCCAAGCCTACAGCGAGCGCTGGCCCATCCGGGCCGCCGACAAAGCTCTCCCCCTTTCCCCAGGCTCGCTGTAGGCTTGGGAGGCGGGGGGCACCGTTGCCCCACCACCCGGTAAAAAGCCTCGCTCCGCGGCTTGCTCGCTCACCTGCTCGGCGTTTTGCTTCCTTCCCGCTTGGGCTGCGGGCGGAGGAGAGGGGCGGGCCAGGGAGGGGGCGTTGCGGCCCAAGAGAAGCGTCCCCTCCCCTCCGCCCGCAGCCCGAGCAGGAAGGAAGCAAAGTGCCAAGCGGGTGAGCGAGCAAGCTGCGGAGCGAGGCTTTTTACTGCGCGGTACGGCAATGGCGGCTCCCAAGCCGCCCAGTAAAAAGCCTCGCTCCGCGGCTTGCTGGCGGCTTGCTGCCGCCAGCAACCTGCTACGTAGTGCGCATGCGCAGCATCGCTATGTAGCGATGCATGCATTGTACGTATTGCCGCTGCGCATGCATGCTACGTAGCAATGCATGCATCGTACGTAGTAGCGCTGCGCATGCACGCTACGTAGCGACACCCCGTCCCTGGGTGCATGTCATGTTTGCCACTCCGGGTGCCTGAGCGGCTTCCTATGCCTCAGGTTGTTGGACTGCAACTTCTATCATCCCTGCGTTGCGTGAGCAATGAAAGTGAGCTTTGGAGTCCAAGGACACCTGGGAGGGTCACAGGTTAGTCAACCTCTCAGCTACGCAAAGGCGGCTCATCTTCTATGGAAAAGGCATTTGCTCATTATATGCAGACTTCACAGCGAAGGTTCAAGTTACAAGAAAGGAGATTCCAACCACCTGCATTGTGTGACCTAGTTGAGATTTCTGTATTGCAGGGGGTTGGACTAGATGACCCCCGGGATACCTTCCAACTCTACGATTCAATGATTCTATACAGTCGTACCTTGGAAGTCAAACAGAATCCGTTCTGGAAGTCCGTTTGACGTCCATAACATTCAAAAATTAAAACGCAGCTTCTGATTGGCTGCAGGAAGCTCCTGCAGCCAATCGGAAGCCACGGAAACCCCGTCGGACGTTCGGCTTCCAAAAATAGTTTGCAAACTGGAACAGTCACTTCCGGGTTTGTGATGCACGGGAGCCAAAACGTTCGGGAACTAAGCTGTTTGACTTCCAAGGTATGACTGTACCTGTGTCTGGGCACCACCACATTAGACTAAAGGTGGGCAGTTACATAATTTGATCATCATCTATACAAATTATCATCATCACTATATACAGAATACTAAATGTCAAGGAGAAAATGTCTAGCGCTTTCTCTGACATGCAACTTTAAGTAGGGAGAAATTAAAAATAAAAATTACATTTATTTTTATTTTCTTTATACCCCGCCCATCTGGCTGGGTTTCCTCAGCCGCTCTGAGGAACTAGGGCCAGGGGTAGGCAACCTAAGGCCCGTGGGCCGGATGCGGCCCATGGGCCTTCTCAATCCAGCCCGCAGACGATCTGGGAATTGGCATGATTTTACATGAGTAGAATGTGTCCTTTTCTTTAAAATGCATCCCTGGGTTATTTGTGGGGCCTGCCTGGTGTTTTTACATGAGTAAAATGTGTGCTTTTATTTAAAATGCATCTCTGTGATATAGGAATTTGTTCCTATTTTTTTTCAAAATATAGTCCGGCCCACCACATGGGGTCTGAGGGATGGTGGACTGGTCAACGGCTGGAAAAGGTTGCTGACCCCTGAACTAGGCTATGCCCAGCCTAGTTCTTCTCCAGGGGGCATACTGGTGAGTTTCCTTTGGAAGTAAGCCACTGGAGGCTTGCTGTCATTTTGTAATATTTGGTGTTTATTTATGAAGGTTAAATTCAACGACTCAAAACTTGCTGCCCTTTCGTGACACCCCAAACCAGCTGTGTCATTTGGCCTAACGGCCCTGTTGCAGAGGATTCTGGGATGTGTTCTAGTGCTCCAATCTCAGTTCATCTGGGGGCATTGTCCAGGCTTATTGGGGCTCACTTCCAGGACAGAAGAATGCATCGCAGAACACACCCAACAACGCTCTCCTGCAGATGTGCGGTGGAGGGGAAGATCGGTAGTGATAGCAAGCTGCACTCGAGAGAAGTTTGCCTGCCATTACTGATCTTCTCAATGACCGGAAAATTGCGTAGAAAAACAGTTCCTGCCAGTGAAAGACACTGAATGGCCTTTGGAATGCACAATCTCCTTCCAAAACTTAGTATATTGCTCCGGCAATTCAAAATGAATTAATGCGTTCTCATGGACATTTGGTGTCTTTTTTTTATTTTATTTAATGTCTCCATTAGTGAGAACCGCTTGCTAAGTGATCTTCAAACTGTGCATTTGTGGAAATACGTTTAAATGGCATGGAATGGATCAACGCCGCTTATTTGCTCCGGGGCAAGACACAGATGGAGCTGGTTAATGCAACAGCTTGTGATTACTCTTGCGACTTTTGGTGGGAAGACATCTGGTGGTTCCCTCCTTGCCTACAGCGAGCTACTCCGATGCATCATCAGTTGATTAAAAATGTCCTAGGAGCATATTCAAAATAGCCTTTGCTTCTTTTCCAAAGAAATCTCTTGCTTCTTTTCCAAAGAGCCAGCAAGCTTTGCTGTTTGGGAGTCAACGGCCACAAAAAACATTCTTCAGATACTCCAAGAGGATTCCACTGTTAATTGGGCTCTCATTATTTTCAAACAAGACATTCTTCAGATTTCTTTGACATCTCGGTCCAACGGTCTCCGCACCCCTCCCACTACCATGTCTTTCCTTGGTGCTTCTAGAAGAGGAATTGCAGCTGACCCATTGATTTTTCCCCTGTGTGTTCAATCACATTGCTATATGCTCCATTCGCTGCAATGGGTGTGACATTTGAAATGTGAACATTCCATGTCGTCATAGAAACTTATCCAGCTTATCTCAGCAAATAAGCACATAGTTCCAGAACTCCCAGACCATTACTGCACGATCTGGTGCTTTGTTTTGTTTTGTTTTGTTTTGTTCAGTTTCTTTTAGGTAGCATTTTAATCTTATATTGTACTTGGTTCATTTTATGATAGCAACAATTCCTGGCCCCAGCAGATCTGTGTGGGCCCCCTCCTGATGGCATTCCGATGCCACTTAAAATATTTTTTGTTCCAGCACAGCTTTGGCTCGACTGGTATTTTGATGCACAGTGGTACCTTGGTTCTCAAACGTACTCACAACAACTTGGAACCCAAACACTGCAAACCCGGAAGTAAGTGTTCCGGTTTGCAAACTTTTTCGGAAGCCAAACGTGCTCCGTTTTGAGTGTTACGCTTCCATTTTGAGCGCCACACTTCCGTTTTGAGTGTTACGCTGAAGTCTGTCTGATTTTTCTATTTTGCGTTTTTGCGGCTCTTTTTGTTTTGTTTTGGTGATTGTGTGGAACCCAGTTCAGCTACTGATTGATTGATTGTGTGACTACAGTACATTGTTTATTGCTTTCATTTTATGGATCAATGGTCTCTTTAGATAGTAAAATTCATGTTAAATTGCTGTTTTAGGAGTTGTTTTTAAAAGTCTGGAAGGGATTAATTCATTTTGCATTACTTTCTATGGGGAAGCGCGCCTTTGTTTTGGAATGCTTTGGTTTTGGAACGGAGTTCTGGAACGGATTAAGTTTGAGAACCAAGGTACCACTTTACTTTGGGTTCTCTGTTTTGTTGTTAATCTGCTGCTCATCTTTTTGTTTCTTAATTGTTTTAATAATATATTTTGTGGCGTGCTCTGGTCTATGGGGTCACGAAGAGTCGGACATGACTAAACAACAACAACAGCATATTTACTGATGTTAAGCTATCTTGGGCATTGCATTTTGAAATGGCACAGTGGTTATAAACGCTTGAAATAAATGAATGAATAGATAGGGAGCTCAGTCAAGATCTAGCCGACACCCAAGAACCGCAAATTCAAGTGGGGGAAGGTACATGGTATAGCGTAATCTTGATTTTTGCCTCACCTCCTGGGAACACCAAGCACATTGTGGGTTCACAGCCAAGCACTGCTGACATGAGTTTACTCCTCGCGTAGCACAGATGTCGTCGTCACCTGAAGAAGAAAGGGCAGACAAGAATTGGACCAGTTTCAAACAGCATTTTCATGGGCCATGGGTGGTGAGAAAACTACATATGACCAGCCCATGCTTTTACGGATCTGCAAGGGGTGTCCTGCTAATAGTTCCATTTTATCCACCACTTGCAGCACAGTGACTTATACCAGGGCCTTCTTTGTCATGGCTCCCCAACTGTGGAATTCCCTCCCAGTGGAGCTATGTAGACCCGTCTTGTTGATGCCTTTTTTCAGCATCTTCTGAATAGGCCTGGGCAATGTATCAATACATCTTCCAGGACCAAATGATGCTCCTTCCTTTTCAACATCGCAGTGTATCACTATATCATGATGTTTAGCCAGTGATATACATCGCAATGTTGAAATGCTGATATCGCCCAGCTGTACTACTCAAGACTTCTCTCTTTGGCCTGGTCTTTGTGGGCTCATAATACGATCCATTTATTGCTGTGTCATCACACGTTATGCCATTGGTGGTTACTTATATACCAGTTGTACTTTTATTGTTGGTATTTTATCAGAAACTGCAAACGCACACACCGCGGAAACTTCGGTTGAAGGGTGATCAAGAAAGCTGACAAATAAATGAATACAGGAAGTTGAATACAAGAAGCTGACAAAAAGACTAACTTCTCTCTAATATCTACAGCATATATCATGGATATTTTAATGGGAAGGGAAGACAGTTAACCTTCAAATAGATTCCTAAACTGGATATGCTAATCTGTACCACAGGTTTTCAAAAATCAGGATTCAAAAATGTGATACCTGAACAATTTTCCCCTTTTAATTTGAACCTCGGGGTGGGGGCTGGGGGAAGAGTTCAAACACTAATGATAAATCTTGAACTTCAGCCAAAAAGAGTACCAAATATGACATTTCTCTGTCCTTAAAATACCTCACTTTTCACACTCCAGTCCCCATGTGTTAATTTCTGATTTTATTCAGGCAAAATTTTAAGGTCCCGCCATTTCTCTCTCCCCCCCCCCCAGTCACTACACCCCTCCCTGTGCTCCTCGTAATTTTACAAGACTAATCTGGAAACATACCTAGGAGATTTTATCTCCCAGAGAATGCACTAAATACTGCTTGCTGAAGGTTTCCGCAGGAGGATTCCAGCATAACTGGAGCTGCGCATTCCTCGGGGAATTATCAGCAATATCTGAACAGCAGCACAGAAAGAAAACCAGTGTATTAACACAGCCAAACCTCCCTTTATCTTAGCGATGCCCTTCGCTTGGAAAGACACCAATTCCGAACTGCTCCACGCGTTACGCGGCAGGAAACCTGCGTTGTACAGTTATTAAGTGCTACTCCAAAATGTGTGGCTGTGCTTATGCAATCCACACGTCTCAGCTATCAGAAGTTGGGGAAACTTTAATGTAGGCACTCAAGGGCTCATCCACACTCGCCCTGAGATTCTTAGGCACAGGTCTGAGAGGTTTTTCTTTCGCCCTACTGCTTTCCCCGGGATTCTTGCTTTTCTTTGGCCCACATCATCAGCAAGGCTGAGAGAGGCATCTTGTCATCTGGGCAGCCCAGGATCTCCTTACACACTGTCCAAGTTTGCGCCCTTGGGAGGCCACTTCAGTGTTGCTAATGCAGCGGTTTGATTTCACCCCCAGAGGTACACTCCCTTTGTATCTCGAGACGGATGCCAACAACAGCTGCTGAATTGCCGCCGAGACCATATAACACTGCTCCTGAAAGACCTACATTGGCTCCCAGTACGTTTCAGAGCACAATTCAAAGTGTTGGTGCTGACCTTGAAAGCCCTAAACGGCCTCGGTCCGGTATACCTGAAGGAGCGTCTCCATCCCCATCGTCCAGCTCCGAGGGCCTTCTGGCGGTTCCCTCCCTGTGAGAAATGAAGCTACAGGGAACTAGGCAGAGGGCCTTCTCGGTGCCGGCACCCACCCCATGGAAAGCCCTCCCATCAGATGTCAAGGAAATAAACAGCTATCTGACTTTTAGAAGACATCTGAAGGCAGACACAATTAGGGAAGTTTTTAACGTCTGATGTTTTATTCTGTTTTTAATATTCGGTTGGGAGCCACCTAGAGTGGCTGGGGAAACCCAGCCGGATGGGCGGGGTATAAATAAATTATTATTATTATTATATGATGAATTGGAACAAATGTCAATTGGATTTTCTGCACACTGGCGCTTGTTCCGATTCAGCAATAAACAGCTTGTTTTCCCAGGAAAAGCAGTGGGGCAAAAGAAAAGCCTCTCAGCCCCATCCGTGTTTATTTTGTGCTGTTCAACACCATGGTATTTTTTTTCTTTTCTTAATGCTGAAAGTACAGTTGTTGGTGTTTGCAAACAAATAAAATAGGTATGAGGAAGCATCAAGTGACTGGTTTTCTCGTACCGAAACCAAAGGAATCATGAGGTTAGTCAACAATAGCTGATATAATACACAGGTAGATAGAAAACACAACATCTTGCCAAGCACAGAGGGCACCACTTCCCATTTTGCACTAGAGGGATGCACCAAGAAAGCTGGCCATTTCTTTACAGAAATGCTCTAAGGGACCAATGTGGGGAATTTTTTTCACCCATTCACCTTTCAAACTGTTTGCATAAAATAGCATTATGTCAAATGGAGCTCACAACGCTTCTCTCACACGTTTTCCCTATAGCACCTTATGAGCGTACTGGGCGATTGGCAAAGCGAGATGCAAACAGGTCCCTGCCCCAAAGTGCTTACAATAGGAAAGGCGAAACACAAAAAGAAATAATCTTTGTTCTCTACCTCTTTGGGCTGTGCACATACATTCCCCCTTAACATACAAAGTTTTTCTATGATTATGCTGGACCCTGGGCCACCCTTGCAATATCCATGAGCCAGCCCATGTTAATCGTGCTTAAAGTAGATCAGTTGATGTTAATGAACGTGATTAACAAAGTTTCATTCATTTCAGTGAGTCTACTATGAATAGGACTTGACTACAACCCATTGTTTAGGGAGGTTTTTAATGTCTAATAGATTACTGCATTTTAATGTTCTGTTAGAAGCCGCCCAGAGTGGCTGGGGAAACCCAGCCAGATGGGCGGGGTATAAATAATAAATTATTATTATTATTATTTCCAATTTTAATAAAAGTACCGTAACTTGCATGAAGAAATTTACGAAGGAGACAAACAATCCTAGAACTTTCTGAGTTTCCCCACATGTATGCATGTGAATCACCCTTATTCTGTGAACCACCCTGAGACCCCTCTGGGTATAGAGCAGGATATAAATTAAATACATAAAATAAATATGCATCTGAGTGCGCATCCAGCAATTTCTCTAGCACCGATGCTCTGCCAAAACAGCTGGCACAAAGGAGAAACTGGTATACTCCCATTCAGGGATGGATTTAGGTTTGATGAGGCCCTAAGCTACTGAAGGTAATGGGGCCCTTTATATGTCCAACTGTCCTTTGTCAACAACAAATTGTCGCTGTTTTATTGTGTTGAATATATGCTATTTGGTAATTTATGGACCTGCATGGCACAGCTCATAGCTTCTCTGAGTTATTCAAGCCCCTTCGCCACAACAAGGCAGTGATCCATGAAGGAAGACTCCCTGGAAAAGACCCTGATGTTGGGAAAGATGGAGGGCACAAGGAGAAGGGGACGACAGAGGACGAGATGGTTGGACAGTGTTCTCGAAGCTACCAACATGAGTCTGACCAAACTGCTGGGGCAGTAGAAGACAGGAGTGCCTGGTGTGCTCTGGTCCAGGGGGTCACGAAGAGTCGGACACAACTAAACAACAACAACAATTTATGGACCCAATAGGTATCTAAAGCCATTGGCACATGTTGCTTTGCAACCAGTCCATGCAGAATGTAGGTACCCTATATCTAGAAATGAGCAAACCAGTGATATTTTAGGGAGCAGGCTAGCAGGTGGGGCCTATTACTTACATCAGAGGAGCCTACACAACACAAAACACTGTTGTCGTATGTAGGTTTTATTTGTTTTGTTTTTTATCTTATATTTTATCTTATATCTATCTTATATTTTGGAAATGTACATCCAGGTATGGTTTTTTTTTCTTTAAATTTTTTTGGGGGCCTACACAACACAAAACACTGTTGCCGTATGTAGGTTTTATTTGTTTTGTTTTTTATCTTATATTTTGGAAATGTACATCCAGGTGTTTTTTTTCTTTAAATTTTTTGGGGGCCCCCAAGAGAGTGGGGCCCTAAACTATAGCTTGTTTAGCTTATACGTAAATCCGGCACTGCTCCCATTGTACAGTTGTGGGGTGGACTGCGAGTCCATTGGCAGGGATTGGAACCCAGGGCTCCCACATCACTGCAGACTCACCGTAATAATAATAATAATAATAATAATAATTTATTATTTGTACCCCGCCCATCTGGCCGGGTCCCCCCAGCCACTCTGGGCGGCTTCCAACAAACACTAAAATACATTAAAATATCACACATTAAAAACTTCCCTAAACAGGGCTGCCTTCACCGTAGGCGAGTGGGCCCTGCTACCTACAATGATTAGGACAACAGGCCTCTTTTAAGGGAAAGGTGGGGCAAACAGCACTCCGGAGTCTCCACTAGCCCCTTGTTTATCTCCATAACTGCTTTTCTTCCTTTGTTCATGCACAAACACCCCCTCCTCTAATAACCACCTTGGTCTGCTGACTCACAGGCTGTGGCTTCGGCAGCTCCCACAGGCCGAAGATTACGCAGCTCCCTCAGAAACTGTTGATTAACAGCCCAGAGTTATTATTAACTCCACATTGGCTTGTCTATGGAAGGCTGCCACCCTGCTATGTTTCTTTCTGACTGCGTCTGTGGGCTTGCATAAAGATTTCTCACCAGTTTCTGCTACGTTTCACCCTCCCCGTCTCCTTGTCCATAGCTTAGGAGGTGACAAATCCGTATGCATGAATAAGTTCCCTTTTGCCTTATCAGGAGACACAAAGAGCTGGCGGTGGTTGTTTTTTTTTAAATGACAAATAAAATGTGGGTGTGATATGGGCCATATAGATACAGAAGGAAAAACAGGAGGCAAAGAGGGAAGGGGGGGGGCCAGAGAGATAGCATTGAAGAGGTTTTCGCAAGTTCTATCTTTCTCCAAAACCGCAAGGATTATAAACTTGTGGGCATAATTCACATCCCACTGACGTCAAGGGTGAAAACCTTGCCCATTTATTGTAATGAAGCTAGACCGACGCTACCTCTGGCTACACACAAGTCACAGGAGTGTCGTTCTCCCCATGAAACGCTAAGCTGCAGTTTCAAAACCACCACCAACCTTCGCAAAGTTTAGAAACTTGTGGGGAAAGGAAAGGAAAGCTGGGAGTCTCCTCAGATTCAGCTTCCACAACAGGGAGTTCTGTATGTTCTCAGGGACTGGAGATCTCGAATGCAAGCAGCCAGGGCCGGCCCGAGACATTTCGGCACCTGAGGCGAACCCCAAAATGGGGCACCCACCATATCCACCGGGGAAGGAGGAGTGAATGAAGACTGACACCAGGAACAAGGTTGGGGGGGAGAGAACGATGGATATCTGGTTCTGTTTGGGGACCCTGCCACCTGAGGCAGTCTCCTCACCTGGCCTCATGGTTGGGCCGGCCCTGCAAGCGGCTATAATTATTGCTAGAGTTTGAGGAGCGGCGTGACGGAAATATTTGACAAATAAAGGGCAACTTCATATTCCCCTAGCCATTGCATTTAAGGTCCTTACTGCGGCCAGAGATCAGGCTAAACCCAGATAGATCCTCTTGCCCCCTTTTCCACTGTGAAAGGACATTTCCAGTCACCTGGTGATAGTGGAAACCCAGAGGAATCATGGTTTTCTGAATCAAATCACACCCATTGAGCAGCCCACGTGAAGAACCATCACCAAATCAAGGTTTCTGAGTAACAGTCTGATGTGCTGATCATTCATATGTCTGGGTCATGAGGTGTGACTGGCACCAAGTGATGTGAAGCACATTCTCCGCCCTTCTGATTCCATGCTTTCTGTCTTTCCAAAAGCTCAGTGTTTCATGTTTTTCCCCTTTGCACCTTTGGCCATACCAAGACAGTCCTGGAATTAGATCTCAACAGCAAGAGGAATATTCCCTGCCGTGCCTTCCTTGACGTACCTCCGGTGTCACACGACAACCCACAACTCTGACAACACTGCTAGGAGCTTGCCAAAAAACAACAACCCAACAACCCTCTCTTCCAGTTTCCATCCAAAATAGACTGCAAGCCCTCTGAGGGCTGAGACTGAATACTTTCCCATGTTTAGTATCATGCTGATGCTAAACAGATTTTAAAAATAAAAAATAAAAAGAGGTAATCAACTTCTTTAGGAGACTCCTTGTTATCACGATAGTACGATAAGGATTCGGCTAACAATTGAATATATTTATCACATTCAGATACCCACTCTCCTTTACAGGAATTCAAGGTGGGTATATATTCCCCCGCTTCATTTTATCCTCTCAACAACCCTGTGAGGCATGTTAGGTAAGTAAAGCTGTGTTTTATTGACAGGGGCTCACATGCTTTGTACAGAACATTAACTTCCTCCACAAATTAAACTAGCATTTCCCCAAATTATTATTATTATTACTATTATCATCACTATCATACATCATCAAGGAGCATTCAGTCACATGAAATAGTTCTGTTTGTTCCTAGTTCAATCCAAATTTAGAGCTGTCCCTTGTATCCCACCAATCTGCTGATTCCCAGTCCCCCCTCCCTTATCAAATTGTTGCAGCAGTGACAACTCTAGTGAGGCAGCAATACATGGCAAGCAAGGAGAAGGAAAGCATGGAGGCCTCTCCTCTCTAGCTGGGGAAATGTTTCCCCACCCCCACCCCAAAGGCTCTTAACTTGTCTTGCTTCAAAGCATTGCAGCCTGATCTTGCTGTTAGTGCAATTCCATCCTGGTAAATGGAATAAAAAGGAAAGAAAGGGAGTAGGAGGGGAATTCTTCTGTGGTTTGGATTGAAACCTGAGTAGGAGAAGAATTTGGGGGTCAACGCTGTGCAATTCCAGCCTCCCTCTGTTTCTCTCTTACACACACATACACAATCTCTGAGTCATACACACACCTCTTCTGAGCCGTGGCCTGATAGCGGCCATACATTCAAGTATATTAGCTGTCTTCAGGGTTAGAAATTTACTTTTTTTGTAATCTGAAAGCAGAGGTGGATCCTGCATGCAACACCAATGTTTAGAGTACAGTCTTGCAAATAATCACACAGAACAGCAGCGGGGAACATTTGGCCATTCAAACCTCAGCTGAACTTCAGTTTCCAGCATCCCTGACCATGGGCCACGTTTGTTGAGGCATATGGGAGTTGTAGTCCAGCAACATATGCGGAGCCAACTGTTCCCCGTCCCTGATACAGAAGGCTAGAAAACAGTGCTGGGTAGGGAATTCATACAGACTCAGCTAATTCATATTCCAAGATAATTCGCAAGGCAACGAACTCTAAAGAGACTAAGGTCACTTGCAAATGACCTGCTTATCCAGCATTCATTAGACAATGTTGCATCAAGCAAGTGCTATTCCAGACTTCCCAGGGTATTACCCTCAACCATTTCCTGCTTGCAAAAAGTCCAGTTGGGTGGGGTGAGCGTTTATCAGGCAGGACCTCCAAATCAACTCTAATGGCACAGCCTGAATTTCCAGGCATGTGACTGAATCCCACCCAAAAAAACAGACAGAGCCCAGGAGTGCCCATATGGAAGCATCACGCCTGCAACACAGTTCCTCTGCGCAATTTGTCTTGGATCTGGTTTGCCATGACGCCCCATTCTCCCTTTGTGCCCGTGTTGTGCATAATACAAAGCACAGCACCGGAACAATAAGACAAGGGGAAACTCAAAAGAGATCGTGCCATGTGAACAAATGACTGAACAAGTGCATGTAGGAAACAATAAGTATTCGGAGGAAGAGGTCCAGCTAAATAAACACGTGACTGGTCCAAAATAGATGTGGAAAGGCCCATCCTGATTCAAGCGTCCAGCTCACTGACACATAAAGCACACCCTCCAACATTTCTCCGATGAAAATAGGGACGTCCTATTCCATAATAATACTAATACCGTATCGGCCTGAATATAAGCCTCACTTTTCTTTCCAAATTCCGACCGTGAAAAGTTAAAGTGCGGCTTAAATTCGCGATCTTACAAAAATTGGCTTTTACGATATCACTGCTGAAACAGACATACCACCACCACACGCTCTGCCGTCACTTCCTCCAGCCACTTCTCTCCGTCCCCAGTTCTGACATATCCTACTCGTTGCTAGATACATGAGCAGGGAAGGAGCATGAAGAGAGAGACATGTGTCTGTTGCAGCTAATGTGGCCTCAAGAATCATATGATAATCTGTCCCACAAACAGCAAGTTCAGGTAAGGTAAAGGTAAAGGGACCCCTGACCATTAGGTCCAGTCGTGACCGACTCTGGGGTTGCACGCTCATCTCGCATTATTGGCCGAGGGAGCCGGCGTACAGCTTCCGGGTCATGTGGTCAGCATGACTAAGCCGCTTCTGGCGAACCAGAGCAGCACACGGAAACGCCGTTTACCTTCCCGCTGGAGCGATACCTATTTATCTACTTGCACTTTGACGTGCTTTCGAACTGCTAGGTTGGCAGAAGCTGGGACCGAACAACGGGAGCTCACCCCGTCACGAGGATTCAAACCTCCGACCTTCTGATTGGCAAGCCCTAGGCTCTGTGGTTTAACCCACAGCGCCACCCGCGTCCCTCAAGGTAGTGTGTGCCAATAAAATGGGAGCCAAGAAGGCACTCAACACCAAGGCATGCAGAGGCACAATACTTTTTTATATAATTCAAAAGGCCCCAACACCCACAAATACAGAACACAAAAGCATGCTTGATGGCTTCTCCCGAATCCTGAAATGTTGAGTCAATTGAGGGGAACCTCACAAAAATACTAAAGTGAGGAGGAGGCAGAAGGGGGAAATATAATTGGCCTGCTTGAGCTTCTTACAGTTTAGGGTATCCTGAACAGGAGCAAGGGTCACTGGCTGATCTTCTCAACACGAGCTCTCTCACTAGGAAGCGAGGATATACTGTACTGTATTACAACACATTGTTGTAGATCCCACTTGCACCCAAGCATCAATAAAAAGGAATGGAATGTTCTTATTAGCTGAAGTGATCTCCGATGCATGGCACCGTATGTTTCTGTACACAGCTGTTTGTACAGAAACACAGGGACGAGGCATAAGGCGTGTGGCCTGTTGATGTTTCTGTAGCTGTTCTTTTACGTTACTTCATTAGATGGTGGCAGGATGGCTTAAATCTTTTCCTGTGCGCCATTGGGAAGCTTAAGAGTTATGAGCACAAGATTTGGCTGCCTAAGCTCTCAGGTTCATTCCCCAGCACCTCTGGATAAAAGGATCAAGGTGGCTGCAAAGACCTTTCTCTGCTTGAGGCCCCAAAGAAATGCTGCTGCCAGTCAGAGTAGATAATACTATACTATCAGTGGCCCAGAGTGCCTTCCATCAGCTTTGGCTGGTGGCCCAGATACACCCCTATCTGGACAGGGATAGCCTAACTACTGTTGTCTATGCTCTGGTAACTTCAAGGTTAGATTACTGCAATGCGTTATACGTGGGGCTGCCTCTGAAGACAGTTCGGAAACTTCAGCTAGTGCAGAATTCAGTGGCCAGGTTGCTCACCGGAGCAAGTCGGTTTGAGCATATTAAACTGATCCTGGTCTGACTGCACTGACTACCAATTAGTTTCCGGGCCCAATTCAAAGTGCAGGTTTTGACCTACAAAGCCTTAAACGGCTCAGGACCGCAATACCTCAAGGATCGCCTCTTGCCATATGAACCTACCCGGACCCTGAGACCATCTTCTGAGGCCCTCCTTCGTGTGCCCCCTCCTCCAAAAACAGGGCCTTCTCTGCAGTGGCTCCCTGTCTGTGGAATGCCCTCCCCAAGGCGCCTTCATTATACACCTTTAGGCGCCAGGCAAAAACATTCCTTTTTAACCAGGCCTTTGGTTGACCTGATGGCCATCCTATACCCTTTTAAAATGTGGCTCTTTTTGGGGGTGGGTGGGTTATTGTTCTTATTTTGATTTAAAATATTGTGATCTTTTCTGTGAACCACCCTGAGACCTCTAGGTATAGGGCAGTATATAAATCCAATAAATAAATAACAGTCATTACGAAATGCAATTCTAAGCATGTTCCCATGCTTGATTCCCACCCACAGACTGTCCTAATCCACTTTCCTGCCTGTCTAGAAAACACTTCTGTTAACTATTTGCTCAGGTCAAAGGGAATGATTCAAGACTTCCTTTGGAAGAATTATCAGAATTTGCGAAACCGGTTAACACGCACGTACTCTGCCCAGGACACAATAGGTGTGGGGAAATGAAACTACAAGTGTCCTATGGGTGAAGGCGGTGACTCCATCCCTCTGCAAACCTAGAATCAATACCCAGCCATATTGTATTAGGGAAAGGAGAAGCTCAGCATGCTCTCAGCATTTCAGGAGAGGGGCTAGATCTCTGGAGGTAAACCAGTGCCAAGGTCAAGATCTCACAGAGCCATAAAACAAATGTAGCTCCAGAAATTACCACAGGAATAGAATGAGATTACAGTATTTGGCAGGGGTGGAGGCAGTGAGTGGGTGTAAGGAACATCCGTGTGCGAACACAGCATATCCATGTTTCAAGCAGGGAAGGGACCAAATTTGGGGATGGGACCATCAGAACAAACGCCTCCAACACTGAAAGCAAATAAACCTGGGAACTGTAGTTTACCTCCGCACAAGAGCTATAGCGCCCAGCTCTTTTAATTTTTTTAATTGCCAAGCATGTAAAGCTGAATGCACACAAGTTAAATGCTTGTAAGCAGCAGGCTTGCTGTATCTCAACAACCCATTTGCAAATTTATTATTATTATTATTAATTGACATCCAATGATATCATACACAATCTTAAATACATGTACAAAGAAAAGGTAAAACTGATAATAAAAACCTTAAATAATTATACTGTTAAATATTGATTTAAACTTGTACTTATATGTGCTCTTTTCTTATACCGGTACTTTCTAACTAAACAAAAATAAACCAAAGTAGAATCCAATAAACTAAACTATGTCAAGATAGACTTCCCGTCATTTCCCGATGTACCAGTACTTTACATTTACAACATTGAATGTACTTATACTTATTACCTTAATATTTTCTAATACTTTCTTATAACATATCATACCATTTCCCTTATTTATTAATGTTTAATTTACACAAGGGTCATTCAAACACTGCCAAAGATGTTATGTCGTCATTATATTTTTGTAGGTATTTCTTGAACATATCCCATTTTTGCGTGAATGATTGCTTTGTATTTCCCCTTAATCTATGTGTCAATTGAGCCATTTCTGCATAGTCTAGTAACTTATTCTGCCATTCCCTTACTGTTGGTACTTTTTTCCCTTTCCAGTTTGATGCAATTAATAACCCGGCAGCGGCTGTTGCATATAAAAAGATTTCTCTCATATTTTTCGGGATATCACTGCCTAGAATTCCAAGCAGAAATGCTCCTGGCTTCTTTGAGAGTGTTAATTTAAAGATCTTTTTCATCTCATCATAAATGAGGTTCCAGAACTCTAATTTTTCGGCATGTTCACCACATATGGTACATATCTTCTTTTGCTTCTCCACACTGCCAGCATTTGTCTGAAATATTTTTATACACCTTGGAGAATTTTGATGGTGTACCATACCATCAAATTCCCAGTAGTGATGTATGGAAGTGAGAGCTGGACCATAAAGAAGGCTGATCGCCGAAGAATGGATGCTTTTGAATTATGGTGCTGGAGGAGACTCTTGAGAGTCCCATGGACTGCAAGAAGATCAAACCTATCCATTCTGAAGGAAATCAGCCCGGAGTGCTCACTGGAAGGACAGATCCTGAAAGCTGAGGCTCCAATACTTTGGCCACCTCATGAGAAGAGAAGACTCCCTGGAAAAGACCCTGATGTTGGGAAAGATGGAGGGCACAAGGAGAAGGGGACGACAGAGGACAAGATGGATGGACAGTGTTCTCGAAGCTACTAACATGAGTTTGACCAAACTGCGGGAGGCAGTGGAAGACAGGAGTGCCTGGCGTGCTCTGGTCCATGGGGTCACGAAGAGTTGGACATGACTAAACGACTAAACAACAGCAGCAACAAGGTACCAACTAAACTGCAATTTTACCATGTTTTCTCTAATAATAATAATAATTTATTATTTGTACCCCGCCCATCTGGCTGGGTCTCCCCAGCCACTCTGGGCGGCTTCCAGCAAACATTAAAATACATCAGCAAACATTAAAATACATGGTGTAACATGCCGTAAAATTCGTTCTGGAAATGATTTTGGTATTATTTAACAATTCTTTTTCCAATTTTGAGGGCTCACTGTTAAATCTAATTTTTTTTTGTCTTGTTTGAATGTCTCAAAGAGCTGGTGATATTCTTGCCATCCCATTTGCAAATTTAGTCACTTTACTGAGCATTCATGCTGTTGGCCGGGAAGATGCATCACGCTTTCGAGGGCATTGCCCCATGACTTTCTTTATCACAAAAATTTTTGTCTTTGGGGGGGAAGCCAGGTTTGTTGTGCAACTATTCCTACTCATCACCTGTAATTGCTCAACCTCAATGGGCCGGTATGCGATATCGAAAGCAGAGACAGTCTGGAAGTGCCTGGAGTCACCTTTTATATTGTTTTGAGAAAAGAAGCGGGCACTGTTCTGCATGAGGATCCTTCCTCTGATATTATGGGATGGAACGGCAGTTGCCTGGATGAGCCTGTGGACTGGCTGCTGAGCCTTGCAAGTTACGACAGGGAGAGTCGAGTCAAGAACTTAATAGCTCCACAGACGACATGAATCTTTATAGCGCCAAAGGAAACAGAGGTGCTTCCAGACGGGAGCTTAAGACTGCAATGCGGTCATTCAGACACAGGGCGACTTTCGGCCAGTCGCCATTTCTTAGCTGAACCTACCTCACAGGGTTGTTGTGAGGATGAAATGGGGAGGAGGAGAACCAGGTACACTACCTTGAACTTCTTGGAAGATCGTTTATAAATGTAATAAATATGTCATAAAATGTATACACTGCTTGATTGGGGGGAAGAAAACCCTCAAAGGGGTTATGTTATGGCAAAAGGTATCAAATAGGGCAAAGGGACCCAGGTGGCGCTGTGGGTTAAACCACAGAGCCTAGGGCTTGCCGATCAGAAGGTCGGCGGTTCGAATCCCCGCGACGGGGTGAGCTCCCGTTGCTCGGTCCCTGCTCCTGCCAACCTAGCAGTTCGAAAGCACGTCAAAGTGCAAGTAGATCAATAGGTACCGCTGCAGCGGGAAGGTAAACGGGAAAGGTGTTTCCGTGCGCTGCTCTGGTTTGCCAGAAGCGGCTTCGTCATGCTGGCCACATGACCTGGAAGCTGTACGCCGGCTCTTGGCCAATAAAGCGAGATGAGCGCCGCAACCCCAGAGTCGGACACGACTGGACCTAATGGTCAGGGGTCCCTTTACCTTTACCTATCAAATAGGGCAAACACCATCGGCAAGAGTTTTTTAAATTGATTCAAGTCTTGCTCTTTTGGCATGTGGGATTTAATCGCATGCCAGCAAGTTCCAGGTTGTGCAATTATAGGGCTCGTTCACACTTGCAGAGTCCTTTTCCGCGGTAAGTAAAGTGACAGGGAAACGCAACGGAAAAGTGTGGGATAACAACTGCTTGGCACCGACCTCGTATCCGAACGACGGCTCAACAAACAGAAGCAACCTTATTTTCTGCGAAAAGGGTCGTAAATCCGGATTAAATTAAATCCTCGCTGGCATTCCGATGCCGCCAAAGTAACTTGGACCCTGGGGGGGGGGGAGAGAACCTATTCCCAACAAATCACTCACGTCGATCCGAATTTGACCCTTCCCCTAAGGACAGGGAGTTGCAAAGGCTTGCTTTGCTCCAGTGATTCAAAGAAGAGAGTTGAAAAGATGTACACATACAGTTTCCCTGAAGGAAAGTCGCCTTCCAAGTTTCCCTTTTCGGCTTGCAAAGGAGTCGCTAAATCCCCCCACTAAAACTAGGGGTCTTGCTAGGGAAGGAGATGCGCGGGAAGAGATGCTCGGAAGAGAGGAGAGGCGCGCCGTTTTTACGCGCCGCTAGCCAACTCGCTTACCCCAAACCGCGGAGGCGAACAGGATCAGCCCGAAGACACGGAAAGCGGCGCCCGCTTTGCCCATGTCGGCGGAGCGGGAGGTTTCCGAGCTGGAGAGAAGTTCCGAGGCTTCCTCCGCCGAGGATCGGACGAGCTGCTGCCGCCGCCGCCGATGGTGCGTTCTGGCTGCGCCGGGGCAGGAGGATCCCACGAGCAGGCGAGAGGAAGCAGCTGTCCGACGGGAGTCAATGGGGCGAGCGGGTGGGTGGGAGCGCCCCCGCCTTAGCTTGCAGCGCCCTCCTCCTCCCCGGTCCTCCCCTCCCAGGAAGAAGGGCCTTCCCAGCGCCGCGGAGGGAGGGCGCCTTGCCCGCCCCCTCGGGGACTGGCTCTCCATCCGCCCCTCTTCGCCCAAGGATCACTTTCCCCGAATCCCCTGGGCGTTATTTTATATACACACCCAGGGCCGGATTTGGGTTTGATGAGGCCCTAAGCTACTGAAGGTAATGGGGCCCTTTATATGTCCAGCTGTCCTTTGTCAACGACAAATTGTCGCTGTTTTTTGTGTTGAATAGATGCTATGTGGTCATTTTTTTTGAATTATGGTGCTGGAGGAGACTCTTGAGAGTCCCACGGACTGCAAGAAGATCAAACCTATCCATTCTTAAGGAAATCAGCCCTGAGTGCTCACTAGAAGGACAGATCCTGAAGTTGAGGCTCCAGTACTTTGGCCACCTCATGAGAAGAGAAGACTCCCTAGAAAAGACCCTGATGTTGGGAAAGGTTGAGGGCACAAGGAGAAGGGGACGACAGAGGATGAGATGGTTGGGCAGTGTTCTCGAAGCTACTAACAAACTGCGAGAGGCAGTGAAGGATAGGCGTGCCTGGCGTGCTCTGGTCCATGGGGTCACGAAGAGTCGGACACGACTGAACGACTGAACAACAACAACAATATGGTCATTTATGGACTTAATAGGTATCTAAAGCCATTTGCACATAACAAAATGTGTATTTTATCAAAGTAATTGTTGAACTAAAATGCAATTAAGTATATTAATAGTGAAATACAATTAAGAACAAGTATATTAATAGTGAAATTATTAAGCTCTACCTTAAAATGATTTTTTATTCATAACAAACTTAATGCAAAAACATTGGCATTTGGCAATAACTTTCTATGGGAAAGCGTGCCTTGGTTTTGGAACGCTTTGGTTTTGGAACAGACTTCCGGAACGGATTAAGTTTGAGAACCAAGGTACCACTGTACATAGAAATGAGCAAACCAGTGATATTTTCGGGAGCAGGTTAGCGGGCGGGGCCCATTACTTACATCATAGGAGCCTACACAACACAAAACACTTCCAAACTCTACAATTCTATGATTCTACAAAGGAAGGAAGGAAGGAAGATCTCTCTCTCTCACACACACACAAACCTATATGTTGGTTTGATCCACTTTCTGGTTTAAATGATAGGGTGCTCTGCTTTCTAGACAGGAACCGTAATAAACTCCCCATGTGGTTTCTATGTAAATCACAAGCATAGAATCCTAGGAACTGTAGTTTCCCTGAGAGCTAAAATCCCCAGCACCCTTAACAAACTACAGTTCCCAGGACTGTTCTTGAAATGTACGGTGTGTGCACAGCAAAAATGGAGCCAGTTAACAGAGGACGACTTCGGGATTCGGATTCCAGTTTGGCGGCCTTCAGCAAATCCCCCTCTAATCGCAGCTGGGGTCCTCCCATCTGTAAAGTGGGCACAATAAGTGTCAAACCTCCTAGGGCTTTTGGGATGAATGAAATTGGGAGATTTAGATAGATAGATAGATAGATAGATAGATAGATAGATAGATAGACGGACGGACAAGACAGACAGACAGACAGACAGACAGACTGTCATCTCAATCTGGCAGACAGAGTCTGCATATGGAAATGGTTTGGTTTTGGCCCATGGATGTGGAAAAGCCTACTGCATCAGACGGGTGAAGAGAATGCATGGAGCACTCCAAAATATGCCCACTTGTACCAGCTGGGCACTCCACAAAGCAGCCTTCACGCAGCTAGAGGCAACACCAGTGAAAGCTCCCAGCAGCTTCCATGGATCATCAAAAGGTACTCCCATCTATAGAAACATTTCCTGGGTCCTCCCGTCTCTTTGCCACTGTCATAGTCCTGTGCTGCCAGCCACGGCAGAGCTTAGTGGAGGGAGAAGCCAGCCAACCAGCCGAGTCTCAGGGGGTACTTGCCTGGAGGCAGAGTCCGTACACAAGGTCCAGTCCAGTCCTAAGGTCAGGAATATCACGGTTCACGTAGTCAGACGATCTGGGGCTCAAGATAGCCAAGAGTCCCAGGTCACGAGAAGCAAGAAGCAGCGAGGTCTGGCCAGGAACAAGGAATATTGTTTCCAGCAACTGACTGAGGCTGGAAACCCTGCTTAAGAAAGCTGGAGCCAGCTGGTTCTCATCAGGAGCAAGAAGGATGATCAGCCGCAGGTGGAGTCACTTCGCTTTCTGCTCCTTCAGGCTGCTGCTCAGCAGGTGAAGCAGACTCCTGGCCCATGACGGCCACATTCAGCTCACTGGATGGCTCAGCTGGTTGGAGCGTGGTGCTGATTACGGCAAGGTTGCAGGTTCGGTCCCCATACGGGACGGCTGCATATTCCTGCAATGCAGGGGGCTGGACTAGATTGATCCTCTGGGTCCCTTCCAACTCTATGATTCTGTGCCACTGGGGCCACGGATTGGAAGCCAGGGTGCAGGTGAAGGAGGGGGCTCTGCCACGAGTCTCGTGGAGTTTCGTGGGACAAATGAAACATGCTCTAATTGGGAAGACTTAAACCGGCAAGGGGACGCAGGCACGCAAAAACACACAGCGAGAGCATCCTTAACTTCCACACAATGCCTCTGGGGACAGGGGGAGATTACAAATGCAAAGACTTTAGCAGAGTCCTAAAGCCTCACCCGCTAGCCATCCCTCTGGGTTTATGACTTGCCAGCAGGAACTCCCCATGCCTTTCCATCCAAGTGTATCTTTACAGACACATAAGGACTAGAAGCTTGCTGTGAAAAATGGATACTGGGATCCTCAGGAAGTGGGATTCTGCACTCACCATCATGTTCAGCACCCCTTCAGAATGTTGGTAATAATAATAATAATAATAATAATAATAATAATAATAATAATAGGAATTTATTATTTATACCCCACCCATCTGGCTGGGCTTCCCAGCCACTCTGGGCAGCTTCCAACAGAACACCAAAATACAATAATCTATCAAACATTAAAAGCCTCCCTAAACAGGGCTGCCTTCAGACGTCTTCTAAAAGTCTGGTAGTTGTTTTTCTCTTTGACATTTGGTGGGAGGGCGTTCCACAGGGCGGGTGCCACTACCGAGAAGGCCCTCTGCCTGGTTCCCTGTAACTTGGCTTCTCGTAGTGAGGGAACCGCCAGAAGGCCCTCGGCACTGGATCTCAGTGTCCGGGCAGAACGATGGGGGTGGAGACGCTCCTTCAGGTTAAGGGTTAAGCGCCGATTTAAATGAACCGTCCAAGGCAGGGGGTAAGGTAGCATGGAAAGTTTGCACAGGCAATGTTGAGAAAGATAAATATGCCACCCAGTGGCTGTTGGCTATTGCTTCCAGGGCGCCTGCACCAATCGGAAGCCGCACCTTGGTTTTCGAACGTTTCGGAAGTCGAACGGACTTCCGGAACCGATTCAGTTCGAGAACCAACATACCATTGTATATGAATGTACTACCACGTGTCAGAAATTTTTACCTATTTGTTTCCTGTGGGGGTGGGACTAAAAACATCTGCTGCTTGCATTCCCGTAAGTAGCATCTTTTAAAATAGCAAACCAGGCACACAAATGTCAATCTGAGGTGTGTGCATTATTATTTAATGGCCTCCCAGAGCTTGCCTTGATATTTCCATACTGTTCCTTTACTGCCCTCTAGCGTCCATAAATGCATTCTTCACGCCATGGGATAAAGACCTGTGAACGCACCATAAGTTTAACACATATCAAACATACCATATTTCTCCCCAAATAATTCTGGGAACTCCAGTTTTGTTAAGGATGGTGGGAAGTGTAGCTCTGTGAGGGATAAACTAGAGTTCCCAGGTTTCTTGGGGTAGGTGTGAAAAAAGAATTTTTTCTCGCCATTCCACCAAAACTGGGTGAATTTCAGCTGAACATGGTGCTTTCCGTTGCGTCGTAACCCAAATCTGAATATTTTACTGGTTACTCAGAAACCACAAGTTTGGAATATCTGTTTATGAGCTAAGCATTCTTCCAACAGCCAAATTCTCTGATTTCAATCTTCCCCACACAAGCCGTCTGCATTCTTGTGTTGTTTTAAACTTTTGCACCAAACTCTCTTATTCTGTAAGCAAAACACATGTGAGTGAGAATCGTCGTTTATAAGAAGCCACGGGACTGCAAAACCCATGTTGCAGCATGACACCGAGTTCAACATCATGCAAGCATTTAAAAAATATCTAAAGATTTTAACTGAAACGCAGACACGGCTGGCAATATTGAAAGTTTCACAGTGTGAACAGAACGGGGCGAAATTCAAAAACAGGCAAGCGCACTTACACAGAAACCCATAAGCTTCTACAGTGAAAACCAAGGATGGATATGATTGCAGGCAATGGAAGTGGCTGTAGTAGACAGCGCATTTGGATCTCCTCAGAACAGAAACACTGGCTGGGGAAAGGAGGTTTGCAACAATGAAGGAATGGCTGGACATGTGTAACATATAGTGGTACCTTGGTTCTCAAATGCCTTGGTTCTCAAACAACTTGGAACCCAAACACTGCAAACCCGGAAGTAAGTGTTCCAGTTTGCGAACTTTTTCAGAAGCCAAACGTGCTCTGTTTTGAGTGTTACAATTCCGATTTGAGTGCCACACTTCCGATTTGAGTGCTACGCTGAGATCTGTCTGCTTTTGCTATTTATTTTGTGTTTTTGCAGCTCTTTTTTCTATTTCTGTGACTGTGTGGAACCCAGTTCAGCTACTGATTGATTGATTGTGTAACTGCAGTACATTGTTTATTGCTTTCATTTTATGGATCAATGGTCTCGTCAGATAGTAATATTCATGTTAAATTGCTGTTTTAGGGGTTGGTTTTTAAAAGTCTGGAACGGATTAATCCATTTTGCATTACTTTCTATGGGAAAGCGCGCCTTGGTTTTGGAACGCTTTGGTTTTGGAACGGAGTTCCAGAATGGATTAAGTTTGAGAACCAAACTACCACTGTAACTCGATTATGACAGCGAGGTATGCTGAGTCTGAAGCATGCTGCTTAGCATTTTCTGAACACAGATATGTGGGGCTCAGTGAATCTCTCTCAACTCTAGGAAACTCTTTCACAAGGCCACGCATGTCGTTTCCCATCAGAACTTTGCCGAGGAGAAACTGTTGGCAAACCTGAGAAGGAAGGACAATTTGACATCCTGCACTGTAGGGAATTAGCTACTTAGTTCATTCAGGACCGGCCCTACCAACTGGCAGCGTGTGCCATCTGTCCCAGATGTTGGGGAGGGCAGAGAGCATCAATGAGATATTGGAGGACAGGCCTGTGTGCGAGAGAGACACTTAGCCAGCTCTCATGCACACACCCATACTAGGCCTCTGCCCTCAGTTGCAGTGGAGAGGACTGTCTCATTGCAGGCGTTGACTAAGACTCAGCTGCCAGCCTGGTTGGCTTCTGCATGTGGAAAAGGGGAGGAAGCTCCATTTTGAATTTTGCCTCGGGCAGCAGAATGTCTTGGATGGCCCCTGGGATCAGAGACAAAATGGCTGCATTTACACACTCCAGAAATATAAGGTGGGCAGCTCTGGTCTGGGATAATGTCTTCCAACAGGCCCCACCCTTCAGGATAGACCTTCCTATAGATTTTGGTAGTGCCTCTTCTTAAAACATCCCACTTAGGGATAGGGGAGCCATTTATATTTTAGTGCGAACCAACCTTATTCACACCTCCCAAAACAAATCTGTGAACCAAAACACAGCTACCCTTCAGAATTCACAGCTGTCCGGATTTTTGCTCCGCAGTTCTCTAGTCAAAACACGGCACACACAAAAGATGCACGTTATGAGAAAGTGTTCCTAAAAATGCATTTATTTGTAAAAAAATAACGTGCAAAACTGCATCATATTAAGGAAACTTGCTTGCCATGAGATGTCTACATCAGGGAAATTGCATATAAACGGGGAAATTAGGAGAAATAGACACTAAAATGCGAATACATTTCCATGAGTTTGGGTCCGTCCCCCCAACAAAATTGCAAATGGATGCAGAAAGGTTAGAGAAAGGTTATTGGGTTATTTTTATTTTTGATGTTATATATTGTGATTTTTGTTGTGAACCGCCCTGAGACCTCAGGGTATAGGGCAGTATATAAATTCAATGAATGAATGAATGAATGAACTTAAGTTTGGAAAAGCAAAAAGCCAAGAGAAACCAAAACTGACCGAAATTTGCCCATCCCTGTGTCCCACTGAACTGGATAGGTTCTCTATGTTGTGGGGAGGAATATGAGCAAGCCGCTCTCTCACTGAAATGGTGGGAGGGATAAAGGTGGTGCTTAGGATCAGTTGGGGTGGAGTTTTAATGTGACTTATTTTCTATCATGCTGCTTGGAGACTTTACAATGCAGCGTGCATCTCCCCAGTTCTCAGCCAGCCTGCCTGCCTGCCTGCACATTTTCCCCTGGAAACTTAGCTTCTGGAATTACCTTGCTTCTCCTTAAAGATCTGGTGAAGCTGTTGCCGTGGAGCAATTTGCTCGTACTGGAATTCCTTTTCTTTCTCTCCACTCCCTTGTGCTGACTGGCACTGTCTTCATTTAAAAAAAGGAAAAGGAGTCAAGGAATCAGACGGAGAAGTCTTGCCGAGAAGTCTTCCTAACTGTGGGGTCATCCATAAAGGAAGCTCAACTCTGCGTTCGTTGTTCCTGTTTTCTGGAAATTCTGGTGGATTCAGATATAAAATGAACGGGACTTTATTTAATCAGACGCTAGTGGAGGAAGGGGTGTATTCTAACCGGTCCCAAGACCTGAGCACTTTGATTGGCTGCTGCAATGGGACGGGGACAATGGTGGCCAGCGACGGAGGTGCGTCGGTCCTGCTCCCAGACGAGAGGAGCCTCTTCATCACCCGAGTGGTCCAGATCGCAGTCCTTTGCGTCCTCTCATTGACTGTGGTCTTTGGGGTCTTCTTTTTGGGTTGCAATCTGCTCATCAAATCGGAGAGCATGATCAACTTCTTGGTCAAAGACCGCCGGCCGTCCAAGGACGTGGGCATCGCAATCATGGGGCTGTACTAAGACCGTCGCCTGGGTCACTTCTCTGCGGGTGGGCAGACGTGAGCAGAGTTCTGCTTGGGGCGTATGTATGTGTGGAATAATATTTCGGAGGCTGGGAGGATGGAAGTCCTGTGCTGCTGGACAGAGGAACAGAACTGGGGAGAAGAAGGGGAGATTCCTCGTGCGTGTGTTACAAACGATAAAGTCCGCTGCCTGTCAAACAAACAAACTGAAGCAGAGAACGAACATCCATTTAGCAAGTTCTGTGCAAAGTTGAATTCCTGCCTAATGCTGCATGTGGAAATGTCGTATGTTTTGCATGAACAGTCCATGTGCCAGAAGAAGATGAAGAAGAAAGTGAAGATGTTTAAGTCTTTCATGTTGTTTCCCTTGGATACCAGTGACTGGACACAAGCTTTCCTCGCTCGAGACAAGCGTTCACACCCAGATACATAAACTCCACTGATCGATCAGGTGCAAGGGGAGAAAAGTACTCACCAAGTGCTAAGTATCGAGAGGCTTTGTTGTGCTGCTGGCTTGGAGCCTTTGGGTTGGGTGCCGGGGAGTTCTGCAAATTGGCAGAGTTGTTGTGTTTTTGTGTGTGTAATCATCCTGATGACATTTTGTGCTGTGAATAAGGGGATCTGGTTTTACCCCGTGTGTTAAAAGTACACCCAATCTCAACTGAATCAAAGCATGTCTTAAAACAAACAAACAAAATGTTCCCTGGGATCCTTTTCAGATCCAACGTGGTATTAATTCCTTGTAGATGTTATTTTGGGGGGGGGGAGAGTTGTGCTTTCATATGCTGCTATTGTTTTATATATATATATTTCCTCTTTGCAACTATGGCTAATTTGTCATTTAAGAACAATGATTTTGGAAACTGTTCGTATGATTAAGAGAGAGAGAGAGAATGTTGGAATTAAAGCTGCATTAAACGAGTGGGAAATTGCTCTGTTAAATTGCTCGTGGCCGCAGAAGATTCTTGCAAAGGTGTCTTGGGAAAAGATTAGTCCACTTTACCTCCTGCAAGGTGAAATTCACTTTCCCTGCTAACGTTATAAGGTTGTGATCTGGAGCTGAAGAAAACATGTTCCCCAGTGAAATTACTCCCTGCAGCTGGGTTTAGGGTGCTTAACCACTCAGTTCCGGTTGCACCTCTTTTCCATGACATGAATGTGCTGCTAGGTAAGGGAACAGAAGTCAAAACTTAGGCTGTGTACTGTACGCACCATGCATTTTTTAAAAACCCACCGCCAAAAAAATAATAATCCTGGGAACTATAGTTTGCCCCCTCACAGAGCTACTGTTCCTAGCAGCCTTACCAAACTACAGTTCCTGGGAAGATGTGCTTTTATGGTATGGTGTGTACATACAGCCCAAGTCTTTGCCAGACTGGGATATTACCTGTGTGCTAATAATAAGGAATAAATTCAACCCCACTAAAGTTGAAAGAAGTAGGGGACAAAAAAGGAATGAAGGAAGGATTTGTATGTTGTATGTTGATTTGTATGGAATAGGGCAGTGATGGCTAACCTTGACACTCCAGATGTTTTGGGACTACAACTCCCATCATCCCTGACCACTGATCCTGTTAGCTAGGGATGATGGGAGTTGTAGTTCCAAAACATCTGGGGTGTCAAGGTTAGCCATCACTGGAATAGGGCTTCACAGAATTGTGCGTGCGGAGAGAGGGAGAGAGGGAGGGAGAGAAATATGTTACTGGGCGTACAGCCTTCAAGGAAGAAGGACCTTCTGAGGATGGTGCAATATTTTATTTTACTTTTCATATTTGCACGTCGCCTGTTGTCTAAGAAGCTCAACATCATACCCAGTTTGAACTTGAGCCTCCTTCACAGTCCAATCCTTTCACACAAAAATCCAGTCATATTGGTTGAAAAAAAGAGAGTGAGAGAGAACTCCCAAACCATTGTATATTTTTGAGTACTTTGCTCCCTTCTTAAGCCCATCTGGCTATCGGATGGTTATCTCAAGGGGGGGGGGGGGAGATGGAGGCTGCCCACAAACCACATACTGAAGTATGGCAAGTGCTTGACAATTCCACCTGTTTCGTTCAGGACCTGGCATGCAGCAGACACAGGTGGGTTGCCTTTGTAGCTGCTGGGCTTCATTCAACTTGCTGCCTCATTAGTGATGTACCGTATTTTTCGCTCTATAAGGCACACCTGACCATAGGACGCACCTAGTTTTTAGAGGGGGAAAGCCCCCAATTTTTTTTTTTTTTTTTTTTGAGGATCAGCTCAAATTTCTGCAGCTTCTTTTCAAAGGAGAAAAGCCCCATTTTTTGAGGATCAGCTCAAAGTTGTTGAGCTTACTTTGCAAAGGGGAAAAACCCTGTTTTATGGGGTTTAACTCACAGTTCTGCAGCTTCAGGAAGCCATTTCTACAGTTTCCAGACAGATAATCTAATCAGCCAGTCACATGTCGCTGGGGAAACAGCCTCCCTCTGCAAGGGGGCGGGGCTGGAATCTCTCCCCCTTATCTCTCTCCCCTATGGTTTGCTGAGCAGCTGCTCAGCGGGCTTCCTTTCAACACCCCCTTCTCTCTCTCTTTTTTTTTAAAAGCACGATCTGCTTTTGCCCCTGGGCAGTTCAGCTCCAGGGACCACACATTCGCTCCATAAGACGCACAGACATTTCCCCTTACTTTTTAGGAGGAAAAAAGTGCGTCTTATGGAGCGAAAAATGCGGTAAGTCTGAGTTAAGAAGGTTAGAAGCGTCTGCTGTGTTGTGCCAAACTCCCGTCTGAGACCAGCACCCTGGGTTCACAGTGGCCAGCCAGATGACAACAGGAAGAAGAAGAAGAAGAAGAAGAAGAAGAAGAAGAAGAAGAAGAAGAAGAAGAAGAAAAGAAGAGTTTGGATTTGATATCCCGCTTTATCACTACCCGAAGGAGTCTCAAAGCGGCTCACATTCTCCTTTCCCTTCTTCCCCCACAACAAACACTCTGTGAGGTGAGTGGGGCTGAGAGACTTCAGAGAAGTGTGACTAGCCCAAGGTCACCCAGCAGCTGCATGTGGAGGAGCGGAGACGCGAACCCGGTTCACCAGATTACGAGTCTACCGCTCTTAACCACTACCGTACACCACACTGGCTCTCTGCAAGGAGAATCTGAGCAGAATCCCGCCTTCCATTATCAGTGACTGGTTTTCAGAGGCCTCTGGCAGTGGAGGGAAACCACAACCATCATGGCTAGTAGCCACGAATAGCTTTATCGTCTGTGAATTTGCGTTAATCCTCTTTAAAGCCATCCAAGCAGATGGCCGTCACTACATCTTACAGGAGTGAATCTCATGGTTTAACTACTTGCTGTTTGAGGAAGTCGGATGTGGGAAACCCAGGGCTCAAACCTCCACACAAGTTACGAAGAAACGAGGCTTCAAGCCTATAAAGGTAAAAAAGTAAAGGACCCCTGGAAGGTTAAGTCCAGTCAAAGGCGACTGGGGTACGGCGCTCATCTTGCGTTTGTCCGGCGTTTGTCCACAAACAGCTTTCTGGGTCATGTCATCAGCATGGCTAAACCGCTTCTGGCGCAACAGAACACTGTGACGGAAGCCAGAGCGCATGGAGATGCCATTTACCTTCCCGCTGCAGTGGGTACCTGTTTATCTACTTGCACTGGCGTGCTTTCGAATTGCTAGGTTGGCAGGAGCAGGGACAAAGCAACGGGGGCTCACCCTGTCGCGGGGATTCGAACCGCCGACCTTCCGATCGGCAAGCCCAAGAGGCTCAGTGGTTTAGACCACAGTGCCACCAGAAGTGGTTTAGTCATGCTGGCCACATGACCTGGAAAGCTGTCTGTGCACAAATGCCGGTTCCCTCGGCCTGAAAAGCGAGATGAGCGCTGCAACCCCGGAGTCGCCTTTGACTGGACTTCACCGTCCAGGGGTCCTTTACCTTTTACCTTCAAGCCTATACACACTTACCAGAGAGTTAAAGTCTCCCTGAACTCAAGGGGACCTACTTCTGGGCAGATACATGTACAAGATTGAGCTGTGAGGCAAGCCTCTCATCCTCACCTATCTGAAAAAGTTGAAATAACTGATCCCGGTTGCTAGAAAAGGTGCAGTATATTACTTGTTGTCAGGGGCGTAGGAAGGGGTGGGTGGGTGGGAGGCGGTCCACCCCGGGTGCCATCATGGAGGGGGGTGACAAATTATCAAGGAACAATTACTGCCCTACTAGGGTGGTTCATAAAAACTGTTTTGTTTTGAAAATGCCTGCTCCAAAGGTCTTATCTTACTACACTAGGGATTATATAGCTATATATGAAATTTCATGCATATCAGTTAATATCTTGACCCTCCTCCACGAAAATAGCTGTTTACTTGGCTGTTTTCCTATGTCGTGAAGGCTGAAATTTCAATTCAGTGGAGCACTTACTGTTCCCAACCCTAACCCTGCGGAAAGCCATCTAATTAGACTTTAATTTGATTTTGACATGTTTTTAGGAGGTAATTTAATTATTGTTTGATTCTATACCAATGTTATGTATTTGATATTAGCCGCCCTGAGCCCGACTTCGGCTGGGGAGGGCAGGATATAAATAAAAGTTTATTATTAATGATGATGATGATGACGATGATTACTATTTATTCCTTTGTAAGAAAATATGAAATAACATAAAACCATTTTTGCAGGCAAAAAATAAATAAATCAATGGGGGGGGGGGTGACAAGAAATTTTTCGCACCAGGTACCACCTGACCTTCCTACGCCTCTGCTTGTCATAGGGCTGTCTCCTATATGGAAAAAGTAACCCAGTCTCTCCAAACACTATCAACTTAATGAGCAGGGTGGTCACTTCAAACACAGTACCAAAGAAGGGGATACGGTAGCCATCTTCAAATATCTCAAGGGCTGTCCCATGGAGGATGCAGCAAGCTTGTTTTCTTCTGCTCCAGAGGCTAGGACCCAAACCAATGGCTTCAGGTTACAAGAAAAGAGATTCTGACTAAGCACCGGGAATAACTTTCTGACAGTAAAAGTTGTTTCACAGTGGAAAGGTCTCCCTCGGGAGGTTGTGGACTCTTCTTCCTTGGAGGTTGTTGAGCAGACGTTGGATAGCCATCTGTCAATGGATGCTTTAGCTCAGGGGGTCAGCAAACTTTTTCAGCAGGGGGCCGGTCTACTGTCCCTCAGACCTTGTGGGCAGGGCGGAACAAGAGGGAGCAGAGGGGGCGGGCCGCTCCCAGCACCGTCTTTTGGGGGGCAGCGCAAGTGGCGCCGCCGGCAACCCGGTACATATTATGCATGCGCAGCGACGCTATGTAGTGACGCTGCGCATGCGCGCTACATAGCGATGCCCCACCCACGGGGGCATGTCATGTTTGCCGCTCCGGGTGCCCGAGCGGCTTCCTACACCTCTGCTTGTGGGGGGCCGGATTATATTTTTTGGGGGGGGAAATGAACAAATTCCTATGCCCCACAAATAACCCAGAGACGCATTTTAAATAAAAGCACACATTCTACTCATGTAAAAACACCAGGCAGGCCCCACAAATAACCCAGAGATGCATTTTAAATAAAAGGGCATATTCTACTCATGTAAAAACATGCTGATTCCCAGACCATCTGCGGGCCAGATTTAGAAGGTGACTGGGCCGGATCCGGCCCCCGGGCCTTAGTTTGCCTACCCATGCTTTCAGGGGTGTCAAACTCCGGCCCTCCAGATGTTTTGGAACTACAATTCCCATCAGCCCTAGCTAACAGGACCAGTGGTCAGGGATGATGGGAATTGTAGTCTCAAAACATCTGGAGGGCCGGAGTTTGACACCCCTGCCTGAGTTTAGCTGATAATTCCTGCATTGCAGGGAGCTGAACTAGATGATCCCCAGGTATCCCTCCCAACTCTACGATTCTAAGATCCTATTTTGTTCGCATCCCCCAATACCAAAGGAAAGAAACTTATTTCCATCAATTGCTGAATGTCCAATCCAGAGAAGATATGCTCTCATTCTCTCCAACACAGGGCAAACGGAGACATGGCAATACGTACATCAGGATTTGTTTTTTTGTTTTTTGTTTTTTTAAATTAAATCATGGAGGTTTTGTGCAACGCCTCCTTATTAAAAACAAGATGGGCAAATGGAAAAGTTATTTCCATCTCCTTTACCACCACCTACAGAAAAAGCACAAGCTTCTGTTTTGCCCATTATGAAACATGATAACTAGTCTGTTGTACACACCCTGGGTAATTTCTAAGGTATGCAAAGGTACAGAAACACCTGCCTACATCTGCTGATGACTGAGAGGCGGGGTGAATATAAAAATAAATCCCAGCAGAGATGCCGTCCATCAGTCTCTGCCCCCCACCACTGTGGATGGCGAGTAGCAGAATATAGCATGGTAGAAGTGTTGGGGGGGATCTATTCTGCCAGAAACAAGTATAATTTACGACATGCTGGAGATAAAACTTTGGTTTTGAAGCGTACTGTTAATTGCTGTTTAATTTCAACAGTCGAAAATAACTTTGCTACAGTAATGCTTGTACCCGTTCTGGGAATAAAAATCTCCTGACCGAGGCCTCACAGAGTTTGTGAGTCATCTTTGAAACAACTTCTGTCACTGTTCACCAATTCTGCGAGAGAAAGAAGATAAACTCCGCTAAAACAATTTAAGAGAGGTTTTACCTCACCCCCGGGACCCAGGTGGCGCTGTGGGTTAAACCACAGAGCCTAGGGCTTGCCGATCAGAAGGTCGACAGTTCGAATCCCTGAGACGGGGTGCGCTCCCGTTGCTCAGTCCCTGCTCCTGCCAACCTAGCAGTTCGAAAGCACGTCAAAGTGCAAGTAGATAAATAGGTACCGCTCCGGCGGGAAGGTAAACGGCGTTTCCGTGCGCTGCTCTGGTTCGCCAGAAGCGGCTTTGTCATGCTGGCCACATGACCTGGAAGCTGTACGCCGGTTCTTGGTCAATAAAGCGAGATGAGCGCAGCAACCCCAGAGTCGGACACGACTGGACCTAATGGTCAGGGGTCCCTTTACCTTTACCTTTTACCTCACCCCCAGTATCTGCACAGTGAAAAGTGTGTGGACGGTAACCTCTAATAGGAACTCCATGGGGATCTGTGGAAGCTCAACTCGCCAAATGCATGCACAGAAAAATCGGAACTGAGTTTGCAAAATCTGGTCCCCATCTTGAAGCACCTTAAATCATCATAATCAAGGAAGCTAGCCAAGCAATGACCGAGTTTAAGCCACAAATAAAAAAGAAGGCACAAAGAAAGCACTTTGGGCAAAATCATTCACCTCACACCATGTACCTAAAGCATATTTTTAAAAATACATGGGTTTTCCCATGGAAACTATAAATTACCCTTCCCAGAGCTATAATTCCCAGCACCCCAAACAAACTACAATTCCCAGGATTCTTTTGGGGGAAGCCATGCACCTTATTACTGACGCGGGTGGCGCTGCGGTCTAAACCACAGAGCCTAGGGCTTGCCGATCAGAAGGTCGGCAGTTCGAATCCCCGCGACGGGGTGAGCTCCTGTTGCTCGGTCCCAGCTCCTGCCAACCTAGCAGTTTGAAAGCACTTCAAGTGCAAGTAGATAAATAGGTACTGCTCTGGCGGGAAGGTAAACGGCGTTTCCGTGCGCAGCTCTGGTTCGCCAGAAGCGGCTTAGTCATGCTGGCCACATGACCTGGAAGCTGTCTGCAGACAAACACTGGCTCCCTCGGCCTATAGAGCGAGATGAGCGTCGCAACCCCAGAGTTGTCCGCGACTGGACCTAACGGTCAGGGGTCCCTTTACCTTTATGCACCTTATTTGTGCTTCAGGTGCTTAGTGTAGGTTTGACCTACACCAAACAGGCTCCCCACCCTTTTTAAGTAAGCTTTAGATGCCATTTCTATTGTGAATGAAAATACCGTAAGCAGGATCCTCAGCCTAGGACTTAAACCCTGGAGAGACAGTACCAGTCATTGTAGACAAGCTTGAGTTATAGAAAACAATGGTCTGACTCAGGATAAGGAACTTTCCCATGTCATTCTGTCTTGGGGTGGGTGGGACTTAATTGCTGGCCCCCAGTTAGAGCTGTCAATCAGATCCCGGTTTTTTATTCTGTCTCTTCAAGTGGGCAGTTTTATCCCGACACGCATTTAAAAGAATTAACCACGTGCAAAACAGGGAAACGAAGGCAAAGATAAGAATGACTCCGCCAAACCTGTTTTATTAAGAAAATTAAATTTCTGAAATGAGAGGAGTTGGTGCCTCAAACTTGCCCAGAGACTCTTTCCACTTAAAGCTCTTTTAAAAAATATATTAAAGAATAAAATAAAAAAGACACTACACCACTGGACTAGACTGGAGATATTGGATGGCAGGGTAATAAATGTGAAAGGACATCTGTAATTCTTAGCTGGTCAAAAGCACTGATTGCAAATTCAGGCTTGTCATGTTGAGTTTCCAGCTTGAGAAGGGAAGAGCCGTCGGAGAAAGGCAGCAGGAAGCAGGAGAACTAGCGCCGCCTTTGCAAGAAACACAAATAATGGGTTTTCCACATCAGTTTGCACTGCCCTCAATAAGCCACAAAGTACTCAAGAAACCCTGGATTCTGCAGTCTGCATGAATTATGCAAATATTACATATTTGCATGCTTCCTTCATTCGGCAATATTTCTTCTGTGGCTGTGGCTGTTTGTAATATGTTCCTACTGGACGACAGGCACAGGACGGGGAAGAGTGATTGATCCTTGTGATTGATCCATGGTATGGAGAAGCTCTGTGGGCGCACAGCCTTACAGGGGACAGGGGACAGTTAACTTCGGTTAGCATGACCAGAAGGTTTGGTTAGTTAAAATTTGCATACTGTGCTTCATCTGAAGATCGCAGGGCAGTTCACCACAAAAAAATACAAAAAAAGAACACAAAATACATAATGACAACCAAATACCAATGACAAACCCCTCAAACAAGCTTATGCGGCCTAGGACCCTCGTACCTACGGGACCGCCTCTCCTGGTATGCCCCGCAGAAGACCTTAAGGTCCACAAATAACAACATTTTGGAGGTCCCGAGCCACAAGGTTGTTAGACTGGTCTCAACTAGGACCAGGGCCTTTTCAGTACTGGCCCCAACTTGGTGAAACGCTCTGTCACAAGAGACCAGGGCCCTGCGGGATTTGACATCTTTCCGCAAGGCCTGCAAGACCAAGCTGTTCCGCCTGGCCTTCGGGTTGGACTCAGTCTGATGTTTTTTCCTCCCCTTATGGTTTTGATTTTGGGCAATAAATGAAGCTGCATTTAAATTTTAAATTGTATTTTAACCTGTATTTTAATTAACGGTTTTTATTTCTTTTATATTTTATTGTAATTTTTATTGGTGTTAGCCGCCCTGAGCCCGGTTTCGGCTGGGAAGGGCGGGGTATAAATAAATTTTATTATTATTATTATTATTATTATTATTATACCACAGAAAGTTAATTAGCCAAAGGCCTAGTTATACAGAAAGGTTTTCACCTGGCGCCTAAAGATATGCAATGAAGGCGCCAGGCGAGCCTCCCTGCGGAGAGCATTCCACAAGCGGGGAGCCACCACAGAAAAGGCCCGTTTTTATGCTGCCACCCTCCAGACCTCTCGGGGAGAGGGCACAGGAAGAAGACCCTCAGATTATAATCTCAGGGGTGTGGATTGGTTCATAAGGGGAGAGGCGGTCCTTGAGGTATTGCAGTCCTGAGCCATTTAAGGCTTCATAGGTCAAACCAGCACTTGGAACTGGGCCCTGGAAACTAATTGGCAGCCGGTGCAGTTGGGCCAGGATCGGTGTAATATGCTCAAACTGTCTTGCCTTGGTGAGCAGCCTGGCTGCCAAATTCTGCACCAGCTGAAGTTTCTGAACCGGTTAGGTGCTGAGGCATCCTGTGGCATAAATGGGTCATACAGTGGTACCCTTGGTTACGAACTTAATTCTTTCCGGAGGTCCGTTCTTAACCTGAAACCGTTCTTAACCTGAGGTACCACTTTAGCTAATGGAGCCTCCCGCTGCCGCCACAGCGCGATTTCTGTTCTCATCCTGAGGTAAAGTTCTTAACCCGAGGTAGGCCTACTACAAGGGACCCAGGTGGCGCTGTGGGTTAAACCACAGAGCCTAGGGCTTGCTGATCAGAAGGTCAGCAGTTCGAATCCCTGCGACGGGGTGAGCTCCCGTTGCTCAGTCCCAGCTCCTGCCCACCTAGCAGTTCGAAAGCACGTCAAAGTGCAAGTAGATAAATAGGAACCGCTCTGGCAGGAAGGTAAATGGCGTTTCCGTGCGCTGCTCTGGTTCGCCAGAAGCGGCTTTGTCATGCTGGCCACATGACCCGGAAGCTGTACGCCGGCTCCCTTGGCCAATAAAGCGAGATGAGCGCTGCAACCCCAGAGTCAGACACGACTGGACCTAATGGTCAGGGGTCCCTTTACCTTTACCTTTAGGCCTACTACTTCCAGGTTAGCGGAGTCTGTAACTCTAAGTGTTTGTAACCCGAGGTACCACTGTATACTCCTGCACAAGTTAAGGGCGAGCTAGCCCGCATGGTCCCACAACAACCTCTCATGCGCTTCTTCATGGGTGGAGCTGGGGGTTAAGGTGGGAAACCGGTTCCCAGAGAGAAGCTGCCATTTATTTATACGATTTATAAATGGCACTGTGGCTGTAGACATCAGCAGCAATGTTCAATTTTCGTACTGAGAAAAAGGCACCAGTGAAGCACAGCTCTGAACTTTCTCCCTACGAACTAAAAAGGCTGCGTTTCATGACTGGATGATAGGATCAGGTCGGCACATGCCACCACTCCTGGCATCTACAAAGCGCCGACCCCTATTTGCATGGCAACGGGGATGGGACATGAGTTCGAATTTAAAAGACAAACCTACCTAACCCCCACTTTCCAAAAATGATTCACCCACTGAAAAACAGCCCATCCTTCTAATTTTGTGATGGGGCTTCCCAGCCAAGCAATGAGTGCAGAAGGTGCATCTACTAGGCTCAAGTGTGCGGAAAGAGCAGACAAAAAATGCGTCATGTTACGAGAAACGCACTCTAAAATGCCGGCAAGGTTTCACGAAGCCCTCCCGCTGCCCTGCCTGCCGTTCCCCCAAAATTGCAAGCCGGTATTGAGATGTGTAGGGCTGAACTTAAAAGAGTAGAAAAAAATAAGAAAGCGAGAGAAAAACCCAAAACTGACACATTCACCCACTTTCTGCACAGGCTGCCTTAAGCCACGGTTGTGACGGTGTTCAGTCTGACGGCGGGAAATCCCCAACAGAATGTGGTGGGAAGGAGACCGGTTGATCGCAGCCATCCCTGTCTGTGCCATTTCCTCCTGTCTGTGGGACCCATCTGCTTCCAAGCTGACACGGCGCAGCTCCTCTGTTGCTGGGGCTTCTCGCAGTGGCTATTATTCCTACAGCACAGACACTGGACCCTTTGCTCTGGTGCACCTCAGAAGGCTGTTTTGAACTTCCCTCCACCTGGGTAATGCAGATCAGAACCATTGGTTAATAATAATAATAATAATAATAATAATAATAATAATAATAATAATAATTTATTATTTATACCCCGCCCATCTGGCTGGGCTTCCCCGGCCACTCTAGGCGGCTCCCAACAAAATATTAAAATACAATAATCCATCAAACACTAAAAGCTTCCCTAAACAGGGCTCCCTTCAGATGTCCTCTAAAAGTCTGGTAGTTCTTGTTCTCTTTGACATCTGGTGGGAGGGCATTCCACAGGGCGGGTGCCACTACCGAGAAGGCTCTTTCAAAGCAATGGCCAAGGAATAGGCTTTTCAGTTGAAGGCATTATTTTTAGTGGAAATAATAATAATAATAATAATAATAATAATAATAATAATAATAATAATAATAATTTATACCCCACCCATCTGGCTGGGTTTCCCCAGCCACTCTGGGTCAGCTGCCAACAGAATGTTAAAAAGACCTTTCAAAATGGAGATTTGCAGGTTGTTTAGCAGCTCAGCTGTTTCTCCACCTGCCACCCTGCTATTTGTAAAGTCTTCCAGTTTAGGCTTATGATAATATAATAATAATAACAATAATTTATTATTTATACCCCGCCCATCTGGCTGGGTTTTCCCAGACACTCTAGGCGGCTCCCAACAGATTAAAAACAGAATAAAACATCAAACGTTAAAAACTTCCCTAAACAGGGCTGCCTTCAGATGTCTTCTAAAAGTCAGGTAGTTGTTTATTTCCTTGACATCTGATGGGAGGGCATTCCACAGGGCAGGCGCCACTACCGAGAAGGCCCTCTGCCTGGTCCGAGGCATGGGAAGTCCATATATAAAAAAATTATTATAATAGGCATAATTGGAATGTTTCTTTTAATTGGGATTTGTATAATTAATTTGGGTTGTAATTTGAAATGTAATTGGGAATTATTTCAATGTGATTTGCTGTGATTTGTATTGGAAAATTCAATAAATAGATTATAAAAAAGGGGGGGAAGAAAATTTGTTTTGTTTGCTTTTTGTGCTGTTTTTTGTTTTGTTTTTATGGGATGGCATTCAATACCGTTGCACTTGTACAACGTTGTACTTGTACTTTTAGAATGACAATAAAGAAATCTTATCTTATCTATGGTGATAAGAATAATTTACTTTTCAGACAGTTTTGGGGGGGAAAGGCTACAGATCATCCAGAGACTGTTGTTCACGCATCCCTGCGCACATCTGCTGTGACCCTGGCAGGGAGCCTTCCAATGCAATGAGATACCATCAAAGCAGAATGGCTGGTGTGGGAGAAAAGAACCACCATAAAACTCCCTGAAGCAAGAAGGTAGGCATGCGAGAAGAGGCAAGCAGCTCTTAGACACCTGGTGCCAAACACCTGACTACCAGCGAAATAAAACTAGACCTAAGCAGGAGAGAAGAATTACTTGCTCATGCTTGGAAGCAAAGACAGATTATTATAATTGGCTGTTCTCCCCTGCCAAGTCTTCATGATGGCAAGACAGAGGTCGGCAGGGGCATAGCAAAGCAGATACAAAAAGAGCCTAATGAAGATAACTGGAGTATGTGAGAGGTTTTTTTCCCCACCTCAGGTTCCATTCAATAAGAAACCCCAAGGTTTGCTTTTAAAGGACAGGGTTGCAGACTAACAACGTTTCTTCAGCAAGGCAGAACTCAGAGCGTATAGCTTCCAGATGCCTTTTATCAATTTTATTTCTCAGGTGCCTCATAAAAGGATGTATCTAGGTGTCAAAAAAATATAAAAGAGAACAAAAAAAAATGCTGTAAGAATACAATAAACTTACGGGGTAACTAGAATAAAACAAAATACAAGTACAAACTCAGCACAGTAAAAAGCACAGAGCTAAAACCGACCATCATATAGGTACTTAAAACTGGAAGGACCATGTGTGTAGCTTAGATGTTCTCATGGAATTGGCACTAACTGGGGAAACCGAGACGATCGTGGTGGCCAGGGGTGCATTCTATCTGTTTAGGCTGGTGCAGATATACCTATCTAAAGAGGTATATAATTTGCACTGAGAGATGGTGTGTATAAAGCACAGGTGTTGGTGAAAACAACATACAAACCGCATTAGGTAAAGGTAAAGGGACCCCTGACCATTAGGTCCAGTCGCGGACGACTCTGGGGTTGCAGCGCTCATCTCGCATTATTGGCCAAGGGAGCCGGCGTACAGCTTCCGGGTCAAATGGCCAGCATCACTAAGCCGCTTCTGGCGAATCAGAGCAATGCACGGAAACGCCGTTTACCTTCCCGCCAGAGCGGTACAGATTTATCTAGGAGCAGGGACTGAGCAACTGGAGCTCACCCCGTTGCGGGGATTCGAACCGCCCACCTTCTGATCGGCAAGCCCTAGACTCTGTGGTTTAACCCACAGCGCCACCCGCATTACATTAGGGGAAATTGCTTGCAAAAAAGAAAAAGTGTATATTCTCAAGATTCAAAATGGGAGCCAGTTACAAATAATGTGGTACGCCAGCAACCATGGGTGCAGTTGGCTTTTCTTTCTACCAGTGTTCTAAGCAGGCAATAATTAAATGTACAGCATTGTTTTAATCTAATGCAGAGCTTTTTAAACCTTTTGGAGTCCACAGCTCCCTTAGCCAACTACATTCTTTCTGCGGCACCCCTGCGGGGCTCAGGAGCCCAGTTACGTCACCCCTTGCCTGCCGAGCTAGCAGCCCCTCACCACTTACCGAACAACCTCCCTTGTGGAGTGTTCCCTCCAGCCTCCTCGCCCCAAATCTTGGGTGTCCTCTGGGCAGCAGCTGCCACCAGCCCTGGTCCCTGAGCCACCCCCCTCATCCCAAACAGAGGTGCCTCCCTTGCTAGCCCCCCCAGGCAGCAGTGGCAGCAGCGGTCACCACCAGACCTGTGTGGTAGAAAGGATCCTCCCTGGCACTGGACACACAGTTCCCAGGCAGGCATTGCACACGGCAAGCACAAAAAGACCAGTGTAGTACCTACCTGCCTGCCGGCCCGGCCTCCCACTTGTCTGTCTATTCCCAACAGCGCAGACTGGCTGGCTGGGCTCCCTTGCCTGCTTCCTTGCTTACTCTGAGGCCGCACCAGCTCCTGGCAACCAGCACCCCCTGGCCAGCCCCAGAGGCACCATTCGCCTGGGGAGCTTGTTGTGATGGCCTGGGATTCAGACTCAGATGCTGAACCTGAGGGATCCCAGCCTGCACAGGATTCCCCGCCTCCAGAACCAGCAGAGCCGGGGCTAGGGCCTGAGTCTGAAGGGTCCTCACCTGTGCTGGATCCTCAGGTGCAGGCATCTGCTGAGTCTGCTCTGGCTCCTGATGGGATGGAGGACCCATTGCCTGCAGGTGCTCCACTCCCAGCCCCGTCAGGGGAAGCTGAGGTTGCCTCTGGGTCCGGTAACCCTCCAGCCTCTCCTGAGCTGCAGAGGCTCAGGGCACAGAGGTGAAGGAAACTGAGTTCCTGCAGCAGGAGTGCTCGCCTCCAAGCCAGGAGAGGCGAGTCACCAGAGGATCGGGGCCGCCCTATGCCTCGGGGCAGATAAAAGTCGACCAGCCCCAGGTTGCAGGAGCAACATTGTTGGTTGCCAGTTCCTGCTTGAAACCTGTCCTGTTTTCCTGCCTGAGCTCCTGACCCTCCCTGGTTCCCTGCTTGCCTACCTGTTCCTGACTTCGCCTGACTCCCTGCCCTGCACCCAGCTACTACGGACTGCCTCTATGTTGCACCTCTGACCACGGACCAGACTTGGACCTTGCCTCTTGGGTAACCCACGGGACCAGCACACTTGTAGCCAGGGCCGCTGCAACAAACAGCTGTGCAAGCCTTTGGGAGGCAGAGATGTGAGAGGGCATCAGAGAAGGGAGGGAAGAGGGACAGAGGCCAGTGTTGCCCATGGCACCCATGACCATTATTCAAGGCACCCCAGGGTTCCACGGCACACTGGTTGAAAACCCCTGTTCCAATGCATATAGAATTTAGTAACACAGTACATTGCAATAGCTATCTATGTGCTTCAGTGTGTTTTAATGTTGGTCATATGTACTCACTTGAATTGCACAATGGGGGAAGGCGTCCCACTTGGCACAAATGCCAGAAACGACCTTCCCCACTCCCTTCTGCCACCCCATTCTCATTGACTGCAGAGTCTATTGTGTGCCTTTTGGCACATTTACGGCACAGATGCAGCCGAAACCAGGTTGAGAGTTAATGACAGATTAATTACCTCCTGCAGATGGGAGTTGCTATGAATAAAACAGGTCTGTAGCAGGCGTCATGCAAATAAAGGGTGATTAGTTTGGGGGGTGGGGGTAAGGGAAAGGGAAGGAGACCCCCAGCTCTAAAAGTGAGCAGCGGGACCGTGCTAAGGATCATTAGGAAAGGAGTTGGAAATAAAACTACCAACATAATAATGCCTCTGGTCCTCCTCCTCCTCCTCCTCCTTTGGCGATCACTCGTAGCCGAGTAAGATTGTCTTCCATAAAAACGGTTTTAAAAGTGAGTCCTTAAGTGACTGTGGAGGCCAGTTCTGGATCCACACATCCTTCCACAGTGGGGACATAGGTTTCTGGGCGGGAGTTAATCACGGTGAGGGTTTGCCAAGCGTGCCTTCCTCTTAGCACGTTTCTCCCTTGTGTCCTGAGTTCGAGCGTCTTCAAAGCCCATGACACCTTTGGTAAAGGCTGATCTCCAACTGAAGCGCTCGCAGGCCGGTGTTTCCCAGTTGTCGGTGTTTATACTACATTTTTTAAAGATTTGCCTTGAGAGAGTCTTTGAACCCTCTTTTGTTGACCACCAGCATTATGCTTTCCATTTTTAAGTTCAGAATAAAGTTTGGAAATGGTGCGACCATATTTGGAATATTGTGTGCAGGTCTGGTCACTTCAGCTCAAAAAAAGATACTGTAGAACTGGAAGAAGTTCACAAAAGGGTAGCCAGAACAGTCAGTGGGATGAAGCCACTATCCTTTGAGGAAAGAATGCAGCATTTGGAACTTTCTAGCTTACAGAAAAGGTAACAGTTGACATGATAGAAGTTTATAAAATCATGTTTGGTATTGTCAGGTTCTCTTATCGGTTGTTCAATAGGAATGCCAAGCCATTTGTCTTTAAAGTCTTTTTATTCAGTGCCAAGCTATTTACAATGCAGAGCTCTCTTTATCATGTCTGCTCAGTCACTAGCAGAATCCGGAAGTGCCTCTCTCCTGTTTCGGCGCCAACACCACAACTTCGGCATCCTAAATTGCCGCCTTCTCCTCCTACGTGAGATAAGCGCCGGAACCGACGTCTCCCCCTCCGAGCGAGTCTGCTGGGTGGTGCCAGGTCTCCCAATAACTCCCTGGACACTTGGCACTCTCTGGCTCCCAGCCACTAACTGCTCCTCTCCCAAAAGGGGACTGCCAGATTCACTCGAAGATGAATCTGTTGTTAACACAGGTTGCGGCTCTCTGTAAACACTCAGAGCTGGACTGGCAGGGGCGGGCAGATCCCTGACATCCATGGAGAAAGCAGATGAAGAAAAGTTGTTCTCTCTCTATCTCATAACATCAGAACTCATGGACATCCAACGATGCTGAATGTTGGAAGATTCAGGACAGAAAAAAGTAGTAGTAATGTAGTGCACAGTCAAACTATGGAACTATGGAACTCACTCGCAAAGGAGGCAGGGATTGCCGTAGTATACCATCTATACATCATTTTTATATAATTTTCCTTCAACAAAGAACAATCTGTAATTTTCAGATTTACTTTCCATAACTTTTCCCAGTCCTCAAATTGTATATTACAGTGGTCCCTCGACTTACGAAGATAATCCGTTCCGACGGGACCTTCGTAGGTCGAAAACATCGGAAGTCGAGTCCCCATAGGAATGCATCGGGGAGAAAAAATTCGTAGGTCGAAAAAAACCACATCTAAACTTCGTAAGTCGAGGAAACCGCATCTAAAATGGCCGCAATTTCCTTTCGGAAGTCGAAAAAATTCGGAAGCGCGCGGCCGCTTCGATCCCTCGTAACTCGAAAACAACGTAAGTCGGGTCATTTGTAAGTCGAGGGACCACTGTATGTCCTATATCTTGTGCCCATTTAATCATTACTGATTTGGCCTCAAAAAGAGGTTGTAGAAGAAGATGTGAAGATGTGAAGTTATTGAAGAAAGCTTACAGTATTCTGTTAGAATGGGAAACTAAAGACGAAGAGGTCATATCACAGATGCATATTGCAACTTCCCACATGCTGTAAATGAATAAAAGGGTATTCATTCACTGCTGGAAACAAATGAAACTTTATCCATTTACTCTGCAATAACCTCTCCTTCACCAGTCGAAAAGCACAGAGAGGTTCCTTCAGTTTTGCTAAAGATGTGCAAGAAAATGCAATTGTTTTAAAATGCCTTAACATTCTTTACTGTGCAAAATTAACACACAGAATACTTTACATCCTAAGTGTCAGGGACGAGCCAGGGCTTTCAAGTCCCCCGGAAGGAGGAGTGGAAGAAGAGGACGATGTGCCCGAGAGTTAAGCTCAAGCTCAGAATGGGGGGAGAGGTTTACCACAGCCCTCTCGTCTGAAGAGACGTGTGGACAAGAGGAGATTTCCTGGGTTGCTGGAGGGGCAAGCGCAGGCCTCAGCAGAGGTTGCTGGAGGGGCAAGCGCAGGCCTCAGCAGAGATCTGAACTGAGTGATTCTGATGGATGATAACAATGTGCTAATGACCCCTTGTAAATACTGTAAATAAAGACTATAAAAAAACATCAGGAGGCTCCCGTGGTGATTATTGTGAAGAGAGGAAGCCCTCAGCCCTGACAGTAAATGCATTTCCACACACATGTAGACACTAGACACAATATATATTTGCTGCTACAGCGCCCCCTCTGTCCCAAGATTTAAGTTCTAGGGGTCAGCAAACTTTTTCAGCAGGGGGCCGGTCCACTGTCCCTCAGACCTTGTGGGGGGGGGGCAGACTATATTTTGAAAAAAATAATGAACAAATTCCAATGCCCCACAAATAACCCAGAGATGCATCCTATATAATAAAGAGTCTGTGTCCCTCCGTAGCTTTCCGTCCGTCAGTGGAATTCGCAAGTGCGCTTGCGCTCCACTGACACATGGATTGGAGAGGAGAAAGAGGAGGAGGAGCCTGAGGTTGGAGCACAGCGCGAGCGAAGCGCTTGCGCTTCGCGAGCCTCCGAACCTCTCCGCTCGGCAGCCATTGCTGCTGCTGCTACCACCGCCGAGCCTCCAGGGCCTCCGAGGGCTCCGCGCCCACCGCATGGTCCGGCCCCGCCGCTGTTCGCCGGAGGAGGGCAGCCCGGCTGAGGAGGGGCGGGAGAGCTGAGGCAGGCGGCGGCGGTGCACTGAGGCGGCTCCTGCTCCCGCCGCTGCTGCTGGCTGTGGAGCGGCGGTGGCGGCGGCTCTGCCGCCGCCGCATGAATAAAGAACCGGCCTCCGAGGGCGCCTCAAAAACACCCTCCTTTCCCCCCCCCCGCTTCCTCCTCCCTCGCCCCCGCTTTTCTCCTCCTCTGGGGTAGCGGCTGAGGCTGGAGCCGGCGGCAGGGAGAGGCTGTAGGAAGCGGGGAGTGGGAGACGCCAGCGGGAGGCGGAGCCAGGTCCTCTCCGAGAACGCCTCACTCACCTCACGGCCCAAAACTGAGGAGCCCGGAGGCGGAGGAGGCGTCGCCGCGCTCTCGCTCTCCCTTCGCCCAAGCTGAGCCCTGGTGTCGCCACCAGGGAGGTGAATTTTGACCTCCCTCGCTGCTGCCCGCACACCAGCCTCGCCACCACCCCCTGCCCGCCTCGCGCTGCCGCCCGGTCGCCGGGGATGGGGGGGAGGTGTGGGGGGGAGAGAGAGAGGTGTGTGTGTGGGAGGGAGGGAGAGGCGAGCTGTGTGTGGAGGGGGGATGGGTGGGGGAGGGGGAGGGAGACGAACTGTGTGTGGAGGGGTGGGTGGGTGGGGGTTTGACCGCGTGTTAACATGTTACAACACATATCTAGCCCCCGTTATTTCAACGGGCTTAATTTACTAGTTTTAAATAAAAGCACACATTCTACTCATGTAAAAACACGCTGATTCCTGGACAGGATCTGGCCCCAGGGCCTTAGTTTGCCTACCCATGTTCTAGAGACTTTGGGAAGAAGAATTAAATGAGACAAATAGAAACCAGTATATATATCCCCACAAATGGCAAAACAGGAGCAGTGATTTTACATGGGGCAGGTACTGCTGCCCAGATGTCAAACCATCTCATTTAACTCCTTGACCCCTTTAGTTTTGCTCTACAGGTGTCTGTGCCAAGTGCAGTCTCTTCTTGCGAGCATGGCGGAGGATTGCAGGCCTTGGTGTCTGCTGGCTATCTTCATTTGTAGGAGATAAACTTGCCCTTGAGGTCTAGGAGGAGAAAGAGCTCTGATGGGATGAAAATGCCACTTGATCTAGGGGCACCCTCCCCCAAACCAGGATTGCTACAACATCCAGGGCAATGCTGGAGGAGGGGGCAAAGTGGTGGGGAGGTCTGAGCTGCACAGGCAAACCATCAGAGCCAATCTGGCACTCCTGCATGGCCCCCAACCTTGCTGTTCTCCTGCCCTGGTGAGTGGACATTTCCTAATAAACTGGGCAGTGGCTGGACAGTTCCTAATGAACCGAGCTCAGGATGTTCCCAGTTTGCATGTAATATTTCCAGGGAATTTCTAGTCGGTCTCAGGCACTCCATCCTCTCTCCACCTCAGTTGCCCGCCTGCAATATGGGTGCAATGTTAATAATATAGCCTACCTTACAAGGCATTGGCGGGACCACAATATAACGTATGCAAAACAAGCTGGAATGTTCTATATCAGGCACAGGCAACCTCAGCCCTCCAGATGTTTTGAGACTACAATTCCCATCATCCCTGAACACTGGTCCTGTTAGCTAGGGATCATGGGAGTCCCAAAACATCTGGAGGGCCAAGGATGCCTATACCTGTTCTATATGTTGCTAAGCTTTATTTCATGAAGTAGGGTTTACCCTGTGGTGTCATTTAATCCTATCCAACCTCACAGAGAGTGTATAGACAGACGGACAGACAGACAGGGAAACTTAGGAGAAAAAATTACCCAAGTACAAACATTTTTTAAAATAAAAAAAACCACCCCAGTTACCATAGCAATCAAACTTGGCTCATCATTGCCATGGCAATTACAATAATTCATAGGATTTTTTTTAAAGGTAGAGACACAGAATCCCAGTGGCAACTTTAACCTAAAGTAGAAGAAGAAATACTTCAAATCGTTAAAACCCATAATCAATTCTCTAGGATGCAACCCTAGACAGGGCTAAGTTAATAGGTTGGTATTAGCAACGCTGCTTAGTTCTTCAGAACCACAATTTTGTAAGTTACTTAACATTTTAAATAATGAAAATGAAGAGGTAGTGACAGACACCAGATTGAGTGGGGATTTGAACCTTTGTCTCCCAGGTCTTAGTCCAATACTCAGTCACTGTACCACACTGATTTAAAGGTAAAGGTAAAGGTACCCCTGACCATTAGGTCCAGTCTCCCTCTATAGGCCGAGGGAGCTGGCATTTGACCGCAGACAGCTTCCGGGTCATGTGGCCAGCATGACTAAGCCGCTTCTGGCGAACCAGAGCAGCGCACGGAAGTGCCGTTTACCTTCCCGCCAGAGCGGTACCTATTAATCTACTTACACTTTGACGTGCTTTCAAATGCTAGGTGGGCAGGAGCTGCGACTGAGCAATGGGAGCTCACCCCGTCGCGGGGATTCGAACTGCCGACCTTCTGATCGGCAAGCCCTAGCCTCTGTGGTTTAGACCACAGTGCCACCCACATCCCTAGTACCACACTGGTTTAGAAGTGGCCAAATTCTGTGCCGCTGCTAGAAAACCCAGGAGACAACCTCTGAATGAATCGAATGGCCAATGTCTTAACATGCATATTTTAAATTAGCGGTTAAGATCTTAACCTACATATTTTAATTGTTTTATTTACCATGCTCTAGCTTATAGAGTTTAATTTTAACCTATGTATATTTACATGTTCTCTTTCGCTGTATATGTCCATATTTCTGGTCTGTGACGGTAATAAATTGATTCATTCACACTGGTTTCAACTAGAGGATGTTTCATTACGCAAGTGTCAGGCCCACACTTCCCACTGCGTTTCCCCTGTCACTTTCTTTCTTGCAAAGAGTCTTATCTTTTGGGGAAGAGCATTAGTTTCACTAGGGCTCTAGAAAAGCTTTAATGGCAGAGCTTGGATTTATCGGGATGGGTAGGGTGCCAAAATTTCAAAAAGTAAAATTCCTGACACCCATTGTTGAGCTTTTTTAAGAAGCCCCAAAATCGTTGAGCTTTTCTGGGAAAACCTCCCCAAAACTTTTAGAGCTGTAAATCCCCCCCCCCCCGAAGCCATTTTTAAACCCGAAAACCAAGACATGTCAAGTCTGAATCACCTGTTGATTTTCCATCTGCAGATGTTAAGGGGCTAGCGCCTATAAGAAAATGGTAGCCTTTCCATGTTTTGGAATTTTGTAGAGTACAGTAGATGATGATGATGATGATAATGCCTTAAGAGTTATACAAAGGGGTCCATTTCTGCCAGATATGGCTTCTCTTAGCACTTGTGAAATACAGGGATATCTTGGCTCTCAAACGCCTTGGTACTCAAACAACTTGGAACTGCAAACCCGGAAGTAAGTGTTCTGGTTTGCAAACTTTTTTTTTGGAAGCCAAACATGCTCCGTTTTTAGCGTTACGCTTCCTTTCTGTGTGTTATGCTGAGGTCTGTCTGTTTTTGCTATTTATTTTGTGTTTTTGTGGCTCAGTGTGTGTGTGTGTGTGTGTGTGTGTGTGTGTGATTGTGTGGAACCAAGTTCAGCTATTGATTGATGGATTGATTGTGTGACTGCAGTACATTGTTTACTGCTTTCATTTTATGGATCAATGTTCTCGTTAGATAGTAAAATTCATGTTAAATTGCTGCTTTAGGGGTTGTTTTTTAAAAGGGTCCGGAACGGATTAATCCATTTTGCATTACTTTCTGTGGGAAAGTGTGCCTTGGTTTTGGAACGCTTTGGTTTAGGAACGGACTTCCGGAACGGATTAAGTTTGAGAACCAAGGTACCGCTGTAGTTGAGAAAAAGCTGCAACAGCTGATGCTGCTTCTATGCAACACTTAAAGGCACAGAAGTCCTCTCTGAATCCGACTTTGGCAGCTTAAACCCCAGCCAGCAGGGTTGCAGGAGCTCCAGGGTTAAATCCGGCACCTCCCTGTTTTTGTGGGCCCCCCACAAATGTCCCCTATAGACAGGTTGCTTTCTTTTGCTCTCCCACCTCCCCCAGCCCCAAATTGCAGGCCTAATGGGATGAGACAGCTGATATGGCAGGAGGAATGTAATTAGACCTCAATTAGCCATGCTCGTTCTTCCAGATAATTGGGGGGGAAATCAGACTAGACACCCACGCTAAATTCTGTGCTCCAGCCAGCACTGCTTCTGCCTAAGCTCCTTGGTTTGATACAGTCCATCAGGCTGAATAAACACGGCTCCGGGGACAAGGGTGGCAGAGCAAAAAAAGAGAGTAAATATGCACGGATCAAGTTCATTGCCCCCTAACTTGTGCCGGGGGGGGGGGGGGACCAATAATAGGAATGCAATCTCACCACCACCTCTCCACCAGCCCTGATTCTGGACCTTTAACAACAGCCTGACATGTAGAAATTAAGCTGCTGAATCTGTTCAAACAGAGGAATATAACAAGAGTCCTGTTGGGTCAGGCGTAGGAACAGGGAAGGAATTCAGTTCATTTTTCATTTAAAGGAGAGCCTACGTCATTCTCACTTTCTGAAACAACAGCCGAAAGGCAGCCATCCTTTTGAAATTTGCATTTTTCTTAAAATTCTGCAATGCTGTTCTCCCAGCCAAGTGATGCGTTACAATAATTCACACTATACAGAGTAAAGCATGGCTATAAATGCATATATATCTATGAAAACATAACATACGAAGGTGCATTATATTAGGGGGAAATTGCTTTCAAATGTCTGGGCTAGGAAAAAAATAGCATTCAAAGGGGCATTACGAGGCATTCACACTGGATTGATGGGAGATTTTCATGTGAACCCTTAAATGAAAAAAAAGAGCAATTCCTGAATGCCACAATCTAAGTTCAGAGCAAGTAGTCTTTGGTGACAGAACCCCAGCAGTGATTTAAAAATCATAAAATATGCAGCAAAGCAAAGTGCGGAAATACAGGCTGCTAGACCTTTAAAATGTGCCCTTGTCAGTCCCAAAACTTCCCTCTTCCCCCAGCAGAGGAAAATACCACATGTCTGGTAAGTTATAAACTAGTTTACTTACAAACTCTCCAAAGGTCAGGTTCATGTGCTTTTCTATACAGCATTCAAAAACAAGTTGCACAGGCAGCAAAACTTGGCTTAGAGTGGTGAAATTTCCTCAGTTTTTGGTATAGGACTAAAGAGTGGCTTATGAGAGAGCCATGCAGTTTGGAGCAACCAGTTCAGACCTCAGCACATTGAGCTTCTCAGGTAGACTGGGGGTTGAGCTTACCGGTATTTCCTCCCAAGGTAAGGGGAAGCAACCTCGCTAAGCCTGGCAGGCCAGGTTACTCTATGGTTTTAACCCCTCGTGCATTAATTAGACAAGCAGCTTGGATATATGAGACTGGGTATCCCACACTGCGGTGGCGCTGTGGTCTAAACCACAGAGCCTAGGACTTGCCGATCGGAAGGTCGAATGGGACCTTGGAGCCAGGCTACCAATTCTCCATAAACACACACACACCCCATCCTGGAAACTAGTATAGGATAAGGCGGTTGCCTGTGAGCCCCTCAGGTGAGCCTGTGCATTTGCCAGGCCCTGCCGCCTGTGGGACCCAGATAAGCCCCCCAGGGGAATCTGAGAGGGGCTTAAGCCCCACAGCCCCCCTGAAGTTGGGCACGAAGGCCTACAGGGTCAGTTGCTGCATCTCTGTCCAAGAAGAGCTGTGGGTGGGGAAGGGCAGCTAGGCCCCAGCAGGACAGGACTTGCCTGGGGACATCTCAGGCCCCTCCTTGGGCCTTGTGAAAGGGGCTCTTCCTCTGCCTTGTTCCTCCGCATCCCTTCCATTGAGTGTCCTGTCTTTGGAGTTTCCAAACCTGCGGACAGGACTTGTCTCACCTTGTTTTAAATCGGTGTCAGCTGCTTTGGGAAACAAGAGTCTACAAAGCAGGATAAAAATAATAGGGAAAGTATTAAACTGTACACACACACACAAATAAATAATAATAATAATAATAATAATAATAATAATAATAATAATAATAATAATTTGTACCCCGCCCATCTGGCCGGGTCTCCCCAGCCACTCTGGGCGGCTTCCAACAATATAAATACACACACATACACATACACATACACACATACGCACATACATGCATTCTTTTATCTCACCCTCGAGTTGCATGGCATTAAAGGTAAAGGTAAAGGGACCCCTGACCATTAGGTCCAGTCATGACTGACTCTGGGGTTGCGGCGCTCATCTCGCTTTATTGGCCGAGGGAGCCGGCGTACAGCTTCCAGGTCATGTGGCCAGCGTGACTAAGCCGCTTCTGGCGAACCAGAGCAGCGCACGGAAACGCCGTTTACCTTCCCGCTGGAGCGGTACCTATTTATCTACTTGCACTTTGACGTGCTTTCGAACTGCTAGGTTGGCAGGAGCAGGGACCAAGCAACGGGAGCTCACCCCGTCGCGGGGATTCGAACCGCCGACCTTCTGATCAGCAAGCCCTAGGCTCTGTGGTTTAACCCACAGCGCCACCCGCATTAACATTGTTCTAACCACTAGGCACATGGACTCTCCTAGAACCTTGGCACTGAGGCCGGGAATTCCATGTTCTCAAGGGCCGTTGCCTAGCAACGGAGCTGGTGACCGTTTAAACTGAGGTTCCTGCATCCTCAGCACCTCGAGGTTTGCAGAGGTGTCCTGCAGTGACCTTCGCTCAGTCCCTACATTAGAAGATGGCGTCCCAAAGACTCCTGGAGGTAAGTGGAGGTTGCCATGGCCAGGGGACTTAACTCTAGAACCTAGATTAATGGTATCGCCAAGTATGGCAAAGAGCTATCCAAAGTCAAAGGAAGGGTTGAGCTTTGCCCAAGTTTTTGGAAGGGGAGAAGGAAGGCCGAAAAGGAAAAATATTGTCTTCTATATTGCAGTTGATTGGATATTATTTTGAACAGAGGATTCCTTCTGATTTATGTACATGTGAATCTGGGAGAGGCTTCATTTATATTATCTTTGTACTATAGTTTGGACTATAGTACAAAGTTTGGAGGGGGACCCAGGTGGCGCTGTGGGTTAAACCACAGAGCCTAGGGCTTGCTGATCAGAAGGTCGGTGGTTCGAATCCCCACGACGGGGTGAGCTCCCGTTGTTCAGTCCCAGCTCCTGCCCACCTAGCAGTTCGAAAGCATGTCAAAGTGCAAGTAGATAAATAGGAACTGCTCTGGCGGGAAGGTAAACGGCGTTTCCGTGCGCTGCTCTGGTTCGCCAGAAGCGGCTTAGTCACGCTGGCCACATGACCTGGAAGCTGTACGCCGGCTCCCTCGGCCAATAAAGCGAGATGAGCGCCGCAACCCCAGAGTCAGTCATGACTGGACCTAATGGTCAGGGGTCCCTTTACCTTTACCTTACAAAGTTTGGACTCCTTTGTACTATAGGATGTTATCTTTGTACTATAGTTTGGAAGGGAAAAGGAAAAAACAGAAGAAGAAAAGAGAGCGTGAGCGGCTGGCCCAGTGGAGGGGAAAGGGGTGCCGGATGGATCTGGTTTTTCTGCAGAGCTGAGGCAGAGAGCCCTGCTGCCCACCTGTCCACAGAGTCCGTCAGAGGGAAGGACTGCTCCCAGGTGCAGGCGAGGGAGAGACAGGAGGCCTGGCGGAGCTCTGCTCCTGGAGGAAGGACGGGTGAGAAACAGCGCCATGGGCTCTGCTGAGACAGGCCGGCTCCCTCAGGCCTCCTCTCCCAAAACTGTCATCTGGCTGCAGTCATTTCATCAGGCTGCCTCAGTGGGAGAGACGAGAACAGCATTCTACACACTGGGGCCTGAGCTTACGGGTTGTCTTTTCCTCTGCCCTCCTTGCCCCCTTTCCTTTTGTGTTGCATTTCTGTTTGTCAGATTGTTTATTACAATATTAGGTCTGCAAATAGGGAGCTTCTTGCATTTGTTTTCATGTAAGGCTGTCTTGGAGCCTTTTTGGATTAAGAGAGGGGTACAAATGCTCTAAATCAGGCATCCCCAAACTCAGCCCGCCAGCAGTTTTGGGACTACAACTCCCATCATCCCTAGCTAACAGGACCAGTGGTCAGGGATGATGGGAGTTGTAGTCCCAAAACAGCTGGCGGGCCGAGTTTGGGGTTGCCTGCTCTGAATGAATGAATGGATAAATGAATGATATTACAGCACTGTAGCCGGCGTTATCGCTTTTGCAATTTGTGTAATGGGATTGTATTGTAAGGATTGAATAAGCACAGTTACAAATTGAAAGAGCTCTATAGTATACACAACGGTACTGAAAAAGGCGGCCTGAAATAACTCAAGTATTCCTCAAAGAGTTAAAACTTTCGCTCTCCAAGCCTGGGTCTATTTGTGGAAACAGCATTGTCGGATCAACAGATGGTCAGGAGAAAAAATAAAAACACATTTTTGACATCTTCCTTCATGTTTGCGTCGGCAGCCTACTCTCCCGTGGGCGACTTTCTAAGCAGGCAACATCTTCGTGTGGCTGGTCTTCTCGCCATCCAGATCCATGGACCTGTTTGCTACCAAATGTCTACTTGAACTCTAAAACTGACTTTCTCAGTTTTCAGTGTCTCGTCAGGGAGGTCTGTCCTGTTGACAGTTATTTCTAGCTCAGACAAAGCTCTTTCCATCCAGACATTCCTCATCACACTTTGGATGCAGCTGGGGAATACTGTTGCCTCCAGGGTGCACGGCAGAATCCCAGAACTATTGAGTTAGAAGGGACCCTGAGGGTCATCTAGCCCAACCCCCTGCAATGCATGACTATGTAGCTGTCCCACACAGGGATCGAACCTGCTGCCTTGGCATTATCAGCACCACGCTCCAACCAACTGAGCTATCAGAATGAACTGTGAGCAGAGATGGGGAGCCTGTGTCACTAGACTACAACTCTGATGATCTCCAGCCAGCATGGCCAATGGTCAAGGATGGTGGGAATTGGAGTCCAGCAACATTTGGAGGGCCACAGGATCCCACCCCAGTTTTTGAGGCAGGGGGGAGGGTGCACTGTTCTTTGGCAACTCTGTTGTTCCTTGGCATTCAAACAGAATGTGATAGCAGCCAGAATGACGGCAACGATTAGAATGCAATCCAGCCAAGAATGGAGATGTGTTGATGGATATATGGATAAAAGAGGCACTAATAAGAATTTATTGATATGTATAGATTGAGTTCACAAAGTTAAAATAGACCAAGGTACAACAGGTAACCATAAAATTAAGACATAGAAAAATAATCTCAATATGAAGGTAATATAAAATCAATAAGGAAGTCACAATTGGGTGGAGGGAAGCCACAAGGGTATGGAGGGGGGGGGGAAATGGGATGGGTAGTATACAAGGAAAGTTAAATTGGAAAGCTAACAATATATTACATATATGCATATTAATATGTATATGGTTATGTATGTAATTTATATGGAAAATTGTGTTATTGTGACATATTATGAAGAATTTCATAAATGTACAAAACTTATTTTGTAACATAAAATAAAAATAAAGCAATAAATAAATAAATAAAAACAGAATGTGATAGCAGAAGACTGCTGTCACCCTGTGGGAGTTGTTCTGGAGGGGATCTCCTGGTCCAAGTCCTATGTACAAACGGCAAACTCATTCTTCCAGTGCCATTCCCTGTGTAGCCCCAACGGGCACCCCTCTCTTGTTCTGGCTCCCATAGAAGATCTCATAGGGTAAGTCAGCACCATGGAGAGCTCCAAGTAAGCCACTTGCTCTGACCAGGGTTGAAACACTCTGGCCTGAAGATCATAGAGTTTTAAGGGACTACGGGAGTCATCTAGTCCAACCCCCTGCAATGCAGGAACCTTTTGCCCAATGTAGGACTTGAACCCACGACCCTGAGATTAAGAGTCTCATGCTGTACCAGCTGAGCAATCCCAGAGGTGCAAAGGGCAAGCTCTGCATTCCATGGCCTATCTCCTGCTCCCTACACTGTTTAACTGGTACTGTGGGTGGTATCCAGTTCTTCAAGCACTGGGGAAAGCATCTGCAAGTGTCTGTGGACACTGGTTTCATGGCGTGTGGTTAAGGTTTCGGCCGACATGCCCCGCTGCTCACCAGCATCAAGCTCAGAGCTCTAGCTCCTTTGTCAGTAACACAGTAGCTCCAACTCAGTGTCCTGGACACTGCTGGGCTCTGGCATCAAGGCCAGACCAGACACTAACAAGAGGGAGGTGGCGGCAGACTTGGCACCCCAAGGCAGGGGAAACCAAAGCAGTCCAGTTGTCAAGACCCCTGTTGGCTTGGGCAGGGGTGGCAAATGCTGCTGGAGGAGGAGGGTGTGGAAGGCGCCATCAACAGGGAGCAGTCTGAGATGGAGGGCGGGGGCCCCACTCCTCTGCCTTTAGAGACCAGGGAAAGGAAGGCATTCCCTCCGTCTCCCTGTTCTGATCCATCCGTGCAGCGGAGAGATTCCCTAGCAAAGTGGGAGTGTGTGGATCGGGAGGGAAAGCTGGGTAGCCCTTGTAGTTCAAAACACCAGAGGGGCGCCAGGTTGGGGAAGGCTTGCCGAGTAAACCAGAAAGGATGTGGAACAAGAACATTTGTTCCACACCATGCAATTTATATAGCATTTTTAATGTGCACGGCTTCGTCCAAACTGCAGGGGTCAGCAAACTTTTTCAGCAGGGGGCCGGTCCACTGTCCCTCAGGCCTTGTGGGGGGCCGGACTAATTTTTTTTTAGAGGGGAATGAACGAATTCCTATGCCCCACAAATAACCCAGAGATGCATTTTAAATAAAAGGACACATTCTACTCGTGTAAAAATACGCTGATTCCCGGACCATCTGCGGGCCGGATTTAGAAGGCGATTGGGGCAGACCCAGCTCCCTGGGCCTTAGTGTGCCTACCCATGGTCCAAAGGATCCCAGGAGCTGTAGTTTCTTAAAGGTGCCAGGAAGTGTACCTCTGCGAGGGATATACTACAGTTCCCAGGATTCTTTGGGGGAAGAGATATGCTTTAAGTGCACGTTAAATGTATGTTGTGGGGACGTGACCTTTATTGAACGCCTTTTCCCGGGAGATCAGGCTTGTTCCTTCCTTGTTTATCTTCCCCAAAAGTTTTTTGTTTTTTTTTAATAGCTAGCTCCTGGTGGTTTCTCGTGAGTATATCAATATTACGGAAATTTTCTGCAGTGGTCCAGAGATAATGGTTTTCAGGTGGGGTGTGTGTGTTGGTTCAAGCACCCCTCTCTCCTTTTTGGGGGGTGAAAAAGCAGCTAATAAAGAGCAACTAACAAGTATTATAAATAAGCACCCCTTCCTGCGGTGCACACAGCATCTGGGCAGGGGAGGGAAAGCGATGCTGCCTTCCCACATCCTCACCGAATGCGCACAAGGGGAATGGCACAGATGCAGCCTTGTGGAGGATCGGTGGGTGGTGGGGCGTGCTTATTTGGAGATTTTATCTCCATGAATCAGACAGCCTACTTTGTCAATCTGGAGAGGAAAATTAATAAACTGCACTAGTCACAACAACACACCAATTTCCTCCCCCAGCCCTACTTCTGGCAATAATAGAGCACACATTTTGTTAAACCAAAAAAAACACCCAGCCAACTACAATCAATATGAGCCATGTAACAGATCTGTAAAGAGGCAGGTCGAGGAATAAAGGAGGATTAAGCTAAGTGTGAATTATGGTGCTGGAGGAGACTCTTGAGAGTCCCATGGACTGCAAGAAGATCAAACCTATCCATTCTTAAAGAAATCAGCCCTGAGTGCTCACTAGAAGGACAGATCCTGAAGTTGAGGCTCCAGTACTTTGGCCACCTCATGAGAAGAGAAGACTCCCTAGAAAAGACCCTGATGTTGGGAAAGATGGAGGGCACAAGGAGAAGGGGACGGCAGAGGATGAGGTGGTTGGACAGTGTTATCGAAGCTGCTAACATGAGTTTGGCCAAACTGCGAGAGGCAGTGAAGGATAGGCGTGCCTGGCGTGCTCTGGTCCATGGGGTCACGAAGAGTCGGACACGACTGAACGACTGAACAACAACAAGTTAAGTGTTGGAGGGAAAAACACCAAAATTGAATGACACTGACCCAACAATGCAAGGGGAAATGGTTTCCTGACAATCTTGTGGTGTTGGCCATTGCATCACTTTGGGGTTATGAGAGGAAAAAGGTAAAGGTAAAGGACCCCTGGATGGTTAAGTCCAGTCAAAGGCGACTATGGGGTTGCAGTGCTCATCTTGCTTTCAGGCTGAGGGAGCTGGCGTTTGTCTGCAAACAGTTTTCCAGGTCATGTGGCCAGCAAGACTAAACCGCTTCTGGCACAACGGGACACCGTGACAGAAACCAGAGCGCACAGAAACGACGTTTACCATCCCGCCACAGTGGTACCTGTTTATCTACTTGCACTGCGTGCTTTTGAACTGCTAGATTGGCAGGAGCTGGGACAGAGCAACGGGAGCTCACTCCGTTGCAGGGATTTGAACCACCGTCCGTCCGATCGGTAAGCCCAAGAGGCTCGGTGGTTTAGACCACAGAGCCAACCGCATCCCATCAGGGGCTAGAAAAGGATACTTGTAGCCTGGCATACACAGTTAAAAGTGTGCATACTAAGTGAAAATGATGTGCCACATCTACTAAAAATAATAATAATAAATCTGGCAACCAGAGTAAATGCCTGGCTTCTAGCCTTGTGCACACATTTAAACAAAAAACTCGCAAACCAGCCCAGAAACAAAACCACCATCTGGTCAGCTGGCAACCCCATATGCAATTCTGATCCAATTCCTCTAAATGGTGAAGCAGTAAAAGCACAGGGATCCGAAGAAACAATGTGCCCCCATTCCTTCCTTCTGGGCTAGAGATGTTACTCAAGGGGTGGGGAATCTGTGGCCCTCCAAATGGACTACGGCTCCCGTAATCCCTGGGGCTGATGGGAGTTGGAGTCCAAAGCCCTGCCATGTGTATCAGAGCCACTAAGGAGTTTGGGGCTGGAGAAGATGGTGGAACGGGAGTCAAGAGCTTAAAGCAGAGGCGACCCTCCATCTCCCATAATTCCTGGTCCACACTATTTCTCAAGCCAGCTGGAGGGCTGGGCAGCTGCCATTAGTCAAGGAAGGTTCCCCCTTGAGCTCAGCTGGGATGCCTGGAAGACCTTTAAAGGTCAAAGTAAAGGGACCCCTGAGAGTTAGGTCCAGTCGCGGACGACTCTGGGGTTGCAGTGCTCATCTTGCTTTACTGGCTGAGGGAGTCGGCGTACAGCTTCCGGGTCACGTGGCCAGCATAACTAAGCCACTTCTGGCGAACCAGAGCAGCGCACGGAAACACCGTTTACCTTCCCGGAGTACCTATTTATCTACTTGCACTTTGACGTGCTTTCGAACTGCTAGGTTGACGGGAGCTCACTCCATCGCGGGGATGTGAACTGCCGACCTTCTGATCGGCAAGCCCAAGGCTCAGTGGTTTAGACCACAGCGCCACCCGCGTCCTTGTTCCAATAATTCTATGTGCCCAACTGCGTCCGCCTTCCACACAAGCCTAACTTCTGCTCCCCGCTTTCAGATCTGAGACAAAGGCTTCCCCAACCATGTATCCTAAAACTGGCTCCAAAATAAAGCAATGCTTTATAGAAGCTATTTTACTGCATGATGGATTTGCACAGTATGTTCTCACGTTGAACTGGAGGTCTGGTGGCTAAAACACTGGGGCTTCCCACTGTTTGGTTGTTGCTTTTAGGTACAGGCAGGGGCATCATATGTACAGGTGGCAATGCCTTACACAAAGGTCACATCCACACTATTCTTCTTCTTCTTCTTCCCCGTCCATCTGGCTGGGTTGCCCTAGCCACTCTGGTCAGCTTCCAACGCAAATAAAAACATACCTAAACAGGTCTGCCTTCAGATGTCTTCTAAAAGTTGTATAGTTATTTATCTCCTTGACATCTGATGGAAAGGCATTCCACAGGGAGGGCACTTCTTGCAATGAGGGAACTGCCAGAGCTGGACCTCAGTGTCAGGTCTGAACAACATTGGTAGAGAGGCTCTGTCAGGTGTACATTTATACATTTAAAGCAGACTCATACAGCTTTAAAGCCACGGCTTTCCCCAAAGAATCATGGGAATTGTAGTTTGTAAAGGATGCTGGGAGGTGTGTGTCATTTTGCATTTCTTAGTACAGAAATTATTCATCTGATGTGTAGAGATCTTTCCTATTCCAGAGGGTTCTGGAAGCTTCTCTGTGTGAAAGAAGCAAGCAGGAGGTTTATGATGTTTGGGTTATTCCTTCAGAGAAGCCGTATGCAGCTGGTTTAAACTGGTTCTCTTAGCTCTTTCTGTCAAGGTCATGCGGACTATAAAAGGCCAGGAGGCGCCTGGATTTCATTATCTCTTTCTATCTCTTTTCCTTCTGGTGTAGTGTTCTGTATGTAGTGTTAAGGTTTTAGTCTTATTAGAAGTTATTGCAAGTTTAAGTCTGCTGCAACTGGATTTCTTATGGACAGTGCCAATCCTGAGTGTATTGGATTTGTGACCATTATGCTCATTTGCCTTCAGTTGCAGTAAAGCTCTGCTGGATAAATTGCCTCTGGTCTATTTTGGGGGGAATCCTGCAAAGTGTTCAAGTTGTTACTCTGCTAACTACACATTGGAATCTGCTCTGGGTCCATACTGAGTAGAATTCCAGTGACAGTGTGGAGGACACTCCAGTTCCCCTCACAGAACTACAATTCCCAGAGTTCCCTAGGAAGAATGGTTGGCCACTCTGCAAAGTGTAGTTCCCTGAGGGGAACTGGGATCACCAAAAACACTCTAGCGTTCCTTGGATTCTTTGGGGGGGAAGCCAGGACTGTTAAAGTGCCATATTGGTGCTTTCAATGTATAATAATAATAATAATAATTTATTATTTATACCCCGCCCATCTGGCTGGGTTTCCCCAGCCACTCTGGGCGGCTTTCAACAGAACATTAAAATACAATAATCTATTAAACACTAAAAGCCTCCCTAAACAGGAAGCCTTCAGATGTCTTCTAAAGGTCTGGTAGTTGTTGTTCTCTTTGACATCTGAAGGGAGGGCGTTCCACAGGGCGGGCGCCACTACCGAGAAGGCCCTCTGCCTGGTTCCCTGTAACTTGGCTTCTTGTAGTGAGGGAACCGCCAGAAGGCCTTCGGCACTGGACCTCAGTATGGTGTGGTTGTGGCCAACTTCAGGCTACAGTCCTGTGCTGCCAGCCACAGCAGTGGAGGGAGAAGCCAGCCAACCAGCCGAGTCTCAGGGAGGTACTTGCCTGGAGACAGAGTCCGTATACAAGGTCCAGTCCAGTCCTAAGGTCAGGAATATCTCAGTTCTTGATCCAGGGGTCAAGAAAGCCGAGGGTCCAAGGTCAAAAGAAGCAAGAAGCAGCGAGGTCTGGCCAGGAACGAGGAATATTGTTTCCAGCAACTGACTGAGGCTGGAAACCCTGCTTAAGAAAGCTGGAGCCAGCTGGATCTCATCAGGAGCAAGAAGGCTGATCATCCGCAGGTGGAGTCACTTTGCCTTCTGCTCCTTCAGGCTGCTGCTCAGCAGGTGAAGCCGACTCCTGGCCCATAACAACAGGTTCATCAGGCTCATACCAGCCGCAGTCAAGCATGCACTGCACTGTCCAGGGATCGAATCTGGAAACTTCTGTTGATAAAGCAGTTGTGGGGAACCTTTAGCCTGCCACGCATTGTTCAGCTACAACTCCCATCATCCCCGGCCATTGGCCATTCTTGCTGGAGCTGATGAGAGTTGTGGTTCAACAGCATCTCTGAAGGGCTGTAGGTTCCCCACAGTTGCTTTAAGTGTAGCATGTGCACAAACCAAGGAAGCGCCTTCTGGATCAGGCCCAAGTGTTGAAGTAACGGTAGGAAAATTGCAGCTAAGAAGCTCAAATCATACATATACACATACACATACATGAGACTGTCGCCCTTATTTGGATATGAAACCAACGTCCATATTCAGAAACTTTACTTGCACAAACTTATAGCTATAGATCAGGGGTGGCCAACTTCCAAGAGACTGCGATCTACTCACAGAGTTAAAAACTGGCAGTGATCTGCCCCCTTTTGGAGGGTTCAGGTCAAGGTTGTTGAGCTTTTTTTAGGAAGGAAATCCATTCATGTTTTTGGGGGTTTGGGTCAAAGTTGAGAGCTTTTTTTTCAGGAAGGAAAGCCCTGTTTTGGGGGCTTCAGGGCAAAAATGCAGAGCTTTTTTTTAGGGGAGCCAAAGTTGCTGAGCTTCTTTGTGGGGAGCCAGTGATCTACCAGTGATCTACCACAGATGTCCAGTGATCTACCAGTAGATCACAATCTACCTGTTGGACATGCCTGCTATAGATGAATTGCAACATGATATTTACAGTCGCATGCTCATGGGCACATAGTGTCTTCTAACTTCCAAACAACTGTATATTCCTCTCTTCCCAGAGCTCAGCCTTCCGTATCTCAGTTAGGCCATGCCTTGCATCTCCTATGAGAGATTTCCACTTTTACCTTCTCCTGCAGCTTTGCTCTCCTCCTCTCAGGCAGAGAAGCAGCGCTCCAACACTCTATTCAACTTAGCAGTGTTCACAGTGGATTCTAAAGCACAGTCCTCTCGCTTCACACAAAATGGAGTCTCTCCTTCACTAGATACCTCCCATGTGACCAACCTTGGCCAATCACATGAGAACTACCAGAGAACTCTCTAGAATTCAGTTCCCAACCAATCAAATGTAAACACATAGCAATGCATACAAGCATTTGCAATTTCGGTGAATGGCATTACTATACTTAACAGATGCTTGTGGGGAAACCCACAAGCAAGACCCAAGCGCAGTGGCACTGTCCCATCATGTGGCTTCCAGCAACAGGCATTCAGAAGCATAACTGTTCCAAACTATGGAGGCAGAACATAGGCATTATGACCAGTAGCTATTGAAAGCCTTTCCCTCCATGACGTTCTGTCGTTCTTCCCCAAGTATTTCCATCAATCCAGTGCTTTTGTTAGCACAGCCACAGCTCCCCAGTATCCCATGCCAGCTCCACTTGCTTCCGCAAGCAAGTTCATCGGCCACGTAGCCAAATTACGCAAATAAAAGGGAGAAGAATGCTAATAATAACAACCCACTTCTATATTTTTATCCCCGATTTTGGAAGCTGGTCAGTCATCCAAAATGATATTTTTAAAGAACCATTAAATATGACGAACAGGAGCAGTGTTTCTGCATCCACACGATATCTCTTTTTCTACTCTCTTGCGCACAGCGTACCTGCCAGCACGCATGGCTGCTAGTGGGGGTAGAGGAAAGCTTTATTTTTAATTGCTATAATTTCATTTCAAGTGTGCCGAGTTCTAAGAATAGACAGCCTTGTCTTGTATTTATCATCTCACCACAGCTTTCCTTACCCTCCTCCTGGCAGAGATAGGCCCTCTCCCCCCCCCCTTGTTTTTTTTCCTCAGAGAGGGAAAAAAGTTAACCAAAGTTAATCGAGACCAGTGAGAATATGCGATGTGTGTATGCACGCACTCACAGAGAGAGGGAGGGTGTGTGTCTTGCACAGGTTTTGAGAGCGCGTGGACTTTTTGTGTCGGCAACAGCGATAAAACTGCCACAGTTCCCGCCTCAGCCCCCAACCCCAGAAGTTAGATCTCTGACTGGGGTTGTGCTGGAGAGGAACATTGCCTCTTGCCCCTCAACGCAAGCGTAGGGACAAAAAGAAATGCCAGGAAATGGCTTCCCTTTGCTCCCTCCAACTTTCAGAGCTAATCAACAGCGGGCGGAGAAAAGCCTCAGCGATGTGCAATATGGCGGCTAACAGATTCTGGTTGAATCCTGACAAGACAGAAGTACTGTTTTTGGGGGACAGGGTGCGAGCGGGCGTGGGGGACTCCCTGGTCCTGAACAGGGTAACTGTGCCCCTGAAGGACCAGGTGCGCAGCCTGGGAGTCATTTTGGACTCACAGCTGTCCATGGAAACGCAGGTTAATTCTGTATCCAGGGCAGCTGTCTACCAGCTCCATCTGGTACGCAGGCTGAGACCCTACCTGCCCGCAGACTGTCTCGCCAGAGTGGTGCATGCTCTGGTTATCTCCCACTTGGACTACTGCAATGCGCTCTACGTAGGGCTACCTTTGAAGGTGACCCGGAAACTGCAATTAATCCAGAATGCGGCAGCTAGACTGGTGACTGGGAGTGGCCACCGGGACCACATAACACCGGTCCTGAGAGATCTACATTGGGCTCCCAGTACATTTCCAAGCACAATTCAAAGTGTTGGTGCTGACCTTTAAAGCCCTAAACAGCCTCGGTCCTATATACCTGAAGGAGCGTCTCCACCCCCACCGTTCAGCCCGGACACTGAGATCCAGCGCCGAGGGCCTTCTGGCGGTTCCCTCACTGCAAGAAGCAAAGCTACAGGTAACAAGGCAGAGGGCCTTCTCGGTAGTGGCGCCCGCCCTGTGGAACACCCTCCCAGCAGAGGTTAAAGAGATAAACAACTATCTGACATTCAGAAAATACCTGAAGGCAGCCCTATTTAGGGAAGTTTTTAACATGTGATATTTTAATGTACTTTAATATCTGTTGGAGGCCGCCCAGAGTGGCTGGGGAGACCCGGCCAGATGGGCGGGGTACAAATGAAAAAAAAATATTATTATTAATTATTATATAGTGGGAGGGCAGCAGTTCAAGTGTGGAAATCGGGGTGTATTCCAAGAATATCGAAGCATCCTTAATTTTCATCTGCAAAACGTCCGGTAACCATACGCTTGGCTGAATTAAAGAGATGGCAATGGCCTAGAGCCATAGTTCCTAACCACACGCCCCACAGGGGGTGCAATTTGATTTTTAACGGGGGGCAATTCGAGAATGAGTTATTAACTCTTTTTTTGGCATTTCTTATGGCTCTAGGGGCCTCGTGTACAGTATAGAAATATATATTGCGACACACACATTAAAAAAATTAAAATTGGAATGTACACGGCGGTCAGCTGGTGACAATGGAGAGGTTATCGAAACAGAAAAGGTTATCTAAAACAGAAAATACACTGGGCACATTCAGGGGGAGTAGCGCTCCGGGAGCGCTCGGTCAACAGTTGTAGAATTTTATGTCAGGTGGGGGGGTGGGGAGAGGGCACCAGGATTTTAGAGTTGCTTAGGGAGGCAGGTGGCGCTGTCAGTTAAACCACAGAGCCTAGGGCTTGCTGATCAGAAGGTCAGCGGTTCGAATCCCCGCGACAGGGTGAGCTCCCATTGCTCGGTCCCTGCTCCTGCCAACCTAGCAGTTTGAAAGCATGTCAAAGTGCAAGTAGATAAATAGGTACTGCTCCAGCGGGAAGGTAAACGGCATTTCCGTGCGCTGCTCTGGTTCGCCAGAAGCGGCTTAGTCATGCTGGCCACATGACCCGGAAGCTGTATGCCGACTCCCTCGGCCAATAAAGTGAGATGAGCGCCGCAACCCCAAAGTCGTCCGAGACTGGACCTAATGGTCAGGGGTCCCTTTACCTTTAGGTGGGGCACCACTGGCCCAGAGAGAAAAATGGGCCTCTCCCAAAGGCTGTGGGGCTGGGGCCATAGGCTGGTCCTATCAAAACCCAGAGGGCAAGTTAACTCCTTGCCAAAACTTGTCTCTGACCTCAGTTGCTGCAGCTTAGGCCTTAAGCTCAGGGCTGGCAGGGAGAAGCTAAGAAAGTGGGAGCACGCTTTGCCGGGCCAGACCAAATAAATACCCATCTAGTCCAGCGTTCTCAGAGTGGCCAACCAGATGGCTACAAGAAGCCCATGAACACAATCACATTCACACACTCATGTACCCCAGGGAGCAGTGGAGTACTGCCGCCGAGGGTGGAGGGGGAGAGCGCAGCCATCATGACTACCAGCCCACACTTGTAGCCTCATCCTCAAGCACATTGGGTCTTGTCCTCTTCTAAAGCTAGTCTGGTTGGTGGCAGTCACTAAACCAATAGGAGCAAGAGGAGGAATGACCACTGGGAGGAGCACAGAGAGAAGAAACGCCATGGTGCATCTGCAGTAGCAAAACCGGAGGCTTCCTCTGCCCCAGCTGCAACAAAACATGTCTCTCCCTGCAAGAGAAACGTATATGGAATTTGAAGTTCATGTGTTTAAGTTTTCAAAATCGAATAAAAATTTACTATATATTTTTAAAAAAACTCTCTCCCATATTGCAAAAGGTAAAGGACCCTTAGATGGTTAAGTCCAGTCAAAGGCAACTATGGGGTATGGCGCTCATCTCGCTTCCAGGCCAAGGGAGCCGGCGTTTGTCCACAGACAGCTTTCCAGGTCATGTGGCCAGCAGGACTAAACCGCTTCTGGCGCAACGGAACACCGTCATGGAAACCAGAGCGCACGGAAACGCCGTTTACCTTCCCGCCGCAGCGGTACCTATTTATCTACTTGCACCGGTGTGCTTTCGAACTGCTAGGTTGGCTGGAGCTGGGACAGAGCGACGGGAGTTCACTCCGTCACGGGAATTCGAACCCCTGACCTTTTGATTGGCAAGCCCAAGAGACCACAGCACCACCCGCATCCCACCCTGCCCCTACATCATGTCCAATGGTAGAGGATGATGGGAGTTGGGAGTCCAACAGCCCCTGGAGATCTACAGTTTCCTCAGCCCTGGAGCAGAGTAACTGGAGCTTGCAACTCATTGAGCTTTGAGCACAATGTGCCCACTTGACTGCTTCGATTGTTGGAATTGGTACCACCCCAGGTGCTCGGCATTTGTAAGAACTTGATCATTTAGTGTGGCAGAGCCTTTGGAACTCCCTGCCTCTTGAGAACAAGCGGGTACTTTCACTGCACTCTTTTTGGTGCCTACTAGAAACATTCTTGTTTAGACAAGCCCACCAAGAAGCTTAGAAAGTTGGAGGCAATTTTATTACTTTTAAAGGAGGGTGGTGAGTTTCCCCTCCATTTTCTTGCATTTTGCAAACCGCTTTTGAGTTTTCTTGCGATCAAGAGCCGTGCATAAATCTCACGGTTTCAATAAGACAAAAAACCAAAGAGAAAGCGAAGAGATCTTGTCCACACCCTTTTTTATTGACTGTTGTTTTTTTGTTAAACAGCAGATCCTTCACCAATTTCTCACAGCAACACAAGGCAAGCGTTCAAAATCTCATCTTATGCCGGTATCCATCGAACCTTAAGCCATTCACACGCCATATCCATCGTACCATGCAACCAATCCAGAAGGTCAAGTTCCAAAGACACACACAGAAACAAAAGGCGCCGCGGGGAAGGGGAGGGTTGGGTGGAGACCAACAGCACCCGAGTCAGAGAGATAGTCTTGAAAGCAGAGGTGCAAGTTGAGAGCCCCCACAAAGCGCCAAAACCACAGGAGGCATCGGGGGACGGGGGACGGGGGGGTTAGAGAGAGAGAGTGTGTCCAAAAAGGCCAAAAAAGGAGGAGGAACACCAAGCTGGGGGAGATTAAGAAGAAGTCTACATGGTGTCTGTACAAGCAGCCTCTAGGTCAAACTCCGGCCCTCCAGAAGTTTTGAGACTATAATTCCCATCATCCCTGACTACTGGTCCTGTTAGCTAGGGCTGATGGGAATTGTAGTTCCAAAACATCTGGAGGGCCGGAGTTTGACACCCCTGTGCTAGAGGCTAACCTTGACACTCCTGATGTTTTGGAACTACAACTCCCATCATCCCTAGCTAACAGGACCAGTGGTCAGGGATGATGGGAGTTGTAGTCCCAAAACATCTGGAGTGTCAAGGTTAGCCATCACTGCTCTAGGAGCTCTCTGCCAGACAGTTCTCCACAGCCCTACAGTGCAGACAGATTCTTGGGTCCTTCGCCTTTGACCCTCCAGCCCAGAAATGCTTCCTGCTTCCCCCCCCCTGTTAGCCTATATTAAGTTGACCCCCCCCAAAAAGGCTCGTAAAGCTTAGTGCCGCAAAACAGATTTCCCCCGCCCAATCGTGTTGTAGAAGCCCCTGGTGCCATCTGGGCCTTGAGGACGGCGAATCACTTTTAGCCGGGCATGGAGCGATTCAGCCCCCCTCTTGGAAGCGGGCGCCGAGCTCAGGGGCTCCGGTTTCAGGGAGGGGAGCTGCTGTTGCTGCTGCTGCTGCCTGCAGGCTGGTCCTTGCTGCTTTGGCGGCCACAGAATCCCCATGCCAAGCCCGCTCGTCTCCCAGCAGGAGTTGGGCGCCTTCTGCAACCCGCCGGGGCCGTTGCTCGGCTTGGGGGCAGAGAGAGGAGGGAAGCAGAGCGGCCACGACAGCGGCTTGTGCAGGAGCGGGCGAGGCCCCGCGCAGGGCATGCTGAAGAAATTTGGCTTGAAGGCCTGGCCAGCGGAGGCGCAGAAGCCAGCGGTGGGCCAGGCTGGAGCGGAGAGGAAATTTGGAGGCAGGATGGGAGTGGATACCGGCGTGCCGTCGGACTCGGTCGATGAGCTGTAGAAGGAGTCTTCAAAGGCAAGCTGAGGGCCTTCAGGCAACGCACCCATCCACATCTTTGCAGGCTTCTCGGCCTCCTCGGCCTCCTCACCGTCTTCCGGACTGGTCACGCTCTTCTTCTTGGAGCCCCTTCCGGAGAGGCTAACCACCTTGATGGCGTCCCCACCTGGGGAGGAGGCAGCGGCTTGGCTGCGGACAAGCTCCTCAAAAGCCTTCCGGGTGCTTTCCAAGCTGTCGTACTCCACCACGGCGCAGCACTTGGTCAAGAGCTCTGGGTACCGCGACGAGCACTTGCTCACATCCGAAGGGAGCTTCTTGCCCGGCCGGAGGATGCGGATGGAGGCGATGTCGCCAAAGGGGCTGAACAGCTTGGTGATGTTGTTGAGGAAGGTCATCTGGAACTGGAGAGAGCTGTGGGTGGCCGGCTCGTACGGAAGGACGTTCCAGGCCAGGAGCATCTTGCTCGAAGGGATGTTCACCAGATGTTCGGGGACGGGGGTCTTCCTGCGCACCTTCGTCCCTTCCTCGTTGACCTCCAGCAGCTCCGAAAACTGCAGTGCGTAAAGGGTCACCCGCCAATCTCTGGTTAAATATTTCACCTGGTTATAAAAGAGGGGAAAGTAGAAGAGAAAGAGAGGCAGTTTTGCATGCTTCTTTTTAAAATTATTATTTATTATTATTATTATTATTATTATTATTATTATTATTATTGATTGGATTGGATTTATTTACCGCTTTATACCTGGAGGTCTCAGGTCGGTTCACAGAATGAAATCAAAATATAAAACCACAAAATGCATAATCAAAATAAGAACAACTGCCCAATAACGCCCCCTCCCCAAATAGCGAAGCTTTTAATGTTTGATGTCTTACTGTGTTTATTTGCACAGACAGGCAGAGACCCCCCCAAACCCCAAGCGACCCCCGGGTGGAATAAGGACACCTGACAACGTGTTATGGGATTAAAATTGGCCACAACTTTATTAAACTTTCAGATGTAGGAAGACCTTGGGTTTAGGCATTGTGCGAAGATCTGGAGCTGACTGAGGACTAACAGGTAAGCTACACCCTCTATTGTGAGTGTGGGGCAGTCCTAACTCTACCTGACCAACTCCCCTGGCAACGCCCCCCCCCCAGACGGGATTGGTTAATTGTCGAGGCTAGGTGGGAACCTCCAGGTACCCAGCTGGGGGATGGAGGGGCAAAGCCAGGCTACCTTGCCGGGAGTCTCATAGTCTGGGGGGGGGGGAGGCTGCACACGACCACGCAAAAGCCCCCCCCCCCAGTTAATGTGGGGAGCGGTCATTGCTGGAAGCCACCCAGAGTGGCTGGGGCAACCCAGTCAGATGGCTGGCATATAAATAATAAATTGCTATTGTTATTGTTTTGTTATTATTAACCGCCCATCTGACTGGGTTGCCCCAGCCACTCTGGGCAGCTTCCAACACATACAGTATAAAAACATGATAAAACGCCAAACATTAAAAACTTCCCGACATAGGGCTGCCTTCAGATGTCTTCTAATAGTTGGGTAGTTCGTTATCTCCTTGACATCTGATGGGAGGGCGTTCCACAGGGCGGGTGCCACCACCGAGAAGGCCCTCTGCCTGGTTCCCTGTAACCTCACTTCTCACAGTGAGGGATGGAGCTGTGCAAATATTATTATTATTTGCCCAGCTCCATCTTTCTCAGGCACAGCTTGCTAAACATGCGATCACTGCCACAGAGCTATGTGACTTGGAACAGAGCATACATCGGACACAGAGTCAGGCCATTAGTCCTTCCAGCTTAGCGTTGTCTGTACTGAGCCAGCCCAATCCCCACACATTCTGGATAACCCTCCCAGATCCCCGGCTGGGGACTGGGAAGGATAATGCCTGAGCCAAGGTCTCCCTACATCTGAATCTTAATAAAGTTGTGGCCAATTTTAATCCCATAGCACGTTGTCTTGTGTCATTATTCCGCTCAGGGGTTCGCCTGGGGTTTGGGGGACTCCACCTGTCCACGCAAACGCTTTCCGAGTGCCGCTGCCCTACCTTTTTGAAAGACGTCAGGAGCTTGATGCTGACGAAGCCCAACCGGTTCTTCTGCACGTGCTTCAGGAGGAAGGCGTCCTTCGACAGGTTCTCGTCAGAGAGGTAGAACTCCACCTGCGAGACGATCCTCCTGATCAGCTGCAAGTCGGGCGTGGGGCAGTGGCTGCTCTCAAACAGGTCCAGGCCAAGGAGGTCGCTCAGGTCGTAGGGGCTGCTAGCAGGAGGAGAGGACCACACACAGAATTACTGCCAGCACGTCAAAAGCATGAGCAGATTCACATCGCTTCAGTCATAAGAGCAGAAGGGCAGATCAGGCCCAAGGCCTATGTCCAGCATTCTTTTGTTTGGGGGGGGTGGTATTTGTTTTCTTTTTCTTTTTATTATTATTTTACTTTGACAAAGTAATAATAATCTATATATATATAAAATCATTCAAGTTGGATGTTTGTTAACAATCGCCTTTCTCCGTAACCCCTTGATCGATTCCGTTCAAATTTGGACACAACGTTCCATGCCCATATGGGAGTGATCATATGTACTTACATTGCACAAATACCACACCTTTCCCAGGTAAAAATGTGATTTTCTGCAAAAAAACATAGTGCCCTCCAGTGGACGTTAAACAGCACAACACAACACACCTCTTTCTGACCCCTCCTCCCCCTTTCCCGGCGTCACTACCATCATCCAATCGACAGACAGACCGCCCACAAACACTACTGGGACAAAGAACCTCATAGACTAAAATAGTAGTAATAAACAGTTGTAGAAACGAAGACAAAAACGGGAGGGGCAAACGGAGAACACATAGACTGAACTTCAACCAGATAAGCTGTAAGTAAACAAACGCTTTCTCTTTCATACTGTATCTTACTTTTGCATTTCACCAAATCAGCCACAGCAAGGCGTGGCCGCGTCAGCTAGTAAATAAATAAGAATAAAATGTGCATGCCACCCTCGAGACCATTCCATTGTAACTATCCAACCTCCCAAAATTTCAACGCCTCTTGCGATGGTTTGACCCCTTTCCGTTTTAACAGTACACATTCTACAAACACCTCACCTTCCATATCTCCTCGAAATCGTTTCTCCTGCGTATTCCCCGTCTTACCTTAATGGCACGTGTTAATTTATCATTAATAGCTATAATCCCACACCTCTTTATACCATTCTTCCATTTTATATTCTGCTTGCCTCTTCCACTTCCTCACTATAATAATGCGTGCAGCTGTCAATAAATTTGTGAGCAAGTCCTTCACAGCCTGCAAACCACAGAGCCTAGGACTTGCTGATCAGAAGGTCGGCAGTTTGAATCCCCACGACGGAGTGAGCTCCCGTTGCTCGGTCCCAGCTCCTGCCAACCTAGCCGTTCGAAAGCACGTCAAAATGCAAGTAGATAAATAGGTAAAAGGTAAACGGCGTTTCCGTGCGCTGCTCTGGTTCGCCAGAAGCGGCTTAGTCATGCTGGCCACATGACCCGGAAGCTGTACGCCAGCTCCCTCGGCCAGTAAAGCGAGATGAGCGCCACAACCCCAGAGCCGTCCGCGACTGGACCTAATGATCAGGGGTCCCTTTACCTTTACCTTTTTACACCCCCACCACATGTGAATATAATTCCCGGTTTCCTGGCACAGTGCCGAGAGGGAGCTGCAACAACAATGAACAACGGAAGGCGAGAGTCCGGCAGGAGAGGGGGGATTTTGGCATCGCACAGTGCACCGCTGAAATTTTAAAAGCCTGAAGTCCGCCACTGCCCCCCCCCCCCACATTACATTTTTGAGATGCAGCGACTAGCACTGGACACAATATTCCATATATTGGTTGCCCTGCATATTCTAGATGAAAAGCAACAACTCCAACTGTTGTAAGCTTTCTTGACAGCTTCATGATCGTTCTAGAGCCACCAGACCCTCTGAGCTCTTGTAAGAGATTTTTCTGCTTTGAGCAGGGCTTATTCCCTAGAGCAGTGTTTCCCAAACTTGGGTCTCCAACTGTTTTTCGGACTACAACTCCCATCATCCCTTAGCTTGCAAGATCAATGGTCAGGGATGATGGGAACTGTAGTACAAAACCAGCTGGAGACCTAAGTTTGGGAAACACTGGTCTAGAGCCTTTGAAAGAAGGCCATCGATTTCCCCCTCAGCCCAGAGCAGGCTTTCTCAACCTTGGGTCTCCCAAGGTGGCTGGACTACAACTCTCATCACCCCTTGCTAGCAGGACCCGTGGTCAGGGATGATGGGAGATGTAGTCTGACAAGCTCTGGGGCCCCAGGTTGAGAGGGCACTTCTGCACGCCACTAGGATCGCGACAGCTAGAGCAACAGCCCGTCCACCTGCTCGCAACTGGGATAAGAGAGGGGGATGGTTTCAAGGCAGCCTCAAGGAACAGTATCTCCAGAGGAGGACCATTGAGGAAGTTGGCTTGGGATGGGCGCGGGTGGCGCTGTGGTCTAAACCACTGAGCCTCTTGGGCTTGCCGATCAGAAGGGCGTCAGTTCGAATCCCCACGACGGGGTGAGCTCCCGTTGCTCGGTCCCAGCTCCTGCCAACCTAGCAGTTCGAAAGCACACCAGCGCAAGTAGATAAATAGGTACCGCTCCGGCGGGAAGGTAAACGGCGTTTCTGTGCGCTCTGGTTTCCGTCATGGTGTTATGTTGCACCAGAAGTGGTTTAGTCATGCTGGCCACATAACCCAGAAAGCTGTCTGCGGACAAACGCCGGCTCCCTCGGCCTGAAAGCGAGATGAGCGCCGCAACCCCGTAGTCGCCTTTGACTGGACTTAACCGTCCAGGGGTCCTTTACCTTTACCTTTCTACTTACCCATCCAGAGTCTCTGCCAGCTCCTCTTGGGTCAGCAGAGGGAAAGACCTGTTGGTGCGAGGGAAGAAGTGGAGAGTGGAGTACGGGCCACCCTGGACAGGAACCGGACTGCTGCGCTTCAGGTGGGAGGCCAAGGCCATCTCAGGATTGCACAAGGCCATCGCGCTTCATCTGTTGAGATGGAGAAGAGGGTGGGTGGGTGGGGTGGGGAGTCACTCTCACACAACAGCACACCCCTCCAACAAGACTCCCCATGCCCAGAAGATCATGGGGAGCACCTGGAAAAACAACCAAACAGATAGAGCGTGAGGCTCTTAATCTCAGGGTCATGGGTTCGAGTCCCACATTGGCCAAAACATTCCTGCTTCATGACCCTCATGGTCCCTTCCAGTTCTGCAGTCCTAGGATCAAACGCTTCCTGCAAGGCTCCCAGCATACGCTATAGGCCAGGCATCCCCAAACTCGGCCCTCCAGCTGTTTTGGGACTACAATTCCCATCATCCCTGACCACTGGTCCTGTTAGCTAGGGATGATGGGAGTTGTGGTCCCAAAACAGCTGGAGGGCTGAGGTTGGGGATGCCTGCTATTGGCGATATCAGTTTCAAGGCAATTCAACTGCTCAGCTTTAAGAAAGAGCAACACTATCGGAAAGCTACTTTCAGCACTGGATTGGGACGCGAATTAAGGTTTTAAAGCAACCGAACTGCTCTGCATTAATATACAAACACAGACTTTAAAAAACAAAACAAAAACCAACCTTTTTTTTTTTTTGGGAGAAGGAGATAAAGAATAAAGAGGGGATGTTTTACAATCGTGAAGGCAGTAACTGGAAAACCTTCAGACTTTCCACATTGAGAAATGAAAACAAACTGAGAGCACCGGCTGGAAGGCTGGGAAAATAACGTCCGGCAAAGGGAGGAATAATTGAATAACGTAGATCGAGCATTTGACTATTTTGAAGCAATAATTGTATACACAACTGGCTGGTGGATAGCTGGAGGTCTTTATTTCTCTCTTTACTTTTATCTCCCTTGGGAGTTTATCATTATTCTTATATTATTGCGCTCTCTCTCTCTCTCTCTCTCTCACACACACACACACACACACACACACACACACACAGAGAGAGAGAGAGAGAGAGAGAGAGAGAGGAAGGGAAAGGACAGTTTGGACCCCTTTTGAGAGCCTGTAAGAAGAGGGAGGAAGAGCCCAGGTGAGAGCTGGGAGGGGGGATGAAAGTTAAGATGAGGAAGGATCTTGTAGTTTCTTTTTCTGTTCCTTCTTCCTTTATTTCGTTTCTTTACTTCCTGTAGATTGCTTTGCTTCTTTTATTGTATTGTAAAAACTTCCAAAATAAAAAAATTGCAAAAAGAAGCAGCAGCTACTTTCAGCACCTGTGCAAAGCTACCATTTTGAGGGAAGGATCTTGTAGTTTCTTTTTCTGTTCCTTCTTCCTTTATCTCGTTTCTTTACTTCCTGTAGATTGGTTTGTTTCTTTTATTGTATTGTGAAAACTTGCCAAAAAAAATGAAGCTACTTTCAGCACCTGTGCAAAGCTACAATTGTGAAGGGGCTTGGAGGCAGAGGTGATAAAGCAGTGACAGTTAACCCATTTCATTTCTCTATCTAAAGTCATCCCTTATTTGCTGTTCTGCCACTCTTTGCAACCATTTCAAGTTCCTAGTCCTTAACAGCCAAGGCCTCTCCTCTATGCCTCTTCTTTTGCCCTCAACTTGCACACCAAGCCTCCCATCCCTCACTTCCTTTTTTCATGTATAGTTTTTATAAAATTTTCTGTTTTACAATTTAGAATATTCATTTAAACAACCTTAAAATGCCAATAACTTCCATCCTTATCTTTCCATGGTTCATTTTGCATAGCACAAATCCCTGCGTATTTTACAAAAACTATAGAATTCAGTATTCCATTATTACATCCATCAAAACTTGTTTACACTGTTGGATTTATCTTAATGCTGCCAACGTTTTCAAGTGTACACCATTCCCCCCGCCCCATATATTCAATAAACATTTTCCTATCTTCTTTAAAAGTATGTTCTTCTTGTTCTCTTATTCTATATGACATCCCTCGCTTCCCAATACTCAAGTGCTGGTTGCTAGTTCCCAGAAAAGGCACTCTGCATATGCCTAAAGACACCCATGTTTCCATTTTACCCTTCTGCCTGTCTCCCTATCCTAACTGAATCAAGATAGGAGGTCAAGAACGAGTGTTGTCCTTAAGTCTCTTTTCAGGGTACCCTCCTGCTGCCAATTGAGAGACCATTTTAAAGTGAAATAATAAAAATGAACATCCCAGAGCCAATATACTCTGGTGTCTGGCAGGCCCTCAGGAATATACATTTCAACCCTAACCCACTCTTGCAGCTATAATGGTTTCAAAAGAAGCTTTACCTAGATTCGAAGAACTTCTGCCAACTAGAGTCACTCCAGGAGACCTTGGACTTCTTTTTCCAAAATGGAGGTCCAGGGAAAAGGAAGGAAGGAAAGGGGAAAACAGGGACAAGGACTAAAGAGTGATGGGTGGAGAGCAAAGCCTCTGTACTGCCAGGAAGCAGGTTCTTAAGAGAGAAAGGAGCTCCATGAGGGACAGAGGGGAACATCAGGTGGTGGTGCTTGAAAATTAAGGCAGCAAGAGGAGGAGAAGGAATGGCCTCAGCAGAGATCTGCAGGTGAGGTCAATCTCCATCATTAGGTTCAATAGTTAACAGCTGAAACAGGGAGCCTTGTGTGAGAGGACACAACATCAGCTTTCTCCTGTGCATGTTTACTCAGGGTCTCTCCAGACCGATGTGGGGTTTTTGTGGCCAGTATTTCCTGCAGCATATCATTGACGCACTGAATAATAGTGCACAAGTCGTGAATTTATTCTGCAGTGCTTCCCTAATGTTCTCACACTGTGGCCACGTTCACAACATTACGTTTGAAACACTCTGATACTTAAACAGTCGTGGCTCCCCACCCCCCCACCCCCATCCCGGATTTCTGGGAGAACAGGGTGCTGAACATTGTTTGGCGGCCCCTTTTCCCCTCACAGAGCTACCGCTCCCTCAGAGTGGTTTCACAATCTGTCCATCTTCACAGGGAACTCTGGGAATTGTGGTTTTGTGAAGGGAAAAGGAATCTCCTAACAACTCTCAGCACCCTTAACAAACTACTGCTCCCAGAATTCTTTGGGGGAAGCCACTGCTGTTTAAAGCGGTATCTTTGTTGGCATCCGTCTGCAGGGGCGGAGCAAGGGCGGGGCGTTGGGGGCGGGCCGCCCTGGATTCCACCCTGGAGGGGGCGACACTCTGGGCGTGCCCCCCCCCCGCAATGCCCAAGCCGAGACCTGTCGCCCGGCACCCCGTCCATGCAGCAGCTGCTCGTAAGGCTGCCGCGTGCAAAAAGCAGCACGGATGGGGCAGCCTTACGTGCGCTGTTCGTGCGTGGCAGCCTTACGAGTTGCGGCTAGTAAGGTTGGCGCAGGAGCACCAGCACGGATGGACTGCGCATGTGCAGCATCCCGCACATGCGCCGTTCGTCCTGACGCGTGCATCGTGATGTCATGGCGCGTGCGTCGTGATGTCATGGCGCGTGCGTCGTGACATCACGACGCACGACGCATGCGTCAGGACGCATGTGCGCTGTGGAGCGACGTCCTGCCCCTGGGGGGTACCTCCGCGTTTGCCGCCCCGGGCAGCCAAGCGGCTCCGTTCGCCACTGTCCGTCTGTATCTAGAGACAATGGAGTGCTCCTCTGCGGGTGAAGTCAAACTGTTGGAGAATCACAGCGCCTGCTGTGGCTACAGAGACCGGTAATTTTTGTAACTGTTGCCTCCTGTGTTGGAATCGGTTCTGCCTTCTCCCAAAGCAAAGCTCGCTTTACCGTGGTGCAAAATGTGTTTAATTGGGTTGTTTCTATCCTTAGCCCTATGTGGAGCACTTGCCGGAATCCATCTGTCTCGAGAGACAATGGATTGCGCCTCTGGGGGTGAAGTCAAACCACTGCATGAGCAGCACCAAAGTGACCTTCCCAGGGTGCAATCCTGCGCAGTGTGTCTGGAGGTCCTGGGCTGCCCAGATGACAAGACCCGCTCTTGGCCTTGGTGATGTGGTCCAAAGGAAAACAGAGCAATACGTTTGGCACCAGCCTGACTGCAGGAGTTGCTGGAAGGAGGTGTGCAAGGCACCATCCCACTTTCTTGGGGAGTCCACTCCAGATTTATGTAGGGTTTACTTCTTAGTCTTCCTGCCCCCTGCCCCCGAAGATGTCCCGCAAGGCAGCAGGTCTTGATTCATCCCCGTAGTTTTCTCCTGAAGCCTTTTTCATGAATGCGTATGGTAAAGGTAAAGGACCCCTGGACGGTTAAGTCCAGTCAAAGCTGACTATGGGGTTACAGCGCTCATCTCGCTTTCAGGCCGAGAGAGCCGGCGTTTGTCCACAGACAGCTTTCCGGGTCATGTGGCCAGCATGACTAAACCGCTTCTGGCGCAACGGGACACCGTGACGGAAACCAGAGCACACGGAAACACTGTTTACCTTCCCGTCGCAGCGCTACCTATTTATCTACTTGCACTGGCGTGCTTTCGAACTGTTAGGTTGCCAGGAGCTGGGACAGAGCAACGGGAGCTCACCCCGTCGTGGGGATTCAAACCGCCAACCTTCTGATCAGCAAGCCCAAGAGGCTCAGTGGTTGAGACCACAGCGCCACCTGCTCCCTATAATGAATGGGTATAGCTGCAAGGCAGCGGAGGTTTAGGATCAGACTTTTCCTTCTCCCAAGTGGTATCATGCTTTTTAAATCTATGGTGTGAATGTGGCCTACTGCTGCTAACTGGAAGGGTACTCTTGCACTATGGTGGGATAAAATTAAATAACAGGATTTCAGCAGGAAAGGACAGGACATGTGCTGATTGGAAACGAAGTAGTATGTCTGTCCTGAAAGTTTGGAGAGACCAACAGTTTGGAGAGACCAACAGCAGTGAAAACAGGATCATCCTGGTACTATAAGGAGCACAAATTCTAAACGCACGCTAAAATGGTTAACTGAAGGGGCTCTCACAAAGCAAGTTCAATGGGTTTACCATTCACTTACAGAAGGTAAATGTGTGGAGAGCTGAAAATGACCACACCACTGATCATGACAGCTGTTGATTTCATTCAAATATTGACTGGATGTGCCAGCAGGACAAAACAAGTACTGTATTTTTCTGTGTATAAGACGTCCCCATGTATAAGACGACCCCTATTTTTGGGGACCGCAACAAAAAATTGGGGGTGGGAATTGCCTGAGTTGTTGAGCTTTTTTTGAGGGGAGATTGCCCAGAATTACTGAGCTTTTGGGGGAGGCACCGCCGCCAATCGCTCTACAGCCTGCCCACCACTGCAAATCACACACATCGCCGCGACCACCAATCGTCTGCACGTAAATCGACCGCCCAATTGCCGCAGCCAATCGTCAGCAGGCCTTGCCGCCGCAACCAATCACATGCACAATTGCCTCTGCCAATCTCCTGCTGGCTGCTGCTGCCACCAATCGCCCGTCTCCCCTCCGCTATCTGTGCATAATACGACCCACAATTTTTGCCTATTTCTTCTAAGGAAAAAACATCGGAAAAATATGGTAAGTTGTTCAGTTATGCCAGATTGATTCATGTGCTGTCGGCGGATTCTTCTTGTTGTCTTGTTGGGCTGTGTATGTGATAAAGGGGAACCATATTGGGGTGAAGGCATCGTTATCTATTTGTCCCCATGTCAGTTTCAGTTTATTGGTTAGTTTTTCTAATGCTGTTTCCCATATTGTTTGATACCATTGGTCCATGCTTACTCCTGACAGGTCTCTCCAGTGTCTGGCTATGATGCTTCTGGCTGCTGAGAGTAGGTGGGTTATGAGCTCTTTATGATGTGAGCGGGCATTATTATCTTAAAGGTAAAGGTAAAGGGACCCCTGACCATTAGATTCAGTTGTAGATGACTCTGGGGTTGCGCGCTCATCTCGCTTTATTGGCCAAGGGAGCCGGCATACAGCTTCCGGGTCATGTAGCCAACATGACTAAGCCGCTTCTGGTGAACCAGAGCAGCGCACGGAAACGCCGTTTACCTTCCCGCCGGAGGGCTACCTATTTATCTAATTGCACTTTTTGGCGTGCTTTCAAACTGCTAGGTTGGCAGGAGCTGGGACCAAGCAACGGGAGCTCATCCCGTCGCGGGGATTCGAACCGCCGACCTTCTGATCGGCAAGCCCTAGGCTCTGTGGTTTAACCCACAGTGCCACCTGCGTCCCATTATTATCTTGGAAGATCCAAAAACACACACATACATACCCCACTCACACACAAATCTCACTACAGCCAACCAAAGACAACCAACCACACCCTGGGCTACCCCCCAACCTCTCTCACCACCAAGGAAATATAACAAGGAAATATAAGAGAACCCACACAAGTGACGCTGACACAAAACCCCACACATACACTAAGTAGAAGAATAGAAGCGTTGCCACCCGACCCGACCCCACCCCACTCACCATTCCCTCTTTCCCCCTCTTTTCTTCCTAACCTAACAATGTATGCAACACTAATGTCTCACAACAAATGAAACTGATCTGTAGAAAACACAACTTGAAAAAAGAGACAACACACGTATTTTTGCAAACTAAGAAATCTTTAATAAAAAATATATATTTTTTTAAAAAACACAAGTACGTTGGTGAGCTGATCTAATGGAAAACGAAATTGTGTCTTTTCTTTTAAGCAAATGCTTCCAGAACCTAAGACTGTGCCTGTTTGATCTTACGATCCTTCGGGGACTGCATTCTTAATTGCTGTTGCCATAGAAAGAAAAGTAACTGGCATTGCCATAAATCAGCTGGGGCTGATGTACATTGTAATCCAAGACGTCTGGAAGGAAAAAAGCTTGGTGAAGACAGTTGTGAATAATTAAACCTCAACATTTTAATAGCTATATGTGGCGTAACTCTCATATTTTAAGAATGTCCGTTTATGCACATATATGTGAAGCCCGATCATATTCATGGAGCCGTTGCAATTTGTTTTTAGGAACGCCTGACTTGATTATTCACTAAACAAAAACATGGCTATATTATTTACTCTTGGGGGAAAAGAAAGACTGCCCATATTTTATGGGCCAAAATAAAGGGAAACGATGTCAAATGAACCCCCCAGGTGGAAATAGCAGGGCATGCAGATATCTGACTTTTCCAAATCCAGTTTGTTGATTGGAAAACTATAAAATCAACAGGGACCCCTGTATAATTTACCCCCCAAATCAGTCCTTTTTATGCCAGACATAATGAGCACCGCAGACAAACGTAATTTCTGCCACTTTCTCTCTCGCACACAATGGGCTCAAATCAGTGTTGGACGGGAGCCTCAATCTTTATGTATGGCAAATGAGACAATAAAGGTTTCATGCTGGATAAAAGGAGTCCATGTTGGGCCAGTTTGATCAAGTGTGAAATTGTGCCATTGCCGAACCAGTTTAGTGACTTGCAAAATTGTCTTTTTCTCCCCTCTAATAATTTCCCCCTCGATGAAGCCATCCCTCCTACACACACACACAAACTCCCCCCGCCTTGACTTTGAGGTTCACGTCGGGCTTTGGCAGGTACAATTATAGCTTCTCTCGTTACATTTCTTTAAATACCGATGATTTTTTAAAGCACCCTCAAAAAGCAATAACATAAAGGGAGACAATTAAACAGCCAGCATCCCAAAGGTTTTCATTAACTGTGACTCGCCGGAGTTATATGTGAGCTTGCGTTACCATAGATACAGTTGCTGGAGTTATTATGGTCCCAAGTTTGGGCTTATTTGGTGTTGTGTGCCGGCTCGTGTAATATAAATATATACTTGTGCGCAAATATATGTTTCTCCTTCTGTCAGCCCCATCTGCCGCTACCTGGCCCTGAAATGATGTTCTTGTTTTCTTGTCTAGGAGAGACAAGATGGGAGTGGGGTGGTGGTGGAGAACGAGCCAAATGCAAAAGCAGCAGAAGAAAATTGAACGGGAAGAGGAGCAACAGATGCCGATGGGGATCCTTACTGCTGGACAGAATAAAATGGAAAGAAACAGCTAGTTGGCAACCCCCCCCCCCCAAAAAAAAACCCCACCCAGCTGTTGGAAGGGAATGAAATACAGTGGTACCTCAGGTTACGAACTTAATTCGTTCCGGAGGTCCGTTCTTAATCTGAAACCGTTCTTAACCTGAGGTACCACTTTAGCTAATGCGGCCTCCCGCTACCGCCGCCACACAATTTCTGTTCTCATCCTGAGGTAAAGTTCTCAACCTGAGGTACTACTTCCGGGTTAGCAGAGTCTGTAACCTGAAGTGTTTGTAACCCGAGGTGTTTGTAACCCAAGGTACCACTGTAGAACTTGGGTGTCTTTTGTTTCATTATTTATTTTTAAACATTTCTACCCCACCTTTCTAATTTTGCCTTTCATGTCACCCAGCATGGAAGCTGGACTATGCAGACTGGTTTTTTCCAAGTACCTTGATTTTCAGTTCAAAAAAAGAGAAAGAGATCAAAAATGCAACATTTTTAAATCTATTTTGCAGATCTAAACATTCAGATTTGAGGCATGGATTTCCAACAAGCCAATTTGAAACCTGGTCTCTAAACCACAGAAGGTTGTAGGCCAAGCCTTGCTTAAGAGTATGACTACAGTGTGGTGTAGTGGTTGAGAGCGGTGGACTTGTAATCTGGTGAACCGGGTTCGCGTCTCCGCTCCTCCACATGCAGCTGCTCGGTGACCTTGGGCTAGTCACACTTCTCTGAAGTCTCTCAGCCCCACTCACCTCACAGAGTGTTTGTTGTGGGGGAGGAAGGGAAAGGAGAATGTTAGCCGCTTTGAGACTCCTTCGGGTAGTGATAAAGCGGGATATCAAATCCAAACTCTTCTTCTTCTACTACTACTGACACCAGACAGACTTAAGTTGTTCAGGATGACCAATTTATGTTGATGGCTTTCAGTGGGTTTGCTCTGAGCAAGACTGGGCTGGCTATAACCTGAGCAAATGTGTTCAGCGCCGCAGACCTTGAACTCAACTTGGTACAGCATGAGACTCTCAATCTCAGGGTCAAGGGTTCGAGTCCCACACTGGGCAAAAAGATAACTGCATTTGCAGGGGGCTGGACTAGATGACTCTCATGACCCCTTCTATGATTTGAATAGCTCGCAAATTCATTCATTGTTCCTGAAATACTAACCCTGGCGGGGGCAGTGGGAAACCCCATTAGCTAAAGTGGTACCTTGGATTAAGAACAGTTTCAGGTTAAGAATGAACTTCCGGAACGAATTAAGTTCATAACCCGAGGTACCACTGTACGTATTTTTGCAGTTTCTCCTAACTGAATGCATTTCCGTGTGTTATTTTCACTTATATTCATTTTTTTTTTTTTTTTGCACTCTTTCACCTAATATATGCAATTCTGTAAACATCGCTTGGGGTCGGAGAACTGTATTCCTAAATTTGGATAAGCGCGAAATTTGGATAAGCGTGTTTTGGTTCTCACATTGTTCCAGGAAGGGTAGATTTGAAAGAGTCAGCTTTAAAGGCAAACTGAATCCAATCACTGCCCCACCTCTAACCTTGGTAGCGACTGGCCTGCCACGTTTCAATTCCAAATTCTGAAAATGAGTCCGTTGCTACAGTGACATTCTGCTACTCCAACCCCACAATACCTAGAGCAGAGTGGAGGGCTGGGTGAGGAGTCATACTCCACTTTGCTAAGAGACTCCAGTGCAGCCTAATGTCTGGGATGTGTGTGTGTGTGTGTGTGTGTGTGTGTGTGTGTGTGTGTGAGAGAGAGAGAGAGAGAGAGAGAGAGAGAGAGAGAGAGAGAGAATGCCAAAATGGTGGGAGGAAGAGCAGGGAAGATGAGGAAAAGAGGTTCAGATCACAAAAAAGTGTTCAAGCGGACATTTTGTAGCTCTAATCTGACCGCCTTGCTGGGGTGATGCTGGGCTGCTGTTAAACATAGACCTTTTTTGCGTAACAAGCATGCCGTGCTTATAATTCCACCTTGGCTACCAGGTGTTATTTTAAATGTGACTTCTGCTTCCGAGAACTGCAGTAATTGGACAGCTCACAGGAAGAACGGCAAATGCGTACGGCACAAGCTGCCACCAGGCTGCCACACACACACACACACACACACACACACACACACACACACACAGAGAGAGAGAGAGCTCTCTTCTGCCCAACGCTACTGTACTGCAAAGGGGGATAGAAGGAGGTGGCTTTCCCAAACTTTATTAGGTCCGTTTTTGTCACATGAAAAAACTGTTGTTGATGCTGTCCGCTGAGTACACACACTTGTGAGTGTGCTTGCTGCCAATTGAGAGGCATTCCGCTTTCAACCAAAAACATACCGCCACTGTTTGATGGCAGCGTTCACACTCCTTTAATGGTTAGGAGCCTGGCTAAGTGTCAGTGGTCTGGGGACTGGCCTTGCAGAATTATTTGGTTTTATTTGAAGGGGTTTTTTAGTTGGGGAGCAATGAATGCACAATGGGAGCCTTAGACAACACCCCCCACCCCCCGAGCATCAGGCTGGGTTCATACTTGTATTTACAGCATACACTGCCCATTAATAATAAGATCTCTGGGCAGTGTGCCATAAAAACAACAATAACCTACACGTTCTTCAACACAGCTTGGAAACACGCTTGTTTTATTCACTCTTAAGATACCGTAACCAAATTCGGCACGATGGTTCCCGAGATTGAGAAGTAGTTTTCTGCCTGTGTTTGCATGGAATTTGTATTGAATCAAGATGGCAGACAGAACCTTTCAAAACCACACTGATTTTAACCACTGGTTTCAACAATGTGTCTGTTGCTGCTGCTGCTGTTTTCTTGGCATTCCAAAGCAAAACTGATAGCAAAACAGAATATGAGCACCTACCACTTAGAAATTAAGTGGGCCCATGCTGTTCCCTGCTGTTCGCGCCTGGATGCGGGTTTCAAAGCCGAATAAAACAAATGAAGCCTGTCCGCCTTCCTTCCCCTCCCCTGCCAGGAGAAACTAACAAGGGAGCTGTGTGTATGCCTGGCTGGGATCCTTCCCTTCGCAAGGCACTAATCAAAAGGTAGGCAGCGACTGACTGCTCTCCCGTTTGCAAACTCGGCGCTGAAGGCAGCTCCCCACCCTGCGCCTCCCCGCCCAAGGCAGCAGGCCTCAAAGGATTGCTAGACCTCATTAGGAAAACCTGCAGACAGGCACAGCCGCAACAAGGGTGAGGCACCCTGATTCCGAGGCACCCTGCTGACACCAACAGGACTTCAGAAAGGGCACTTTGCCACCTTTCTCTTGTCGCTGCTATTGGGTTGTTTTTTAAGCGAGAGAATAATGCCAGTCGAGCTAATTTTCTAGGTAACTGTGCAGAATACCCCCCTCCGCTCCGAGGGAGACAGGGAGGCGCAAAGCCTCGATACCCTGAAGCGATTACGCCTCCCTCACAGATGCAGGCCGCCATCTTTTCTTCCCTTCCTCCCCTCCGTTCTTCCCATGCTACAAGCTGCCAGGGCAACGTACAACTGGGAAACGTGAAGCGCCATTCAAAATTATTCAAATAAGCGCCAGTCGTTTGAAGAGCTGCAAAGACCTGTCAGTGAAAAAAAGGCCTTTAAGAGATGCCTGGGAATCAAAGGCTTTGGGAAGAAGGCGTCCTGTCAGAAGCCTGGCGTCTCTTTCCCAAAGCCCAGGCTTCTGCCCGGCTTAGTGAGGGAGTCATGACGCCATGCGCACAATGTCAGGCCCCCAATCACCCTTGAAAGCTGGTGCCTCTGGCCTTGTTCACCTATGAAAAATTTTGCCACACGCCACTGTCCCTAACCAATCCAACATGTGTAAGTGGGAACAAAATAAAAAATAAAAAAATTCCTTCCAGTAGCACCTTAGAGACCAACTACATTTGTTCTTGGTATGAGCTTTCGTGTGCATGCACACTTCTTCAGATACACTGAAACAGAAGTCACCAGACCCTTATATATAGTGAGAGGGTGGGAGGGGTATTACTCAGAAGGGTGGTGGGAATGGGTGATAGGCTGATAGCTGTGGTGAACCTGTTGACGACTATTAACAACTGCAATTAGTCTTACAGGAAAAAGCAAGGGGTGAGAAGGTTAAAAATAGCTTTGTCGTGTATAATGAGATAAGAATCCAATGTCTTTGTTCAGACCAGGTCTCTCCATGGTTTTAAGCTTGGTAATGAGTTGCAATTCAGCAACTTCTCTTTCCAGTCTATTTCTGAAATTCCTTTGCAATAAGACAGCTACTTTGAGATCTTGTATAGAGTGTCCTGGGAGATTGAAGTGTTCTCCTACTGGTTTCTCTGTCTTGTGATTCCCGATGTCAGATTTATGTCCATTTATCCTTTGGCGTAGGGTTTGGCCTGTTTGTCCAATATAGAGAGCTGAAGGGCACTGTTGGCATTTGATGGCATACACAATGTTAGACGATGAGCAATTAAATAGTCCTGAGATGGTATGAGGACAGTGTTCTTTCCCGCCTCAAATATGATGATCAGATAGGCACTGAGATTTAACGGATGCTATCTTAGCCAGACAATGAATCAACTTTATGCCACCATCCTATTTTCCCATAGTTGCCTTTCTGGTGCCTCAGAGGAAGTTCTCACAAAACGAAAGCACCTCTCATGCCCACAAAGGGAGGAATCAAGCGTGTAACCACAATATGCCCATAAATCAATCCATATCATTTTAAACCAACATTTGATTATTTATGAAGCAGCTAGCACCATTAGCCCTTGCACAGAGCAATTAGGCGGATAAAGCCCTTTAATACAAGCTCTTACCCGTAGGAAGTGGCTTTCAAACATTCCGGCTTCATATGGACTTGTTTACCACCAAAGCCACTGCAGAGAATTCTAGGAAACATTCTCCGGGAAAACACACAAACACACACACAATGCATCTGGAATATGCTTTGTGAACCGAGGATGCGGCCACTACTCTTCAGCAGCAATGTGGAGGGATGGCCCATAACATTTAGCTTGGTTTAAAAAAAAGGTAAAGGACTCCTGGATGGTTAAGTCCAGTCAAAGGCAACTATGGGGTTGCGGTGCTCATCTCGCTTTCAGGCCAAGGGAGCCGGCGTTTGTCCACAGACAGCTTTCCGGGTCATGTGGCCAGCATGACTAAACCGCTTCTGGCGCAACGGAACACCGTGACGGAAGCCAGAGCACATGGAAATGCCGTCTGCCTTCCTGCCGCAGCGGTACCTATTTATCTACTTGCACTGGCATTCTTCCGAACTGCTAGGTTGGAAGGAGCTGGGACAGAGCAATGGGAGGTCGCCCCATTGCAGGGACTCGAACCGCCAACCTTCTGATCGGCAAGCCCAAGAGGCTCGGTGGCTTAAACCACAGCACCACCCACATCCTTGGAACACAAGGCAAGGTACATAGAACTCAAGCCTGGCCAAGTTATTTTGAAACCTGAGGCAGACCATTCTACAAACGGCTCTTTATGTATTATTTTTTTTAATACAACTGTTAATAGTGCGGGGAAGGGTCACAGCTCAGTGGCTGAGCACCTCCTTTGCATGCGGAAGGTCCCAGGTTAGACTCCTGGCGTCTCCCGGCATGGCTGGGAGAAACGTGTGTCTGAAACTCTGGAGAGCAACTGCCAGTCAGCGTAGACAATACTAAGGTCGGTGGACCGATGGTCTGTCTCGGTCTAAGGCAGCTGTCTATGTTCCTTGAAATGGGCAATATGAAAGGAAGAGTTGAGCGGTGTCAGGCTTCAGGGAATCTGATCCCTCCCACAGTGGGCAGCCAATAATTAAATAAACAAGAAGAGTTCTTACCAAGTCATTTATTCAATATTCACAGAGAGAGGCTTTGAAAAGTGCCTCTCTTGCAGTAATGGCGTTGCTCCAAGTAAAGCCCCTCATCCCGTCTCTCCTATTATACGTCATCCTTCCATTGGCTGATCTGTGCTTTTTGCCGCTGAGCTTTCTGTTCTCCCACTTTCAATGCCCACCATGTTCTGGGAGAGGAGGGGTCTGGCCTGCTTTCTAAGGACAGTGATTCTGTCAGCTGTCTCTCCCCTGGTGCTTCTTCATCTTCCAATATTTCCCAGCTTCTCCCTTCTGCAGCCTCTGAATTATGACCATCGGCCAACCCCTGTTCTAAATCTATACTGTCTCTCTTCTCTGGCAGGTTCAGGCTGAGGAGGCGGTATCCACCATTCCTCCCCCTCCGCTGCCCAGTCCCTGACAAGGGGCTATCAAAGAATGGACAAGCAGCTGAGAGAGGACATGGGGTCAGGGGAAGTTATAAATGGATGAGGGCTGCAGGTGCTTCAAAAGGCACACAGTTTCCTCTCGTGGAAGAATCCCGGCATCCTTTTCAATAGAGGGAAGGGTTGTGGCTCAGTGGTAGGGCATCTTCTTTGCTTGCAGAAGATCCCGGGTGCATTGCAGAGGGTTGGACTAGATGACCCTTGGGGGTCCGTTCCAACTCCATGATTCTATGATTCAGTCCCTGGCATCTCCAGATTAGGGCTGGGAACGTCTCCTGTCTGGAACCCTGGACAGCAGCCGCCAGTCTGCATAGAAAATCCAGAGCTAGAGGGAGCAGGGGAGGGTCCTATGTTCCTAAATAACCGATTGCCGCCCTTTCGCAACACCTTAAGCCAGCTTCCTGAGACTGTGCAACGCAGGGGGAAATGTGTACTCAACTAGCAGTGTGCTAGTCTTGTCTTTCAGGAACGCCTGCCCTTCTCATTGAGGGAGCTGTGACAAGGCTTCTGCAACAACCCAGCATCGCCCAGGAACACAGCACTAAGGAAGGCGGGGTGGGACCGAGGAAAGAAGCAGCTGAGAGTTTTCTTCTCAAATCCCAAAGGCCTCTCCAATTCAAAAAGAAAAAGGACAAAATATTGTCTGCTCCCAGGGGCGTAGCCAGGATTTTTTTGGGGAGGGGCAGGACTTTTGTTGGGGGTTGGGCAGAACCGACATGATTGGTCAACTAGTTACGCATTTTTATTGTTTTACTTGATGGGGGGCAGCTGCGGCCCCCCCCCCCGTGCTCCCTAAAAAGGAAAAGCTTCCAGCTCCGTCCCGAAAGTGCATTTCCACCAGTCCTCCCTAAGGCAGGCTCTCGGCATCAGATGGGAATTGGGAGCTGTCCAGGTGCTGAAATGAGACACATTCCACCTCGCTCTCAACGGGATTGCAGCCCACGCAGCTCTGGAAGAGAGAGGGGTGGGAGGGAGGGAGGGGCTGCTCCAAGCCCACCGTGGACTTTGCTAATTACAGTTTGTCTAGATGAGTCAGATGCAGGCTCTTCCTCCAGTCTGGGGTTTTGCATCGGAGCCAGCTAGCAGCTGCCTTGGCATTTTTGCAAGACAAAAGGGTTCATTATCAACCATCCACGCGTTCCCTTGCATTGCCAATTAAGCTTCCCTTTACTGGCCTTTTTTTCATACCCACCCAAACGCTTTGCATCATTTGCTTAGGGCTACTGGTGGCCCCGTGGGCTAAATCCAGCCCACAACCAATTACCTTTTCGGCCATTAGTCATATACCCCTCGATTGACCAAAGGTAAAGGTAAAGGGACCCCTGATTGCGGTGCTCATCTCACTTTATTGGCCGAGAGCCGACGTACAGCTTCCAGGTCATGTGGCCAGCATGACAAAGCCGCTTCTGGCGAACCACAGCGCCACCTGGGTCCCCAGTCGATTGACCAAAAGGGGACTTTAAAACCAGGTGGTGCTGTGGGTTAAACCACAGAGTCTAGGGCTTGCTGATCAGAAGGTCGGCGGTTCGAATCCCTGCGACGGGGTGAGCTCCCGTTGCTCGGTCCCAGCTCCTGCCCACCTAGCAGTTCGAAAGCACGTCAAAGTGCAAGTAGATAAATAGGAACCGCTCTGGCGGGAAGGTAAACGGTGTTTCCGTGCGCTGCTCTGGTTCTCCAGAAGCGGCTTTGTCATGCTGGCCACATGACCTGGAAGCTGTACGCCGGCTCCCTCGGCCAATAAAGCAAGATGAGCGCCGCAACCCCAGAGTCATCCGTGACTGGACCTAACGGTCAGGGGTCCCTTTACCTTTACCTAACCATGTCCCCCACATTTCCCTTCGCTTACTGGGGCTGGGGGCAGAAAATAAACCAGCATCCTTATAGCAAGTCAGGGCACAGATTCTTCAAGCCTAATTCTGCCCTGCTCAGACTGGCAGCAGATTCTCCAGCAACCTTAAGCAGGGGACCTCCCCCCCACCCCAGATGTTAGGGAGAAGTTGACTTTCTCCATAACAAAGCATGTATTCTCCCTACTTGTCCTCTCTTGCTCTCCCCAAAAGAGTCTGAGCCTTTGACTGTGTTCCTAGCAAATGCTCACAAAGGCCCTGCTGCCCCACCCCACCCCAGATTTCCAGAAACTTTATGTGGGGCGGAGAGAAGGGAGGGGTGCTAGCCAGCCCTCATGGACCATCTTTCCACACCAGGGATTGGACTGGAACTTAGAGTCCCAGCACCCATGGCAGGACAGTGATGCTGCACACGATTCCTGACGAGATGACTTTGAGGTCTGTTCAACGGGAATCACATCGCATCATTTTCCACGACGGGGCACATGCTTCACTGGGGCCTGGGAGCAACTGAAAAAAGCTGCCTCTGCCGCTGCGACTCCCCAAGATAATATTTTTTGGAGGGACCTCAGCACAGGAAAAGAGGCCACTGGCAAGTTGCAGTATTTATTTCAAACATTAATTGCCTGTCATTCTAGATCTCTACGGCCCTACCTATGCAAGCATCCTTGATCTGAGGGCTCACAATACCCACTAAAAGGGAACATCCAGCAAATCTAGCTGAACATCAGGACTTTACACATAGACCCAAAAAACCCCCACCTACCGTGTTTCCCTGAAAATAAGACATACCCATAAAATAAGCCGTAGCAGGATTTCTATGCATTTGCGCAATATAAGCCATACCCTGAAAATATGACATAGTGACGCGACGCCTCCCTTAAGACGGCCTGGATAGGCGTGGCTATGCCGCGTACCGACGTGGAGCAGTTAAAATAAGACATCCCCGAAAATAAGTCATAGTGTGTTTTCTTGAGGAAAAAAAATATAAGACGGTGTCTTATTTTCGGGGGAACACGGTAGCATCAAATGATTTAGAGGACGGTAGGCAAACCTTAGAGATATACTGCACTGAAGAAAGGCCATATGCCTCCTAGGAGTGAAAGCTGTGTCTTGTGTGAGGAATGTCAGCTGCCACTACTGAGGAAGAGGAGAGGTGACGTTCACAGCAGAATCACACTGGTAAGGCTCCCTTAGCTGGTCAAGACAAACTCAGTCTAAAGAACTTGCTTATTTTGGGGGTGGGAATGTGTGCCTTCCCTTTCATTAACATTCTCAGCATGGTTCACATCTGAAGTACAATGAAAATCAAAATAAAACTAAGAATACTAAAAAAAAATGTAGCTTAAAAACTCTGGAAGTATGAACACTCAGCTAAAACCTGTGAAAGAAATAAACTGGAAAGCCTGAATTAAAGTACCATCGAACTTGGTGCCAAGCAAGCTTCTCAGATGCAAGATGCCATCGCTGAAAAGGGCCCCACTTTCCACTCATTTAATTTCAGAGGCCCTCTCCCGAGCCTGAAGATAAATGTAAGTTTCAGACAAGCCTTGGTGGTCATTCAGTAAGAGCTGTTCTGCAGTGGAACGGACTCCTCCCTACGGAGGTGGTGCACTCTTCTTCCTTGGAGGTTTTTAAGCAGAGGTTGTGTGGCCATCTGTCACGGATGCATTAGCTGAGATTCCTGCCTTGCAGGGGGTTGGACTAGATGGCCGTTGGGGTCCCTTCCAACTCTACGATTCTATAAAATGGAAGGGCCGTAGCTCAGTGATAAAATATGCCCCTTGCTTGTACAAATTCCCAGGTTCAACCCCAAACATTTTCCTTTAAAGAGTGAAGAGCTGGGAATGATTTGTGCCCGAGACTGTGCACTACAAGGCTACAAGGGCCGCCAATCAGTATAAGGCAGGGGCATATGAAAAGCCACACGTACTATTGATTTCAGGACAATAGTTTGATCACTTGGCTTTTTTCTATTTCATTCTCAAGGGAGCCGTTCCTGCTGGGCTCATGGGGAAACTGTAAAAAAGAGAAAGAATCCTGGCTTTTCTTAATCCTGGGAATGACAATTGTGAGTCACCCCCGGACAAAATCTTGCTCAGAGGCCAACGCAGCAGGAGGAGTCATTAGCTCTCCTAAATATTCTTGCAGCAAACATGGGCCAACACAACTAGCACATGACTGCCCTCTCCTGGGCTCTTCAGGAAAGTCAAGGAAATGAAGCTGTCTCGTCCCAGAACCGAATGAATAAAATTCACAGGAAGCAGGCTTATGTTGATAACTGTCCTGGCTTATCAATACCCATGCAGAACCTGCATATCCAGACAGCAGCCTCCGGCAACAATATGTTGGGAGCAAACAGCAATCATCACCGCCATGCCCCGCATGCGAGATTCTCATTGTTCGGCCAACATGCCTGGCTGCTAAAAGAACCCATTGGTCAGATCCGGCAAGACGATTACATTTTACCCATTTCAAGAAACTGAATGCACCAAAGCCCTAAGAGAAGCCATTTTTTCAAATGTTTGATGTTTTATCGCTTTATTATCATCATCATTATTAATATTCTGTTGGGAGCCGCCCAGAGTAGCTAGGGAAACCCAGTCAGATGGGCGAGGTATAAATAATAAATTACTATTATTACTATTATCTTCCTACAAAACAAGGCCCCTCAAGGCTACTTCTCATTTGACAAGCTGCGCTCCAGGATGGATGTTCAATATAAATACCCATGTAGAGTTTACCTGAATGGCACATGTGCATTTAGTATATGGCTGCTTTTCTCAGACGTATCTGAGAAAAGGGGGCTAAACCCTTTCCAAATTGCCACTCTCATGTCTTTTAATACAGTCATACCTTGGTTCTCGAAGTTAATCTGTTCCAGGAGTCCGTTCGACTCCCGAAACGGTCTGAAAACCAAGGCGCGGCTTCTGATTGGCTTCAGGAACTTCCTGCACTCAATTGGAAGCTGAGGAAGCCCCGTTGGACATTCGGCTTCTGAAAAACGTTCACAAACCGGAACACTTACTTCCATGTTTGTGGTGTTCGGGACCCGATTTGTTCAGGAGCCAAGCTGTTCTGAGTGCCAAGGTACCACTGTATACACATTCCACTTAGAACTTGAGTGTCAACCTACCCCCCCCCCAAAAAAAAACCCACATACATACAAACAAACAAGCCACACTGCAACCAACCAAGTTTTGGACCTCCTAATGCAGTGTTCCCCAACCTTGGGCCTCCAGCTGTTTTCGGACTACAATTCCCATCATCCCTGACCACTGGTCTTGCTAGCGAGGGATGATGAGAGTTGTAGTCCAAAAACAGCTGGAGGCCCAAGGTTGGGGAACACTGCCCTAATGCACAGCTTTCCAAACTTTTTGTGTTGGTGACACACTTTTTAGACGTGCATCATTTCACGACACAGTAATTCAGTGGTCTGCCCGCTCCCTTTCTCCCAATCACAAGATGTCTATGACAAAAGTTCTAGTTACAGGTAGGTAGCCGTGTTGGTCTGCCGTAGTCGAAACAAAAAAATTTTTTTAAAAAAAATTCCTTCCAGTAGCACCTTAGAGACCAACTAAGTTTGCTATTGGTATGAGCTTTCGTGTGCATGCACACTTCTTCAGATACACTGAAACAAACTGGGGAAAATGACTCTATAAGCTGAAAGCGGAGATGAAAGATGCACTTTCCCGTTTGTTTGTTTGTTTTGTGGCACAAGAAAATCTTTACTATAAACTTATTTTATTTTATTTTTTAAAACGCACCTGGTTTGGAACGATTTAATCCACCCATCCCAAGGCCTTTCCAGTGAAGAAAGACGTGGGGCCAATTTCCTTTAATCTGGGGACGGGGAGGGAGGGAGGGAGAGCTGCTCTTTGACACTGTCAGCCCCGGGGATGCCCCAAGCTATGAGGCAACACCAAGAGAGAGTGGTAACTCTGCTTACAGGAGCAGCTACATTTTGTACCCAATGATCTCCTGTCAGGTAACCCCTGATGCAACTCTCTCAAATCATAACGGCAAAAAGGGGTTGATCTGATAGATCTGTTTTCTTCAATATCATCCATTCCTTTAACCAACAGAGACAGGCCGCTTCATAGTACAGTTGCAGTTGGAGACTTTGGTGACTCAAAACACACCACATTCTGCAGTGAACAGTTGTTGCCCAGTGCTCAGCAGTGCTGGCTTGTGTCCTTTGGCACTGGCGAGAAGCCAGGGAGTCCAACAGCAGGTGGCGCCAGAGCCACAGGCTGGCAGAGCAGACTCATTCCAGCTTTGCTCCTTTCCTCTTCCCAGTCCAGTTCTGCAAGGGCAACACTGAGACTAAGGAGAAGAAGCAGACAACGCTGGTTATGGGCTGGCAGAGGTTGGTGGGGAAGCACCCCATCTGCCCTAATGGACCAGCCTCCGCTGGTTAGCTTCGTAAAATGAAAAGCTAAAGTGGTTGGTTGAAGCTTCCATTGAAACTCTTTAAAGGATAATAAAAGAGAGGAAACTGCCTTCATCTTCTGCATCACGGTAATGACATCTCTTCTGTTCCTACTACCAATCTTCCAAATATTTCTACATTGGGAGGGGCTGCAGGAGAGCTGTTTGACCTGGTCCTGAAGGTCAGGAGGAGTGCTCAGATATAGACCCAACTTGTGGTTATGCACATTGGGCCAGCCAAAATGCAGCATCCTCTCTCAGCTAAGAGCAGCAAATTTAAGCACGCGAGATGTGGTTTTGTGCAGCGTTGACTGCAGAGTTGCACAAAAGCTAGATTTTGCCTCATTAAAACAGAAAAAGGTTCCAAGAGCATTCATTTTTAAATAAATATTCAAATAATGTTTCACCTTTTTTGGAGGGAGGTGTCTTATTTTTTCCTTTCCTTTTTATTATGGCTAGAGACCTCAAAAGCTGGATGGGGTCTGGACCTCTCTGCACCCGAGACAACCTGCTGATCTGCAGTAAGGTTTAATGCAGGGGTAGGCAACCTAAGGCCTGGGGGCTGGATCTGGCCCAATCGCCTTCTAAATCCGGCCTGTGCAATCAGCATGTTTTTACATGAGTAGAATGTGTGCTTTTATTTAAAATGCATCTCTGGGTTATTTGTGGGGCATAGGAATTCGTTCAATTCTTTTTTTCAAAATATAGCCCGGCCTACCACATGGTCTGAGGGATGGTGGACCGGCCCCCTGCTGAAAAAGGTTGCTGACCCCTGGTTTAATGAAACACCATTTTTGAGCTTTGGGCTTGGTAAAGGTAAAGGGACCCCTGACCATTAGGTCCAGTCGCGGACGACTCTCGGGTTGCGGCGCTCATCTTGCTTTGCTGGCCGAGGGAGCCGGCGTACAGCTTCCGGGTCATGTGGCCAGCATGACTAAGCCGCTTCTGGCAAACCAGAGCAGCGCACAGAAACACCATTTACCTTCCCGCCGGAGCAGTACCCATTTAACTATTTGCACTTTGGTGTACTTTCGAACTGCTAGGTTGGCAGGAGCTGGGACCAATCAATGGGAGCTCACCCCATTGCGGGGATCCGAACCGTCAACCTTCTGATCAGCAAGTTGCGCTTGGTAGCCAATCACAATAGGCAACAGGGCTGCTCTTTCTTCTTCCCTGGTTTGCAAAAGCATGTGCCCGCTGCCTGGCTCAAGGGGGTGATGTTGCAGGAGAGAAGTGGGTGGCTTTCACTCTCTCTCTCTCTCTTTCTGTGTGTGTAGCAACCCCTCTCCTCCAACCCACAACACTGAGGCTGTATCCCAGCCCAAGGCACCGTCATTGTCTGATTTTGAAGGAGGGATTTTGTGTTGTAAACAGCTTTTTAAAAAGGTTGTTCATGTACAGTACTGGAGTACACAAGCCAGTCACCAGGTGAGAGGTTTTCAGCTCACCACCAAAGGAACCTGGAGTTTGCATAATTTGCTGGTGAATTAAAGGATAGTGTGAGGGTCAGCAAACTTTTTCAGCAGGGGGCTGGTGCACTGTTCATCAGACCTTGTGGGGGGCCCGGACTATTTGGGGGGGGGGATGAACGAATTCTTATGCCCCACAAATAACCCAGAGATGCATTTTAAATAAAAGGATACATTCTACTCGTGTAAAAACAAACTGATTCCCGGACCGTCCGCAGGCCAGATTGAGAAGGCGATTGGGCTGGATCCGGCCTCTGGGCCTTAGTTTGCCTACCCATGGGATAAGGGCTACACGGTTTGCTTAAAATTCCTTTGGAAGTGGGGAGGGCAAAACCTGAACATTTTTAAAAAGGTGAAAAACGCATTTACCACCACTAGAGGGCGAGCCTTGCTTGCAAAAAGACTTCAGGGCTCTTAAACATCTTTTGGTGCAGCGGCGGCAGCAAGTCGATTGAAGAGGAAACAAGATAACACGGGGAAGTTTTATCTCCAACACAAGTGTGTTTAGCCAGCATAAAGAGAAGGGTGTCCCCCGCTTTTGTGCTCTCAATCCCTTGAACCTAAAACTACACACGATAAACTTTGGTTCCATGGCGTCAACAGCGTGGAAGGCCGACGGCACAGAGCCAAGCGGGGAAATAATTAACCACTTGCCCTATGGATCGCTTCTCTCTGCTCCCAGAAATCCCTGCAGTACCTATAGAATTAAGATTATTAGCGGCAAGCTGGGACCGGATACATTCACTGAGGATATGCTGGAATTTCAAACCTGGCGTCTGAACTGTGGTCCCGCCAGCTCAAGGGAGGTCCCTCCTTGGCATGTTGCTGCCATAGAAAGATGCTCTGCAGCACGCTCCTTGGGATAACTGGCCAGAAAGACTGTCATATTGGCCACGTGCCAGCGAGCCAACTTGGGTGGGTGGTTGCCATTGCCTGAAGTGTGGAAAGGAATGGCTCACTCACTTGAGCCACCTGTTACCATTTGCTTTGCAGGGATACTTTCTGTAGCACCTCTACCTTGGGGTCTACGGAACATCGTAGTCGTGGATTGTATTAAGCAGATCAGGAGAGCAAAGGGTGGGTAAGGGGGAGTTACGGTGCTGTACTTTGCAGCAACCGGACCCCTCCCCACTCCAGGCACACATAATTCCACTGGGTGCAGATTAGAAGTTCAGTCACTCCCTTTCCCATCCTAAGGCTTTGAAAAGGTTGTTGTTTTTTAAGTAAAATTATTCGGTTTCAGCTCCATTCATGTTCTTCTGATGCACTTGCACGAAGTCACTCCGGACGATAACCCTAATCGCTGTGAATGTTCATGAACACATTATAAGAGTGGTTCCCAATTATCCAAGTACTGGAGATCCCCCGTTTTTCAAAAGCGAAGCCATGGACCCCCTACTTTTGAAAATGCTGATATCTCTGTGGTAGTTTTTGTTATGTGAATGGTGCCACGGAACCCCCCCCCCCCCGAGGGGGTATGCGAAACCCCTGGAGTCCGTGGACCACCAATTGGGAACCATGGCTCTATAACATCACTGTAACAGCCACTTTTACTCAGTTGCATGTAACCAGGGGTTGGGGAAGAAGGAATGCATGGAACTGGGTGCTTCCAAAGAAGAGAGATGTCTGCTTTTCTTGCTTAGGAAGTTTGGCATCCAAGCGGAGAAGGCCAGATTGCTGGACTCTGATTAAAGGTAAAGGGACCCCTGACCATTAGGTCTAGTTGCGGACGACTCTCGGGTTGCGGCGCTCATCTTGCTTTGCTGGCCGAGGGAGCCGGTGTACAGCTTCCAGGTCATGTGGCCAGCATGACTAAGCCGCTTCTGGCGAACCAGAGCAGCGCACGGAAACGCTGTTTACCTTCCCGCTGCAGCGGTACCTTATTTATCTACTTGCACTTTGACGTGCTTTCGAACTGCTAGGTTGGCAGGAGCAGGGACCGAGCAACGGGAGCTCACCCTGCCGCGGGGATTCGAAACGCCGACCTTCTGGTCGGCAAGCCCTAGGTTCTGTGGTTTAACCCACAGCGCCACCCCAGTCCTCTAAACAAGAAAAGCGACTTCTGTTTTTCTTGTTTAGGAATTTTGGCATCCAAGCTGAGAAGGCCAGATTGCTGGACTCTGGTTATTTAGTGCTAATTGCTCATTTGCTCTTATGATGTTCCTCCTGCATTTCCCTGAAACCTAAAGAGTTAAATACTTATTTAAACAAAAAAACCAAAAACCATACACGAACTCACATTCTTGGAATTCTACCTTAAAAAGAAAAAAATGTGACATAACAGCACATCTACAGGTGCCTGGAAAACTGCTCAACTATAAAGGTAAAGGGACCCCTGACCATTAGGTCCAGTCGTGTCCGACTCTGGGGTTGCGGCGCTCATCTCGCTTTATTGGCCGAGGGAGCCGGCGTACAGCTTCCGGGTCATGTGGCCAGCATGACAAAGCTGCTTCTGGCGAACCAGAGCAGCGCACGGAAACGCCGTGTACCTTCCCGCCAGAGCGGTTCCTATTTATCTACTTGCACTTTGACGTGCTTTCGAACTGCTAGGTTGGCAGGAGCAGGGACCGAGCAACAGGAGCTCACCCCGTCGCAGGGATTTGAACCGCCGACCTTCTGAACAGCAAGCCCTAGGAAGCCCAGTGGTTTAGCCCACAGCGCCTAGATCTCCTCTTAAACACAGCACCTGATTTTCCAAAGAGCGAAGGAAAGGCACTTCAGTTTGAAGAGGAAAAGGGTAGGCAAGGAACGCCGGGGGGGGGGGGGGAGTAGTAGAGTGAAGAAACCGCAGCTAAGTTGAATGTTTACCCTGGCTATTTTGGAGCCGTTTTTAATCTGCTCGAACCAAACCAAACACTGTTGATATCAGTTTGAATGGAGCAAGAATCAAATGCGGAATTATAAAGGAACGGGGCCCAGATAGCGACTCCTACGTGACACTACGATGTGTATTTCAGCACAAGGCAAAAAAAGCTGCTGTTGTGCTAATGCGTTTGGGCAGGGGTGGAAAACGCTCCACGCTGCAACCCCCGATAACACAGCGATTAAGCGGGGCTGTGCAGCACGGCCTGCAAGTATGGGGATCTGCAACCAGGAGAGAACGCGCCAACTGTTCGGCGGTGTGCTCAAACCTGAGCATGTGGCACAGCCTCCTCAGGTCTCCTGCAGTTTACAGAGCCCGCTTTGCTGGCTGCAAGGAGGGGTAACATCTCTGCGTGTTTATCTCTAGCTACCTATAAGCAGACAGGGTACTACTGCCCAGCTTCTGGTTTTTGCCTTTTCCTGTTGCACAAACAAACAAAAAGATTCATGAGAAACGTTCCTTTTTAACCAGGCCTATGGTTGATCTGATTTACATCCTATGCCCTTTTAAAATGTGTTTTTTTTGGGGGGGGGCTACTGGGCTGTTGTTTTTATTACGTATTTTGTGGATTTATATCTTGATTTTATTCTGTGAACTGCCCTGAGACCCCTGGGTATAGGGCGGTATGTAAATTTAATTAAAATAAAATAAAATGAGGTATTTGGAGATGGGGGCAGGTTACAATGCAGCGCTATGCGCATTTACCCGTGAGTCAGTCAATCGTGTTCAACGGAATTTATGGCATTGCCATTGTAATCTCAAGAGTCATTAAAGCCAGGCGTCATCTTTGTAAGCCTCCACTAGTACCCATGAAGACTGGAAACTTTTGAAATTAAAAACTGAGGATCTCATATCCTTTGCTGTTGGTGCAGGGTGCTTGCTACAGTCTATTATTTGTGCAGTGACCCAGTGGCCCCGATTGTGATAAAAACTTTTTTTTATAAGTACCTTTTGCAAGTATATTATACTTCCAATGGCAGCCAGGGTGTCCCCATAGAAACATACTGTCAGGGAACAGTCAGTTCCCAGTGGGGCGGTGCAGGGTCTGTCAGCGTACAGAGAGCCCCAGCGCCACGGAGGCAGCAGCACCACCTCCAGCGGGGAAAGCAGGACGTCCTCCAGCAGGGAGGAGAGGGATCAGGAATGCCCAGCGGGGAGAGGGCTTGGGGATGTTACGGAGCCCCAGCGCTCACCCAGTCAGGCAGGGGCGGAGGAGCCCACCCCAGTTCCGTCGCCCCAATTGTGTAGAGGAGTGAAACACAAAGAGGGAAGGAGGAGACTTGGGGTGCCGAAGTTCTTTTGTTGGGGGCGTTCCAGAAGAGCGCCACTTCCAGGATCTGAGACTGACTAAGGCAGTCATGGATTTTGAAGCTCTGCACTGTATATACTTGCACTATTAAAGTTGTAAATACCAGAGACGGAGTTTTGCCTCGTTACTCACGAGAAACCACCATAGAAACCTCACACATACCTACTGAGCCAGCAGCTCTGCCCCAAACCTTTTGCACCAAGAGCTAGATTCTGCAAAGTGGAGGGTGATCGCTGCCATCCATTACCCTGAATATTTTACTATTGTTCAAAAATGAGTTACCTTGCTGTCTAGCCTTCGGGATCGGCTTATTCTAAATAAGAGGCAGGCACACAGCTTCCGAAAAAGAAGATCTTTGAAGATTTCTACTTGTTTCAGCCAGGGCGGGAAAATACTCTCCTTGCCTCCTAGGACTATATTAAGGTAAAATAAATCAAAACCGCTCAGCTGACCACAACGTTCACGTATGTAACCGGGTTCATAAGAACACCAAGAGGGTCTGCAGTTCCACGGACTGCACAGTCGTGCAGTTTTCTTAGATTCCGCCACGATTGCACGGGGGGTTCTGTGACCACATGTATGTGCACCGCTCACGTGAGCAGCGCATGACAACCGCATGCCAATGTCCGCTAAACCTGCATGGGGCACAGACAGACAGCCCACCACCTGGCTGAAGAATTACATCGCGTCTGAGCGCCGTCTGGCTTTGTGAGCAGCCCTCGGCACCAAGCGCCCGAGTCCACGTATGCTAAATCTGAGCCATCTCACGATGCTGTAAGGAGAGAGAACATGTCCAGTCCAGAAGGCAGGAGGTTTCCCGTTACGCTGGGAGTCTATGAAGAAAGGCAGTCAGTCCGTCGTCACAGTCCGCTGGGAAGTCCTCTCGCCGCTCACGTCAGGTACTGCACCATGAGGAACATGAGCACGCAGGTCACGATCATGCCTCCGATCATGAAGTACTTATCCTGGAAGGCGCGTTTCTCAATGAGGCGCATGACTGTGTTGGATAAGCCGAGCATGTTTGCAACATCCAGGATTTTCTTCTGGGTGCCCTGAAGGTGAGAGAGAGCAAGAGAGAGAAGCGGCAACGTTAGGGAAACGAACAGCCAGACTCTCTGAATGGCTTTGGCATCCTCCACAGTCAGATGCTGTTTACTGAATATCACAGAATTGTAGAGTTGGAAGGGCCCCACACGGTCATCTAGTCCAACCCCCTGCAATGCAGGAATCTCAGCTAAAGCATCCATGACAGATGGCCGTCCAAGCAGAATGAGCTTTTACAGAACAAGGACTTGCTTTCCGCATCCCTCTGAATTGCAGGGCCCACTCCTATCGATATAGAGCGAGTTACAGGAAAACAATAGAAGAATGAAAAAAAGAAAAAGGGAGAACGTAAAATTTTGATTTGGATAAGAAAAAGCTATTTACAGTATAGATATAAAAAAAAGGATGGAAAGTTGAAGATATTGCGACTGAGAAGATTGGAAGTTGTGCACAGGGTGCGGGGAGGTGGGACGGGGGTAATAGTGGAGGGTGAAGGACAAGTATGTATGCATATGAATGAATGTACATATATATATCAACTTGTATGTATGAGCAATAAATAAAAAATTTTAAAAAAAGAATTGCAGGGCCCACTTCACCTTCCCATCTCCTTTCTCTCCTCCATCCTCCCCTGATCTTCTGTTCGGTTTACCATGCCATCCCAAAACCATGCGGCCGCTCAACACTTTCAAGACTTAATTTTTGGGGGGGGGAAGATGGAACCCTCTGTTTGATTTAGCAGTTTCCTTTCCAGTGACATTCTGTTTTAGACAAATGGACAGACTGTTTGTTTGTTTTAAAATGGCAGCACCAGTGCTCTCACCAAGCATCTTTGGCTGGGTAGCAACAGGGTTGTGGGCCATGGCCCATATGCTGGAAGGTCAATGCTAGAGAGGCACAGCTCTCACCAGGAAAGCACAACCTGCCCCATGGCTATCACCCACCTGCTTTTCCATGCAGGTTTTACCTGTGCTCCGATAGGACCAGGAAGCAGGAGGAGGACCAGCCTTCCACCAATCAGAATCAGCACAGTAACAAACAAATAAAGGTATATGGCCCCTCCCTTCATCAGGAGTCAGAAATCACAGGTAGGCCAGGGGGATATGGAACGAAACGCCGCAGTGGAGAATGCCTTTTTTAAAAAAGAAAACTTTGGTGGCCAAATTCCATATACAGTGGTACCTCGGTTCTTGAACGTAATCTGTTCCAGAAGCCCGTTCGGCTCCCAGAACGTTCGAAAACCAAGGCGCGGCTTCCCATAGGTTGCAAGAGCTTCTTGCACTCAGCGGAAGCAGCGTCGAACGTTCAGGTTCTGAAAAACGTTAGAGCCTAGGGCTTGCCGATCAGAAGGTCGGTGGTTCGAATCCCCACGACAGGGTGAGCTCCCATTGCTGGGTCCCTGCTCCTGCCAACCTAGCAGTTCGAAAGCACGTCAAAGTGCAAGTAGATAAATAGGTACCACTCCAGCGGGAAGGTAAACGGCGTTTCCGTGCACTGCTCTGGTTCGCCAGAAGCGGCTTAGTCATGCTGGCCACATGACCTGGAAGCTGTACGCCGGCTCCCTCGGGCAATAAAGCGAGATGAGCGCCGCAACCCCAGAGTCGTCCGCAACTGGACCTAATGGTCAGGGGTCCTTTTACCTTTAGGCATAAGAGAACCGAAACATTTGAGAACGGAGCTGTTCGAGTTCCGAGGTACCACTGTATTTCACTTTTAAAATTGTGTTTGGTGAAGGCTTTCACTTCACTGAGGTCCTCCCTCCGGAAGCCAGAATTATGCTGCAGAGTCATGTAACCCTGATGCTTCCTTTTCCACAGGGAATCTGTCCTGGAGCAGTGCCACAACTGGTGTGATGGGAAAATCAGGAGTGGCTCCAAGAACAGCAGCAAAGGTGTGTTGTTGTGTAGGGCAACAGTGAGAGGAGAGCCAAGAAATGCCACAGGTGTGATACCTCCGTGCTGCCTACTGAGATGCAGCTACACAAAGAATGAGAATTCTGAAAAGGAGCCTTCCACATTTCCATCTATAAATATTCAGCCTGTGAGCTTCCATCTAGGGAGAGCCATGTCTACACGCTCATCTGATCCGATGTGATTACCAACGGGATGCTAAAAGGCTACAGTTCATTTCCAGGATGACATCACTCCCAAATGAACATTCAAGCCCGCAAGGTCACATCCTGTAACGCCTTAAGAGGCGAGAGACTGCTGGAGGGGGTGTTTGGACAGCTGCGTTCCAAGTGGGGCCAGGGCAGCACAGGGAAGCGGTTTCTCTAGCTTGGCAGGAATATCAGGGGTTGCCCGGTGGCTCAAGCCTACCACACCCAGCCTGCTTCTTCCAGAGGAAAAGGGCTGGGGTTGGAATAAAAAACAGGCACGGGGTTCGGAAACGGCATTTACGTCAGCGGCTACCGAGGACACTTGAGCTTTTAACCTCTGCGCAGCAGGGAGTGGCGGCTGGGGAGGCAACAGCACCCGGCGTGGCTTAGGGACCCCAGAAGCTGCGTGCCATTGATAGTGGGGTGCCCAGAGAACAGGGCAGAGTTAGGAAGAAGACCCCGAGCGTAGAAAGTGATGGAGATGCAAGGAGGCAGAACAACTGGTTGAAGGGCGGAAGGAGACCAGCGCCAGCAATAGCTAGGAGGAGGGCAAACAGTGGAGTGAAGGAACGGTGGACCAATGAGAAACGGGAAGGTGGGGAAAACCTCATATGCGCATCTTCTCGCTCTTTTTAGGAACCGCTGGCATGGAGGATCCTAATTCAGGGCAGGTTTTGGGTAGGACAGGCAACCTTCAGATTCTCTTTTAATTCACAAGAAGCTGCCTTATACCAGGAACAGAGGAATTATCCATCTTAGCCTTTTACTGTCTGCTTTCTCCATGGTCTCAGGCAGATCCCTGGAGCCAAGGTTCCTGAACCTGGGACCTTCCGCATGCAAAATATTTCCTCCACTCCCCAGCTTTGCCCGCTCCCTGGACTGATACTCAGATCTTCTTATTCAGGAGCGAACTTGCAAAACTCTGTCCAAATTCGCAGCAGTGCACAACATGTGGAATTTGGGTGTATCCGAAAGCCTCGAGTGCAGCTACGGCGGTGGCGGGTTCAAAAGGGGCAGAAGCTTGGCTTTGCCATATTGGGGGGGGGGGAGGAAAAACAGAGGAGCGACAGGATGACCGAGGAGAGGTTGGAGAAGAGACATAGAGGGCGAGAATGAAAAGAACCTGCACCTGAGTTTTACTTTTCAGAATTTTGGAAAGTTATCAGAACTAAAAGAGGGGGGAGAAGAAAAAGTGGATGCCTACTCCCCATATATATATATATATATATATATATATATATATATATATATATATATTTAAAAAGCTGAAGGTCCTATCCTATGCCCACCTTTAATGTCACTCTCTGATCCCTCAGGCCCTGCAGAATGCTGGTCCCGCTGCCAATGAGATCGTCCATGCCACGGTGAGCATTTTGGAGGGACTCGTTATGCTGCAAGGTTTCATCGATCGGAATGGTGGTGTCAGAATCCTGCAAAGGGGGAGGAGGGAAGGGGAAGCATCTTGGTTATCTTTCCTTGGCACTCTGAACCCAGAAGGACAAGGGTGTCAACAAAAGCCCATGTTTTTTCTTTTTTAAAAAAAAAGAATCAACATTATTCTAGAGCAGTGAAGTTCAAACTTTCTGTCCTTACATTTTCCACATAGGTCTGACTGCTACAGAATCCCTGTGCATTCCAAGGTCCACCGATTGATCGAGCTGCAGCTCCATGTGTCCTCAAAGACTAAGAAAACTCCCCATGTATTACAGGAGAAGATTGGCAGTGGCGGGAAAGTTGCCTTGTGTGAGTTTGGACATCGTTACTGATCTCCTTAGTGCTAAACCCCATGATTTCTCACCACCCAAAAATACCCCATTTGAGAATGACAGCAGTTAAATAGATGAACATTGGGACACGGGAGGGAGGCGAATATTAGCAAAAATCCACTGGTTTTACGGGAGGACATACGTTAGTGGTGAATGTTCGGGCCAGAAGCTCTTCCCGCTGCCTCTCTTGCTGCTCCCGTGCGTAACGCCGGTGCTGGAAGTTCCTCAACGCTGTCTGAAGGTGCTGGATGTCGTATTTCAGCTGGTCGACTCGTCTGAGAACGACAAGTCACAGAAAGGAGGAAGAAAGCCATGAGCTTTGATTTTCATGTATTTTTTATTTTATTTTTTTATAAAAAAATTATTGTTTTTTACAATTTTTTAAGCACATAACATATCGGTTAAATTTTCCATACTTCCCACCTCTCACTGTGGGAAGCCACATATATCCCCCTTTGATTTTCATGTAAATACAAGAACAACATCTAGCTACAGTAACTTGTCCTATGGTACATTCTTATTAAGTTTCATATGCAGTACACAAGCAATACAGTCGTACCTTGGAAATCGAATGGAATCCGTTCTGGAAACCAAAGCAGGCATCTGATTGGCTGCAGGAAGCTCCTGCAGCCAATCGGAAGCCACGTCGGACGTTTGGGTTCCAAAGAACGTTCGCAAACTGGAACACTCACTTCCGGGTTTGCGGCGTTCAGGAGTCTTAAACGTCTGAGTACCAAGGCGTTCGGGATCCAAGGTAGGACTGTACATTTATTTATGCATTATCAATTCAAGTATAGTCTCCACAGAGATTCTTGCGTTGGGGTGGAATAAAAGTATATTCTGTCTTATTTATAAAGGAAAAGAAAGGAAGCCAAGTCTCGCCAAAAGTGTCTGTCCTTGAAGTGCCTTTAATTACCCTTCTGTGGCGAGTGAGGCATTCCAATAGAGCTACATTATTCCAAATATTATTTACCCAGATTTCAATGGGGATTTCTATGGGTTGTTTCCAGTATCAGGCTACTGTGAATCGGGTTGCTGATAACAGAAAAAGATAAAACCCACTAAAGGAGAGATGCTAGTGTTTATTTTGGCTAGGCGAGTCCAGTGCCAGCGAAATATAATTTGAAGCGAAGCCTCCTGAAGACGAGCAGAGATTGTTCGAAGGGTTGGGTTGTGTCAAACAGATTATGATCTGCAATTATGATCCCTAAGTCTCTTTCCCATACCGTCCGAAAACTTCCTGTGTCAGCAGGTTTCTTTCCTTAAGAGCTCGATTGTAAGCTGCCTTCAAGCTCTTTTGGAAATCAGTGCAATTAAGAAAACATTCACAGGCACAAGAAAGAGAAAAGCCTGCCACGTAGCCTGATTTGTTCGTAATAATAAATTTATTGCCCTGCACCTTCTATCCCATATGGAAGGCAGCAAGCAACACAGTGCCATAACAACAACCACAACAACCACAGCTTGCCCCTGGGATAGGTCAGAAGGCTGCACTAATATATGTCCCAAGACACAAGAAGTAGTTTGGGAGGGCGAGGAAGGTAACTCACAGCTTGGCGTTCTGCCGCTTGCTAGGAGGCTCCTTGTTACAAAAGATTTCCAACCGTTCCAAGTTGCTGAAGATCCTGTCTATTCGCGCCTGGATTTCGTTCTCCACCACTGAAATAATAAATAATAATAATAATAATAATAATAATAATAATAATAATAATAATTTATTATTTATACCCTGCCCATCTGGCTGGGTTTCCCCAGCCACTCTGGGCGGGTTCCAACAGAACATTAAAATGCAGTAATCTATTAAACATTAAAAGCCTCCCTAAACAGGGCTGCCTTCAGATGTCTTCTAATAGTCTGGTAGTTGTTTTTCTCTTTGACATCTGGTGGGAGGGCGTTCCACAGGGCGGGTGCCACTACCGAGAAGGCCCTCTGCCTGGTTCCCTGTAACTTGGCTTCTCGTAGTGAGGGAACCGTCAGAAGGCCCTCGGCGCTGGACCTCAGGGTCTGGGCAGAACGATGGGGGTGGAGACGCTCCTTCAGGTATACTGGACCGAGGCCGTTTAGGGCTTTAAAGTTAAAGGTAGATAGCCGTGTTGGTCTGTCATAGTCAAGACAAAATAAAATAAAAAAATTCCTTCCAGTAGCACCTTAGAGACCAACTAAGTTTGTTCTTGGTATGAGCTTTCGTGTGCATGCACACTTCTTCAGATACACTGAAACAGAAGTCACCAGACCCTTGTATATAGTGAGAGGGTGGGGAGGGGTAGTACTCAGAGGGGTGGTGGAAATGGGTGAAAGGTTGATAGCTGTGGTAAACCTGTTGACGACTGTTAACGGCTGCAATTAGTCTTACAGGAAAAAGCAAGGGGTGAGAAGGTTAAAAAAGCTTTGTCATGTATAATGAGATAAGAATCCAATGTCTTTGTTCAGACCAGGTCTCTCCATGGTTTTAAGCTTGGTAATGAGTTGCAATTCAGCAACTTCTCTTTCCAGTCTATGTCAGAAAGGAGATGTCAGTCTGTACCTGTGCAAGTTTCTTGGTGAGGTTGATGGACTTCCATTTCATGCGGCTCAATGTGGTGCCTTCCATAGTTCCAGTTAAAGGTAGATAGCCGTGTTGGTCTGTCATAGTCAAAACAGTCGTCAACAGGTTTACCACAGCTATCAACCTTTCACCCATTTCCACCACCCCTCTGAGTAATACCCCTCCCCACCATCTCACTATATACAAGGGTCTGGTGACTTCTGTTTCAGTGTATCTGAAGAAGTGTGCATGCACACGAAAGCTCATACCAAGAACAAACTTAGTTGGTCTCTAAGGTGCTACTGGAAGGAATTTTTTTATTTTATTTTGTTTAGAGCTTTAAAGGTCAACACCAACACTTTGAATTGTGCTCGGAAACGTACTGGGAGCCAATGTAGATCTTTCAAGACTGGTGTTATGTGGTCTCGGCGGCCGCTCCCAGTCACCAGTCTAGCTGCCGCATTCTGGATTAGTTGTAGTTTCCGGGTCACCTTCAAAGGTAGCCCCACGTAGAGCACAGTGCAGTAATCCAAGCGAGAGATAACTAGAGCATGCACCGCTCTGGTGAGATAGTCCGAGGAGATGAGGGGGGGGGGGGAAGGTAAGAAACATCAGGGCCAGATGGCCACTCGCTGTTTTAACCAGCACAGTACTTTCTTGCCAGGCTTTGCTAGTTAAGCCTTGCCCATGCTGTGTGAAATGGGAGATTTCTACCAGAGAAAGTGGAAGGTGCTTGTGTTCCGAGTGCCACCCATCATGGAGCTAGGTGGAGAAGGTGCCCACCACAACCATCGGGCCAGGGAGTGCGAGGAATGCCCTGCCACTTCAGCATGCGGAAAACACTTCGCCACTCGTCAGCAGCGGTATTACAAACATTTGTTTTGAGTATTTTATGGAATGTGGAAAATAAAGCAACAAAACAAGAAACAAATCCCCTCTATTCAGGGCACGATGGGCAAACATGCATACATTTTGGTGGGGGGCAGGACATAATATATAACCCACCAGAGAATCATGCTGTCCAGATTTCTGCTGCTGTTGGCAGCAAATATTCTTGTCGTTTATTATAAGATGCATATGTGAGAAATAACCACCAGGTAGCACAGAAAGCCTGCGGGTTCTCTTTTCGCTGCAGGAGTCTGATACTGTGCATAACCTTTTCGGAAATTACAACTGTCCAAATGTTTCTTAGCTAGGCAGTGGTATCCAAATCGTTCAAGGGCCCGAGTCACCTTTGTGTTACTGACTATTGCCTATCTGCCAGCAGAGGACACTTTATCAAGTCTTTAAATTTACATTTTAATTCCCTCTTTGGACTCATAAACCAAGATAATAAATAAAGCTCTGCTAAAAAAGCTATTTATTATTATTATTATTATTATTATTATTATTATTATTATTATTATTATTGTCTCTCCTGTATTTTTTCCACAATCCTGATGAATAGTTAGCCAGAATCTTTGCATTTTAGAGCACTATCACCAAAGTTGATTATAAAATCATAGAACTGGAAGGCGCCACAACGGACAGCTGGTTCAACCCCCGGCCATGCAGGAATCTTTTGCCCAACATGGGGCTCGAACCTCTCCAACAATTTGGGCCAGCCTGTAGGGGCACATGAGAGAGCTGTACAGGGGTCATGTACTAACCGGTATATTTCAGTGTGGTTTCTCTCAAGTCTGTTGGACTCCAACTCCCATCAGCCCCAGCCAGGATGGCCAATGATAAAGGAGCTGTGGTCCAACAGCATCTGGAGGGCCACATGTTAACCACCCTTGTCACAGAAGAATGCTTCTTCTAAAATGTGACCTGCCAGCCACATCTCTCTTTTTTTGCAATTATTTGTTTGTTGACGTGCCTACCCAAAAGGCAATTTACACCACTGGGCTAATGGGAATATAAAAACTCTATATAAAAACAGCCACGCTGTACACATGGTTAAGACTTAATAAGACTTTAGTCGGACTGCTCTGACTAAACTGGTGGAAGGGCATTCTTAGAAAATTATTCACCTATGGTCTTTCTCCAGAGTATCTTCTAAGTTTGGAAATGGGAAGGGCCAAGAGCATAATTAAAGAAAGAATCAGTGATACTGAGTTACAAAATGATCTTAATCGACTCTCCACAATTTATAGGCCTCTCTATGACCTTCAAAGGCTCTATCCAGCAAACTATCTTAAGTCACTAGACAACCCCAAACACCGCTGGGCTTTTTCCAGGGCTCGTTTTAATGCCCTCCCCTCAGCTCTCTTAGAGGGCAGATATAGTAAGAGACCGATCGATCAAAGATTATGCCCCTGTGATTGTAATGAGATTGAATCCACTGGGCACGTTCTCTTATACTGTCCACTGTATCGTGACTCAAGGAAAGAACTGATTGAACCGCTGTTGGGGAAACTGCCAGGCCGTTCTGAGGAAGCCTACATCACTCCTAGCAGATAAAGATATGGAGACCACTAGGATCGTCGCAAAATTTTGTTTTATTGCGACAAGAATAAGACGAATAATGACTGAGACTGAGATTTGAGCTTTAATCTCTGAAGGAATGTTAATAGGTGGTAAAGATCTATTAATGTAAAATTTTAAAATCTTAAGTTTTAAATTTAAATTTTAAATGTATCAATTCTATGAGATGAGTTCTAATTCTGTAATATAACTCAATCTCCAATACTATATCTGGTTATGGATTGTCATTAACTGTTCTCTGGTCTTTGACCGTAATAAAGATATTTGTATTTAAAACTCTACCACCCATGGCTTTCCCCCTATCCTACCCTTCACTCAGTACAGCAAAATGGAATCAGAGAATTGTAAGTCGGAAGGGACCCAGAGGGTCATCTATTTCAACCCTCTGCAACGTAGGGATCCTGCCCACAGCCGTCCCTGGGTGGGCTTGAACTTCCAACCTTCTGGCTAACAGCCAGATGCACAGACCCATTGCACCACCTAAAGGTCAAAACATATTAATGGTTCCACTTGGGCACATATTGGAAACACAGGTCAGGGAGCACTGGCCAAGCCAACAGTGAGGTTACCCTCTTCCATTAATTACTCACAGTGGACTGACTGCTTGTCGGATGTCTCGAGGCGGCCCATGTATGTCTGGACCTCATGGACCTGCCTGTTGAAAAGAAGAAAAGTTCTAGTCAGTCACAAGGGTTCCGGCAGAAAAGGAGGCTTTCTCAAGAAGGCAAACACACGGCAGAAATGAATCATCAGTGCTCAGAGCAATCAGAATATCGAAGTAAAACCCCTGGTATAAGAGTAAAAATACTGTGTAAGTCAAGGGTAGCCAACCTGATGTTCTCCACATGTTGCTGGAGTACAACTCCCATCATCCCCAACAGTGTGGGCTGATGGGAGTCCAACAACGTCCACAGCCGCAAGGCACCACGGACCATCCTGGCAGTATGTAATCTCATACTTTGCAGTGCTACTCCACATTTGCAGAACAGATTTCCTAAACATTTCTCATATACAGTGGTACCTTGGTTCTCGAATGTAATCCATTCCGGAAGTCCGTTCGATTTCCGAAACGTTCGAAAACCAAGGCGTGGCTTCCGATTGGCACAGATGCCCCGGAAACCATAGCCGACAACCGCATTGGACATTCGGCTTCTGAAAAACGGTCAAAAACTGGAACACTTATGTCTGGGTTTTCGGCGTTCGGAAGCCGAAATGTTTGAGTACCAAGGCACTCGGGAACCAAGGTTCCACTGTATTCTCTTAAATCTTTACAAGGCAACAAGGACACAGGCAAAAGCAGAAATACAAAAAGCAATCTACCTCATCACTTGTGGTAAGAATTGCCTCCAGGTGACCAGAGAGGGAATATTTGCAAAAGATGGCACTTCTCTTCTTCTTATGGCAGCCTATTTTGACCTTCTTTTCTATGTGTTTGTCAAATAAACATGCTGTATGAACGAAACCTCAATGTATTTAAGGCAGTAGAAAGTTTCCAGATGCAAAGTTGGTTAGAAATCGCTTTCCACTGGCTAAAGGAGCATCCAGATTCTGAATGAACACTGTTGCACTTGAGCCACTCTACTCTATAAACAAGAAAGTTAAAAGCTGGGATATCTCGCCGTGATTATCTGGCCTCTTTAGGATCTCCTCCAAAACAAATAGTGGGAATGGTATGGTGGGAATGGCTCAGCCCTGCCAACTAGAAAACCTGTTTTGGAAACAGACTGAGGATATCAGTCCAGAGGCAGAGAAAAGGCTACAGGACATGGGAGATCAGGTAGGGCAAGGAGGGGAAGAATGCTCTGCCCCATGGGCACCTCCTGGAAACAGATGCGTGGCAGAAAAAACACTTGAGCACACCAAGAGAATGACTAAAGACAGGGGTTAATAAAAAAGGGGGGGACATGAGACTCAGCATCTGACAAAGAGAAGCAGCTCAGGTGTGCTAGAGTCTGATGGGCAAGACAGAAAGGCTGCAACACTAGCAATGCCACAGAGAGCCATTCGCTTTGGAAATCATCCCAGCCGACTATCACTGGAGCCTAGAAGGGATCCAGGAGTGATTCAGGGGAAGCCACAGTTGCTGGATGCCAACTCCCATCAGCCCCAGTCAGCATGGCCAACGGTCGGGGTGCTGAGAGTCCAAAGTTGTCAACATCTGGAAGGCACCCACTTGGCTACCCCTGGATGTGTCGGTTTCTGCTGGTTTGGGACAGAGAATTGAACGAGATGGCCTTCAGTCCAAGTCTTTATGATTTACTCAACTATAGCTCATTTTCATTTTAGTCAACACAAACAGGCTCCAGCAGGTGAGGAAACAAGCATGACAACAGCTTCAGAAACCTCTTAAGTCTCCACAACCTTGCTTAAACGTTTGGAAGGTTTTCAAGAACATGCCAACTCAACATCTGAGCACATGCCAAAACTGATATGTCCATGACTAGCTCTGGACATATTTTTTTTTTAAAGAAAAAAGAAAAACACCATAAGGGCATGTAATGTTCTTTTCATCAGATTGTCAAGGTGTATGGTTTTTAAAGCTTTAAAGATTAAACAGCGTAAGATGCAGGAATGTAGGACTTGGCTACAAAGTTCAGTGCTAGACTGTAAAAATAGGCTGGAACTGCACTCACCAACATGGTGCCCATGGGCATAACGGCACCCTTGAGGTCTTCCCCTGGCACCCATGATGCCCTGAACACCTCACTTTGTCATGAATTGCCATGGGTTGTTACCTCCCCCAACCCACTGAAAACTACAGAACTGTAAAGGAAGAAGATGGAAGAATAATGCTCTTTTCCCACTTCCTCTTTCAGCATATATAGTTTTCAAGCTCAGATCAGCAGCTTAACAGAATATAAAGTGTGTGATGTAAAGGGGAACAAGAAGCAAGTAACCAAAGAGAGAAAGGGAATGGAGAGAGAGAGGGAGAAGGCATATACTGCTGGCATCCATCTGCCTCAAGACACAATGGAAGAGTCCACCATCAGAGATGAAGTCAAACCGTTGGAAAGATACAGCAGCTGCTGTGGCTGTACAGACCAACATGGGAGGGACATGTTTTATTGCAGCCGGGGCAGATGAAGACATCTGGTTTTGCTGCTACAGATGCACACACATAAATGTTGGATCCAGTAAAATAGATCCTCTTGAAATTGCAAACTTTTCTTATGAGTTCCCCTCATTCCCCAATCATCAGCAAATCTATCTCCACTGACCAAAGTATAAGAGTCACATATCTGGTGCTTTCCAGCACCACCATGATACAACAGGGATTCAACATGCATGAATTCTTATAGATCCTCATAATATTTCCCCTGAAAACCACCAGCAAGTGATAGGGGACCGTTGTATCCACAAATGTACTCCGTGGTTTGTTGACGGTTTTAACATGCCAGGCAACAGTCATGAAGATCCATGCCTTGGGTCTGTGGTGGACAAACACCAGCTCCGTATTCATACTGTGTGTTGCACCACTTTAAGCTTTAATATAATGGTGGATTTTGGAGGATGCTGTGAATATCATGCAAATTCAAGAGTAGCCATGTTAGTTCCACTGGTTCCAGCTTTTATCCAGACCCCTTGGAAGAGCAAAGATTCTGTGGGCGCTTACTCTGTCTGGGGCAAGAAAGAGAAGCAGAAGAAGTGGTGCCCATGGTACTCTTACAAGATTCCAAATTTGCCCATGGGCCTAAAAGGATTGGCAACCCATTATGGCAAAGAATCACTCTGGGATTAGAAGGGTGATGGCAAAGAAGAGTCTGTTTTAAAGAGGCTCTGTGTTTAACATTCAGGATTTCGAAAATCCGAAAGCCATCCCTTCCACCCAGGCCAGAGTTGAGTTTGTCAGAAGACAACTACCACTCAAAGCCATACACAATACAAAAGTAATGTGTCAATGGCTGGGGGAGGGGAGAGGAATCCACTGTGACCCAGTGCCTAGAGAACAGAGTCTGAACCTTGTATAGTTTAAACTACACATGTAAATCTGGGGAATCAAAGTACAGCTCAGTCTTAGATTTTAATGGCACAGCAATCACTCTATTAGTTTCAGTCTCAGTTGCCCAGTATCCAAGTGGATGACCTTTGAGTTGTTACAAGGATGAACAAGATACAAGTGAGAAGCCCTCTGCACATTTCTGAGTAGACATGGATAAGATTACACAGTAAACAATGGTTAACCATCACCTGACTCCTGCTACCAGGACTACTTACTTCTCAACTATTAAGTCTCTCATAGTAGGTGGGAGAAGGAAAGATTTCCAACAGCAACCCTCGTGACAGACATTAAGGTGGTGATCTCCCTTTTCTTCCACCCTCCAGAGCCCCAAGTGTACTCACCAATCCACTGGTGCTGATTTCAGGCAGAAACAGCTCCACAGTAGTCCCTATTTGTGAACCTCCGTCCTTGCCACCTTATGTTACCCTTTGGCGTCCCATATCAATGACTGTTTCCTCCCTTCTTCCCAACATGGTTACTCAGCCTGTTTCCCAAGCTCCATGCTGCTTCTATCCCTACACAAAGAATCATCATCCTTATTCTTTCCTCTCCTCGCTTCCCTCCCAATATGCCCCCAATTATTTATCCCCATCCTGCTGTTCACAATCTCCCCCGTCCAGGACTGTTTTCAAAACTTCTTATTTCTGAATTGAAACTGGAGGCCTACCCAGTGGGTTTTAGCTGCTGAACAAGATTACAATGATGAGCCGCATTATGTTAAAACTTACGCTATCTGACCCAAAGGCTCTGTGGAACAGCATGGTGAGACAAACGTAACAAAATGGGGTGAGAATAATAATGCCCAGGCCTTTTTTCAGCCGGAACTCACTGGAACTGAGTTCCGGCACATCTTTGGTGTGTTCTGGCACCTCTGTGCAACAGAGACAGAGAGCGGCATGGTGCTTGGCATTGCGCGGTGGAGGCAGCAGTTTATATTTTTTGCCACAGCAGTGCGGCAAGACTTTTTTAGGTCCTCCCCCTAAAAAAAATCTCAACAAGTTCCAGCAACAAGTGCCTATGCAGCAGATCTCATGACAGGAAGCAAATCCTGTTGAGCGACAGAAGGGCGTGAAACTCCAGTGTATTTGAATGCTGCTCTGTATCATTACATCTGGCCAGCTGCTGCAAAGATGAACTACTGACTGCTCTAGCTTTTGCTAGCAGGAGAACCTTTTTGGGTGGTGCAAACAGACGCACCCCCACCCACCCTACTTATAAAAAGTTTCTACCACTGCCTTTGCTGTTCGACCGAGAATCAGTGACAAAAGCGCCAAGGCTACCCTCCTCCTGATGTGCTTCATATTCAAACGCTGTCGGGCGAATGATTCAGAGACGTTGTGCGAAGATCTTTCAGTGGGTAGGTAGGCAGGCACCAGAACAAGGTTACACTTTGTTCAAACTGCCACAGACTTTTTACTTACGTGGCCTTCCACTCAGCCCCTCCTCCTCCTTGATATAAACACTCAATGCTGACCTAGTACAGCAAGGCTGTTGCTACGATTCACATATACCAGGCACCCCCAAACTCGGCCCTCCAGATGTTCTGGGACTACAATTCCCATCATCCCTGACCACTGGTCCTGCTAGCTAGGGATGATGGGAGCTGTAGTCCCAGAACATCTGGAGGGCCGAGTTTGGGGATGCCTGACATATACGAATGGTGGGCATATAAATGCAGAGTACGAGTTGGAATATTACTGCCCTCCGTCCCATTACCATGGCTACCACTCCCCACCCCCACCCCACTGAAACCTCCCTCCACCCCTCGGTTCCCCCCCCATATTATTACTATTATTATTATTATTATTATTATTATTATTATTACTACTACTACTACTACTGCAACCTCCCGCCCCGCACACGCACTTGTTGGTCTGGTGATAAAGCGCCTCCATGGCGGCCGCTCGGCTGACTGGGCTCCCACACAGTTCCCACTCTTCTAACACGTCACCCGGTCCCAGACCGGCGCTTCCGGTTTCCGGCTTGCCGAAGGCCCCCCGCCTGTGACGTCACCCGCTCGGCGCCGCCTGCCCCTTTCGGCGCCTGAGCAAAACTGTTGCAGTGGAAGGAGGGGGGGGAGGCGGGGAGCGGGGCGGGGCTGGCAGAAGAGGCAGCCGGGTTGGTTTTTATTAAGTTGCTGCGCTTTCTAAACCAGGGTTTTGGGATTTCAGCTGCCTCCCCATTACCACCACACACAGTTGATGTCAGTCTCTCCCTTTCAGCAAAAAGCCATCATGCAGTACGTTTTCATATTTGCATGTGCTGCAATTGAGATACGCAGCTGGATAATAACAATAATGGCAAAAGGTCATTCCTCCTCTCCTTCCCCCTTCTGCAAAAGTACAGTAGGCGAAAATAACCCTATCTGTCCTCAGTCTGCGGGAGATTTTGTTATTTTCACGCGCTGAAATGGACACACGCAGCTGAATAATAAACAATAGTAACAGTGGCGAAGCTTTTTCCTCCTCTCTGTTTTCCTCAAGTGTAGAATATGATAATGCTGTTTGTCCTCTGCTCCAGAGATGCGCAGATCTCTGGTAGATCTCTGGGTAATCTGAAGTAGAGCAGCAAGCAGGAGTGCCAACTTGGCCCTGTGGCCGTGGGTGCCCAGGGCAGTGGGTGCCATGCAGCGTGCATGGCGCTGGCACTGAAATTTGTGGGCGTCCAGTCCAACCCCTTCATGGGAAATTTTGTGGGTGCTCGGGCACCCACGGCCCCAGGGAGTTGGCACCTATTTCAGCAAGGATTTCTGATTCCCGGTTGTTCAGCAACGGCGCCAACCAAGCGACTCCTCCAACTCCAGTTACTTTGCTGTAATGAAGATTGGAAAGAGGTGGGAGGGTGTAGTCTAGAAAGTGTTGTCACACACAAACTATTAACTCAGTTAAGTTATGTCCATAATTCTTTTTGCATCTGGTATCGAGTTTGTGGGTCTCGCAGTTCACTTCAGCCGGACCACCCTTGTCCACCTTCCATTAAATTCGCTACTGTCGTGATTCTTCTCAGCTCCCCCATGTCACTCTCACGAAAGGGGAAATTTTCTGTGAAGAGCATTCGTGCATTTAACAGAACCTCAAGGTTCTGATCCTTATTGTGGCAGTTTAAAAAAGGGAAAGGGCAAGAAACATAAGGACCGGGAACAACAATCGGAGATGTGGAGGGGAAAGATTTCTGACTGCCTTGAGGGCACTAATTGATTGCCTGGGTTGAGACAAACAGGAATAAAATAGAATTTCAAATCAAAAACTTTGTCCCACTGTTGGGGGTGTACATCCAGTGTGAATGACTATATTTTGCCTGAGTGAACAATTGTGCTCTTTCTGTGCTCTCTTTCTGAATCTCGCCCCTGGAAAAGCATTTGGCCTGGCTGGTGTTGAAAAATGCTGGACTAGAGGGACCTTTTGATCTGATGCAGCAAGGGAACTCTTATGCTGATGTTTGCCTTGTGAGAACCTAAAATGCTGGCTAATTTCTAAATACCTTCTTGGTATTATCTGAAGATAATTGCCTTTCCGGAAATACATGGCATGACCTTCAACTGCTAATAGATTAAGGAGAAACGTGCCTCTAATTATTCAGCCACAGGTCAAACTGAGGACTTCGCAAATTTACAGGAAATTACCTTTCCACTAATATAACCAACTCCACATTCCTTGACCGTTGCTCCCACCTCCACCCACTTATGTTCTCCCACCCCCAGCTGGGGCCTGTATGGCCCTTTAGGAGTTGAGAACCGATGCCCCTTGATCTTGAAGTGACATTTTTGTAGGTTCGTCTATCTCAAGCTCAGCCAACAATGCCTTACCTACAGTCCTGTCCCAGTGAATTAAGTATGGGGCAGTAACAGAGGACATTGAGGAGCTGCAACCAATATGTTCACATTAATGCACATGGATTGCTGGGGTTTTTTTGCTGGCTGGTAAGAGCACTTTTATGCTGGCAGGCTTTTGCATGCTAAGGTACCTGAGGAAGGTGTGGTACAAGATGTGAAGTTTGGGAGGAGCATGGATCACCTGGGAGAGTCCCGGGGGTTGGGTACAGAGGGCAAGGGGTCCCTGGACCTAACACTCCCCATCCATGTTCTCCTATTGCGGAGCTGCCTTTTAAAAATCTTTAGGAATGCCAACAAGTGCAGAAGACGGTAACCAAAATAGTTAACTGGTACCGACCACCATGAACATCTCACTCCAGGGTGAAATATCTTCAGTGGCTCCCAGTTTGTTGTCAGACACCATTCAAATCTGCTGGTTTTGACCTCTAAGGAGCCCTCGACAGCCTGGGGCAAGTGTCTCTAAAAGCCTTTTCCCACATGAACCTGCCTGCCAATTAAGATAATCTTCAGAGGCCCTACTCCAAGTGCTTCTGCTTCTGGGGTCAGGCAGGTGATTACCCAGCAGAAGGACTTTTTCTGACACGATGTCCAGTCAAAGGAGAGCCAGACACATGTTCACCTGGCACCATCTGTTAGGCACAAGGCACCGACGGAGGCAAAGTCTTGGGCAGACAGTGAGGAGGGGGCAGGCGATGGTGAGACAGAGCTTATGAGAGTGTTAAAGTGTTATTCTTTGAAGGAGAACTATCTGAAAATGATTTACAGATGGTATCTAACTCCGAGCAGACTTGCTCAAATGTATAGAGTGGCTCGGGGGACCCAGCCAGATGGGCGGGGTACAAATAATAAATTATTATTATTATTATTATTATTATTATTATTATTATTATTATTATAAGTCTGAATAGTATAAGTGCTGGAGATGCAATGAGGCTGAGGGTATGTTTTATCATATATGTGGTGGACTTGTAAAAGAGTAAAAGAGTACTGGGAAATAATTTAAAATGAACTGGAAAAAAGTTTAAAAGTACCTTTCAAAAGAACCCCCCAAAACCAGAATCCTTTTTGTTGGGGATAATCCAGATGGAAATTCCCAGGTGTCAAAAAAGGTTATTTATCTATGCCACTACCACGGCCCGTGTTTTGTTAGCCCAAAAATGGAAAACGAACGAGGTCCCAACCAAAGAAGAATGGCAACTTAAACTGATGGAATATGCACAGCTTGCAGATTTAACACATAGAATAAGAGAACAAGAAGAACATATGTTTAAACAAGATTGGAAAATGTTTATTGGATATATGGGTGAAAATTGTGTACATTTAAAAACGCTGGCAGCATTAAGATAAATTCAACAATGTAGATAAGTTTTCACGGATGTAATAATGGAATACTCAGTGGTTTAGTTTTTGTAAAATAGACAGGGATTTTTGGTATGTAAATTGAACCACGGAAAGAGAAGAAGGGAAGTCATTGATTTAAGGTTGTCTAAATGAATATTCTAACATGTAAAAACTTAATAAAAATTATATATATATATAAAGAAGAGAGTGTTAAAGGCTGAAAAAAGATGCTCAGTGTTCCCAGAGATGGTGTAGATCAGAGAGTTCAGCAGCGTTCCTTTGGCTAGATCAGGGGTCAGCAAACTTTTTCAGCAGGGGGCCGGTCCACTGTCCCTCAGACCTTGTGGGGGGCCGGACTATATTTTTTTGGGGGGGGGGATGAACATATTCCTATGCCCCACAAATAATCCTGAGATGCATCCTATATAATAAAGTCCTATGTCCCTGCGTGCGTCCGTGTGTCAGTGGTTTTTTGCCACTGCGCATGTCCCCCACACGGACACAGGGATTGGACGCAGAGAGGAGGAGGAGGCTTATTGGTTGGAGCGCAGAGACATTAGCCGCACCTCTATTCAACAGCAGCGCGAGCGAAGCGCTTGCGCTTCACGAGCCTCAGCTCTCCGCTACTTTATGAGGTGAATGAAGCGGAGAGCTTTGGAGGTTCGCGCTGCTCTTTGAAGAAGCCGAGGAGGGAGAATCGCCCGGTGACCTCCCTGGCGGCGGCGGCGGCGCAGCCGCCACAGCCGCGGCTCGACCTCTCCGCTTCAGCCGCAATGGCGGCCACTCCCCGCGCGCTGCTGCTTCTCCCCCTCCCCTTTCTCCCCGCCTCAGCCGCCCGTGGCGGCGGCGGGGAGGGCGGCCGTCGCCGGGGCTGCCGGCGGGGCAGCGGCAACAGGCGGCTCCGCCATGGTGGTGGCTTGGCCGCCTGAGGCGGGGAGAAGGAAGCGCCTCGGGTCCCCGCCGCCGCCGCTAGCGCCCATTATTAATGGGCTTAATTCAACTAGTTTTAAATAAAAGCACACATTCTACTCATGTAAAAACACGCTGGTTCCTGGACCGGATTTAGAAGGCGATTGGGCTGGATCTGGCCCCTGGGCCTTCGTTTGCCTACCCATGGGCTAGATAGATGGTGGCACTGGAGGAGGAGGTATTTAGCTGTACAAGGGCATAAGCCAAGACAATGAGCAGAGGGAGGGAGCCAGGGATGGTGATGATGAGTAGCTGAGAGAGTATGGAGACACATGAATACATGTGCAAAAACCCACCCACTGGGAATTGCTGGGAATGGGTAAGAAATGAAGATGCATTTCTGTAATCGCAGGGAAAATGGAGTGGCACTTTAGGATGAAGACGTTTGTTGTGACAAGCGTCTCCACATTCAAGAGCCTGCTTTGCTTTCATTCAATGCCATCAGAGGATTCAGGCAGTTGTGGGTAGAAGTCTGACAGAAGGTAGATCGGCAGCTCAGTCCTGTGCAGGCTTACTCAGAAATAAAACCTGTGGATTTCAAGGGTACTTATTCCCATGTTAAGTGTGCATAAAATTGCAACCTAACAGCACGATCCGACACATGTCTGCGCAGAAAGAAGTTCAGTAAAGCTCACTAGAAACGGGCAAGAAAACCCGATTCAGCCTGCATTTGAAGCCAAATTTATCAATTTGCACTTTCCAAAATGATAAGAGAACTCAAACACAGCCATTCTTCAAAATTGTCACATACCAAATTTTTCGATGCAGTTCTCCAACCAAACTATGTTTATAAAAATGCAATTTAGGGGGGTATATGTGTATAAAAATGAATATATTAGAGAAAACAACGTACACAAATGCATCATATTTGTATAAACTGCTTGCATTCAGTCAAGAAACTGCATACAAAAATGTGTTGATAAGGAGAATTTCACACCAGAACGCTCAATTACATATCTATCTATATATCTATAACAAATTGCTGCAGAAATGTAGAAAACTGGGTTTAAGAGCTTATCCACACTTAACTTTTGCCCCACTCTTTCCAGGCACAGGTCCGCACTTTAAAGCTCTGTGTCTCCGTGCTATTTTTTGACTCCATTGCTTTCCCTGCAAAAATAACCCACTATTTAAAGCTGAATTGGAGCAAGTGGCTATTCGAGTTTTCCGTTGATTGCTGTTTGCTCCAATTCAGCTTTAAAGAGCAGGTTTTTTCAGAGAAAGCAACGAAACCAAAAAAGGGGGACGCTTGGACAAGGAGCTTTAAAGTGTGAATTGTGTCTGGAAAGCTTGAAGGAAAGGCAAGTATGGATAAACGCTAAGACAGGGAAAATGAGAAATGGAGAGAGAGCCAAAATCAACAGATCTTTCCATCCCTACTCACCGAAATGGACAGATTCTTCCATCCCTGCTCAGCGCTCCTCCCCAGTAGTGAGTGTAGGATTGCAGCCTTAGCAACCAAGTGAGAATGGCTAGCCTTTTATCTCTGTGTCTCTCGGCCCTGAATGAAGGAACTCACCATGTGCCCTTGGGAAAACTGCGCTGTCTCTCTCAGTCTTCTCCCCATTCCCCATCTGCAGTAAGGATAGATAGTAATCCTGTCCTACCGCACAGGGTTGTTGCATGTATCAAATAAATTGTGTTCAAAATTATTTGCAAGCTTTATCTAAGTACAACATTTTTTAATTTTTAAGCCACTCTTGCTCCAAATGGTTTCCAGGGCAGTGCTCAATCATAGAGCGCAACATAAAGCAGAATCATAAAACCGTCCCCAAACAATAAAAACTAAAACACAAGCAGCTAAATGCCAAGTGTAAAGCTTTTAACATGCCTGGGGAAACCAGAAAGTCTTAACCTAGGGCTGGAAAGATTGTAATGTCAACAGCTGTTGAGCCTTTTTATGGGGTGCCACCACAGAAAAGGCCCACTCCTTCACAACTATAACACATCCAGGCCTGTATGGGTTAGTCATGGCGAGACAGAACAGTATCAGGGTGGTCATGTGAACCAAGCCACCGACGCGATCAATTGCGACATCCTCTGTGCTCTCCCAGTGAAAGAGGTCAATTGATACTGCCTCTCTCGTTCTAAATTTTGAAAACCGAATTTATTTATTTGTTTGTTTAGTCCAGGTGCAGCTACCTGGTACATACATCTCGAGAAATGTGGATGGTTTGGAGGGAGGGGGAGACCAGTAAATTGGCTCAAATAGCCAACACCCAGGAGCATGAAGGGGTGTGTTTAGCACACACACAGAGAGAAAGCATTTTGTTTGAGGAAAAGCTGTTGTATTGTAAACAGGATAGAAAGAGATGGAGACAATCACTTAAGGCTTGTCTGCCGTGTCCTCGGGTCATTCCTGGGCAGGATCCTTGCCCGCAGCATCTGATGGAGAAAAGGCGACTGCACATTAGCAGATCTTGTTAACTTTGAGGGCAAAGGTTACAATTTCCTTGGTCTGACTGACTGATTTGCAGATATACCGTGCAGTCAACAAAAGCAGGAGATGGCCTCTCTGCTGGTCTTCTGCAAGGGTGAGAGCTACCCTTTTTTTGTTTGTGGCATAAATCCCTCACAACAGCCTTTCACCAATTCACCCCTCAAGCCCTAGAAGACGTTTGCCTTCTCATCTTCTACGCTGACCAGGACACTTGCCCTGGTAAAAAGTTGCAGCAAAGGAGCTTTCCATATCAGTCATTTTAAAGCATATATCAAAAGAGAATTGTTCATCAGAATGCACAAGAATTGTCGTGTTGGGTTGCGGAATCTGAGAGGGAACAAAAGACCTTGCAATCCAACCCTCTTCCCTTCTGGACTGAAAATACTGGGTCATAACACGCATGTTGACACACTCAATTGCCAACTATTAATTTCTAACGTTGTGGTATGTTGAGCAGGGCCGTCTTATCCATAGGTGCTAGGGGTGCGGGGCACCCGGGTACCGGGCTCTCAGGGGCGCCAGGCCGTGGCAGGCTCTGCGCTGTGAGTTTGGGGGCAACCAAGCCAGCGAGACGCTGAGGCGGCTGGCTGGCTCCACCTTCCTGTGCGCCTGGGACTGGGCAACCGGGGGGGGGTGGATCTTTGCATTCCGGCGTCGCATATGCTTACAACAGCCCTGATGTCGAGCATAGTGCTATAAAGTTGGAAGGGGTCTCGACGGTCACCTAGTCCAGCCCCCCTGCAATGCTGGAATCTCAACTAAAGCATTCATGACAGGTGGACACCCAATCTCTGGAAGGAGAGCCCATTACCTTCTGAGGGAGTTTCTTCCACAGTCAAACAGCTCTTACTGTCAGAAAGTTATTCCTGATGTTTAGTGGGAATCTCCTTTCTTGTAACTTGAAGCCATTGGTTTGAATCCTACCCTCCAGAAAAGGAGAAAACAAGTGTGCTCCATCTTCCATGTCACAGCCCTTGAGATATTTGAAGATGGCTGTCATATCTTACCTCGGTCTCCTCTTTTCCAGGCTAAACATACCCTTCTCCTTCAACCGCTCCTCATAAGGCTTCGTTTCCAGACCCTTGGTAATCTTGGTCACCCTCCTCTGCACACGTTCCAGTAGTCAGTATCTTTCTTAAATTGTGGTGCCCAGAACTGGACACAGTACTCCCGATGAGGTCTGACCAAAGCAGAATAGATTGGGACTATTACTTCCCTTGATATTGACACTATACTTCTGTTGATGCAGCCTAGAATAGCATTAGCTTTTTTTGCCGCAGCATCACACTGTTGACTGATGTAAAGCTCATGCTAACAAGAACCATGAACCTGGCCCAGAAACATACAGTCAGCCAATGCAAGATTTTAAACACCTGCATTGCATTTTGCTGGCAATCTGCCCCATCAACAGTTTGTCGGCAACATTTTCCACTTGAAAGAATGTCAACTCCCGTGAAGTGTTTCTAAAGAGCAGTTATAATTTTAGTGTTTTGTTTTTTTAATGATTCACTAGTTGCCTCCAAGGGACCCAGGTGGCGCTGTGGGTTAAACCACAGAGCCTAGGGCTTGCTGATCAGAAGGTCGGCGGTTTGAATCCCTGCGACGGGGTGAGCTCCTGTTGCTCGGTCCCAGCTCCTGCCCACCTAGCAGTTCAAAAGCACGTCAAAGTGCAAGTAGATAAATAGGAACCGCTCTGGCAGGAAGGTAAACGGCGCTGCTCTGGTTCTCCAGAAGCGGCTTAGTCATGCTGGCCACATGACCTGGAAGCTGTATGCCGGCTCTCGGCCAATAAAGTGAGATGAGCACCGCAACCCCAGAGTCGGACACGACTGGATCTAATGATCAGGGGTCCCTTTACCTTTACCTTTTAGTTGCCTCCAAGCATTTAGGACAGGCATCCCCAATCTTCGGCCCTCCAGATGTTTTGGACTACAATTCCCATCATCCCTGACCACTGGTCCTGTTAGCTAGGGATCATGGGAGTTGTAGGCCAAAATATCTGGAGGGCCGCAGGTTGGGGGTGCCTGATTTAGGAGATGCTGAAGCACTCAAAGCAGATGGAACAATGGCTCATCTTCATACATTCTCCAGATGTTTCCACCATCAGAGGTAAGGGCAATGGTAACCAGAGAGAGACAGAGCCTTCTGAGTGGAGGTGACTTGTATTAAGAATTCCCTCCCAAGAGAGGCCTGCCTGGTGCCTACATTGCTACGTTTCCAGGCCTGGCAAATATTTATTTTCTCTAAGGCTTTTTAATGTGTATTATTATTATTATTTCTTTTAACACACAGGTTGTTCTATTCAATGTATATATTTTACCATGCTTTAGTAAGTATCCAGGAAGCTCTACTGAAATATGGTAGATAAATTACTATGTTGTTAAGCCTTGGTGCCCTATAGAGAGTTTATATTCAACTAACGTTTACTCAGAGCAGTTGCACTGAAATCAACGGCTGTGCCTTGCCTAGGTCCATGAATGTCAATGGACCTACTCTGAGTAAAAGTTTGTTGGAGACAACCCTGCAAGATGTGAAGCGGCCTTCATGCAACTGCCCTTTTGGAATTTGATCCAGACACTCAAAAATGTCCCTTGTTTTACTAGCTATTCCTAAGCTGTCTAAGAAACATGCCTGCCCTTCTTAATACCAATAATTTTATAGTGGGTTGGGGTTGGTTTTTTTTAAAGCGAAGGAGTGCTGGGCCTGAGGGCACATTGAAGGAATGAGGAATTTCAGTTAAGTGCTGGATGGATGCCTCCTCATTTGGTTGGTTGGTCCCCCTTCGGGCCACGATGGGGCCCGCCTGTCCGAACGTTGACAGATTCGCTCTTACACAAGCCAGAGCTCAGAAAAATGCCTCGAAGCCCTCAGAGGGGGAAGAGGAAAACAAGACAAGTACCAGAGGCTCCCCCAACAAAAATGCTTACAAGTGACAGTCGGCTTATGAGATCCCAGTTCCACCCAAAAAACCTTTTTCGATTTTTTTTGAAGAGGGCCCTCAGTTCTGAGGGAACCACTTCTCTGGGCAAATAAAAAAGGCAATCTAGACACTTTCAGTATTTCATGGTTCCCACGTAGGAGGCCACTCGACAGGCTTCCCCGGTTTACAAAATGAACTGCTTCTGCAGTCACGTTCAGCTGTCCTGATTTTATGCGCAAGGAACAGGAAGACCTTGTGAGGTAGGAATTTGCTAAGCACTCTTCCGAAGTGTGTGTGTGTTATTGTTGTTGAAGTCACCAGTTAATTTGACCGAATGCAACCATCTTGGTCTGGCAACAAATTCTCCCCACCAACTAGTAACAGTCTCCCTTTTCCTCTTTGTACCATTCGTTTCGTGCAGCTGCACTGGACTGTTGAAGAAGATTGGTTCCTATTTTGACATACTTCACTATCTGCTCTAGAACAGGGATGAGGGAACCAGGAGCCTTTGGGATGTTTTTTGGACTCCTGGTTTCCATCATTCTTCACCTTTGACTGCTGACTGAGGCTGATGGGAGATGGAGTCCAAAGTTTGGAGGACCACAGATGCGAAACAGTCTGCATCTGTTTGACTTTAGGTGCTTTGTTTTATTGTTGATGTGTTCGCTGCCCTGGGAGGAACGGTGGGATATAAATTTAGTAAGTAATAGTAACAAATCATAATAATACACAATCCCATTCTAACATTGTCCTCTACTTCCCACTCAGACATTGGACACATTCCCATAAGCCCCCAGTACCATGGCAGAAGAGAAGGCAACCCTGGCTCTTCTCACCAGGCCTCTCCTTCTTTCCATCCATCCTTGACACAACAGGTGAGGCAGGGCCTGGGCAGGTGTGGACAAATCCCAGAAACGAACAGGCAGAAAAAGTTGCATCTGCCCAGCTACTCCAGACCCTCCAAGTGTCCCTGTGATGGCCTGGGATTCAGACTCAGAGGCTGAACCTGAGGGATCCCAGCCTGCACAGGATTCCCCGCCTCCAGAACAAGCAGAGCCGGGGCTAGGGCTTGAGTCTGAAGGGTCCTCACCTGTGCTGGATCCTCAGGTGCAGGCATCTGCTGAGTCTGCTCTGGCTCCTGATGGGATGGAGGATCCATTGCCTGCAGGTGCTCCACTCCCAGCCCAGTCAGGGGAAGCTGAGGTTGCCTCTGGGTCCGGTAACCCTCCAGCCTCTCCTGAGCTGCAGAGGCTCAGGGCAGAGAGGCGAAGGGAACTGAGTTCCCGCAGGAGGAGTGCTCACCTCCAAGCCAGGAGAGGCGACTCACCAGAGGATCGGGGCTGCCCTATGCCTCAGGGCAGATAAAAGCCGGCCAGCCCCAGCCCCAAGTTGCAGGAGCAACATCGTTGGTGACCAGTTCCTGCTTGAAACCTGTCCTGCTTTCCTGCCTGAGCTCCTGACCCGCCCTGGTTCCCTGCTTGCCTACCTGTTCCCGACTTTGCCTGACTCCCTGCCCTGCACCCAGCTTCAGTGACTACGGACTGCCTTTACGTTGTACCTCTGACCACGGACTGGACTTGGACCTCGTCTTTCGGGTAACCCACGGGACCAGCATAGTCCCTACTTTCCAAGGACAGTCCCAGATTTACAGAAGCCGTCCCGGTTTCTGATTTGATCCTGGAACGTCCGCTTTGCCTTAGGACGCCCCTCTTTTCATCAGAGAAATGTTGGAGGGGAGAGGATGTCTCTATTTTCATCAGAGACATGTTGGAGGGTATGGAATAGGATGTCCCTATTTCTATCAGAGGGACGTGGGTGGCGCTGTGGGTTAAACCACAGAGCCTAGGGCTTGCCGATCAGAAGGTCGGCGGTTCGAATCCCCGCGTTGGGTTGAGCTCCCATTGCTCGCTCCCTGCTCCTGCCAACCTAGCAGTTCGAAAGCACGTCAAAGTGCAAGTAGATAAATAGGTACCGCTGCAGCGGGAAGGTAAACGGCGTTTCCGTGTGCTGCTCTGGTTCGCCAGAAGTGGCTTAGTCATGCTGGCCACATGACCTGGAAGCTGTACGCCGGCTGCCTCGGCCAATAATGTGAGATGAGCGCCGCAACCCCAGAGTCGGTCACGACTGGACCTAATGGTCAGGGGTCCCTTTACCTTTACCTATTTCTATCAGAGAAATGTTGGAGGGTATGCTACAGTGGGAAGAAACTTAAAAGGACCGAGTGCCAGAACGGTGAGGTGCTGTCTCTACTTATGGACTTAACTGAGGGCACAGCTTGCCTGTTTTTGGTGCAAGTCCTGAAACCTGGAATATTAAGTACCAATGAGAGACTTTGACAGATTGTGTTCCTTGTCCTGCTCGCTAACTAGAAAGAGTCCCCTCCACAGACACACATACCAGGGGAAAGGCTTCCAGGCAGAGCCGGGGATACTTTTTCGTTGTAGGCCAAAGTTGGAGAACCTGTTGTGTCTCCAAAGCTACAGGTCCCATCAGCCCCTGCCCAGTCTGGCCAACTGGCTGGAAATATGGCAGTTTTAGTGTGACAACACTGGAGGGCCGCAGATTCCCCATCCCTGCTGTAGGCATTGTAGGGATTAAATCTGGAAGGAACCTTCTGGAACCTATTTGGATTGCCCTTGTCACGGAACTATTTCCCTCTCCCTCACCGCACTTCCATTGCTAAAGACCCTGCGAATGTCTTTTTCTTTTCTTTTTAAGTGCATTGGGGATTAAAAGTGTAGCTGTGTCTAATTACAGTTGCCCCCAGGCTCCACGTGTTTCATGAAAGAAATTCAATGTCTTATCGCTTCTAGAACATGAACGGAGCTATTAGACAGGTCAAAAGTTGAAGGCACTCTTCTGGGCCCAGCTATGATTCATTGTGACTTTTTAATCCACTGTTGTGTGGCACCATTTCTCTGGCAGGAGTTCTTGGCTTTTAACAGCTATATGTGACGGGTTTCAATTCAGGATACGAATATTTCCCCCATCACCGCATTTTGATCCGGGGTGTGTGGGTGGGCAGACTGTACTGGTTGAATTTCTGCCTAGCAAGTAGCTATTTAATGACGCAGAATATTTGCCGAGGGAGAGAGGAACTGGTAGGAACCCCAAATTCACCTGGCAGCCATTTTGGGACAGGGCTTTTGCAATGCAGCCAACAGCCTCATAGGCCTGTCACAAAACGCTGGTGTTATGTACTGAGTTGAATAGGGTCCAAAATGCAGCAGTCTGATTGGTCCTAGAACAATAGGATTCAGAATGCAGCAGTCTGATTGGTCCTAGAACAATAGGATCCAGAATGCAGCAGTTTGATTGGTCTGCAGGAGCCACCCAATCCAGCTCCAGGTGGAAGTGAATCCACAACCTGATTGGCTTACAGGAGTATCCTGGAATTAGCCAATCACATGGGGCCCATTGTGTAAATAATGTATATAAAGCAAATGTTCTGGGGAAACTCTCATTCCTCGCTACTATGAGCTGAATAAAGAGCAGGAAATCCACACTCGACTCCGAGTATATTTCAGCTGGACTTTGGTTAACTTGTGACAATGCATGCCAGTCTGGAAATGCAAGACTTTTGGGTGGTTTCTGCTGGTGCAGCTACACATCTCCCTACGAGGAAGAGATAACTGGAAGGGCATCATACGCACGCATGTTCACTGTCTGCGTACATTATTTAACAATTGTACGAAGGTATACTTCCTTTTAAGGGATGCGGGTGGCGCTGTGGGTTAAACCACAGAGCCTAGGGCTTGCCGATCAGAAGGTCGGAGGTTCGAATCCCCGCGATGGGGTGAGCTCCCGTTGCTCGGTCCCTACTCCTGCCAACCTAGCAGTTCGAAAGCACGTCAAAGTGCAAGTAGATAAATAGGTACCACTCCCGCGGGAAGGTAAACGGCGTTTCCGTGCACTGCTCTGGTTCGCCAGAAGCGGCTTAGTCATGCTGGCCACATGACCTGGAAGCTGTACGCCGGCTCCCTCGGCCAATAATGCGAGATGAGCGCCGCAACACCAGAGTCGGTCACGACTGGACCTAATGGTCAGGGGTCTCTTTACCTTTATACTTCCTTTTTGTCTATCCTGAACCTGGAAATGCGAAACAGAATAAAAAATAATAAAAAATCCTTCCAGTAGCACCTTAGAGACCAACTAAGTTTGTTATTGGTATGTACCGGGTACACTTCTTTAGAAATGTGGTCGATCTCTAGCAGTTTAGGAAGACTAGCTCATATGACTATGGGTGCCATAGCACGCTCCCAGCCTTTTGCAGCTCTATGTGCGTGCAGGATCAGGGACCCTCGCTCTCCTCCATCCCAGGATTGCACCTATCAATCAAGTTGATGGAGGAGGAAGAATAATGGTGCAAAGATAGGATTAAACAAGACTCGACAAAAAGCCCCCAATTTCTCCACACTGTTAATACCTAGCCACCTAACAACTAGTTTAATGACAAGCATAAAATCAGATAAACAAAAGAAATTCCTGGCGTCTAGGAGTTTTGGATAATTAGACTTTACCCTGGGATATTCTGACTGGCTGCCGTTGAGCTCTTAGGGTGTGAACAAAGTTGGAAGAAAGACAGAGACAGGGTCCAGCAAAAGAAAGCCTTCCGAAGCAGACCGTTTCACTGAGGAACATCTTTTACCTCAAGGAAGTGTCTTCTCTTGTTTGGCCAAAATCGCTTCCCTGCCCACTCAGCTCATTGGTTCTAGAAGGCTGCGTACACACCATACGTTGAAAGCACATTCAACACACGTGATTTCCCCCAAAGAATCCTGGGAACTGTGTTTTTGTTTTACGGGTACAGGGAATTGTAGCTCTGTGGGGCGTAAGCTACTGTTCCCAATATTTTTTTGGGGGGGGATCAAGGTGCTTTTAATGCGATTTCATTGTATGGTGTGTACATCCCAAATCTGCTCCCTTTTCTGCATGATGGCACTTCAGATATATCTGAAAACAGCTATCACGCCTTCCATCAACATTCTCTTCTGCAGGCTGAGCACACCCAGTTCTTTCTACTGTTCCTCATAGGACTTGTTTTCTGGATTCCTCATTACCCTCCTCTGGAGGCGTTTCGGGTCGGTCAAGTGCAGACTCTGCAAGAGAACGCATTCCCCCCCTTTTTTTGAAATTTAATCTTTATTGATTTTAAATATTAAGTCCCTTCACCACAAAAAGAACAACAAAAACAGATCGCATCAAATACAAAGAAAATGTTACATATAAAATAAAATTCTTCCATATGTTGAGACTTCCGTCATCCTCAGTATGGGTCCTTTGTTTCCTTGTTGACTGCATATTTGTACATTCCTTAACTTAACTTAAATTATCCATAATCTTTGTAGCATATTACATTGCAGAAATTAATAAAAGCATGTCAAAGATTTCATATGAGAACAATGTCCTTTTAAATACCGTCTTTCCCCCTTTTTAAGACACCGTCTTATAATTTGTTCCCCTCAAAAAACACAGGGTGGCTTATTTTCGGGGGGATGTCTTATTTTTATTACGCCAGTATGGTACAGTACAGCCTCCCCCTGCACGCTGAGCAGGTGGGGCAGAACTCCGCAAGAGGCACCCCCCCCCGCGCCTCTCGCTGGTTCGCTGGCTCCCTGCGCACGCAGGAGGGGCCGAGGAGGCGACGGGAACAATGGCGGCACCACGGCTTACTTTTGGGGTATGTCTTACTTCTCACAAAGGTAAAAAAAACCTGCCATGGCTTACTTTATGACTACGTATTAAAAAAGGGGAAACGGTATAATCTGAATAAATCCCATCCTTTGTTAAACTTTTGGTCTGTCTGGTTCCTAATTTTCCCCGGCATCTTTGCCAAGTCTACATATTCAAGTACTTTCACCTGCCACTCCATTTTAGTTGGTATTTTATCTCTCTTCCACCATTTAGCTATCAACATTCTCGCAGCGGTGGTTGCATACATTAATACCTTTCTCAGCTCTTTCGGAATATCTGCATCGATGATGCCTAAAAGAAAGGCTTTCGGTCTTTTGATAAAAGTTAACTTAATTTTTTAAAAAAAAAAATATTATAAATAATTTCCCCAAAGTTTCTTATCTTTTTACATTTCCACCACATGTGATGCATTGTTCCCTCAGATTCGTTACATCTCCGACAAAGGTTTGAGCTGGTTTTGTACATTTTCGCCAGCTTGCTTGGTGTAATATACCATCGATAAAACATCTTCATATAATTTTCTTTTAAGGTTTTTGTCCTGCAGACACAGCTGTCTCACTTCCAACATTGCCAAACATCTATGCAGGTATGTGACGTTCATAAGCATGCCTGGATCCAGATTGTGTAGCCAATGACTAGATTTTAATCTGTGTTATTTACTGTGTGCACTGGACATATGTGTGTTGGATTTTACGCGTGCACGTCCAATTTGAACGCGAATACTCTCATCTGGCTGCCTGGTGGTCTTGAAGGTAGAACAAAGGCATCAATCAGGTGGCAAAAGAGGAAGGCATGTTCTCGCTCTGCCCCCCCATCAGCAAATAGAGTCAGATCTGGGTAAAGGCACTGTTAAATTGAGGAGCTAGTTGCCTTGAGTGGAGGATATTGCTAGCGACTCCATAAAAGCCAGGCCATCCCGTATATCTAATAGCACGACAGACTCTTCCACAAGCATGTCAGTGGGTAGCCTGAAGCGGTAGGCAAACCCACAACACACACACAGGCAGAAGTTTTCGGGTTTTAATGAATGCTAAATGTTTGTAGAAACCTTTGACCTTGCACTAATGGCTGAAGCTGACCATGTCAAGACCTTTTCTAATCACCGGCCCACCCATTAGATTCAGCTGCTCATTTCGGTGTCACAAATAGTACAGGGCAAAGTTGTTACACACAAGGTAGGTTGTCTGAAAGAAGGTGGTGTGTGTGTGTGTGTGTGTGTGTGTGTGTGTGTGTGTGTGTGTGTGTTTGTGTGAAGATTCCTGCCTTGAGGGAGATAAAGAGAGAGAGAGAGAAAGGAAAGACACACTTCAGGAGAAAAACGTGTCAAACTCATCGCTGAGGGTATTTTACAAGAGAGGTTAAAGAAAGTCTGGCTGGAGGGACTGCAGCTAAAAATGGGGTGGGCGGAGGAAGAATGGAAGAGAAAGGCAGGTTGAGAAATATCCTTAGACAGAAGAAGAGTTTGGATTTGAGCTGCATGTGGAGGAGGGGAGACGCAGCTGCATGTGGAGGAGGGGAGACGTGAACCCGGTTCCTCAGATTACGAGTCCACCGCTCCTAACCACTACACCACACTGGCTCTCAACAGCAGTGGTGGGGGGAAGGGGGAAGGGAACTTAATTCTCAGTGGATTGGTGTCTGAGTCCTTTTGGTAGAGGCTGCCACATTACGGCAAATGAAAGCATTTGATTGATTAATAATAATAATAATAATAATAATAATAATAATAATTTATTATTTATACCCCGCCCATCTGGCTGGGCTTCCCCAGCCACTCTGGGCGGCTTCCAACAAAATATTAAAATACAATAATTCACCAAACATTAAAAGCTTCCCTAAACAGGGCTGCCTTCAGATGTCTCCTAAAAGTCTGGTAGTTGTTGTTCTCTTTGACATCTGGTGGGTGCCACTACCGAGAAGGCCCTCTGCCTGGTTCCCTGTAACTTGGCTTCTCGCAATGAGGGAACCACCAGAAGGCCCTCAGCGCTGGACCTCAGTGTCTGGGTAGATTGATGGGGGTGGAGACACTCCTTCAGGTATACTGGACTTAGGCCGTTTATCTCTTTATCCGCTTGGTTTCCTGTTGGTGTTTACTCCACCGTTGGCTAGCCTAGCGGATGGATTGAAAACAAATGAGACACCCACACTGGTCAAGTTAGTTGGTATGGCTGGTTTAGCTGTACAGTGGTACCTTGGTCCTCAAACACCTTGGAATTCAAACAACTTGGAACCCAAACACTGCAAACCCAGAAGTAAGTGTTCCAGTTTGCGAACTTTTTTCGGAAGCCGAACACGCTCTGTTTTGAGTATTACGCTTCCAATTTGAGTGCCACACTTCCGTTTTGAGTTTTACGCTGAGGTCTGTCTGTTTTTGCTATTTATTTTGCGTTTTTGTTTTTGCGGCTCTTTTTGTTTGTTTTTGTGACTGTGTCACAAAAATCAGTTCAGCTACTGATTGATTGATTGTGTGACTGCAGTAATACATTGTTTATTGCTTTCATTTTATGGATCAATGGTCTTGTTGGATAGTATTCATGTTAAATTGCTGTTTTGGGGGTTGTTTTAAAAGTCTGGAACAGATTAATCCATTTTGCATTACTTTCTATGGGAAAGCGCACCTTGGTTTTGGAACGCTTTGGTTTTGGAACGGACTTCCGGAACGGATTAAGTTTGAGAACCAAGGTACCGCTGTAGTGGCTAAGGAGCTGAGCTACATCTCAGGAACGTTGTGGTTTGAATCTCACCTCTACCATAAGCCTTCAGCAAGCGACTGTCTCTGAACTTCACCTCCTAAGAATACTGACCTAGAAACCTAGCAGCCTGCCTTATAGCAAGCCAGAGAATCGAGCCATGATTATTCTGGTTCTGTGTTGTTTACACTGACCCGCAGCAGCTCCCTCCAGCATTTCAGACGAGAGACTTCCCAAAACATTTAGGACTTTTCCCTAACTGGAGATGCCAGGGAAATGAACTTGGGATTTTATTTTTTTACATGCAAACATGCTCTATCACAGAGCCCCTGCTGGAGGACTGATAAAAATCACCCTCTTCCCTCACTATGGGAGCAAACTGTGTGTGTGTGTGTGTGTGTGTGTGTGTGTGTGTGCAGGGGGTCATCAGGAGTATGATGGAGGAGGAAAGAATAAAAGTTCCTTCCCTAGTATAGACAAGTTCCCTTAGAAGACAGATTCTGTCCGCGCAACTCTGGAGAAATAGAGACCATCGCCCATGTTTTCTTTCTTTGCTCCCTTTACAGAGACTTCCAGAAAGAAGCTACCCTAAAGATATTTGATGAGTTACCTGGACAATCTGAAGAACTGCAAACTAAATGGCTCCTGTCAGACTCTAACCCAAAGGTCACCACTATGGTGGCAAGATTTTGCGCCAACGCTATCAGAATTCGGTGCGCCTACACAGGAGATACTCAAATCAACTCCTGATCAGAGCCAGACAGACTTTGTTTTAATTTATAGCGTATAGTAAACAATTAATATAATCTAAGGATCAAAGGAGGGACCCAGGTGGCACTGTGGGTTAAACCACAGAGCCTAGGGCTTGCCGATCAGAAGGTCGGTGGTTCGAATCCCCGTGACGGGGTGAGCTCCCGTTGCTTGGTCCCTGTTCCTGCCAACCTAGCAGTTCGAAAGCACGTCAAAGTGCAAGTAGATAAATAGGAACCACTCTGGCGGGAAGGTAAACGGCGTTTCCGTGCGCTGCTCTGGTTCGCCAGAAGCGGCTTTGTCATGCTGGCCACATGACCCGGAAGCTGTACGCCGGCTCCCTCGGCCAATAAAGCGAGATGAGCGCCGCAACCCCAGAGTCGGTCATGACTGGACCTAATGGTCAGGGGTCCCTTTACCTTTACCTTTTAAGGATCAGAGGATGACTGATCCCTTTTAGATAAGTCATTTTAGTTTATTTTAGATAAGTTATTTTAGTTTATTTCAAAAAAAATTAAATATTGATGATGTAATGCAATTTGCTGTGCTGGTCGGTGACCGAAATAAAGAATACTACTACTTCCTTCCCTCATTATGTGGTTCACACACGAACCCACATAGGTGTGCCGGGTACAGCTGATGGGAACTGAAGTCCAAAATATCTGCAAGGCACCACATTGGGGGAAAGCTGGCCTAGGCTATATAATGTAGACACGGTATATGGGAGCCTGAAGTTTGCGTCCTCTCGGGAGGCACAGTGAAGGTGCAGGCTTAGAGGCTGACCTCTCTTCTTCAGCGCCCCCCCCCCTGCCCTGCACCTCTCAGCTCGCTCTGTTGGTGGTAGAGGAAGCCTGTGAGGTCAGGCGGTGGAATTTTAGCTGCAGGCGTCTCAGGCGAGATGCAGTTCAGCTCAGCGATCTAAGGTGTGGGGCTGCAGCTAAGTAGGAGATCAGCCACTTGGTGAGGCCAAGGCCTGGCCCGTTCTGGAGTCACTCCAACATATTTACTCCTTTCCTTTCGCTCCCACCCGCAACGCCAGCCTCCAACCTTTATTCTTCATGTCTCTGGTTTAATCTTTAATGCATCTACCGTCGCCCCAGGCTTGACCCCCACCCACTCCATGAGGCAGAGCCACGATGGAAGCCATAATTACTTTCTCCGCCATTTTTTGCCGGAAAGGTATATCTCGTTGTTGTAAGAATTTTAAGGTCTTATATATATATAATAAATGTTCATAAGTGTTCCGAGCAAACAAGGCCACATGTCTGAAGACAGGCCACAGGCCTGTCTCCATTTTGACTCCCAGCTGACCAGTATTTCTCTGCAAGGAAGGAGGGGGTGATTGTCTCAGGAAATTAAAGGTGATGATTCCTGGCTTCCTGATGCCTGAGTGCCAGACAAAAGGGTGTGATTGCCTTGGCTGAGAAACAGGGAAATGTAAATCTCTCTTTTGTTTCACTTGGTGACTTTTTGGTGGAGGGCAAGAGGAGGCATGGGGAGGGTCAAGGATACTCAGATTACTGCCACCAGACCTCCTCTTTCATGATGTAACTGTGATGTATCTGGGGGTTGGTCCTGGGTTACACCCTTTTGTGATGTATGTATGATGTATAGGGGGGTGGTCTTGAGCGGGAGTGGGGGAATCTCAAAAGTCTATATAGGAGCTTGCACACCATTGTTGGGGGTGCCTCCTCCCTCCTCCATTTTGGGAGTGAGGGCCCTGTTGCAACAGATATAATAAAGATTTTGCTTCTCAGTTTTTCTCTGGTTGGCCTCTGTAATTTACCACTCCTACTGATGGAGAACCTGAAAAGGCTCTTGTGTACCCCATAAGGGAATAAGAGCAGATTTCTGTTTATTTCGTCGTGGACAGCCTGCGGCAAGGTTGTACAACCGGGAGTCACAAAACGAAAGTCCCATCAAGGCCTGTGTGTGAGCCTTGTTGAGGCTTCCCCTTCCCCGTCCTCCCCAAAATGGCGTCTACCAAGTGTTTCGACAAGAAGGCCTTATGGAGAGCTGAGGCACAGTGACGTAGCATGGGGCAGGGCAATGGGGCGGTTGCCCCAGGCGCAAAATGGTTAAGGGCGCAACATTTCAACACCCCATGCTGCCTCAATACTGCTGTGCATTTCCATTGAAAACGGCTTCTCCATGCAAACCAGGAAGTGACCTCTCCAGACAGTGGAACAGCTCCTGGGTGACGCAGATGCAGTTAGGCAGTTGAACTCAGTACCGGGCCTTTATCTGCATTTTTCTGACTCATATTTACAACTTCCTTTTGTTCTATTCCTTTTGTTCTTTCCCACACCCTCTTTCCTAGGAAGACTACCAGCTTCCCACACCTGTCTCCTGAGTGGCCGTCTCCTCCGTGCTTCAAAAGAAAGGGCAAAGATGGAGATTGGTTGAGGCAGCTGGTTGAGAATATCGGTGGTGCAAAAAATAAATAAATGTTGAAATATACATTTGTTAAAAAACCAGAAGCCCTTCTAATTGGGTATTGTGGGTACAGAAATTCATATGAATGATAAAAAGTTGTTTTTATATGCGATAACTGCAGCAAGGATATTGTTAGCCCAAACGTGGAAGCAAGAAGAAATGCCAACTAAAGAAGAGTGGCAAGAGAAATTGATGAACTATGCTGAGATGGCAAGATTAACTGGGAAAATTTGGAACCAGCAGGACCAGACTTTCCTTAAAGGAATGGAAGAAGTTTTCGATATATTTGGAAAGCAACTGTAACCTACTCCATAGGGAGAAGCCAGTTCTGGTTTTTTATTGAAATTTGATTTATATTAGAGACTGGCACTCCTGGAAAGGGGTATGCGCAAAGCAAGCAGGGGAGAGTAGCAGCGTGAAGAAGTTTGGTGAACAACAGGACGAGAAGATGGCGATGATCGGAATGTGGCATTTGGAATTAAGAAGATCGACCTCATCCACACAGAGACATTGTTTATTATAATTTAGCCTGCTTGCTGGCAGCGGAAATATTGGAAAGAATTTTGAAAAGCAATCGATGGAGGTGATCAGGGAAGCTCCGGCGTCCGAGGCATGGGAAGTCCATATATAAAAAACTTATTATAATAATTAGGCATAATTGGAATGATGTTTAAAAGAATGATATGCGACCAACTAAGTTTGTTCTGGGTATAAGCTTTCGTGTGCATGCACACTTCTTCAGATACACTGAAACAGTCAATCACCCATCTCCTACTGAGGAAAATCCCACCCCACTCTCCCACTATATATAAGGGTCTGGTGACTTCTGTTTTAATTTTTTAATTTATTTCGATTGGCAAGTTGGTTAGGGACAACAGAGTGGGATATTGCAGGCAGTGCCTGGCAAAAACTGGCAAACCATAAATGGAGCCTGGCAAAGTCCAGTGTCTTTGGAGATCCCAACTTTGGTTACCCCAAGCAACTATTCTTCTGCCCCCTCCCTTTTTGTTGTTGTTAGTTGAATCAACAAAATATTAACGTGTTGCCAGCCTCGCACCTGTTATGTACTGAGTTGAATAGGATCCAAAGTGCAGCAGTCTGATTGGTCCTAGAACAATAGGATTCAGAATGCAGCAGTCTGATTGGTCCTAGAACAATAGGATTCAGAATGCAGCAGTCTGATTGGTCCTAGAACAATAGGATCAAGAATGCAGCAGTCTGATTGGTCCGCAGGAGCCACCCAATCCAGCTCCAGGTGGAAGTGAATCCACAACCTGATTGGACTACAGGAGTATCCTGGAATTAGCCAATCACGTGGGGCCCATTGTGTAAATAATGTATATAAAGCAGATGTTCTGGGGGAACATTCATTCCTTGCTACTATGAGCTGAATAAAGAGCATGAAATCCACACTCGACTCCGAGTATATTTCACACCTCAGGCCTTCTTCGAGCAAACGGCGGTGGCAACCCCTTCCTCTACTCCTCCCAACACGTTTGCCCTCTAATAGTCCATGAGGAATCTAATAAATGACTGCCCCGAGGAATTCCTAGCAATGCATTCCTTCCTTGACACCCTCTATCATCCGGGCAAAGCTCTCTCCTTATGCAGGTCTTCTGACACATTATGAAACCGCAAGTATTTTAAGCTGAGTCAAAGGGAATGACAGTGGTCTGTAATCCAAACTGACAAGCAACCAAAAGGGCACTGGCAGGAGGGAGTCGGGAGAAGGAGAAGAGTGAGGGGAAAGCCCCCGAAGAACGAAAATAATTGTCCGCTGCAGCTGCTTTCGGTGAGGCGTGCGGAGGTGTTGAGGAGAGGTGATAAGCAGAGGTGAACCGATTGCCTCTGGGAACAGGATGTGCATGTAAAGCCTCTGGTGGTCAAGGGGAAGTCTTATTTGTCAGGTACGGTACCCAACACATCTCCAGCATATCCTTGCCTCATACAAAACTTTCCAAGGAAGCAGACCCCACAGCTGAAGGCCACCTGGTGGGTTGATGGTACAGGCAGGGCTTTTTTTTCCCCAGCCGGAACTTGCCGGAACTCAGTTCGGGCACCTCTCAGGTGGGCGCCATTGCCATTCTAAGACAACAAGGGAGGCATTCGTGGTGAGTTTCGGCACCTCTTTTTCTAGAGAGATAACACTGGGTAGAGGTGAGATTCAGGTCACAATGTTCCTGAGATGTAGTTCAGCTCCTTAGCCACTACAGTTGTGCTGGTCCCGTGGGTTACCCGAAAGGTGAGGTCCAAGTCCGGTCCGTGGGCAGAGGTGCAATGTAAAGGCAGTCCGTAACAACTGAAGCTGGGTGCAGGGCAGGGAGTCAGGTAAAGTCAGGAACAGGTAGGCAAGCAGGGAACCAGGGCGGGTCAGGAGCTCAGGCAGGAAAGCAGGAACTGGCAACCAGGAAAGCAGGAACTCCTGCAACTTGGGGCTAGGGCTGGCCGGCTTTTATCTGCCCCGAGGCATAGGGCGGCCCCGATCCTCTGGTGACTCGCCTCTCCTGGCTTGGATGCGAGCACTCCGCCTGCGGGAACTCAGTTCCCTTTGCCTCTCTGCCCTGAGCCTCTGCAGCTCAGGAGAGGCTGGAGGGTTACCGGACCCAGAGGCAACCTCAGCTTCCCCTGACAGGGTTGGGAGACAGTGGAGCACCTGCAGGCAATGGGTCCTCCATCCCATCAGGAGCCAGAGCAGACCCAGCAGATTCCTGCACCTGAGGATCCAGCACAGGTGAGGCCCCTTCAGACTCAGGCCCTAGCCCCAGCTCTGCTGGTTCTGGAGGCGGGGAATCCTGTGCAGGCTGGGATCCCTCAGGTTCAGCATCTGAGTCTGAATCCCAGGCCATCACAACAGTGGTACCTCGGGTTACAGACGCTTCAGGTTACAGACGCTTCAGGTTACAGACTCCGCTAACCCAGAAATAGTACCTTGGGTTAAGAACTTTGCTTCAGGATGAGAACAGTGGCGGCGCGGCGGCAGCGGGAGGCCCCATTAGCTAAAGTGGTGCTTCAGGTTAAGAACAGTTTCAGGTTAAGAACAGACCTCCACAACGAATTAAGTTCTTATCCTGAGGTACCACTGTACAGCTAAACCAGCCATACCAGTTAAATTGACCAGTGTGCGTGTCTCGTCGTTGGTCTTCTCAAATATCCCCCAAACAGGGCATCTGCCCCTTGTTTCCACCACAAGTGTCTTCAGATGCTGGACTGCTGCTTGCCTCTCTACCCATGGGCTGTGGGGGGTTGGCTACTGACAATATCTGCATAGCCAGTTTCTCCACCCCTGTTGTGGAGCCACTAGCAGCAACATGCGAACCTACACATATCTCACAGAGACGGCCGGACAGATGGGGAAAGGTGGCGAACCTAAGAGTGGTTCGGAGTAAGTTAGAGCAAACCTGTTTGCGTCCAGTCCATGGTACTTTGGTGGTTCAGTTGGTAGAGCATGAGACTCTTAATCTTAGGGTTGTGGGTTCAAGCCCCACGTTGGGTGAAAGATTCAAGCATTGCAGGCGGTTGGACTAGATCCCTTGTGGTCTCTTACGATTCTGTGATTTTGCATGATTCCGTTCCGTTCCAGCCAAAGGCACTGTGTTTTATTCATTCCTTCATTTATTTCCGTGTGTCCAGTATTAGCAGTTCTGCTTTTCCCAGCGACACTACACTGACTTGGGCACTACCGGGGATGGAAAACGGGACAAGGCAATTTCTGCTCAGTTCTTGACAGGCAATTCTTATGTCCAACCCTGACACGCAATGCCCCGCTAGATGGACTTTGTCTTTGGGGCAAGCAACAAGGAGGCCGTGTTCAGCTCTCTCACATTTTTTTGTGTTAACTCCAATGACGTCACGTTACCCACCTTGATTCCCATGGAATAAGGCGAGGCGTAAGCTCGATTGCAAGAACGCCGCGTTGTGCTATCTATCGCATCCTTGCACATTCCTGAAGACACACCCGCTGGTTTTAGTTACACCTAAGAGTTCAAAGTTGAGCACCACAAGGCATTATTATTTCTCGGGACATGTTGTTGTCTGTCCCGAAAGAATCCTACTCGGTCCCCCTTGGGGCTAATAGTCGCAGGAGATTCCTCATGTTTAAACCTGACCCGCCATCCCTCTGCGCTTTGAGCGGGAGGAAACATGAGAAGTAAGGCTGGCAGCTATGGGGTTGCAGAGTGCGAGCCAGTGTGCACGCGAGCGAGCGAGAGAGAGAATGTCACTTGTGTGTCTCTCTTCGCACATACCTTCCCCATCAGCAGTTCCTTGATCCCCTTTCTGGAGCAGGAAAGGAGCACACCTGTGCTCCTATGCCGTTTGGATGCCTTTAGGCTTAGAAATGACACGGTGCAGAGGAGGAGGAGGGAAAAGCGAACTTTTCTTAATCTGCAACATGCCGGTTTCGGATGACCCCCCCCCACTCCCCCTTTCCCCCTGGATTCTGTTTCATTCCCTTACTCAGAACAGGGCATGCCAGGGACTGAGGCTGAATGGAAGCCAGGAGCATTGAAAATAGTTTGGTATCTAAACCTCCTGGGCTAGTCCGGGCACAAGGGCAGTAAATTGCTGGCAAGGCGGGGGGGGGGGGGATATTCATTTCCCTTGAAATGTTCCTCCATTCCCCAAGAAAAGCCGATATACAACTATTTACCTGTATATACTGCCTTCCTCCGAAAGGCCATTTGAGCTGGTGAAGTTTGAACGATTGAGGATAATAATAATAATAATAATAATAATAATAATAATAATAATAATAAAATAATTTATTACTTGAACCCCTCCCATCTGGCCGGGCCTCCCCAGCCACTCTGGGCGGCTCCCAACAGAATATTAAAAACACAATAAAACTTCAAACATTAAAAAACAGGGCTGCCTCCCACACTTCAAACCTCATCAACGTCATGCCATTGGGCTGGTCTTCTGGATCAGGCCAAAGAGACGGAGCCACTTCTAGGTTTGAGGTGTTCTCCTCACAGTGTCCTCTTGTGGGGCCCTTTCTCTGTCAGTGGGCTGTGGCAGGTTGTTGTTGTCATTATATTTATACTCCACTCTTCCAACTGGGTTGCCCCAGCCACGCTGGGTGGCTTCCAACATATTTAAAAACATAATTAAACATTTAAAAACTTTCCTATAAAGGGCTGCCTTCAGATGTCTTCTGAAGGTTGTCTAGTTCCTGACCTCCTTGGCTCGGTGGGGGGGTTGTATAACTCCATACCCTCCAACATTTCTCTGATGAAAACAGGGACGTCCTAAGGAAAATGACGCGGGTGGCGCTGTGGGTTAAACCACAGAGCCTAGTGCTTGCCGATCGGAAGGTCGGCGGTTCGAATCCCCGCGACGGGGTGAGCTCCCGTTGCTCGGTCCCTGCTTCTGCCCACCTAGCAGTTCGAAAGCACGTCAAAGTGCAAGTAGATAAATAGGTACCACTCCAGCGGGAAGGTAAACGGCAGAAGCGGCTTAGTCATGCTGGCCACATGACCCAGAAGCTGTACACTGGCTCTCGGCCAATAAAGCGAGATGAGCGCCACAACCCCAGAGTCGGACACGACTGGACCTAACGGTCAGGTGTCCCTTTACCTTTTAAGGAAAAGCAGGACGTTCTGGGATCAAAACAGGAACTGGGGCGGCTCCTGTGAAAAACTGGGACTGTCCCTGGAAAATAGGGGCACTTGGAGGGTCTGTGTCACTGCGGCAAAGCATGCCGAGTGTTTTGAAACCTGAAATGTGTCTCCAAGGCCTGGAGACATTTTGCCGCCTGAGGCAAAACTGCATTGTAATATTGACAATTAAGAATTTATTTTGGAAATAAAATAGGCTTGGAATAGAATTAGATTATATGTATGTTTAAATAAATGAAATAATGAGAGAAATTAAAATGACGAGAAGCATGGATCTGAAGATAGGTAGTTATGATTAGAAATGAGGAAGTAGAAAACTGCTAATGAAGTGAGAAAGTGAAACCCAGATAGGGGGGGCTTGAGGAAGCCACCTTAACAATGTAAATTGAAAAATAGAGATAAGACTTATTATTTGTGGGGGGTTTGTGGTTTTATTGTTGTGATTGTTTTTCATTGTATGGTACATGTTGATGTTTTTGTGTATCTATGTTGGAAAATGAATAAAAAAAATTGGGGGGGGGGAGAGAACAATATGATGCCCTCCTCCACCCACAGAAACCAACACAGCCCTGTCCTTCAAGACCTCTCTGCCACTCGCAGCCTTCTGCTGACTCAGGCCACTGCCTCATTCTGCCCAATGGTAGGGATTCAGTGATGGCTAACCTTGACACTCCAGATGTTTTGGAACTACAACTCCCATCATCCCTAGCTAACAGGACCAGTGGTCAGGGATGATGGGAGTTGTAGTCCCAAAACATCTGGAGTGTCAAGGTTAGCCATCACTAGATGCATCTCTTAAACAGGCATCCCCAAACTCGGCCCTCCAGATGTTTTGGGACTACAATTCCAATCATCCCTGACCACTGGTCCTGTTAGCTAGGAATGATGGGAGTTGTAATCCCAAAACACCTGGAGGGCCGAGTTTGGGGATGCCTGTCTTAACACTTTAAACACCTGGAATGCAAGCTCCCTTGTAGATTACAGCCACTGACCGTAGGTAGGTGTGGGTGAACGGAAGGTTGCAGAACGACAACTCGCATCAGCCCTAGCAAGCATGGCCAACAGGCAGGGATGGTGGGAGATGTAGCTCAGCAATATCTTGTTCCCCACACCTGGTCTAGGGCTTTGCCCCAGGTAGAACATCTGAAGGTGAATTGCAGAGGGTGGATGAACCCCCTCCCTGTTGAGGTTTGCGACTATAAAGAGTGTGTATGAAATATATATGCTCTTTCACAAGGCTTTTGAACTCAGTTTCTCAGGACATTTTTTTTTTTTTAATATGTGCAGCTGATTATTTCCCTGCAAGGTTTTCTGCTTTTCATTTCATTTGTATTTTAGGTTTTTTTATATATATATAAAAGTGATTTTTAATTAGATTTGTTATTGGTTACTCTTACAGAGAAGTGGGATAAACATTTTAAAAAGCAGCCCATTCTAAAAACCACATTAATAGCCAAAAAAGCAGGATATAAATCAGGTAATTGCACAGTAACAGCTATTTTCAGTTAATGGGTCTCCGTTTGCAGGGCTGGGAAATACCCAGAAAAGGTATTGGCAGTCAGAGGAGCTAATACTAAGCAGGATCTGAGGCTTCATATATGTGTAGGACCAGGACTGGTGGCCCCAAGACGCCCCAGATGTTGTTGGACTACAGATTCTATCATCCCTGACTATTCAGGACCTTACTGTTGTTATAAGAAAAATACTGCTCCCTTTCCCTTATGGGGTATCCAAGAGCCTGTTCTCTATCGGTAGGAGAAAATAACAGAGGCCAACCAGAGAATATTGAGAAGCAAGGCAGCTAGTAAGCCTGATCTTTATTAACTGTTGCAACAGAGTGCTCACAACCACACGCAGGAGGCAGGAGAGACCCAGAACAATGGTGCGCAAGCCCTTATATAGACTTTTGAAGTTGCCCACCCTGTAGCCAGAGACCACCCTCCAAACCATCATACATACCGGTACATCACAGAAGGAGGCAGGCTACAGCAGAAATCCTGTCTGCCAGGATACCTGATAATGGTCACTGATTGCTTTACCTGGGCAGCCTGACCATTCCTTTTGAGATGCTAAATACGGTACAGTACTTAGTTCCTGAATCCAGGCCACAGGCTCACCCTATTCATATACAAGACAGGATTTGTGAGCGAAGAGACAAATGGGGAGGTTTTCCCATTTCCTTCCTCACTGCAGAGAATTTTTGAGGTGGCTGGAAGAGTCAAAATGGCTTCAGGTTTGTATTCCTGTACTATTTCAAACGGGACCCAGGTGGCGCTGTGAGTTAAACCACAGAGCCTAGGGCTTGCTGATCAGAAGGTCGGCGGTTCGAATCCCTGTGACGGGGTGAGCTCCAGTTGCTCGGTCCCTGCTCCTGCCCACCTAGCAGTTCGAAAGCACGTCAAAGTGCAAGTAGATAAGTAGGAACCGCTCTGGCGGGAAGGTAAACGGCGTTTCCGTGCGCTGCTCTGGTTTGCCAGAAGTGGCTTAGTCATGCTGGCCACATGACCCGGAAGCTGTACGCCAGCTCTCTGCCTATAGAGCGAGATGAGCGCCGCAACCCCAGAGTCGGACACGACTGGACCTAATGGTCAGGGGTCCCTTTACCTTTTACTATTTCAAACATGTGGTTTATATACTTATGTTCATAAATCTACAAGGCAAATGCATACATACATACCTTAGAATTCCTATAACACAGTGAAGGGCAGGGAATAAATAAATAATTGTTGTTGTTGTTGTTGGCATCTGTCTGTCTCGAGAGACAATGGAGTGTGCCTCTGGGGGTGAAGTCACTGGGCAGTGTGACTGGAGGTCCTGGGCTGCCCAGATGACAAGACCCCTTCTTGACCTCTCCCAAACGAAAATAGAGCAGTATGTTTGGCACCGGCTTGGCTGCAGGAGTTGCCGGAAGGAGGCGTACAAGGCACTACTCAACCTTCTTAGGGACTCCACTGCAGATTTGTGTAGGGCAGTGGCGGCCAAACTTGGCCCTCCAGGTGTTTTGGGACTACAACTCCCATCATCCCTAGCTAACAGAACCAGTGGTCAGGGATGATGGGCATTGTAGTCTCAAAACATCTGGAGGGCCGAGTTTGGCCACCACTGGTAGGGCTTCCTCCTTAGCCTTTTCTTCTCCTGAAGATACCCTGCAAGGCATCGGAGGTTTGGAACCAGAGTTTTTTTCTTCCCATAAATCAAAACACAACTCAGATTACTGTTGGAGCAGAATAATGGGACAGTACATTGCCCATCTCTTCCCGGTCACAACATATTGCACTTCAGTTAGAACCTAAGCATGAGGAGGAGGAGGAGAAACTGAATTGCATCTCTTCTCAGCTCCAGGGGAATTTTTACGGAATGAATTTCTTTACCACCCAACATCCTGTCCGGTTTCCCCCTCTGCTTCCAGAAGCAAGCTGAGGCCTGTTTGCCAAGCAATTTGAGGATAACATTTCTTGCATCTGCCTTGCCTTGGATGCTGTGGTTTCTTCAGGTCGGTCAAGTGATGTGTCCAGAAAAATTGTGTTTATTGTGTGGCTGTGTGTCCATCTGGACAGCTGCCAGAGGTTATTCCTCTATTTGAAGGGACACCTGGTCCGAGTCCAGTTTAAAGATAAAGAAGACATAAGAAGGGGGAGCAGGGGAACTGATGTTGTTGTTTGCCAGGACTCAGCACCTGGAGAGTAGACCGGGCAGATACAGAGGTCACCACTGGACACAGTCTTCCCCACTACAGTGAGGTGTGTTGTATTTAAATTATACTAATCACTTCTCGATTTATGCTTGTGCATATAAATGACTCTATGCAATTTTTTATGCAATTCTGCACCCTCTTTTATCCTCTTTGTTGGGAATGTGTAAACGGACTGTGTTCTTGTGGGACGAGTTGGAGAAATGGACAAGGAGCTTGAAATAGCCTGGTTTCTTATTAGGAATTGTAGGTACCGACTTCCCGAAGGAACAAAAAAGACTCTTCATGTATGCGACAACAGCAGCATGGATGCTATTAGCCCAGAGAAGGAGTCCCTACCGGAGAGGAATGGCAAATCAAGCTGCCTCTTCTTCCTCTGACCACCCATCCCACCACCAATCCCTAGGCTGTGAGCCTTCTTCCTAGTATCCAAATCCAGCCCCACATTTGGCCGATTCTGTTCCTACCTGGAGAGCTGATTGAAGAGGTGCTGAAACTGGGGGGTTTCTTCTTGGCCTCTGCCAATTCATTCTTTGGGGTCTCACAGGGTTCTGTCCCGTTTCCCCTCCACCATACATCCCTTCCTCAGGAACCAAGGCCACAGATTCAGAGTGGAAGAAGGAATGGCTGTCAGGGTGGCTGGGGCAACCCAGTTAGATGGGCAGGCTATTATTATTTATTATTATGTAGGGGACGCGGGTGGCTCTGTGGTCTAACCACTGAGCCTCTTGGGCTTGCCGATCAGAAGGTCACCCTTGACACTGGGCTTGCTTGATGGAACTCTGCTTTAGTAGGGCAAAACCACTGACTTGATCTCGGAGCAGAGCTAGTGGGATGGCCTGTAGTTTGATGGCAGACCATCTGCTTTGCAGAAAACCTCAGATTGAATTCATGTGCCTAGATCTCCCTGTTCTTGTCATGCGCTGCAGTGTGGGCTCCTTGGAGCATCAACAGGCAATGGCATTTTGGCAATTACTGTGGGTTGGCAGTCACCGATGGCATTCGTGGGGCAGGAAAGAAGTAACGGAGTTGGCACCTTGCTGGACAGCTCTGCTCTGTTGTTGTTGAGTAAATTTGTATACCGGCTGTCACGGCCTCCCCCTCATCGGTCGTTCAATAAGGAGGTCGAGTCATTTGCCTTTCAGTAGCTTTTATCAGTGCTCATTATTTACAGTGAAGAGCTAAATCATAACATGTCTACTCAGTCACTAGCAGAATCCGGAAGTGGCGCACGACGATTTTGGCACCAGCAAAGTAACTTGGGGAAGCGGAAACGCCTTTTCCTCCTACGTGATCTCTGCCCCGGACCTGCTTGCTGGGAGCTGCCAGGTCTCTCGCTGCATCCCTCGAGACCTGGCACCCCCTTCCCTTTCCGAGGAACAGCTGCCTCCACTCCCCGACGAGTCGGTCGTCAGAATAGGTGGCTGTTCCCTATAAGCACTTTGGGCTGGACTGGAAGGGGGAGGCAGATCCCTGACACCGCCCTATAGTGGCAGTTGCAAAGTAAAATCATAATATAATTTTTTTTATATAATATATTTTTATGATGATGATGATGTCAACCCCAGCTGCACATTCTGCACCAGAAGCACAATTTTGCTAGTGTTGGATTTTGCCTGTTTGTCCGCAAGCCATCCCGATAACCATTAGGCGGGCTTGTGATATAGAAATCAGGTAGATATATAAATATCAGAATGGCCCTTGGTCTCCAAGAGAAGCATTCTGGGAAACTCCCGAGGATTAACACCTGTATGCCGCGCGAGCGGTGGGAGGAGAGGCAGCGTGCGCCAAGTCCTTAGGAGAGTGGTATGGAATGTGGCTGCTTTGTTAGGTAACACTTTGGAAAAAAGCCCCAGCAGCTGCAATATCATCACAGCAAAGGTAGCCAGCCGTTTGCAAAGTTGGGAAGCTCTTGAAACCCAAGAAGAATACACGCATGCCTTTATGAATAAGGTCACACCTGGGCCCTGAAGGGGAAATGCATACATATATATGTCTGAGCAAGATATGTGTGTGATCTAATATCAACTTATTGCAAAAGAGAAAGAGGAGGCACACGGCACCAGTAGGTGCCTTTTGAGCAAGAGGCAGCTCCCCATATCATCCAAAAGCTGTAGCTCAAAGCTTCTTTGCATGTCTTGGTGCATAGCACTTTAGGCCTTGCGTGGGGTTTACAAAAGATGGCCAAACCCTTGCTCAGTTGCTTTTCTTCAGTCATATAAAGGTAAAGGACCCCAGACACTTAAGTCCAGTTGCAGACGACTCTGGGGTTGCGGTGCTCATCTCGCTTTACAGGCCGAGGGAGCCGGCGTTTGTCCACAGACAGTTTTTCCGGGTCATGTGGTCAGCATGACTAAGCCGTTTCTGGCGGAACCAGAGCAGTGCCTGGAAACGCCGTTTACCTTCCCGCCGGAGCGGTAACTATTTATCTACTTGCATTTTTGGTGTGCTTTCGAACTGTTGGGTTGGCAGGGGCTGGGACCGAGCAACGGGAGCTCACCCCGTCGCGGGGATTTGAACCGCTGACCTTCTGATCGGCAAGCCCAAGAGGCTCAGTGGTTTAGACCACAGTGCCACCCGTGTTCTTCAGTCATACTGCTCAACAAATATATTTTTTAAAGTCACAGTAAGTTTAAATAAAACAAAAGTAGTTGTCTAGCTTCATCGTCATTGTAGTAACTTGATATAAGACAAATATCAGCATTAAGTCTCTCAGGTGGTGCGCACACCATACATTTCATAGAATCATAGAATTGTAAAGTTGGAAGGGGTCCCGGTGGTAGTCTAGTCCACCCTGCAATGCAAGAATCTCAACTAAAGCATCCACAACAGATGGCCAATCTCTGCTTAAAAACCTCTAAGGATGGAGCATCCACAACCTCCCGTGTATCAGCTTACTGTCGACGGTTCTTCCTGACATTTAGTCCAAATCTCCTTTATTGTAACTTGAAGCCATTGGTTCAAGACCTACCCTCCAGAGCAGAAAACAAGCTTGCTCCATCTTTCATGTGACAGTCCTTGAGATATCTGGTTATCACATCTCCTCTCAGTCTCCTCTTTTCCAGGCTTAACATACCTAGCTCCTTCAACCATTCCTCATACGGCTTGGTTTCCAGACCCTTGGTCATCCTGGTCATTGTCCTCACATTTCACGGAAAAGGAACCTGGGAACTATACTTGGGAACCTTCATGATTCTTAAAGGGGGTGTGCTTTAAACAAATGGTGTGTGCCCCCAGTCCAAGTTTTCGAGGGATAGATTAAAAGATAAATGACCAATATATCTCGTTGACTTCAAGGAGTCACCAGTGACTGGAGGAGTGGCACAATGGGACCCCTTCAGAGAAAGTGCTTGGCACATTGTAGTCAATCTAAGACATCTGTTTTCGCCAAGTCTTGGTCTTTGGGCTTTCTTAGGGGCTGCACAACTACCAAAGAACTTCCACTGCAGGCCGTGCAATTTGGGAACGGCATGAAGCCACTCTCATAACTGCTTCCTTTGCAGATTATGAGGAATTCATTATCAGAGGGATTCATGGTCATCAGCTAGAGCCAGTGAGGTGTAGTGGTTAAGAGCAGTAGACTGGTAATCTGGGGAACCGGGTTCGTGTCTCCGCTCCTCCACATGCAGCTGCAGGGTGACCTTGGGCTAGTCACACTTCTCTGAAGTCTCTCAGCCCCACTCACCTCACAGAGGGTTTGTTGTGGGGGAGGAAGGGAAAGGAGAATGTTAGCCGCTTTGAGACTCCTTCGGGTAGTGATAAAGCGGGATAGCAAATCCAAACTCCTCCTCCTCCTCCTTCTTCCTGGAGGGCCATTAGGGTGATCAGTAGCAGGCCTGTGATTCAACCACTACAACTCTAAACTGGCCTGCCAACAAATATTTTTTGCCACAGATACCACTTTGTCTAATATCCTTTGTCCATTGTTTGCCTGTGAAGAGTGTGGTAGAATTTACCTCTTGGTGGGTCAAATATGGCCCAGCAGCCTCTGGTTGTTGAAACTCTGAACTCAGAGTTTCCATAGAAGACTGTCCGCACTGTTTGAGGAGGAGACCCCTATCTGAAATTCAAGATTCCACACACCTGTAATTAAAAGTCACTACAGTGCGAAGTACGGATTACAGCAATGCGTTCTACATGGGGCTACCTGTGAAGATGACCCAGAAACGACAACTAATCCAGAATGCGGCAGCTAGACTGGTGACTGGGAGCGGCCACCGAGACTACATAACACTGGTCTTGAAAGACCTACATTGGCTCCCAATACGTTTCCGAGCACAATTCAAAGTGGTGGTGCTGACTTTTAAAGCTCTAAACAGTCTATGCCCAATACAGTGGTACCTTGGGTTAAGAACGTAATTCATTCTGGAGGTCCGCTCTTAACCTGAAACCGTTCTTAACCTGAGGTACCACTTTAGCTAATGTGGCCTCCTGCTGCTGCTGCTGCTGCACCGCCACCACGCGATTTCTGTTCTCATCCTGAAGCAAAGTTCTTAACCCGAGGTACTATTTCTGGGTTAGCGGAGTCTGTAACCTGAAGCGTCTGTAACCCGAGGTACCACTGTATACCTGAAGGAGCGTCTCCACCCCCATCGTTCAGCCCGGACACCGAGGTCCAGCACCAAGGGCCTTCTGGTGGTTCCCTCACTGCGAGAAGCGAGGTTACAGGGAACCAGGCAGAGGGCCTTCTCAGTGGTGGCGCCCACCCTGTGGAACGCCCTCCCACCAGATGTCAAGGAAATAAACAACTATCTGACTTTTAGAAGACACCTGAGGGCAGCCCTGTTTAGGGAAGTGTTTATTGTTTGATCTTTTATTGCTTTTATTATTATCATTATTAATATTCTGTTGGGAGCCTCCCAGAGTGGCTGGGGAAACCCAGCCAGATGGGCGGGGTATAAATAAACAAATTATTATCATTATTATTATTATTATTATTCGGAGAAATGGAGCAAAGTGAATGGAGAAAGATCTGGCTAGATGGAGGAAAAGTCAGTTGGGAGAACAAATGCAGTTATGGGGGGGATGAATTAGCAGACGTAGGGTGAGAATGAAGATCAACTGTGTGCACAATCTTCTGATTTCTCTTTCCTTAATATTTATTTCATTCTTCACAGCTCAGTAAGTCAGGAGATGGGACTTGGCTGAGCAGCTCAGGAAGAGAATTCCGCAGTTGTGGAGCCACCACCAAAAAGCTCTCTCTGGGGCTATGTTTTTGCTGCACTAGTCATTGTTTTGCTTCACTTGTAGAAGAGGCCCCATGGAGAAGCCCCAAACAGCTCCTAAAAACCTGGCCATTTTCATCGTACCTCCTACCTTCGTATGCCCCAGCCTAAAACTGTATGTTGCTCCCTGATGCCCACAAACATCTCGCCTCTGAACTGTGCTGAGGTAACGGGGTTGAGAAAGTCTCTCAGGCTCCCTCGTTCTCATCAAAACTGGGATTAAAATGTCATGGGAAATGGCTCCTTGGCAAACGGATTGAGCAAGAATCTGTTCATCCATGCTGAAAATCCCATTGCCTCCCTCTCCTTCTCCATTCCTTCCCCGCACCCAGACCTCCATAAAACTTTATAAGCAATGGATTGGTGGTAGTTGAGAATTGGCTTTATGCCCGCTTCTGAAGAAACAGGGATGAGAGAAGTTCTCATAGCCAACGTTTGCTTTTTTTGTTAACCCATCTGGAAGGCATGGGGAATTTCACCATACTTTAAGGACACAGTGGGTGGTTTGCCCTCCATCTTAGACCCTGTTCTAGCAGCAGCCATTCCAGCCAACAAGACCACCATCTTTGAAATCCTTTCCCATGTTTCCGTGCTATCAGATATGCAATAAGGAAGTAAAATGGAGGCATTAACGAGCAGTAGCTTCTATTCAATTGCAAGTTCTCTCAAACCTCTTTCAGCATCACTGAAAGGCACCTCTGCTCTGCTGAAATATACTCCGAGTCGCATAGTGATTTCATGCTCTTTATTGCAGCTCGTAAACAGTGAATGAATTCCCCAAAACCTCAGGCTTTATATACATTATTTACACAATGGGTCCTGTGTGATTGGCTGACTCTGCTTCCTTCCTGGAGCCTGATTGGGCTGCTCCTACAGGCCAATTGGGTGTTGCATTCTAGGATCCTACTGACCCAATAGGCTGATTAACTTCCTCCTGGGGCCTGATTGGGCTGTTCCTGCAGGCCAATCAGATTGTTGCATTCTAGGATCCTACCTGCCTATTGTTCTAGGATCCAAGCTCAGTACCTAACACTGAGGTTTTGGTTAGTTGCTCAAGACCAGGGGTCAGCAACCTTTTTCAGCCATGGACTGGTCCACCGTCCCTCAGACCATGTGGTGGGCCGGACTATATTTTTTGGGGGGAAATGAATGAATTCCTATGCCCCACAAATAAACCAGAGATGCATTTTAAATCAAAGGACACATTCTACTCATGTAAAAACACGCTGATTCTCAGACCGTCCGCGGGCCGGATTTAGAAGGCGATTGGGCTGCATCCGGTCCCCGGGCCTTAGGGTGCCTACCCCTGCTCAAGACCGCAGACTTGACCTCAAAACAATCCCGTGAGAAATGTTAGGCTGAGAGTGTTTGAGATCACCTAATGGGCTTCATGGCCATGTATGCATTTGAACGTGGGTCTCCCCCTCCAAGTCTGTAACTTTAACCTAGAGTTGTAGCCAAGATGGTGCCCTCCAGACTTTTTTTGGACTACAACTCCCATCATCCCTCATCATTACTCATACCAGCTAAGGCTGATGGTAGTTGTAGTCCAAAAAAAATCTGTGGCGGGCACAGCATTGGCTACTCCTGGTTTAACATCATACTGTATGTGTGGCAGGTGATGAATAATCAGTAATGTGATTTAAATGGGTTGACGCAGCTATCTTTAATCAAAATAGGAACTACCCCAACTGTTGAAGGGTGTGGTTTGCAGGTATCCAGTGTACTCAAAACCTATATACTCATTTTTGTGGAAGTGTCCTCACTGTCTACGCATCCTTGAACTACTATAGTTTTCACTCTGCTCAGCAACCACCTCCCCCATGACCATATCCACTTTAAAACCGAACAAACAGAGCTCCTTTTAGAAGTGAAAACTGAACAAATGATATTTATGGGATTTATGAGCACGTCAAAAATCAGCGCAACTGCTCTGGAAAAGCACAAAAGCTACAGCAGTACAAGATACACATATCTATATATATATACCCATTAAAAATTAAGACATACACTGTGTTAAGTACAATTAAAAGTCATACACAATGAGGACAGTGACAAAGCCCTATCCATACAACTTTATGGGAACTGTACAAAGGACATAAATAATATAAATATTCTCTCCCAGCCTAAACAGCTGTACATTTTTTGAGGTAGGAAAAAAACCCACATCTTCCCTTAATAGAATTAAGTTTATTACAGTCAGTACTTTGCATTGCATCCAGCGGTTTGTTAAATTAACGAAGATAAACAGACTGTTCCCTTTTTTTAAACAGCAGTACCCACAATGCATTGCTCTGGAGCCATGTTTCTACTCAAGAGAGAATTCTTGCAGCATTATCAATTCTTGCCTTCCTTACGGGATTGTCAAAGTCCGGGTCCACAAACATCTAGTTCTTACTCAAGAGTACATTTCTGGAACTGAAAGGTTGCTGGACTACAAGTCCTATATTCCCTGACCATTCGCCATGCTGGCTGCTGGGAGTCCAGCAACAGTTGGATGGCCAGACCATCTACTTGGAAAATCTCCAATTGCACCTCCCCACATTCAAGATTTGGAAATTTTCAACACCATCTACTGTCCTCTGCAACGATTCAAATACCTACTGAGTCGTCCGCCTTTGACTCCAGTCGCCTGTCACTAGGGCTGGGCGATATTGTTATTAAACGGTCTCTACTTACGAGTAGAGGCTCAGCAGAGACACATGCCCGACTGGCATGTTCTCGCCTTCCTGGGTGATCGTTCAGGAGCTTCTCAGCTTCTTCAGCCCGAACATCACAGTGACTGGTGTCAGAAGCCATCCAGCACACTTAGGGATCCGCAGAGTGTGCGTAGTAACAGTATTACATATCTGCCTGATGCTAGAGAGGGAGTCATGATGTAGAGCTCCTGTGTGCAGTCATGGGTTTATTGTTTTTCACATGACCACAGCAGCTCAGCATCTTGGCTAAATCTTCGTTATTACATATCTACACACACGGAGCTCTACATCATGACTCCCTCTCTCTCTAGCATCAGGCAGCAAAGAGAAAGAACAAAGGACAATAGTCCTACTTTAGGAACATAGCAAGACAAGACATCCTGTCTGCCGTCACTTCCCACTTCCCACCCTGTGGAATGAAAACATATACCCAGTCATGTGAAAAACAATAAACCCATGACTGCACACAGGAAATGAATATTACAACAGATATATCATCTAGAACTGGTTAGAAGTCCCTATCGTGATATTGGTTTCATAATTTCGGAACTGGCAATATATCATGAACCATGGTGTGTGTGTGTGTGTGTGCGTGCGCTATGCAAAAATCACAATGTGGGAGAAACCGTGAAGCCAGCCAACGCCTCTACATGGCTCCATCCTCATTTCAGACATGGCGATATGGTGGTATATCGCAATGTTTAGCTGGTGATATATCACCATGTTGAAAACCGGATATTGCCCAGCCCTATCTGACACCATGCACTAAATGTGCGAACATCAAATCAAAACACTTGTCAAAGTTCCAGTTACAAGTAGGTAGTCGTGTTGGTCTGCCGTAGTCGAAACAAAATTTAAAAAATTCCTTCCAGTAGCACCTTAGAGACCAACTTCTTCAGATATCTGAAGAAGTGTGCATGCACACGAAAGCTCATACCAAGAACAAACTTAGTTGGTCTCTAAGGTGCTACTGGAAAGAATTTTTTTATTTTGTTTCGACTTGTCAAAGTTGTTTGAGTTCACGTGCAAATCCTTCTTCATTTGAGGTCCACCGAAGGCTGGGAAGGCTCCTCCCAGGCCTCAGCTCAGCTTCCAAGTAAAAGAGAGGACGTGAAGAGCTCAGTACCAATTCTGTGCATCTCCAGTTAAACAATATTGGGTAACAGGATTAGGAAAGGCTCCTACCCCTGCCAGCAGCCCAGCACGGGACCTCTGAACCACAGAGTCAAATACACTCCAAGTGTCCCTATTTTCAAGGGACAGTCCTGGATTTAGAGAAGCTGTCCCAGTTTCTGATTTGATCCCGGAGTGTCCCACTTTTCCTTAGGACGTCCCTATTTTCATTGGTGAAATTTTGGAGGGTATGGAGTTATGTGACCTCTGAGCCAAGGAGATAAGTAACTCTACAACCTTTAGAAGACACCTGAAGGCAACCCTGTACAGGGAAGCTTTTTAATGTTTCATGTTTTCATCTATTTTGGAAGCCGCCCAGAGTGGCTGGCACAATCCAGTCAGATGGGAGGGGGGTATAAATAATAAAATTAGTAGTAGTAGTATGGAATAGGACAGTGGTGGCTAACCTTGACACTCCAGATGTTTTGGAACTACAACTCCCATCATCCCTAGCTAACAGGACCAGTGGTCAGGGATGATGGGAGTTGTAGTCCCAAAACATCTGGAGTGCCAAGGTTACCCACCACTGGAATAGGACATCCCTATTTTCATCGGAGAAATGTTGGAGGGTATGGATTGGTGCAACCCCCGAGCCAAGGAGATAAGTAACTATACAACCTTTAGAAGACATCTGAAGGCAGCCCTGTATAGGGAAGTGGGTTTTTTAATGTTTAATGTTTTATTGTGTTTTTATATATGTTGGAAGCCACCCAGAGTGCCATAATAATGATGATGATGATAATAATAATAATAATAATAATAATAATAGAATAGGACGTCCCTATTTTCATCAGAGAAATGTTGGAGGATATGCATACACAGCTCATTGGACCAGTTCCCCCCCCTTGCAAAAACAACTTGGTAGACCAAACACTAGGTTGTGTGGAGCATGAAGAAGAGGAAGAAGAAGAAGAGGAGTTTGGATTTGATATCCCACTTTATCACTACCCGAAGGAATCTCAAAGCGGCTGACATTCTCTTTTCCCTTCCTCCTCCACAACAAACACTCTGTGAGGTGAGTGGGGCTGAGAGACTTCAAAGGAGGTCACCCAGCAGCTGCATGTGGAGGAGAGGAGATGCGAACCTGGTTCACCAGATTGCGAGTCTACCGCTCTTAACCACTACACCACACTGGCAAGTCAAAAGTTGTGTGAGCCAGCTCTTGCACATGGCTTGACTCATTTGGAGTTATTTAGCACCACAAAGCTTCATGACAGGATGGTCAAGCCATTCTCTTGTTCTCTGCATATGGACCCACTGCAGGCTCTAGTACTGTATGAAGATGGGGGAGGGAGAATAAATAAATAAAAGTCCCTCCTCTTCTCTCCCCCCCCAATCCTCCTTTGATCTAACAAACCAGCCAAATGTCCTCAAATCCCGTGGGAAGCCTTGGAGAGAATGTTCCTTAAGGATTAACAGGGCTCACACATAAATAATGGGTCAGCTCATGCTTAATAATTGCCAGGGTACTTTGGGTGGTTGAGAATAACGACCAATTAGAGCCCAGCTGGTAAACATGTGGAGATTATCATTGCATCAAATGGGATTTGAGCTCTAAGGATGCCTTTGGCAAATGCAAGAGAGTATGGGTGACCGCCAGGAGAAATGCAGCAGTTGCGCGCTGGTTAAGAGAGATGGTGAAGACCCCCGGTGGCCCATGGGACGTAGAATGCGGACCTCAACATGGAATCCAGAGAACCTTTTGTTGTAAAGAAAGGAAGCGGGTTTCCATTCTTGGTCACAAACAGGGCTGCTAGGAGCGATGGCTGGGGTGGAAGACAGAAGGAATAATCTGTGTGTGTTGGCAGATAGCTCAGTAAAAGGGAAAGGACCCCTGGACGGTTAAGTGCAGTCAAAGGCGACTCTGGGGTTGCGGCGCTCATCTCACTTTCAGGCCGAGGGAGCCGGCGTTTGTCCGCAGACAACTTTCCGGGTCATGTGGCCAGCAGGACTAAACCGCTTCTGGCACAACAGGACACCGTGATGGAAACCAGAGTGCACGAAAACACAATTTACCTTCCCACCACAGTGGTACCTATTTATCTACTTGCACTTTGATGTGCTTTCGAACTGCTAGGTTGGCAGCAGCTGGGACAGAGCAACGGGAGCTCACCCCGTGGCGGGGATTCAAACCGCCGACTTTCTGATCGGCAAGCCCTAGGCTCTGTGGTTTAGACCACAGCGCCACCCGCGTCCCCTAGGTAGCTCAGTACACAGGGGAGACCCAAGGGTGCAAAGCAGGGCTGGTGAGGGTTGTGCCTTGGGAGGGTCCATGACCGTAGGAGATTCCAAAGGGCTTGATGAGAAGGCTGTATAAGGAAGTTTTTAATGTTTGATGTTTTACTGTGGTTTTATAATTTGTGGGGATCCGCCCAGAGTGGCTGGGACAACCCAGTAAGATGGGTGGCATACAATTATTATTATTATTATTATTATTATTATTATTATTATTATTAGATCCTGGGCCCGAGGTTCGCCATCCCTTCAGCTGATCCTGAAGTACATTGGTCCTTCACTCAGCTCTCACCTGTGGCTCCTAGTTGTCAGCATGTGACAGTGGCCACATCCTGGGAACGGCTTCGACCGGCTGGCTAAATTGGGTGAGGGTAGCAAATGGGTCTCAACTGCTCTGTGACTTAGGGAATTCCCTACATGAGAAGACAGGCTCCGGTGGATCGAGCAGACCTGACCAATAGTGGGTCCAATGGTCAAGAAGGCAGTTTCTGCACATGATGTAGAAGGAAGACAGATGGGGCATGTCAACCTGGGAAGGTAGCCCATCTAGAAGAAGGAAAACTCTGGTCCTAAACCTCCGCTACCTTGCGGGATATCTTCAGGAGAAGAAAAGGCTAAGGAGTAAACCCTACACAAATCCAGAGTGGAGTCCCTAAGATGGTTGGGTGGCGCCTTGTACGCCTCCTTCCGGCAACTCTTGCAACGAAGCCGGTGCCAAACGTATTGCTCTGTTTTCCTTTGGACCACATCAGCCAGGCCAACAGGGGATCTTGTCGTCCGGGCAGCCCAGGACCTCCAGACACACTGTCTAGGCTTGCAAGCCAGGAAGGTCACTTTGGTGCTGCTAACACAGAAGTTTGACTTCACCCCCGGAGGTACACTCCATTGTCTCTTGAGACAGACGGATGCCAACAACCCCCATAGCCGTGCTGCTGACGTGTCGCTACTTCCTCTGTATCACAGGCAGGCCGCATACACACCATGCATTTAAAGCACAAAGAATTCTGGGAACTGTAGTTTGTCAAAGGTGCTGGGGGGAAACTATGATTCCCAGCAAGGGACCAGCTGAGAATCTGACAAGAAGAGTTTGCGTAGGACTTTTAGTAAGCAGGGGATAAATCATTTCCCTCCACAGCACCGAGATCCAAGCTATCACAGTTTTTTTTAACCCGTTCTTGTTCAACAGTTCTCCTTTTATTCTCACAGCAATCCTAGGGGAGGTACCTGAAACGAGCAGGTATCTGAAGAAGTGTGCATGCACACGAAAGCTCACACCAAGAACAAACTTAGTTGGTCTCTAAGGTGCTACTGGGAGGATTTTTTTTAATTTTTAATTTTGTTTTGACCACGGCAGACCAACACGGCTACCTACTTGTAACTGGAACTGAGCAGCAACATTACCGTCCAATCACAGCTACACTAAAAATAAAGATTTATCTGTTGTTTTCTATGGGTAGTTATTACTTCTGCCTCAGGGAAGGCCAAAACCCCCCAGCATCAAGCTGAAGTAAAAACAGCATCAAGATTGCTCCCTCCTCCAGATATTGGGTGGGTCACTTTAGATTTTTGGTCCGTATTGTTCCTTTGTTGCTGCGACATCACGTCCACTTTAGCATCATGACACGAAGATCACACAAGCCGCTACAGCCAAGTGACCAAAACAAAAACCAGTAGTGTGGGCAGCTGAGGCCAAGGGCCGTGAGGGCAATGAATGATGAGCGGCATCTAAGCAATGCAATAAAACACTCTTAAAAAAACAACACACACCAAGAAAATCACATGAAACAAAGCAAGTATGTTTGACTCAGGCTTACAGACAGACCTGTCATGGAAGCTGGCCAGTCCTTAGCCCCTTTAACCCTTTGCTTGTTTCACGCAAAAACAAGTGGACCTGTCCATCTATCCCCGCCTGCAACTATAAATAGTTCCACTGGAAATAGAAGAAGAAGAGTAGAAGAGTTTGGATTTGATATCCCGCTTTATCACTACCCGAAGGAGTCTCAAAGCGACTCACATTCTCCTTTCCCTTCCTCCCCCACAACAAACACTCTGTGAAGTGAGTGGGGCTGAGAGACTTCAGAGAAGTGTGACTAGCCCAAGGTCACCCAGCAGCTGCATGTGGAGGAGGGGAGACGCGAACCCGGTTCCCCAGATTACGAGTCCACCGCTCTTAACCACTACACCACGCTGGCTCTCAATAGTGTCCACATTCCTAAGTTTGCCCCCAGCCGTTGCCCGATAGATGCTTCTATTTGCAAACTCAAGCTATGAGAGTTTTCTTCTTCTTCTTCCCCCAAATCTTAGCTCTTCCAAAGCATAACAAAATGGGGGCAGGTGCTGGCCTCCATCCATCCGCACTTCCTGGATTCTCTGCACCTCCTGTATGTGCCCGGGTCCCTTAAGAATGCAGCACCTCATCTCTGTCTTCTCACAACAGACCCCATATCCACTGCAGGGCAGAACCAAAGACCATGCTCACCACTGGGGGTGCACAGCCCAGTCCCCCTTTGAGCAGGTTGTGTGGGGCCACGCAGGGCCAGGTCCAAATTCCTGTGGTGCTGGTGGGGCACGGCAAGGTGCCTTCTCACATAAGACACCTCAAATTAGTCCTGGCAGCAACAGTAGCCTGAATCGGGCGCCGGCCGGCTAGGGGCAACCATTTACATTTCTCACAATGACCTCATGACGTTACGCCAGGCATTGTGGGAGCTTTAAACGGAGGTGGTCTGTTGCTTCTCTAAAAGGGGACCGGGGTAGAAATCAGCAGTGGCGGGGCTGCAGCAGCTGCCCGAAGGTGCCATCGGCCGAAGCTGGCGCTGCGACCAAAGGCTACAGCGCTACCCAGAAAGAGGCACATGGCTCAAAGAAAATGCTGCGTCGCGGCCATGGAAAACCCATCCATTCACCCTCCTGCAAGCTCGTCGAAACAGATCTTCCCGGGCTAGCTGCGCCTCAAGACCCCTGCCTTAAACCAGACCCTTTGGGCTTGCTCTAGAGAAGTTCTGGCAGCTTGCTCCATGCTTTGCCCAGCTCAGGTTCCAGTTTCATTTGCCGTTTAGGAAAGTTATTTGGCTGGTGCCAGGGATCTGCCCGCCCCTGCCAGTCCAGCTCTGAGTGTTTACAGAGAGCCGCAACCTGTGTTAACAACAGATTCATCTTCGAGTGAATCTGGCAGTCCCCTTTCGGGGGAGGAGCAGTTAGTGGCTGGGAGCCAGGGAGTGCCAGGTGTCCAGGGAGATGATGGGAGACCTGGCACCACCCAGCAGGCTCACTCGGAGGGGGAGGCGTCAGTTCCGGCTCATATCTCACGTAGGAGGAGAAGGCGGCAATTTAGGATGCCGAAGTTGTGGTGCTGGCGCCAAAACAGGAGGGAGGCACTTCCGGATTCTGCTAGTGACTGAAGCAGACATGATAAACTGAGCTCTGCACTGTAAATAGCTTGGCACTGAAATAAAAGACTTAAAGACAAATGGCTTGGCATTCCTATTGAACAACCGATAAGAGAACCTGACAGATGGGAAAGACCCCTTGAGCGAAACCTCGGGCAACCACTCCCAGCCAAGATCCTGGGCTAGGCAGCTCCTTAGATATCTTAGGAGAGAGCCGAGTCGAGCTGCCGGCCTTGCGTGCGGTCCGAGGAGGAGCAGGCCCGTCTCCCCGCAAGATTTGCCAACGCCCGCTCCTCACTGCTTGCAGCTATAAACCACTTCCTCCTGCATGCATTGCTGGCATTCCACGTAGCAGCACCACTGCACTTGGCAGTGGCAGGAGAAGGTCACCATGCGCGTCTGGATGTTGTAGCCCCGGCCGCAGCACATGCTGTCGCAGTTGGCCTCCCGGGAGCACGTCCTCCCGGCCGTGCCCACCGAGTACCGGCTGGGCCGGCAGAAGCTGGGAGAGTCCTCCATGTAAACCAGATCGGTGGGGCGGGGGCCGGTGGGGACCTTTGGCAAGTGGCCGTGGTGCTGGGGGCTGGCCAGCTCCGACTGGCCCACCGCGTCGTTGGTGGCGCTGAAGACCTTGACGGCGCCGTCATAGCGGAGCTTGAGGAGCTTCCCCGTCTCGTGGAAAGGGGACAGCTGCTTCCAGCAGGTCCGCACGGCGCACGAGCCGGAAACCCCGTGGCATTTGCACGTGGTCTTGAGGCCGTTCTTCACGGCCTGCGGGAAGGAGAGAAAGACAGGCATTTGCTAGGGTTTCCGAGAGGCAGGCCGAAGCGCTGCGAGGGAATAAAGGGGGGAAACTCTGAAGCCACTGAACAGTTGCATCCTCCGGGGGAGAGTAGCAGTGTGAAGAAGTTTGGTGAACAATAGGACGAGAAGATGGCGATGGTCGGAATGTGGCATTTGGAATTAAGAAGATCGACCTCATCCACACAGAGACATTGTTTATTATAATTTAGCCTGCTTGCTGGCATATATCAGCGGCTGTGGAAATATTGGAAGGAATTTTGAAAAGCAATCGATGGAGGTGATCAGGGAAGCTCCGACGTCCGAGACATGGGAAGTCCATATATAAAAAAATACTATAATAACTAGGCATAATTGGAATGTTTCTTTTAATTGGGAATTGTATAATTAATTTGGATTGCAATTTGAAATGTAATTGGGAATAATTTCAATGTGATTTGCTGTGATTGGTATTGGAAAATGCAATAAATCGATTATAAAAAAAGAACAGTTGCATATTCTTTTACAGCTGTACCTCAGTTCTCGAACGCCTTGCGACTTGAACGTTTTGGCTCCTGAACACCGCAAACCCAGAAGTGTTCCGGTTTGCGAACATTTTTTGGAAGCTGACGAGGCTTCCGATTGGCTGCAGGAAGATCCTGCAGCCAATCGGAAGCCGCGCTTTGGTTTTTTAACGTTTTCGGAAGTCGAACAGACTTCCGGAATGGATTCTGTTTGAGAACCAAGGTACGGCTGTGTTTGTTTTTAAAAATCTAGTTACAGTTGAACGGAACTCCTCTTTATTTTTCCCCCATTTTTTTATTACCTTTATTCCTTATGTTCTCTCTTTATAATAATAATTTTATTGTTTGTACCCTCCCCCCCCCCCCCCGGCCGGGTTGCCCTAGCCACTCTGGGCAGCTTCCAACAGATATAGAAACAAAATAAAACGTCAGATGCTAATGTGCACCCTAACTGTACAAAGTCCACGTTTCCCTTATTCTGGACCCAGCCCACCATTAGCATGCGGCCCTTGAAAGGTTCCCCATGTGTTAAACATGGCCCTCACCGTGAAAAATGATTCCCCACCTCTGACGCAGAGAGTTGGGACTCTCCAAAGAAAAACTCTGGTGTCCAGTTGCTTAATACACACTCTGCAACTGTGATAAAGTTCACAGCACGGAATATTAGTTCTTGGGGGAAGACAGACCTGGTACCCCAGGGCCTAGTTCGGCTCTTGAGGTACAGGCTGGAGATTGGCAATAACCAGAGTAAATCTGATTTTGCTACTCCTCTCTCTCTCTCAGCAAATTGCGTGGTTCCTCTGTCCTCACCTTGATGCCCACGTTCGTGTTGTGGATGTCCACCTTGGCCCGCAGGTCTTTCCCGACCTTCTTCTGGCCCAGGAAGTTTTTCAGGAACCTCGTGCTGTACTTGAGGTTGTCTCCGCACACTCCCCACTGCCACGCCTTGCGGTTCTCCAAGTCCGGAGAGTCGTCGCAGGTGCAGCGCTCCATGCGCCCAGCGCTGCATGCCCGCGCAAGGGAATGGGTCAGAGCTGCTGAGGACACTGCGTACAGGAAGGCCGTCTCCTTGAAACCTGAGGGAGAGGAAGCCAGGGGACCCAGAGAAAAGGAAGTAAGAAAGAGTAGGAATAATAATAATAATAATAATAATAATAATAATAATAATAATAATAATTTTATTTATATCCCGCCCTTCCCGGTCCAAAAACCGGGCTCAGGGCGGCTAACAACAAATACAAAGCAATGATTAAAAACAACTTTAAAAACAGCATAAAAAACAAACATCAGTGGGATCACCAGGGCTAACTGGCCAAGTTAGTCTTGCTAGACCAGTAGGGAGACCAGGGGAGAATTTTAATGTGGGGACCCAGAAGGGTTTCTTCAGAAAAAGGGAAGGGGGAAAAGGAATAGGGGATCAGGCTAGATTGAAGGCCAGGCGGAATAACTCTGTTTTACAGGCCCTGAGGAAGGAGGTCAGGTCCCACAGGGCCCTAGTCTCTTGGGACAGAGCATTCCACCAGTTCGGAGCCAACACTGAAAAGGCCCTGGCCCTTGTGGAGGATAATCTGGCTTCTTTGGGGCCCGGGGCCCTTAAGCTATTGTTATTTGTGGACCTTAAGGTCCTCTGTGGGGCATACCAATGGCTAGGGTGTCCAACTATGAACTGGGGAACCCAGGTTCAAATCCCACTTGACCATGAAGCTCACTGTGCAACCTTGGGCAAGCCTAACCTGAACGTACCTCGCAGGGTTTCTGTGAGGGTTACATGAGGAGCGGGAGGACCATACATGCCACACTAAACGGCCTCAGCCCAGTATACCTGAAGGAGCGTCTCCACCCCCATCGTTCAGCCCAGACACTGAGGTCCAGCTCTGAAGGCCTTCTGGTGGTTCCCTCACTGCAAGAAGCCAAGTTACAGGGAACCGGGCCTTCTCGGTAGTGGCGCCCTCTCTGTGGAACGCCGTCCCATCAGATGTCAAGGAAACAACTATCTGACTTTTAGAAGACATCTGAAGGCAGCCCTGTTTAGGGAAGTTTTTAATGTTTAATTCTACTTTTAATATTCTGTTGGGAGCCGCTCAGAGTGGCTGGGGAAACCCAGCCAGATGGGCGGGGTATAAATAATAAATTTGTTATTATTATTATTATTAATTATGAGATCCTTGGAGCAAAAAGTAGGATAGGAACGCAATAAATAAGCAACTGTTTGTTAACAGCAGCAGGTACCCTAGTTGCTCAGAGTAGCAAACAAGCCTGACAAAGGTTTTCACAGGGGGTTTTATGTTATCACTTGATCGGCTCCGGCCATAAGGTGTTCAGAAGTGCAAATCCTAGAATCTCCACCCTGGTTTGCTTTTCTTTCTTCCATGATGGCGTTGGGGGGTGAGGAGAAGGGGGAAGACCCAAATGGAGAACGCCTAGATTTTTCTCCCCACCCCGATTTTCGGAAGCTGACCGACAAGCAGGAACTCCTACCTCGTTTCAGGAGGTCGGACCGTCCGTCCAGACTGCAATTCCAGCGCTCGTTGCGAAACTGATACTGGCACTCCACAACCCCGAGACGGATGGCATCCCGTAGGGTCTCGGCCAGGCCTGGCTCTCGGCGGCAAAGCCTTTTCTGCTTACGGGATAAGCGGAGTAGGTCGCATTGCTTCAAGTGAGCCTTCCAGTGGGCAGGGTTGGTCGAGGGCCCCAGCAGAGGGAACTGAGTTAATGCTTCCTTCCCAGTCAGGCTGTGAGGGTAGAAGAAATAAATCATGGCCTTAAACAGAGTAGAAGCGGCAACAGCTATTTCCCTGCTGCAGATTAACATTGGCAAACCACCAATAATATACCGGTCCCTAGGATTTCTGCCAGGTGTGCACAGGTCTGGTTCACACATGCAAGTAAGAAATCAAGTGGTTATCCGTTTGACGAATGGCAAGTGAATGTGTGAACCGTATCCACTGAAAATTACAGCAGGCAAGATGAACTAGGAAAGCTCTCTATGTATGTGCAGTGCTCCCATGATGAACACTGGCTCTGACATGCAAAAGAATGAAATTATTATTATTATTATTATTATTATTATTATTATTATTATTATTATTCTTGTAAGACTTGAACAGTATCCAGAATGAAGTCCCAAAGAAAGCTTTGGCGGTATTTATGTATGTGACTACAGCGGCAAGGATCCTGTACGCTCAGAAATGGAAGGAGGAAAGAACACCCTCCAAGGAAGAATGTTTGATGAAAATCTTGGAATATCCAGAGATGGCAAAATTGATGGCGCTGATAAAAGATACAAATTTAAAACCTTTTAAAGAGGACTATAAACCCTTTCTAGTCCATATCAAAAGTTTTTTCCCATGTATGAAGACCACAGCAGAGTTTGAAGTGTAAGAAAATAGCAGAATATATTAAGAAACATGCTTGAGAAGATGAAATTAGATAAGATGGGACCTTAAAACACAATTCTATGTAATTCGGGTTAGAAACATCGATGTCCCGTGAGCAGGAAGTCACTAGTTTTCTTGAATCGGAATATAATTGTCGAGTAACAAATTCACTTTATATATTGGGGGAACCTAAAATATTATTAAAAAATAAAAAGCTGAGCTTGAGGACTTGTGAGGAGCTAGTTAAAGAAAATGATCGGTATTAAGAGCTAGAGGAGGAAAAAATATTACCAAATTGCAACCCTCCAACTGACTCCCATGAGGTGGTACCTACATAGTTTGTTGAAGATGTATCTACAGGTCAAGAACGCCTCCTGATATCGTACAAAATATGGGTGGGACCCAAAACACCTAGGAACATAGGAAGTTACCTTATTGTTGGACCATTGTTCCATCTAGCTGCGTATTGTCTACATTGATTGATAGCAGCTCTTTTCTGGGTAGGATAGCCCAGAGCATGGCTAGACTCACATATGTCTTAAGTCAAATCAAGACGGGTCAACGTCAACACAGTATATGGATGGAAGTCTGTATGGAAGCGTGATATTGCTAGACAAGAGCACATGGCTCTTGTGAAATCAGGGATGTTTCTGGGGGATCAGATCTATCAGGCTACACCAGCCCCTTATCTCGCGGAAATCCACTATGTGGAATACCGTAGACTCCTCACAGCGGCCAGATTAAATGTCCTCGAATCTGCGGTATTGTGGGGAAGGTTCAGGGGAGTGTCCCATATGCTCAGAGAACTTGTCATTGTGCCCTGGGAGTGGTAGAGTCCACCGAACATATTCTCCTGACCTGCCCTTTCTATGCAGATCTCAGGCAAAATCTTATAGCTCCACTCCTATGTCAACTTAGCTCTCTATCCAGAGAAAGACAGGTTCTATATTTGTTGAATAATGTTACTGGAAAAACAGCCTCACTGGTGGCCAAATTTCTTTTTCTAGCTCTTAAGCGTTGCAAGATTAAAATTGACAGCATCGACATGGGTTTATCAGTATAGCTTCATTTTATTGTTGGCTATGGTTAAACCACAGAGCCTAGGGCTTGCTGATCAGAAGGTCGGCGGTTCGAATCCCTGCGACGGGGTGAGCTCCCGTTGCTCGGTCCCAGCTCCTGCCAACCTAGCAGTTCGAAAGCACGTCAAAGTGCAAGTAGATAAATAGGAACCGCTCTGGCGGGAAGGTAAACGGCGTTTCCGTGCGCTGCTCTGGTTCGCCAGAAGCGGCTTAGTCATGCTGGCCACATGATCTGGAAGCTGTACGCCGGCTCTCGGCCAATAAAGCGAGATGAGCGCCGCAACCCCAGAGTCGGACATGACTGGACCTAATGGTCAGGGGTCCCTTTACTTTTACCTATGTTTTACCCCAAAGTTCTTTTAGACGTTTTAGATGTTTTAATTTTGTATGGAAATGTATATTTTCTGACAGTCGAATAAAGAACTGAACTGAACTGTATGGAAGCTGCCAACTTCTGCAAGCAAAACACAACTGCTAGGGTTTTAAGCACAGCTTGGTTTATGATCCAATCCCGAAAGATTTCTAGACACAAGCTCTAAATCCCTGCATGGCTTAGGACCAGGATACCTAAATGATTTTCTTCTCCAATACAACCTGCCCCTCCACTAAGACCAGCTGTGGAAGTTCTCTTGCATACTTGCTACACCCTTCTGGCAATTGGCAGAAATGTTAGAAAGCACTTTCCCCCCACGGCATCACCTATGGAACTCCTTGCTCCAGGATGTTGTTTATGGCATCGCACTAGCATTTGGCTTTTATGCTGCCCTCTTCCTCCTTTGGTTGTTTTTCCTCGTAATTTTACTGGCTGCTGTGCTTGATATTTAATTGGTGTTAGGAATAGCTTTTATCCTGCTGTTAGCTTCCTTGGGGAGTCTGGGACATGTTGTGAGTGATGTTGTAAATATAATAAATTGGCCTTCTTGGTGTCTTCCCAGCCTTTGCTGCTTATTAATATTGAACAAGCAGCCCTGCTTACCCACAGAGTTGTATTTTATAAGGGGGAAACCCAAGTTTCTATACATCAGAATGATTCTGCTGTTTGATTGCAAGGAACTGGAAGACACAGGAATTACCTACGATAGAAGACTGGCAGATGAAAATGATGGACTATATGGAACTCGCAGAAATGACCCGGAAACTACGCGACCAGAGGGAGGAGACGGCGGAACCAGGCCCTTGCAGAGCCAGGCAGAGGCCCGGGCCAGGTAGATAATGTGCCCCCCCTTTTTTTTACCCTGGGGATCTCCGATAACGTAATTTTAAAAAATGTATTTAAAAATCTATTTTTAAGTAGACAACTTTGACTATTATTTATTACTAGTAAATTAAGCCCGTAAAGATTACGGGTGCTAGATAAATAGGGCGCGGGGCGGAGAAGGGCTGCCCTGCTCCCTCCCTCGTGTCCTTCGGTTCCCCCTCCCCTCCGACCCTTCCCCCTTCATATTCTTCTCAGTCCCTCTGCGAGGCGGCGCTCGCTGCCCCACCGCGCCGCCTGCCTGCCGGCCTTGCTGCCCCTCCAATATGTGGCGAGGCTGGTGTGCGGGCACTGTACAGTACACATAAGTTTCAATGTTTGGGTGCACCTGTGTCTGCAGATTGTTAGAAAACAAAGTGAAGTGTACATTGCACAATGGAGCTGAATAAAAGCCACAGATGATCTCCAGATTAATTTCCAAACTTGTAATTCACTACTAAAAAAACCATCTAGTTGTATAAAAAGGCAAAGTATTTGAATATAATCTCATTTCAGTGCTGCTCCCCAGCCTCCTCTCCCTCCCATTAACCCTTTTTCCTCCCCACCCTCCTATCGTTCCCATTAACCCTTCCCCTCCCCACCCTCCTCTCCTTCCCATTAACCCTTTTCCCTCCCCACCCTCCCATTAACCCTTTTCCCTCCCCCACCCTCCTCTCGTTCCCATTAACCCTTCCCCTCCCCACCCTCCTCTCCTTCCCATTAACCCTTTTCCCTCCCCAGTCTCCTCTCCCTCCTATCCTCCCCCCCCAGTCTCCTCTTGCTGTTGCTGCTGGCTCGAGACCCCTCCTCGGCTCCCGGGAGGGACCTTCCAGCCAGGCTTCTCCCTCCTGCCCCGCGTGAGTCCGTCCTGCCACGGAGCTGGTGGGATCGGCGCCTGAAGCCGGTCCAGGCAAGCGTCGGAGGAAGGGGCGCTACGCGCCCCTTCCCCCGCGGTTTAGAAGCAGACCCGCAGTAAAGGCGGTTGGCGAGGCTGGTGTGCGAGCCTCCAGGCAAGGAAAAGCAGTAAAGATGGCGTTAGATGGCAGAAAATAGCAAAAGGCGAAGACGGCAAGGTAGACAGCAGCGAGCTACTGTCAGCCAAAACGGTCGCTGCCACAATGGCCGTTAAACCCACGCAACATTCAAAAGGGCTCGGAGCTGAGGGGGTGGGCAGGAAGAGGCGGAAGCGGCATCGCCTATTGGTCTCCTTTGCTGTCTATTGCTGTCCACGCTCCAATCCCTGCCTTCCCGTGTGACATGCGCAGAACCCACTTCCGTGACACACGGAAAGCAGGGACAATAGGATATTATTATAGAGGATATTCTTATTCTACTCTTAAAAAAGATGTATGCTTGTGAGAAAGCCACTATTGGTCGTAAGCCACTATTTCTTTAAAAAACAAATTTTATCCTCATTGAGCTATATGTACTCCTCAGGTGTAAGTAATATTCCTGGCCTAGTCAACAAAATTTTAAACAAATGGCCACATCTTCATCAATTTTTCATCATTTTCAAAAAAAATTAGTGATAAGAAAGCCAACACACTTATCTTTAAGTTACGTGTGGTTTAAATTTTTGGCAAACAAGATTTCAAACAAAAACTCACCAACTTTTAACAGCATGAAAAACATGGCCCACCATCACAAACACTTGACTTGACTTGCTTACTGAGGGCGTATTCACAATCCCTCACCTCTCCAACACAACCAGAGGGTGCTATTAGCAGGTTGAAACGCACCACCCTCCCGCCCTTTGTGTTTTCTGTTTTTTTTTCCCTGGTTTTTTACATTCACCTCAGGTGAGCAATTGTAAATATGCTGACCGAGGCCCCCTTTGGAATCGGAGGCCCGGGCCAAGTGGCCCATATGGCCCACCCTCTGTCTGGGGCTGGGCGGAACAAGATTGGAAGAAGTTTAAAGTATACCTAAAGAACTATTGTAAGATTTAAAGATAGGAAAAAGTTGGAAGAAATGATAGCTTACAGATTAGAATTTAAGATTAACTAAAAGGACTATAAGTTTTGTAAAGATAATTATAAGACAACTAGTGAATTTAGCCCGTTAAAAACGGGCGCTAAATTATGCGTGATATGCCAGACGTCTTCTCTTCCCCCCCGCACACCTCGCATCCCCACGTGAGCCTCATCCGCCGCCGCCTCTTCTTCTTCCTCCTCTCGCTCCGCAGTCTGGACGGGTCGGAAGCGCCCCGGGGCGAAGTCCCCGCCGGGCCTGGAGGAGGAGGGGCGCGCTGGCCGGCTTCCCCCCGTGGCCGCTTTCAAAGGCGGCTCGTCGGCGTCGCTGGCCACGAAGAGGTACAGCAGCAGCAGGAGCGGCAGGAGGAGCGGCAGGAGCGGCACTTCGCGCCGCTTCCCCCGTGCTTTGCCGAGGATGGTAGGCGGCTGCAGCGGGAGGCTCCGCTCGAAAACGGGCGGCGGCGGGGGCCTCCAGTAAAGGCGGCGGCGGGAGCGGCGCTTCGCACCGCTTCCCCCGCGCTTTGCCGAGGATGGTAGGCGGCAACGGCTGGGGTGGGCAGGAAGAGGCGTACCCCCATCGCCTCTACGCTCCAATCCCTGCATCCATGTGTGCCATGCGCAGTAGCGCACTTCCGTGACACACGGAAAGTTGGACGCAGGGACACAGCCACTTTATTATATAGGATAAGATATGCATAATAAGTAAAATGAGATAACGATGAGAGGGAATTACCAAAGATGATAGACAATGAAGCGCAGTGGGGGGGGCGTGAGGAAGTCCCCCAATATGTTTAGGCAAGATGAAGGTTAACAAAGATATATGTTTGTGTTTGTGTATTTTGTAGTGTATTGTGTTATGTTTTATTATGTTTTGTTTATGTTATATTATGTTTGTTGAAAACCTAATAAATATAATTAAAAAACAAAACAAAACCAGAATGATTCTGCTGCTCAAGGAACATCACCGCAGAGCGTCATTTGAATCCGCACCGGGTATCTGCAACTGCACAAGTTTTACATTGTCTTGGTCAAGAGGAAGAAAGCATTTGGCCAACGACACTGAAGAGTTAGGGAGGAAATATCAGTTACTCACGCAGGACACCACTCCTTTAACACCAACAATGGAAATTATTGCAACAGCTCACCCAATAAAGTTAACACGCATCTGCCGGCCACTCCTTCCCTCAACCCCAAGGTTTTGCTTAATCTTAAACCAGTGCTGTCACCAATCTCATTGTTCTTCACACCAATTAAAGAGAACAACACCAACATACAGCCAGCACAATAACAACTGTGATCAGCAGCGAAACCCTGAGCCAAGCTACGAACATGAAAAGATCCACGACTGGCCCTATAAATGAATTTTAAAAGTCTAAAATGAAACGCATAGGCTTCAGGTCTGCAAAATTTGTTCCTTTTCACTACAGGCTATTTTTTGCAATTAACACCCCCCCCCCGACCCAACCTCCAGCAAAGCTGCTTCGCCATCTGCAAAAAGACAGCCCCCATATTTTATTCCCGTAAGTGGGAAAGCAGCTTGGGAGCAGGGATTGAAAAACCTGTGAGGATGGGGGGAAGGGTTGAAACGCACAAGCCTCCTGCATAACAACAACAACAACAACAACAACAACAACAACAACAACAACAACAACAACAACTTATTTATACCCAGCCCATCTGGCTGGGTTTCCCCAGCCACTCTGGGCGGCTCCCAACCGAATATTAAAAACACAATACAGCATTAAACATTAAAAACTTCCCTAAACAGGGCTGCTTTCAGATGTCCTTTAAAAGTCAGATAGTTGTTTATTTTCTTGACATCTGATGGGAGGGTGCCACCACTGAGAAGGCCCTCTGCCTGGTTCCCTGTAACCTCATTCTTGCAGTGAGGGAACCACCAGAAGGCCCTTGGAGATGGACCTCAGTGTTCGGGCTCAATGATGGAAGTGGAGATGCTCCTTCAGGTATACAGGACCAAGGCCGTTTAGGGCTTTAAAGGTCAGCTCCAACACTTTGAATTGTGCTCAGAAACGTACTAGGAGCTAATGCAGATATCTCAGGACCGGTGTTATATGGTCTCGGCGGCCGCTCCCAGTCACCAGTGTAGCTGCCGCATTCTGGATTAATTGCAGTTTCCGGGTCACCTTCAAAGGTAGCCCCACGTAGAGTGCATTGCAGTAGTCCATGCGGGAGATAACTAGAGCATGCACTACTATGGATAGACAGTGCGCAGGCAGGTAGGGTCTCAGCCTGCGTACCAGATGGACCTGGTAGACAGCTGCCCTGGACACAGAATCTCTGCTGCAATCAAATTCACGAACCATATTCCCCCCTTCTCACAATTAATTTGCCCCTGGGTTTGTCTTGGCATGCAGGAAAAGCACAATCCCTTTACATTTCTCTCCCGATGTTCCCTTTGGTAGGGTAACTGGTGGCCGGCCGCTTCTTTTCCGATGCAAAAAGCCAATTCCCAAAGCTGGACCCGACACAACACAGCTTGTCCCCTGAAGATGCTGTGCGATAGAACCTGTGATCTATCAAGCATGCCTTTGCCATCGTGCAGCCAAAAGGCCTCCAGCGGTGGGAGAACAAGCCAACAGAGAGATGCTTATCGCTTGCCCTCTCTCCACAACCCCAGCAGTGGAAGGCTCCTACCGTCTCCGCTCTCCAGAACCCTTCTTCCGGCCGGCCGGCCAGCGGCGGTTAATCGTTAAGCGAGTAAATTTCCAAATTACCAAATCAAGATGGTAGCAGTTTCAAGGAGATGCAAGCCCTAGGTCGTGGGCAGGTGGGCTGTAGTGCCCTGGTGCCGCTGCAATCCTTTCCCTGTGACAGGTCCTCCATCCATCTAACTCAGGGGTCCCCAGACTAAGGCCCGGGGGCCACATACGGCCCGCGTGAGCCAATTTGTGCTTGTCCTGCTGGGTATCCGAAAGGCGAGGTCCAAGTCCGGTCCGTGGGCAGAGGTGCAACGTAAAGGCAGTCCGTAATAATTGAAGCTGGGTGCAGGGCAGGGAGTCAGGCAAAGTCAGGAACAGGTAGGCAAGCAGGGAACCAGGGCAGGGCAGGAGCTCAGGCAGCAAAACAGGACAGGTTTCAAGCAGGAACTGGTATCCAACAATGTTGCTCCTGCAACTTGGGGCTGGGGGGCTGGCCGGCTTTTATCTGCCCCGAGGCATAGGGCGGTCCCGATCCTCTGGTGACTCGCCTCTCCTGGCCTGGAGGCGAGCACTCCTCCTGCGGGAACTCAGTTCCCTTCGCCTCTCTGCCCTGAGCCTCTGCAGCTCAGGAGAGGCTGGAGGGTTACCGGACCCAGAGGCAACCTCAGCTTCCCCTGGTAGGGCTGGGAGTGAAGCACCTGCCGGCAATGGGTCCTCCATCCCATCAGGAGCCAGAGCCGACTCAGCAGATGCCTGCACCTGAGGATCCAGCACAGGTGAGGACCCTTCAGACTCAGGCCCTAGCCCCAGCTCTGCTGGTTCTGGAGGCGGGGAATCCTGTGCAGGCTGGGATCCCTCAGGTTCAGCATCTGAGTCTGAATCCCAGGCAATCACACAATTATCCGGCCCCCGCCACCACCCGCCCGCTCTTACCGGCGTGACGCAGCTGCCCATCTCCGGGTCGGTGCCAGAAATAGTTTGTGCACATGCGCGTCATTTCCGGCACACTTCCGGGTCTGCGGAGACCCGTGCGCACGTGCGCATGCTATTTCTGGTGCCACACCAACCCGGAGTGCGCCAGAAATGACGCATGCGCGCAAGCTATTTCTGGCGCTATGCCGCGGCAGAAGTGCGCCGGGAAAAGCGAGGGCGCGTGCGTATGGGCACATGCTCCCCCGACCTCTGGCCCACCATGCGATCGGCGCCGGAAGAACCGGCCTGAAGCTGGGTAAGCCTGGGGACCCCTGATCTAACTCCTGGGTTTCTATCAGTTTAAGAAAGTAAAACAGGCCCCACCTAAAAAAAGAAGACAGTTGTTTCTACATACTTAGTAGGCTCCAAGTACCCTTGAAAGGAGTCCAGGTGTCCTTCCCTTCCACTCATCTCTTCTTCTCTTTTACATCTGCAGGTGAGGCAGTGGAAAAGCTGGACCGGTGTCTTGCCTCAATGATGAGAGCCAACCAAGTGAAACCCAATCCAGATAAGACTGAAGCACTGTTTGTGGGTGGTTCCCTAGACCGGGTGGTTGGGATGTTGCCCGCTCTTGATGGAGCGAGATGTGCGCCGCAACCCCAGAGTTGTCCGCGACTGGACTTAACTGTCAGGGGTCCCTTTACCTTTACCTACTTTGCAACCTCAGCAAGTTTGTCAGACAGACAGAGTGCTGGTCAGGAAAAGGCATCCTCATTACTCTTCAGGTACTGAGAACGCAACACAGGTGTCCAGAACTTCCCTGCATCTGAGCATTGCAGGAGAAGAATGGACAAGTTCAGGGAAGATCACCTGCCGTTACTCAGTTCCTTATTGTGGCCGAGAAACCCCTAATCAGAGTTCCCCCCAAAACGACCGTCTGAAGACCAACGCACCGTTTCTGACAAACAGCTGGGTGAAATGTTCCGAGAACTAAACGCAAGCAGCTGTTGCAAAGCTGCTGCTTCCTTAAGTTGCTTAAACAACCAAAGGCAATAAGGCACCTAAGGCAATAATCAATATTTGTTTTGTGTTAAGGAAATGATAGCTGGGAGGAAAAGGGAATATTGTCTCTTCTTGCTTACTGGTAGTAGAAGTCCCGATGAGTGTGTGTGTGTGTTTGTGTGTGTTTGTGTGTGTGTGTACACTTCCTGAAAGGATAAAAATCCCATTTGGTTATCCCGTCCTTTCCAGGAATTTCCCTGCAATTAAAAGCGGCTTCTGTCCCTGCTGGGGCCACTCTCCCCAACCCCACAAAAATTAAAAAACCAAACAAAGCAGGTGCTCCAACAGTATTGAGCAGAGACCGTCGAATCTGGGAAGAGCAGCACCCGGACTCTGAAAAAATGCCAACACGCAGGCAGAGTCTAAAACAGTGATGGCTAACCTTGACACTCCAGATGTTTTGGGACTACAACTCCCATCATCCCTGACCACTGATCCTGTTAGCTAGGGATGGTGGGAGTTGTAGTTCCAAAACATCTGGGGTGTCAAGGTTAGCCATCACTGGTCTAAAACTTAACGCAAACTCCAGAGCACACTCATTGCTGGTGTTTGAGATTAGCCACAACCCAGAGATACCCTGCAGCTTCTTGAGAAACCCTTCTGTTTGACACATTTTCACCAGCCATTGTCTCTCAAGGCAGATGGATGCCAACTACATGAGCACCGCCATGCTAACTGGAGCTGATGGGAGTTGTAGTCCAAAACAACTAGGGGGTGCCATGCTGGCGAAGGCTGATGGGCAGAGAACTAGATGCTTCAAAGAAGGGGGGAAACATGCCAATCTATGTGACATGTGCTCCCCAGAACTACCAGTCCCAGAATTCCATAGTCTTCACTGGCAATCCCTACACATAGACAAGAGGACAACTGAGGACACTGGGAGCCGGCAAAGTAGAAATCTCGACTTAGGCCACTGGTTTCCACAGACGAAACAAAATAAAAAAATTCCTTCCAGTAGCACCTTAGAGACCAACTAAGTTTGTTCTTGGTATGAGCTTTCATGTGCATGCACACTTCTTCAGATACACTGAAACAGAAGTCACCAGACCCTTATATATAGTGAGAGGGCGGGGAGGGGTATTACTCAGAAGGGTGGTGGGAATGGGTGATTAGTTGATAGGAGAGGTAAACCTGTTGACGACTGTTAACGACTGCAATTAGTCTTACAGGATAAGACTACCTGTAACTGGTTTCCACAGAGAACAGGTAAACACGGACAAGAGAGCTCAGGAGTAAGGAGCAATGGGTGCTATTTAACACGTTTTAGTCTAGTTGTTGGACTAGTCCACTGTTTTCGAGCGTCTTGGAAGCCAAACAATTCGGAATGGTGAAAACCCGGAAGTAATTGCTTCTGTTTTCCAGGGAGAAATTTAGCTAACAATTCCGAGACCAGAGGGAGGTAAGGGTGCAAAAAGTACAAAATTAGGATTTTTAAATTAGGTTGTAGTAAGGGAATTCGATAAGGTCATAGGGAAGGATCAGAAGTACTATGAGGCTGAGGTTTAGAAAAAGGAGTTGTTATAAGTAAAATGATTTTTGTTTTTTGGGTTATTTTAAAGTTGGAGCATGAAAACTGTTAGAGAGGATAGATAATGAAATCAATAGAGGGGGACTCGAGGAAGTCAATCGAAATATGAAATTGAGGAATGAAGGAATGCCTGGCCCACAGAATTGGGCCAGGCCCAAGCAATGATATTAAATATTGTTAGTAAGGTTAAATGTACAATGATTATGCCTACCCTTGTGAGAGAGGGGGATGAATGTGGCTTCCCACAGTGAGAGGGGGGAAGTATGGATAATTTAACCGTTATGTTATGTGCTTAAAAACTGTAAAAATCAATAATTATTTTTTTGGGGTGGGAGTAATTGCTTCTGTTTTCGAACATTTTTCGGAAGCCGAACAGCTTCCAGGGAATTTTCTCCCCTCCCCCCCCAATTGACTTTCCGGCCAGCCCATTGATCCTCGGTTTTTCAACCTTTCAGAAGCCGAACGGTCTTCTGGAACGGATTACGTTCGAAAACGGAGGTTCCACTTGTATTGGATTTATGATTTGAAATCAGGGAATTGCCAGCTCACGGGGGGCGGGGGGTCTATCCTATATTCTACATCAGTAGTTTTGGGCCTGCCTTTGTAAGGATCGGCTTGAGAGCATTTGTTTTCTGCCTTTTCCTTTTTTAAAAGAATGTTATATACTCTGTTTCCCAGTCTAAGACTCTGGACTGAAGCAGGTTATAATAAATTCCTGGCATGTGCTGCTTGCAGGATGGTAAGAAAACAGAGGATGCTTTAAGGCCTTCTGGGAAATGATATAAAATGAAATGAAAAGAGTGTTGAAAAGCACGTTTACTACAAAACCAGAGGCCTTTCTACTTGGAATGGTCAACCAAGAAATTGATAAGGAAGATCACACCTTTTTTATGTATGCCACAACAGCAGCAAGAATCTTGATGGCAAAATACTGGAAGACCAAGGATTTACCAACACTAGAAGAATAGCAGATGAAAATGATGGACTATATGGAACTCGCCGAACTGATAGGGAAACTCCGTGACCAGAGGGAGGAGGCGGTGGAAAAAGACTGGAAGAAATTTAGAATTTATATTAAGAATTACTGTGAGATTGAAAGTTAGGGAAAGCTGGAAGAAGGGTAGGCTACAGATTAAAAGTAGGATTAAGTAAGTAAAATGTATGATGCATGATTAGGATATTATAAGATTACAATATTAAGTAAGGTAGGAAAAATAGCAAGAAATATGAGAGGAAATTACTAAAGATGATAGACATGGAAACGCAGCAGAGGAGAATGGAGGAAGTCACGCTAAGGTGATTAGGAAAGAGGAAGGGAAAATTAGGATGTATGTGTTCTTTGTAGTATGTATTTGTATATTATATGTTTTTTATGTTATGTTATGTTATTTTCTGTGTGGAAAACCCAATAAAAATTATTTTAAAAAAGAAAGAAAGAAAGAAAGAAAGAAAACAGAGGATGCGAAAAGCGCCCAAACAGAAGTATTCCATCCATTTGGCCTTAAAAGTCTCATTTCCAGCTATATTCCTGGGCTTCTGATTGAGAAAGTGCATATCGTGACCCACCCTCACTGTGCATCTAAGGATGAGGCTTATTCAGCTGCACCAGTAGAACTTTGCAACTTGTTTAAGTTTTCCAGCTTGCTTTTCACTCCGGGATGCATCTTACAAAAGTTGCAGATGCTCAAGCCTGCCCAGGAATCACAAAACCTTTCTCCTGAAGAATCCTCAGTATGTGGAGGCAGAGGGGAGCTATTCGCCTGTGAAGGAAAGGCACTTTGCACAAACTCAGGAGCACTCTTATCACTTCCTGTGGCCAAAACAGGTTCCTTGTATAAGGAATGCAGATGACCCGTGTACATGCAATCCACCTCAAAATTCTGAACTTTTGAAATTCAAGATTTCACATTCTAATAAGTTCTCAGTGTTTTCCCAACTTTGCAAAGTACATCTTTCTCAGACATCTGATGGACAAGTTGTTGTTTTTTCTGGTTCAGCCTCAGGGTGCCAAGTTTGAAACTCAGAATTTTGTATATTTACTCACAGAAATAAGAAGCAATGAGTTATTATTTAAAGTGTGCATAGGGTTGCAGTCTTAGATTCAGTATTTCCCCTAAGGCTGCACTTATCCAGGCGTAACACAGAAGCCAGCCCCAATGAATGGATCACACAGCATGTGTCTATTTCAATCAATTTTTAGGCCTTCTTACAAATGAAGAAAGAGACGTGGGTGGCACTGTGGTCTAAACCACAGAGCCTAGGGCTTGCCGATCAGAAGGTTGGCGGTTCAAATCCCCGCGACGGGGTGAGCTCCCGTTGCTCGGTCCCTGCTCCTGCCAACCTAGCAGTTCGAAAGCACGTCAAAGTGCAAGTAGATAAATAGGTACCGCTCCAGCGGGAAGGTAAACGGCGTTTCCATGCGCTGCTCTGGTTCGCCAGAAGCGGCTTAGTCATGCTGGCCACATGACCCGGAAGCTGTACGCCGGCTCCCTCGGCCAATAAAGCGAGATGAGCGCCGCAATCCCAGAGTCGGACACGACTGGACCTAATGGTCAGGGGTCCCTTTACCTTTTAGAAATGAAGAATGAGACTATTCTAATTCTATTTGGTGTTATTTCCAGAGCTCCCTCATTCTGTTTGGGGGAGAGGGGAAGCCCTGATGTTCTAACCTGATGTAGAAGTTGACTGTTCAAAATTCGGACTGCAAAAAGGGAAGCTTGATTTATTTTTTTGCAATGGAAGAAACATTTCAGCCAGAGGTGCAAACTCAGAACTGAAAGGTAAATGCATACAGAATAATAAGATCAGCAAAAATAACATTGTTATCCAACATTATTTTTTAAAAAATGGCCCGCAGTCAAGCACCATGTCTTTTTTATCAAAACACAGCAACACTTGCATTTGCCAGTGCAGAGTTAAGAACTTTTGCAAAATGGAAGCTTGCGTTTTGAGAATCCAAAACTTGCATGTACAGCAGAGAGAGAGAGAGAGAGAGAGAGAGAGAGAGAGAGAGAAACGAAACAAGAATCCCACACGTTGTCATCAAGAAGGGTTCAACAGGGGCGTAGGAAGTGGGGGGTGGGGGCGAACCGCCCCAGGTTCCATCATGGAGGGGGTGACAAATTATCAAGGAACAATTACTGCCCTACTAGGGTGGTTCATAAAAAAAACTTTTTTTAAAAAAATGCCTGCTCCAAAGGTCTTATCTTACTACACTAGGGATTATATAGCTATATATGAAATTTCATGCATATCAGTTAATATCTTGACCCTCCTCCACGAAAATAGCTGTTTACTTGGCTGTTTTCCTATGTCGTGAAGGCTGAAATTTCAATTCAGTGGAGCACTTACTGTTCCCAACCCTAACCTTGCGGAAAGCCATCTAATTAGACTTTACTTTGATTTTGACATGTTTTTAGGAGGTAATTTAATTATTGTTTGATTTTATATCAATGTTATGTATCTGATGCTAGCCACCCTGAGCCCGACTTCGGCCGGGGAGGGCGGGATATAAATAAAAGTTTTTTTTTACTTATTATTATTCCTTTGTAAGAAAATATAAAATAACATAAAACCATTTTTGCAGGCAAAAAAAAAAAAATCAATGTGTGTGTGTGGGGGGGGGGTGACAAGAAATTTTCCGCACCGGGTACCACCTGACCTTCCTACACCTCTGGGGTTCAATATACACTGTTTATCGCCTCGGAATATCGGAATGTTGACAGCACAATCCCACGGATGTTACTCTTAAAACAGTATTGCTAAGTGGAGCTCGGTGTCAAATACGTGTGTGACTATAAGTTTTTCGTTTCAAGAGCTGGAACTCACGTGCTTTTCACCCCAAAGCGGGAGAGTCATTTGATACTTCAAACACACAAATATGCACCCTTGAAATCCAAGTCTTAAGAAACCCAGATTTTCACACAACTGCGTTTCAAGGCAGAGACACGCACACACATGTCCATCCCTCAATTTTGCACCCGTTCCAGTACAAACCCAGATTTTGTAAAACAGCACCATGTGATCCTTGTGTTTACTGGAAAGAACTCTTTGTGGATTGAGAGACATAAAATACGCAATTTATGGCAAGATGATGCATGCAACTGCCTTGAAAGGGAGCATTTCCCTCCTTAAACCAGAACAAAGGACTCCTGATCATATACAGAGAAGACTACTGAGATCCTTAATCAAAACATTGGGCAAATGTTTCCTGCATTACAGGGGGCTGGACTAGATGACCGCTGTGGTCCCTTCCAACTGTATAATTCTGTGATGAGTATAATGAAGAGGTTTGTCTCCCCCCTCCACAGGTCAGCCTGCATATTACACACCACAGAACAAACTCACCCATACTTCAGCTAGCAAGAGTTATGGATAAAGCTCTTTTTTAAAAAAGGGGGTGGGCGAGCGAACTCCAGAATATGTATGCCAGTCGTACAAACCCTAAACATCACCAGGTTGAATGCAAGCGGTTTCAAATTCACAGACAAAAACGGAGAAAGGAAAGATCTGGGTATCAACCTCTGTGCAAAAACAGTTACATTCACACATGCATGCATGAAAACATCGCCTGCATTGAAAACTCTTGAATATTTACACTGACAGATCTCTTCCCACCCCCCAAATTGCTGTTGTGCAAAGCAACATCACTGCTCCAATGCATTTTGCAGATGAAAGAGATTTCTGCCGGTAAATCTGCTGCTACAAGTGGAAATACAAGCTCACAGAGCAGCGGCAGAGGAGGAGGGGGCGAGGAAGAGGATCTCATCCTGCAGCACCCCGAAAATGCATGCAGGACCCAGGAGGCTGCACCCTTCAATGCTCCCACATTTGCCCAGAGCATGTGCACAAGCCAGCGTCTCAACTGCGTGCAATAACCTAGCAGCTGGCGTGCAGCAGGATCCCGGATTCTGCGGGGCTAGTTTAAAGTGTGTTTAGGATCGCAGCCAGGTCGTGAAGCTGTAATCCACAAGGCAAGTAAACCCAGCAGGTTGGCTAACCGAAGAAAAAGTTGCAGGAGGAAAAGGACCTTCGAAAACAAGATGCAAACCGAAGAACAGGAGCACGTGAATTTTGAAAAGCAGGGCGAGGAAGTGAAGTCGAAAAGAAAAGCAACACGAGAAGGAAAAAGGTAGGAGAACCTGCGCACAGGAATGGAAGGAACTTCAAAACAGAAGAGCCGGGATCGCGCGCGCACACAAAAAAGGGAAAGAGACTAATAATGGAATGGTTGGTGTAAAATATGCAGGGATTTATGGTATGCAAAATGAACCACGGAAAGAGGAGAAGGGAAGTCGTTGATATTTTAAGGTTTAAATGCATATTTCAAAATGTAAAACAGAAACAATTAATACAAAATTATACAAAAATAAGAGAAACCTCAGACAAAAAAGGAGTGTAAGTGAAAGTGCAAAAAAAAAAAAAAAAAAGGAAGGGAAACCTCACGAGAAATTGGGGGAGTAGGAAGGGGAAATTACATGCACAAAGTCTGAGCAAGCCCGATCGCGCAAAAGGGGGAGAAGCGAAGCGCAGCTGACCCGAAATAGGCGTCCACCTGCAGGAGCAGCAGGCAGCAAGCGGCCGCGGCTACAGAGACGCGCAGGGGCGGCGGCAGCAGCAGCAGAGGCTTCTCCGGCGGGCGCATGTTGCCGGCCGCTGCTCCTGCGTCGCGATCCTCCGCCGTCTCCCGGGCTCGGCATGGCGCTGCGCAATCGGCGCCCGGGCGCCTCGGAGGCCCGTTAAAAAGGGCACCTGGCGGGGCGGGAGGGGCGCGCCCTCCCTCGGCCCCGCCCCCGAGCGGGAAGGTGAGAGGCAAAGGGCCGCCCGGGATGGGGTGCGGGGCGGAGACCTCGCCGGAGGCACCCGGAGATCCTGGGACTCGCCCTCGCGCCGAGGGAAGGAAGGAGCACTTCTGAAGGGAGCCCCCTGACCATGTGCAGAGTGCGCCCTCTTCTCTCGCCTAGCCTCTCCACTGTGTAACAGCATCATGCTGAAGAAATTGAGGTGCCGGATTTACGTATAAGCTAAACAAGCTATAGCTTCCAGTAGCACCTTAGAGACCAACTAAGTTTGTTCTTGGTATGAGCTTTCGTGTGCATGCACACTTGCATGCACACGAAAGCTCATACCAAGAACAAACTTGGTATGCATGCACACGAAAGCTCATACCAAGAACAAACTTAGTTGGTCTCTAAGGTGCTACTGGAAGGAATTTTTTTATTTTTTTATTTTGTTTTGACTATGACAGACCAACACGGGTATCTACCTGTAACTGAAGCTATAGCTTATTAGGGCCCCACTCTCTTGGGGGGCCACAAAAAAACCTAAAAAAAACCCTGGATGTACGCTTCCAAAATATAAGATAAAAAACAAATAAAATAAAACCTACATACAGTAACAGTGTTTTGTGTTGTGTAGGCTCCTATGATGTAAGTAATGGGCCCTGCCTGCTCCCTAAAATATCACTGCTTTGCTCCTTTCTATATGTAGGGTGCCTACATTCTGCATGGACTGGTTGCATGGCAGCATGTGCAAATGGCTTTAGATACCTATTAGGTCCATAAATTACCATATAACATATATTCAACACACACAAAAAAGCGACAATTTGTTGTTGACAAAGGACAGCTGGACATATAAAGGGCCCCATTACCTTCAGTAGTTTAGGACCACCTCAAACCTAAATCCGGCCCTGGAGATGTCAGTCGCCAACCTGGCATCCAGAGATCTCCACATGGCCACAACTGGACCGGCACCTGGGGAATGCTTTGCAGAAGTTATGTTCCCAACGCTGACTCTCATGCACATTTTGGGGCACCACATGAGATTGTGGCCCTGAAAGGGCACTTTTGGGGGGGAGAGATTTCAGCGTGAAATTGCGCGAGATTATGGCAACCAAAATGGCCTCCGTGCTCTCGCGGAAAAATAGGGTGTCTCATTTCCCCCCCCCCCCGGACGCTTGCAGGGTATGGGGCCCCCATGTGCACTATACATTTAAAGCATCATCACACCACTTTAAACAGTTACGGATCCCCCCCCCCCCAAATTGGTTTAACAGTTAATCTTTCTTTCCAGGGAACTCTGGGAATTGTAGCTCTGTGAGGGGAATGGGGGTCTCCTAGCAACTCTCAGCACCCTTAACAAACTACAGTTCCTGGGACTCTTTGGGGGGGGCGTGACTGTTTAAAATACGATACTTAGTTATATGTGTGGTGCACCCTAATGGTAGCCAAGAGAAAGATATTGATGAATTGGAAGAACAGAGATACGATGCCCCTCAATCAATGGCTTGAGAACAGGACATCATTGGCAATATATGAACAGACAGCTTATAGACACAGACTTTCTTTGGTTAAACGCAATGATACCGGTATTTGGAATGAGTTTACACAGGATATACCGTATTAGGTCAGGCTTCCTCAAACTCGGCCCTCCAGCTGTTTTTGGACTACAATTCCCATCATACCTGACCACTGGTCCTGCTAGCTAGGGATCATGGGAGTTGTAGGCCAAGAACATATGGAGGGCCGAGTTTGAGGAAGCCTGTTTAGGTTATTGACAATTATATGTGTATTAGAATAAGAATATACATACCTGTATATCAGACACGTCCAACTCCCAAGCGACTGCGATCTACTCACAGAATAAAAAAACAGGCTGTGATCTACCCATTGTCATTGAAGGATGGACCACAGTTGCTGAGCTTTTTTTGGGGGGGTGATAGATCACATAGAGTCCAAAGATAGACCAGGATCAACCAGGAACACCCCACTATCAACCAGTAGATCGCAATCGACCTGTTGGACATGCCTGCTGTATATTAACATATGGTAAAGCAACTGTCTTTTTTTATTCTCACTCATTTTTTCCTTTCTTTTATCACTCTGTTTATAAATGAAATTCTTCTAATATTAATAATGAGAAAACATTACCCACACCTATCAGTTTATGAAACTCAGAGAGACAAATGTTTTTCATCTTTCCCATGACCGAGAAGCCTGCTTCCCTTATTCCTGCAACTTTCTCCTAGGTTTAAGTCAAACTAAGAAAACCACTTACAGGTAGATAGCCGTGTTGGTCTGTCATAGTCAAAACAAAATAAAAAAAATCCTTCCAGTAGCACCTTAGAGACCAACTAAGTTTGTTCTTGGTATGAGCTTTCGTCTGCATGCACACTTCTTCAGATACCAACTTCCTCAGATATCTGAAGAAGTGTGCATGCACACGAAAGCTCATACCAAGAACAAACTTAGTTGGTCTCTAAGAAAACCACGTGTTCCTTCCGTTGTTGGGGTTGTGATGACATGACAGACACCCCCTCCCCAGTTTGACAGCACAAGTCAGCTCTCCACAACGCATTTGGTCCTTGTCGCTGGAGGCATGATGCAGGTAAAAAAAGGTAAAAGACCCCTGGATAGTTAAGTCCAGTCAAAGGTGACTATGGGGCTGCGGCGCTCATCTCGCTTTCAGGCCAAGGGAGCTGGCCTTTGTCCACAGACAGCTTTCCGGGTCCTATGGCCAGCAGGAATAAACCGCTTCTGGTGCAACGGGACACCGTGACGGAAACCAGAGCGCACAGAAACGCCGTTTACCTTCCCACCGCAGCGGTACCTATTTATCTACTCGCACTTGCGTGCTTTCGAACTGCTAGGTTGGCAGGAGCTGGGACAGAGCAACGGGAGCTCACCCCATCGCATGCATTCAAAGCACCGACCTTCTGATCGGCAAGGCCAAGAGACTTGGTGGCTTAGACCACAGCGCCACCTGCTCTCTCTTCACATCACATTTGGTCCTTGTCGCTGCAGGCATGATGCACACACAGCAGGTGAGCTCTGGTGATGCTTCCATGGACACCAAGAGCACACCTGTCCTTCTCAACACTGCTCTTTCATTTTCCTTTCTGTATGTTTTCCTCCTCCTCTCCTGCGCTGAGCGTGCGTTGGATCTGGCAGCCGTTCTGGCTCCAGCTGCAGCACAGCATGAGTGGAGCATGGCTCCATCATTCTTGGCCATCCTTCGAAAAATTCCAGCAAAAAAATAACGTCCCACTTTGTGACCCAACCTGATGCAACCCAAGCACTGGTGGGATGCAAACAGGGCCTCTCAGAAGCAGCTTTTCATGACTGGACAGGATCCGAGGAGAGGAGGAGGTCCTATAGGATATGAGGAACTATATGTAGCTAAGAGACTTGGGATTTTCGCCTCAAGCCTTGTTAGCTGCAGGATATGAGAAAGCAAGAGCAACCATTCGGCAACGAGTCTGGGATGTGGAACTCCAACGACACATGAGCGAGATGAATAAGCATCCAGCTATAAAGGACAATGGGAGAGGATTCTCTTCAGCAAAGTATCTGACAAAATTACAAATACCCAAATATAGATGGGCATTTACTCTTGCTAGATTTAGTGTATTACCATCTGCCCTATTGCAGGGAAGATTTGCAGGTAAACCATATGCGGAACGAGTCTGCCCCTGTGGCCTGCCGGAGGTAGAATCTGTCTCTCACGTTTTACTACGTTGTCGTTTTTACAACGGCATATGTTGGGTTTTCATCTCCGGTTATACAAAATTCTTCAAATGAATTCCTATGTCTCAAACGCCTTGTAGAAGACACGGACCCTGAGATTACGCTGAAAGTAGCCAAATACTGTGCAGCAGCTATAAAGCTCAGAGAACAAGCGGTGTTATCGATATGAATAGGCCCCAAATGGCAATTTTTAGGCCATATTTCAGTGCCACAATTTTAATTCATATATTTTAAACGTTGCTGTATACGTATACATATGTGTACTATTGCTGTTATGTAAATGTTAATGTATTATTTTTGTACTAGTAAATTAAGCCCGTTAACAAAAACGGGCGCTAGAAAGCTCTCCGGTCCCGACGCCCCACCCGCTCAGACCTGGCCTCAGTACCTTCAACTTGTGCAGCTCCACGGCTTCCGCCGCCATCTTCCCTTCGCTCTTCCCCTCCCTCAGCGGCCTCCTCCCCGCGCGCACCGGCGGCAAACCGTGCGCGCCTGCCTCCCAATCCGGGCCTGTATACGGCGGCGGCGCTTCTTATTCTCCTCCTCGCCGCTGTCCGCCCCTCTCCCACACCCCCCACAGCTCGCCTCTCTCTCTCTCACACACACACACCCTCCCCCCTCCCCCCTCCCCAAATAGCTCACCTGTCTCTCTCCCTCTCACACACACACACACCTCCCCCCACCCATCCCCGGCGACCGGGCGGCAGCGCGAGGCGGGCAGGGGGCGGGGCCCCCGCATCCCACCTCCGCCGCTAGAACATATGAGGGAGGCCGGAGAGGAGGCCCAGGCGAGGAGGAGGAGGAGGCCCACGACCACCACCGGGAACAGTGGCGGCGGCGCAGCGGGAGCCTGACCTCCCCCGCGGCCCTCCCTCCCTCGGCCTCCGGTTCCCCGGAGCGTCCGTGGCAGCGGCGGCGGAAGGGAGCGCGAGGGAGGCCGGAGAGGAGGCCGACGCGAGGAGGAGGAGGCCCACGACACTCCGGATCTATGCTTACTGCAGGGCGCGGGAGAGCGGGCGGGCGGCAAGTGCGCGGCCAGCCCCAAGAAGGCACCTGCATGCAGCCGCACCCGCCCCTGCCTGGCCGGAGGTTAGTGATCGAGGAGGGAGAGGGAGGCGTCCCCTTCCCTCTCGCCTCCCCCCCGCGGCCTGTGTGGGCGGTGATGTGGGAGCCCGCCCCGCTCCTCCCTTCCTGTGCGCTCGCTAGCCCTCCTCCCCAGGGGCCGGGCCAGGCCTGGCCGAGGATGTGGCGTCGCGGCCCCGGCCTCGCCTATAGCCGAGCGCCGGGGTTGCGATCCGGCCTTGCTCTTCTGGGGACCCGGCGGGCGGCAGCGGGCCCAGCTCCGTGCGAGGCAGCAGCACTGAGCCAACTGACGACGCGCGTGCGTCCTCGCTGCCTCTCGGACACGCCCCCTGTCATCGCCTATTGGACCCTGTGTGCGGGGATGGGGAGGGAGAGGCGTAACCGCCTTCGCCTATTGGTCTCTTCCCTCCAATCCCTGCGTCCGTCTCCGACATGCGCAGTTAAAATTTTCACTGACACACGGACGCGGACGCAGGGACATAGGAAATTATTATAGAGGATTATTGATTTAATAAGCTGGTCTGTGACCGTAAGAATAAATTCATTCATATATGTAGGTGACTGGGCACCTAGCTGTCGGAAGAGGGACAAAATGATTTCTCCCTCCCTCCGTGCTGCATCTCTGTGCTGCCTGTGAAGGAAAGGAAGAATTCTCCTCCAAACATAGCATAGTGTCATCAGATCTGTCCCCTGATAGTGGGAGCTATCTGTGCCAACTTTTAAAAACCTGATGAAAACTTTTATATTCTGCCAGGCCTATGCATAGGCTAGTAGGTAGAGCTGGGCAATATATTGATATATCGTCCAAAACTGGTTTGAAGTCCGTATCGTGATATCGGTTTCATAATTTTTGACCAGGCAATATTTCGCGAATCGCAATTGTGTGTGTGTGTGTGTGTGTGTGTGTGTGTGTGTGTGCCCTATGCAAAAATCACAATGTGGGAAAAACTGGGAAGCAAACCAATGCTTCTCTCGGTTCCTGCAGCCTTGCTCAGCCTCCCTCTGCCTCATGCAGGGGCAGCGACCAAATAAATAAATTTTCAAAACAAACAAAGAAAAGTATACATAGTGTCTCCACTTTCAATTCATAGAGTATTTTTCTCAATTTGTTTGCATTCGGTATGAGACTGTTGTCATATACATTATGCAGTTGGGGGAAAAGAGAGGAGAGATGGGGGAAAGATTGTGATCCTTCGTTCTATTGTGCAGTATTTGCGCAGGGTTTTTGTGACAGCATCGCATGGGTAGATCATTATATATACAGTGGTACCTTGGTTTACGAACTTAATCCATTCCGGAAGTCCGTTCTTAAACCAAAGCGTTCTTAAACCAAGGCGTGTTCCCCATAGCAGCGGGGGACTCAATTTACACTCAACAGGAAGCAGAACATGTTCTGCTTCCAAGGCAAAGTTCACAAACCAAAACACCTACTTCCGGGTTTGCAGCGTTCTTAAGTTGCTCATAAACTAAGCTGTTCTTAAACCAAGGTACCACTTCTATGCATTGCGAGAGATTGGCTGGTCCAGAGCTTGGTTGCTTGCGTTCAGTTTGTTTGTATGGCATTGCTGTTTGTTTGTATGGCATTGCTGAGTCAGATAAGCCATATCAATTTGTATGCTGTAGCAGGGGATAGGTCATAATCTTGCGCTGTGTATGTGATAAAGGGGAGACCTATCAGGAGTGAATATAGACCACTGGCACCAAAATATAAGAGAAACTGCCCTATTAGAACAGTTAACCAACAGGTAAAGGTAAAGGACCCCTGGACGGTTAAGTCCAGTCAAAGGCGACTATAGGGTTGTGACGCTCATCACACTTTCAGGCCGAGGGAGCTGGCGTTTGTCCACAGACAGCTTTCCAGGTCATTTGGCCAGCATGACTAAACCGCTTCTGGCGCAACGGGACATCGTGATGGAAACCAGAGTGCATGGAAATACCGTTTACCTTCCTGCCACAGTGGTACCTATTTATTTACTTGCACTGGTGTGCTTTTGAACTGCTAGGTGGGCAGGAGCTGGGACAGAGCAATAGGAACTCACCCCGTCACGGGGATTCGTACCGCTGACCACCTGATTGGCAAGCCCAAGAGGCTCCGTGTTTTAGACCACAGTGTCACCCGCATCCGTGGAAGCAGGGTATAAGCCATATCAATTCATATTCTGTAGTGGGGGGTGGGGTGGGTGGTAGGTCATTATCTTGTGTCGTGTATGTGATAAAGGGGAGACCTATCAGGAGTGAATATAGGCCACTGGCACCAAAATGTATAGGAAACCGCCCTATTAGAACAGTTAACCAACAAACAGAATGGCTCACTGGAGCCCGGACTCTTGTCAGAATAAGTTGTCTGCTCCCTGGGCTCTGTCCAGGGTCCTACCTCCAACCCCAACCTCTTTATTTTTGAGAATCCTCTTCCTCAGGGACTGAACCTTGTCCGTCCTCTCCTTCTGCCCCAGACTAAGTGTTGGACTTAAACCTGGCTGACAAGAGCTCCTCTTTGCCATGAAGAAGAAGAGAAGAACAATTTGGATTTGATATCCCGCTTTATCCCTACCATAAGGAGTCTCAAAGCGGCTACCAATTTCTTTTCCCTTCCTCCCCCACAACAAACACTCTGTGAGGTGAGTGGGGCTGAGAGACTTCAAAGAAGTGTGACTAGCCCAAGGTCACCCAGCAGCTGCATGTGGAGGAGCGGGGAAGCAAACTCAGTTCACCAGATTACGAGTCCACCGCTCTTAACCACTACACCATGCTGTCTCTCATGTCTGTCCCATGACTGGACAGAAACCAGCATTTTGAACTGGGCCTAGAAGTGGATTGAAAACAGGTGAAGTTGTCTATTAAGGAAGTCATGGGATTTATATTTTTTGATTTGATTTGATTTGATTTCAAAGCATCTACATGCTGCTTTGTGCTTCAAAAATCTCCAAGTGGGTAGGAAGATCCCAGCAGCTGGGTCCGGTCAACAGCATGGCTGCCATGTTCTGGACCGGCTGAAGTTCCCAGACGGATTTCAACAGGTAGCACTCGCTGCACTAACCCAACTGTGATCCAACTAAAGCATGTGGGCTGACCTGATTTCTCTAAGGTTGAGGGCAGAGTGGCTCATTGGGCAAAACTGGCTTAATAGTCAATCCCTCATGACAAGGAATTCTGGGAAATGTAGCTTTGTGAGGGGAATGGGGTCTCCTAGCAACTCATAGTACCCTTAACAAACTACACTTCCCAGGATTCTTTGCGGGGGGGAGAGTCATAACTGCCTAAAGTTGTGTGATCCTCCTTTAAATGTATAATGAAGATGGTGGTACTGTCTTGTCTGATTTAAGCTTCAGTTAGTTTGCCCCCTCCTGCCAACCTAGCAGTTCAAAAGCACGTCAAAGTGCAAGTAGATAAATAGGTACCGCTCCGGCGGGAAGGTAAACAGCGTTTCCGTGCGCTGCTCTGGTTCGCCAGAAGCGGCTTAGTCATGCTGGCCACATGACCTGGAAGCTGTACGCCGGCTCCCTTGGCCAGTAAAGCGAGATGAGCGCCGCAACCCCAGAGTCGTCCGTGACTGGACCTAACGGTCAGGGGTCCCTTTACCTTTACCTTTGTTTGCCCCCATCCAGATCATTACTGTCTGGAGCTACCAGAGCTCAAACTGGGATCTTCAAGTTGCCCCATGTGGTATGGAACATCTGTCTAGGGTAGAAAGACACTCTCAAGCTCTGGACTAGCCCACCTGGCCTCACTGGTCATTGGACTCTCCTGGGCAGGAATGCGCCCATTCCTGAGCCACAAACCTTCCTGGCGCTGGTGCATTCCTGCAAAATCTTTGGCTTCGCTGTTCAGCCCAAGCTTTTGGCTTCTTCTGTTGCTCTAACCCAGTTCCTCAGCTCCAACCCCGTGGGCCCAGCTCCTGTCACCCTCCTCACCTCTGACTGCTGCCTGTGGCTCAGCCCCAGGGCAAATACTGACCTCGAGTGCTGGTTTGGCACCTAAGCATCTACCACGGTGCCTGGAATGTGAGGGAAAGCAAAGACAGCCCTAGATGACATTTGAAAACTATGTGAAAAAAGCCCTCCCCAAAATTCTGCATCCTATTTGCAGGCAGTGGAACTGGTGGAAATTCACCAAATATTCTCTGAATGGGCTTGAGGGCATCCTGATCAAGTTTGCAGATGACACCAAATTGGGAGGGGTGGCTAATACCCCAGAGGACAGGATCACACTTCAAAATGACCTTAACAGATTAGAGAATTGGGCCAAAGCAAACAAGATGAATTTTAACAGGGAGAAATGTAAAGTACTACACTTGGGCAAAAAAAATGAAAGGCACAAATACAGGATGGGTGACACCTGGCTTGAGAGCAGTACATGTGAAAAGGATCTAGGAGTCTTGGTAGACCATAAACTTGACATGAGTCAACAGTGTGATGCAGCAGCTAAAAAAGCCAATGCAATTCTGGGCTGCATCAATAGGAGTATAGCATCTAGATCAAGGGAAGTAATAGTACCACTGTATTCCGCTCTGGTCAGACCTCACCTGGAATACTGTGTCCAGTTCTGGGCACCACAGTTCAAGAAAGATACTGACAAGCTGGAACGTGTCCAGAGGAGGGCAACCAAAATGGTCAAAGGCCTGGAAACGATGCCTTATGAGGAACGGCTTAGGGAGCTGGGTATGTTTAGCCTGGAGAAGAGAAGGTTAAGGGGTGATATGATAGCCATGTTCAAATATATAAAAGGATGTCATATAGAGGAGGGAGAAAGGTTGTTTTCTGCTGCTCTAGAGAAGCGGACACGGAGCAATGGATTCAAACTACAAGAAAGAAGATTCAACCTAAACATTAGAAAGAACTTCCTGACAGTAAGAGCTGTTCGACAGTGGAATTTGCTGCCAAGGAGTGTGGTGGAGTCTCCTTCTTTGGAGGTCTTTAAGCAGAGGCTTGACAGCTATCTGTCAAGAATGCTTTGATGGTGTTCCTGCTTGGCAGGGGGTTGGACTGGATGGCCCTTGTGGTCTCTTCCAACTCTAGGATTCTATGATTCTATGATTTACTCCCATGAGTTTCAGGATATCAAAGACAGACAGACAGACAGACAGACAGACGGACGGACGGAGCATGCATGTTGTACCAATGCAGTTACATTTCATGAAATGTACGACTCATTGCTGCTTTTCCAAAACAAAAAACAAAATACGCAGCAGTCTGCCAAAAAACCAAAACAAATGCAACTCTACATTTTTTTAAAAAAAATCTGGTTTAGCTTGCTGGTGGCTGGTTGTGGTCGCTTCAGGGTCCCAAACCAGCCTGTGGGCTTCGAACTGATCAGCTGTATCCTACATAGTCCTTAAGGCAGGCGTGGTCAACCAGGTGTCCTTCAACTGTTTGGGACTACAAATCCCATCATGCCTGGCTCTTGTTCATGCTGACTTGGACTGATGGGAGTGGCAGTCCAAAACATAAGGAGGTCGCCTTGTTTGTTACAATGTCATAAGATATGAGATAGGATTTTAAAATTATGGTCCCCCCCCCCATATTATGCAATGAGATTAAAGAGGACCCCCCCCCTCAATCACAACCTCTTTTCTATTCTATTTTAGTCCTCATTTCTGGTTTGCCAAGTTCCTTTCGCTAATCTTCTTTAAAGCAGGACTCTCCTCTTCTCCACCAGATGGCAATATCGCCGCACTCAAGAAATAAAAAGTTTGATTATTCAATTCATCACAGAATCCACCTAGTGGCACTGTACCCTCCCAAATAAAATCTCACTGCAAATTCTCAAGGTCCTTCCTCTGGCTAGAAAGTGGACTGCACAACTGGTGGTTGTTGCTTTTTTAAAAAATAACTTTTTAAAAACCTGTGTGCTTCCCCCTTTATATGTTGCAACCCCCAAAGGATCAGCCAACAGGAGTGACATCTTGTCTCCAATAGTGGCTGACCAAATGCTGCCAGGATGTTCACAAGCAGAGCATGAAGACAACAGAGTGAGCATTCAGAGGTATACTGCATCTGAACATGGATGCTCCACTTAGCTACCACGGTTGTCGACAGACTTCTCCATTAATTCGCCTAGTGCCCTTTTAAGGCTAAGCCAGTGGCCATCGCCACATCTTGTGGCAGCGATGGCCACGGATGAATTAAGGGATTGTGCGAAGTAACACTCCCTTTTGTCTGCCCTGAATCTACTGCCAGTCTGTTGTTGACCCCAAGATTAAGTATTAAGGGAGAGGGATGGAGGCTGTGGGAGAAACTCTATTAATTTTCTTCATACCATCCATGTGCCAATCTGTGGGGACTATTTGTAGCAAGATAGCTGCCATCACAAAATGGCCTTAGTGTATGGAATTTTTAATATATGGAATTATAAAGTTAGAAGGGGCTTGGAAGTTCCTCCTGTCCAGGCCCTCCTCAATGAAGGATCTACAATGTAGGATGCAGCAGCAACATCTCTGACAGGTGGGTGTCCGGTTTGTGAGACCCTCCAAGTGTACCTATTTGCCAGGAATAGTCCCAGATTTACAGAAGCTGTCCTGGTTTCTGATTTGATCCTGAAACATCCCCCTTTCCTTAGGATGTTCCTATTTTCATCGATGAAATGTTGGGGGGGGGTATGGAGTTATGTGACCCCCGAGTCAAGGAGATAAGTAACTATACAACCTTTAGAAGACTTCTGAAGGCAGTCCTGTATAGGGAAGTTTTTTAATGTTTAGTTATGTTTTTATGTATGTTGGAAGCTGCCCAGACTAGTGGCTGGGGCAACCCAGTCAGATGGGCAGGTGGTACGTTTAAAGAAGATTGGGAAATGTTTATTGAATATATGGAGGGAAATTGTGTTCATTTGAAAATGTGGGCAGCATTAAGATAAATTCAGCGGTGTAAATAACTTTTGATGGATGTAATAATGTAATACTGAATGGTTGGGTTTATATAAAATATGCAGGGATTTACTGTATATTCCTGCATATAAGACTACTTTTTAACCCAGGAAAATCTTCTCAAAAGTCGGGGGTCATCTTATACACCGGGTCGTATTTCTTATATGGTGAGTATATCCCAAACTCTATATTTTAACTGGAAAAGTTGGGGGTTGTCTTATACGCCCAGTCCTCTTATACGGCAGAATATACGGTATGTTGTGGAAAACGAACCATGGAAAGAGAGGAAGGGAAGCCATTGATAATTTAAGGTTGTTTAAGTGAATATTCTAAAATGTAAAACAGAAATTTAATAAAAAAATATTAAACTCAGATGGGCGGGTTATAAATGTTGTTGTTGTTGTTGTTAAATACAGCGTCCCTATTTTCATCAGAAAAATGTTGGAGGGAATGCCATGCAACCAGCCGCATTGACATGATTGAGTTTCCCCCCATCTCAGTATTGGGGAAAGCTTTCCCTGTTGAACATCTACCTGTCACTGTGAAATGTGCTGGAGGAGCCCTGTCAGAAGCAAAATCCAAACAAAACATGTCCACCTTCCTCGAGGATGGCGGACTGGGAATGGTTTCACAAAGAAAGACACCCTGTCTCTAATGGTCGGGAATAAGGGACAGGCCTGGCAGAGCGGTTTGAATACTTTAAAAAGTGTCATAAATACAATTCTAGCCCCTGTTGTGTTTAGGCTGGAGGTCGGACTGTGATCAGTGGCAGCGGGAAAGGAGGGCGAGGGGAGTCTGTAACAGAGGCCAAGTAGAGGTTCCCTCCCAGTTCCTTGAGAAAGGAAGTTTTAATGACACAAACAACAACAACAACCACCCTCGACAAAAGAGGCAAAGGAGGAAAGTGAGAAAGGCCTCCCCCTCCCCGCCCCGCAGGGCCAGTTCCCATGGAGACCCCAAGGAAGTTTGAACCAGCCCTGCGCTTTTCACAGCCGCCTTTGAGTCATGGAGGGCATTATGGCTATTGATAAAGGGAGACGTGCGCTCTTTTGGTTTTAAGGGCCAGCCTCTCTAGTTAGCAGCAGGCCCCCCCCCCTGACTCATTTCCCCCTCTCGCCAAAAGGGGGTGGGTGGGGGGAATCTAGGGCAATCCCACCCCATCCCTGCTCCCTCCCTCCCTCCCTCTCTTTGGAATCCCTTTCCAGGAACTCTTGAGAGATACTGTGTTTAGCAACCAGTTTCCCAAGGCTCCGTCCACCCCCTGCCATCAATTTGGGGTGCGAGCACACCCCGATTCGCTATAGGCTCCTCCAGTTGACGTTTATCTGTCAGGGACTACCCCCCCCCCCCGGGAGTCTGTGCCTAGTAAATCCCTGCTGTCGTTTGACTTTCTTTTGCTTTCGGAGGAGACGTTCGGGTGCCTTCTTGAAAATTTCACACAAGCTCCAGAGTTCTGGACCTGAGTTTCTCATGTCTTTGACTTTAAACCTCTGGGAGATGTGCCTTGATATTCTAGCAAATGGAGGCGCGTGGTCCAATAGCTGTTGCAGGGCTTCTCTTCCTTTATTTTCTCGCCCACCCCAATAACTGCCTGAGCACATTTTAAATGCTTCTGAGTGGTGCAGCGATAAAAATGCAAGCACATTTGCAAAGCTAAGCAGGGTTTGGTACGGTTTCAAATTGGATGGGGAACTGCACGCTGAGATTGCAGGGGGTTGGGAAAGATGAGCCTCATTTGGAAGTCGAATGGAATCCGTTCCGGAAGCCCGTTCCACTTCCAAAACGTTCGAAAACCAAAGCATGGCTTCTGGTTTGCTGCTGGAAGCTCCTGCAGCCAATCGGAAGCCACAGAAGCCCCGTCGGACGTTCGGCTTCCAAAAATCGTTCGCAAACCGGAACAGTCACTTCCAGGTTTGCGACGTTCGGGAGCCAAAGCATCCGGGAACTAAGCTGTACGACTTCCAAGGTACGACTGTACTCCATAATGGCCACAGCCAGAACCATTCAACCCACCAGATGTTATTTGGTTGAACAAAATTGTTGTTTCATACATGCTATACCTTTTAAGTGCCTTCAAAGCACATCCATTCCCAGAAAGAATTCTGGGCGCCGTAGTTTGCCGAGGCTTTCTGGGAATTGTAACTCTGTGATGGGTAAACTACAGTACCCATAATTCATTGAGGGAAAGAATTGGTTTCGAGTGTGCTTTAAAGGTTAAGCATGTACACAGCCTACCAATGGAGCTGCTTCAGAAGCCCACGTAGGCCAGAGTAAATCAGGCTACAAGATTTCCTAGGAAGCGAGCCCCATTGAACATGTTGGAACTTTTTTCCATATGTGGTGGACGTGCCCAAAGGTGAAAGACTTCTGGGAAAGGATTTATAATGAATTGAAAAAGGTGTTGAAAAACACATTTAGTAAGATACCAGAAGCCTTTTTACTTGGTATTGTAAAACAGGAAATCCCAAAATGTGATAGGACTTTCTTTATGTATGCCACAACAGCAGCTAGAATGTTGATAGCTAAAAACTGGAAGTCAGGGGAATTACCAACGATAGAAGATTGGCAGATGAAAATGATGGACTATATGGAACTTGCTGAGCTGACCAGAAAACTTCGTGACCAGAGGGAGGAAGCGGTGGAAGAAGATTGGAAGAAATTTAAATTATATCTAAAAAAAAGTATTGTAAGATTAAAGAGTAGAAGTAAGCTGAAAGATAAGTGAGGCTGTAGATTTAGAAAATAGAGTTAAGGTTTATAATTGTTTGAATAAATGATACGGATAACAGAAAAGAAAAGAAGCTAAGGTTAATTAATAAAAAAATATTTTCAATGATGTAAAGAAATTACTAAAGATGATTTACAAGGTACTCAGGAAGAGAGGGTGGGAGGAAGTCAACCCACAATGATAAGAAAGATTGATAGGTTAAATGGATTCATGTATGTTTTTATGTGTATTATTGTATGATGTGTTTTTGTTTGATTTTTTGTTGTTTGTTCTTGTATTACTTTGTTAAAACCAATAAAAATTCATTGGGGGGGGGAATGAACATGTTGGAAAATATAGGGGCGTGTTGTAAATTCACTGACTAGCTGCTGAAGAAGAACCTTCAGCAGTGCATCTTGGGGGTGGGAAAGAGAGAGCAAGTCAAAGGATGATCCTTGGGGGAATAACAGGGGTGTAGCCGCATATTCAAGAGCAGCCCTATTTTCATTTGTGCAATGTTGGGTGGGGACTTGTTTCGCTGGGATTATTTTATTAACAAATATTTGATGCATTTGGAGATAAGAAGAATGTTAGTTGCAGAAGTGTTCAGAGCCACCGTTCCATCAAGGAATGCCCATGGCAGCTGCATAGCTGTCAACTTTTGGATTTGAAAATAAGGGAATTTTCCGAACTTTCGGATTTGAAAATAAGGGATGCCGCTAGGGCGGTGCAATGGCACCAAGTAGCCTCGCCACCCTGCGCTCCAGAGGCTGCGCGCGAACGGGTGAGCAAAAGAGCGAGTGCGTAGACGGCAGACAGATTGTCTGTCTGGTTGGGCGTGAAGGTCTGGCTGCACAAGGCATGCAAGCTCCGCCCCCAGTCGGTCTCAGACTCCTTATTGGCAGCCGAGCAACGCAGCTGAGGAGCCTCCCTGGCCGGCAGGGAGGGAGAGGAGCTGCTTCCTTTGAAATCCGGGAAATTTAAGAGATATCAACAATCCAGGATAGCAGCGGGAAACGGCATTGGAATAAGGGAGTTTCCCGCAAAAAAGGGAGGGTTGACAGCTATGGGCAGCTGCACCAGATCCTCCTCTTTCTGTGTCCCACTTTTATGTCCCTTGAAATGAAGCTGAGGCTCGCCCACATTCCCGATTGCCCCGTGATTTCCAGGAGAGGTTCTTCCTTTGTCCCGCCGCTTTTCTTGGGGGAAACCTGCTGTCTGCTGCTGAATCGGAACAAGCGTCCGCCGTGTTTTCTGCAGGTTGAAGTTTGTTCTGATTCAGTGGGGAAACAAGCTTTCCTGGGGAAAGTGGCAAGACAAGAGAAAGGCTCTTTCGGAGTCGTGCCTAGAAATATGGGGGACAAATGAAGGAATAGTGGGACAATGGGGAATGTGGACGAGCCCTGGCTCTTGCACCTGCTTTCGGGGATGCGGGAATTTCAGCACAAGGCGGCAGGCGGTTTCTCCAATCATAAGGTGGAGGAGAAGTGGCTAGGCATTGGAACTTGTGTGACAGCAATGTAGGTCAGGTCTGCATTTACAGCCCGGGAGGTAATAATTTATAATAATAATTTTATTATTTATACCCTGGCCCATTTGGCTGGGCCTCCCCAGCCACTCTGGGCGGCTCCCAACAGAGTACTAAAAACAGAATAAAACTTCAAACATTAAAAACTTCCCTAAGCAGGGCTGCCTTCAGATGTCTCGTAAAAGTCAGATAGTTATTTCTTTCCTTGACATCTGATGGAAGGGTGTTCCACAGGGTGGGCGCCACCATCAAGAAGGCCCTCTGCCTGGTTCCCTGTAACCTCACTTCTCTCAGTGAGGGAACCGCCAGAAGGCACGCTCCTTCAGGCACACTGGGCTGAGGCCGTTTAGGGCTTTAAAGGTCAGCACCGACACTTTGAATTGTGCTCGGAAACATACTGGGAGCCAATGTAGGTCTTTCAGGACCGGTGTTATATGGTCTTGGCAGCCACTCCCAGTCACCAGAAGTGTTTTCTCTTCCGGCTTAGGATTCATTCAGCCCAGCCTTTCGCATGATGAATTCTGCATATAAGTTAAATAAGCAGGGAGACAATATATAGCCTTGTCCTACTCCTTTCCCCAATTTTGAACCAATCAGTTATTCTATATCCAGTTCTAACTGTAGCTTCTTGTCCCACATAGAGATTTCTCAGGCTGGCATCTGAGAATAACGGCATGTGGACACAGCAAAAATCTTGCAGGCATGGACACTTTGACTACCTTAGAGCGACTTCCGGATGGGCTTCAAGATCTTTGTCGCACGTTAACGGCTAACAAATGTATTATGGCATAACCCTTTGCACACTACACTACACGGTACATCTGATGGTGTGGACTGTGGTCCATGAATGCCATAATAAAATTATTAGTATTTAAAGTGCCACAATACCATGCTGTTATTTATGTTTTTGTTTGTCCATTTGCCATAGAGGAGCACTGAAAAATGTGATTTGTCTTCACTCTGAAGTGGTGTGGCACATTCTACTATCTGAAGACCCCAAGACCCCATTCCCTGCTGGTGGAAATGTAGAATTTCTAGAAGTTGGCAAACAGAAGAAAAGTCTATGCCCGTCTTCACCAAGCTGTGGTCCTCCAGATGTTTCGAACGACAACTCCCATCAGCCTTGGCTAGCTCAGCTAGATACTAGGTTGGTGAAAGCTGGACTATTAAAGGATCCATCTCATCCAGGACATAGCCTCTTTGCACCACTGCCTTCGGGTAGAAGATATAGAACAATTAGATCAAGAACAAATAGATTGAAGAACAGTTTCTACCCAAGAGCTATAACCATCTTAAACGCTGTAACCAGATAATATGACCTTGGAGAGCTGTGATGGGTGTGGGTGTGTGTATGTGTGGCTTTCTTTGGTGTGTGTGTGTGTTTTGTGCTGCTTTTTGTTTTGTTTTTTTGTTCTGTTTTTACGGGGGGCATGCAATTTCGTTGCACTTGTATAGCGTTGTGCTTGTACTTGTGCAATGACAATAAATGATCTTATCCTTATTATCTTATCCTTATATTATTATTGCACCACAAAAAAAGAAAAGAAAGATCAAGGCAATTTTACAAGAATATTATGCTTTCTAACACACAATGCATTTTAACTCAGGGCTTTGTGTCCCTCACTGCTATATCTGAGGAAAATAATGGAGCACAGAATTCAACATGCGGACAATCTCAGTTTCTTGAATCCCTGCCCTCCCTTTTAGAAGAGCAAGTTTCTAGTCCTCAAGTAAGCAAAGCAGTTTGGAAAGATTGGGGAACTAAGCAGGATTTCAGCAGTCAGTGTGGAATGGGCTTAATTCAGTGCTTCCTCTCCGCATGACTAACAGAGGCAGAATCAATTATACAAAACAAGCAGCCATATCTACATCTGTTTAATTTGCATAAACTTGTTCAAGTTATAGAATCGCCTTGGCACAGAATTCATTGCAGCTCTGTTTGTGCAGCTCCTGTTTGTTTCAGCAGGGTTGGATACTTGGAACGAAACAACACCCCAATGGATTGTGTACCTAGGTCTAGAGCAGGCTTGTGTTAGATCTACTTTGTTTTCATACTGGAACTCTAAAGATCTACCAAACGGAGCCAGGTGCAAAAGACCTACATTTAGAATGAAAGAACAGGGTGCCTCTGAGCATATTCTGTCCTCAGCAGCATAACAGAACTGAGCTTTCATGCAAAAGCCCGTTTCTAGTTAGTCTTCTTCAGTAACCTAACGTAAGTGGGGAAAGTCAGTAGCTGATCAACTGCAGATCACTCGGAGAGCTGCTAGTACATGCTGATCTATAACAGAAACACTTTGGGGGCAGCCTGAAAGAACTGGACACCACCCCCATAAGGAACAACAACACAGCCAGTCCACTCAATGCACTCTCATGACCAGGACCGGTGCTAGGGACTTTGGCGCCCTAGGCGAGGGGGCGGGCCATGTGACATCATTGCGCATGACGTACGGTGTCCCGCCCCCTGCCCTGCCGGGCGCCCCGCACCGCCGCGGTTTTCACTGCTGGTTGGGGCGGCACCGGGCCGTGGCGGGGGACGAGGGGCAGGCTGGCCAGCGCCCCCTCCATTTTGGCACTCTAGGCAACTGCCTAGTTCGCCTAAATGGACACGCCAGCCCTGCTCATGACATCTTTCCATCAAACACAACCAACCAGTCCTACCATTGTGCTCTCCACTTCATGAGCGACTGTTGCACATGTGAGAGGTCAGCATCCCGGTATCTGCCTACAGAGGTTTGAATCCCTGTCTCAAGTCCCATCTGCACTCTACATTTAAAGCAGTATCATCCTGCTTTAAACAGCCATGGCTTCCCTCAAAGAAGCCTGGGAACTGTAGCTTGTTAACGGTGCTGAGAGAGTTGTTAGGCGAACCCTATTTCCTTCGCAGAGCAACAAGTTCCCTGCAAACAGGGATTGATGGTTGCCTCTAAGAATTTACACATCACTTGGGAAGACAGGCGAACTAATGCCTGTGTACTGGAAGAAGCAAAGATCACCAGTGTCGAAGCCACGATTCTTCAACATCAACTTCGTTGGACTGGTCATGTTGTGCGGATGCCTGATTATCGTCTTCCAAAGCAACTATTCTTTTTTTTTTTTTTTTTAATAATAATTTTTATTAAATTTTTCAGTTTTACATTTCAAAATAAACATTTTACAAACTGTAAAATAACCAATGACTGCCCTTCTTCTCCTTCATGTTACATATCATTCCCGCATATTTTCCATGCAAATCAGTATTCCACTTTTACAGCCATCAAAAATTATTTACTCTGTTGAAATTATCATAGTGCTGCTAGTGTTTTCAGCTTTATAGTTATCTTCCATATATTCATTCATTCATTCATTCATTTATTTTTTAAATTAAGGATATTCTTGATTTGTAAAGGTATATGCATTGTTTCTTTCTTGTTCTTTCCATGTAACATTTTTTTTTTTTTTTTTAACAGCAGTTTCGTTTATTGAGATATTAGGGAGAGAAGGGAGAGGTGTGGGTAGGATGGGGAGATGGGTAGGATGGGGTGGCGGTATTTTTATTTTATTTAATATATTCTGAACTTAAAAATGGAAAGCGTAATGCCGGTGGTCAACAAAAGAGGTTTAAAGACTCTCTCAAGGCAAATCTTTAAAAATGTAGTATAAACACCAACAACTGGGAAACACTGGCCTGCGAGCGCTCTAATCGGAGAACAGCCTTTACCAAAGGCTTTGAAGACGCTCGAACTCAGGACGAAAGGGAGAAACGTACTAAGAGGAAGGCATGCTTGGCAAACCCTCACCGTGATTAACTCCCACCCAGAAACCTATGTCCCCACTGTGGAAGGACGCGTGGATCCAGAATTGGCCTCCACGGTCACTTACGGACTCACTTAAAACCATGTTTATGAAAGACAATCTTACTCGGCTACGAGTAATTGCCAAAGAAGAAGATTTCCTTCACAGAGCAACAAGTTCCCTGTCACCTCTAAGAATTTCCACGTCTGGTAAGCAACCATCCTATCACGTTGCCCGGATTCAATCCCACACTGCCTATGCCTTATTGGAGCTCCCAGGGCACCCAGCCACTGCAGGAGACAGACATGACGGGGCATTTGTCATCCTCCAGGTATTAGCCGTACAAGCCAGGACTACATTGGTTATATAAGCCACCTTAGTCATGACTGCTGGGAGGGGTGCAGAGAGAAGAAACGCCACGGCGTATCTGCATCAGCACAACCGGACGCCTTCACCTGCCCCAGCTGCAACAAAACATGTCTCGCCCGTATCGGTCTCTACAGCCACTGCAGGCGCTGTAACTCTCCAAAGGTCTGGCTCTTCCATTGTCTCCCGAGATGGACAGGTGCCAATGTGTGCGTAGTCATGTGAAACAACTCAGATTTCTCATGCAGAAGGTCCCAGGTTCAAATCCAGAAAAGGAACTCTACACACACACACACACACACACACACAGAGAGAGAGAGAGAGAGAGAGAGAGAGAGAGAGAGAGAGAGTATCCTGACTCCTGCATGGGCCATTTATCTACTCCTCTCCCTGGAACCAGCGCTGATGAGTCTCGGCCCAGCAGGCCTTATTGTCTTAGGATGCATCAATTTAAGGGGACGAAACTTAATTTTTGTCAAATTTCTTCCATGAGGGTTCTTAAAAATATGCTTCGTGTGTGAAGAATTCAAATCTGCTATTATTTTTGCGATTGGAAATTTAGTTTGGTATGATG